>OZ053303.1:13581168-14181168 GCA_964056655.1 Arabis hirsuta
GAGAGAGAGAGAGAGAGAGAGAGAGAGAGAGAGAGAGAGAGAGAGAGGAGAGAGAGAGAGAGAGAGAGAGAGAGAGAGAGAGAGAGAGAGAGAGAGAGAGAGAGAGAGAGAGAGAGAGAGAGAGAGAGAGAGAGAGAGAGAGAGAGAGAGAGAGAGAGAGAGAGAGAGAGAGAGAGAGAGAGAGAGAGAGAGAGAGAGAGAGAGAGAGAGAGAGAGAGAGAGAGAGAGAGAGAGAGATAGAGAGAGAGAGAGAGAGAGAGAGAGAGAGAGAGAGAGAGAGACGAGAGAGAGAGAGAGAGAGAGAGAGAGAGAGAGAGAGAGAAGAGAGAGAGAGAGAGAGAGAGAGAGAGAGAGAGAGTCCGAGAGAGAGAGAGAGAGAGAGCCACATCCAAGAGAGAGAGTGATGGGAACGATAGAGAGAGAGCCACATCCAAGAGAGAGAGAGAAATTACATGTGACCGATTTCTCGAAAACTCAGAGGAAGGAGATCCACTTTGTTGTCCATTTTGCTGTTGGTGGAGGGCGGCGATGGAAGAGAGAGTGAAGAAGTCGATGTTGTGTGCAGACTGCAGAGGGCCAATTTCATAGGTTTCAATGGGCCAATTTCATAGGTTTGTAACAAATGGGCCACTATAAGAGTTTGAATGGGCAAAATTAATTAGGTCCAACCACTATATGTATTTAATCGGGTTATCGGGTTCGGGTTTCGGGCTATCGGGTACCCGGAATTTCAGAATTAAATACCCGATCGGGTACTTTTCCATTTCGGGTCGGGTTTCGGGTCGGGCTTTCGGGCCGGGTTCGGGTTCGGGTTTCGGGTAGCGGGTTTTGTGCCCAGGACTAGTATATGCTCTTGAGGCTGAAAAGAAAAAGAATCTAAAGTCGAAGACCTTTCTTAAAGAGAAACTAAAAAATAACGCTAACTGGGTCTTATGACTGGCTTGTGCGAAGACAGAAGTGACTTTCTTGACTTTCCTCCAATGAAGATGAAATCCAAGGATCATGGACATCACTTATTGATAAGTGTTGGGAGGCTACTGAAGATTATTTGATGTCAGTAGCTGCCTGGTATAGTCCATCCATTACCCTCATATTACCGATAACAAGGAATGGCTCGCCAACTTCTTGTTGTTCTCTCAAGTCAAAGCTAAGTTGCAGGTTCTCGAGCAAATATGTAAAGAGATTTTGTAGCTTTAAAAATCCTCTCTGAAATGACATAGTGAAGTTTAAGTGTGATGATGCTGACAGTGTTGGTTGCTCCGTTCAGTCTTGATGAATTTGGCTTTAGATACCTTGAGGCCGGCTCAATGTCTTCAAAGACCCAAAACAAAATAAAAACTCTTATTAAAACTTAAAAAAACAAAAAACAATGAAAATATGGCCCAAACATCTGTTTTAGGCTGAAAAAATAAAATCGGATGGACTCTGTACAAATGCATTCCTTCCACATGAACAGGACCGGACATGGGTACCTTCCAGACAACAGTATTGGATTTTGATTATACTGTGGCTCCTTCTCTGGAGTAGCGACTCCGAGTGTGGACTAATCTTATCATATATGCATGTTGGGATCCTTTTACCTTGCTTAAGATACTTTAGAATGTGCACACTTTTACTCTTTTTTAGTTTATTTAAACGTTTTATAATTTTTTCTTTGTGCCACAAGATAAGCGTAACAATCACTTGTCATAGTTTACACACAGAGTAACCTTTAGCCTTCTTTCACGATTTTCATTTTTTAAACATCGTGTGCTTGTTTTTGGATATGTGGTGGGTATCGGTTATTTTGCTTAGTGGCGCGATGTGTTTTTAATTTTTCCTGGCAAGCCCTTTTGTTTTAGTTTATCTCCCCCCGGCGGAGTTTAGACACTCTTTTGTTTTTGTTTTTAGGTTCGTAGTTACTTGATGTTTGCAAGTTACCTGCATACCCATTTCGAGATCAAACCACCTCGTAGTTCATGTTCGTACCCATTAAGATGAAAGTATCTCCTAGCATGTTTTAGGGTTGATTGGTTATCATTTGCCCATGGTCACTGCCTCGAATAATTATTTATTGGGATCCTTAACAGATGGGTCTCAAAGTGAATTATGCTTTCATTTGACTATCCCAAGTTCTTCCAAGGTCGGAATCGGAAACTTGAGATGCATTGATGTTGATGGAACTATTCTCATTGTGGATTACTAAAAAGTCCATGGAATCACATTATAAGGTGATGGTTGATCCACCACAGTGAAATGAACTAACTCCATGGCCTCTGAGGCCCAAAACATACTAGCCTCGATGCTTCATGAACAATTTTGTTAAGATGTGGATAATCAAATTTATCGTCAGTGACATGCACCACTAGTTTAGGGCGAGTACCTGAATTACTTTCATCTGTAATTCATCTTACACAGAGTCAGAAAATAAGAATATTTTAAGATATACTTATTTCGTAACTAGTTGATAAGAAATCATATCATATAAAGGGAAAATACCCGAACAAGAAACCTTCTTTTTATCGTCCAAAACAGGGTTCAGGGCTTCAATCATAAAAGAATCAAAGCAAACCAAGTCAACTAATGTTACCTTGAAACTCTGTGGTCTTAACTGTGTGAATCCTCAAAGGAAGGTAAGCCCCACTCCTCTGGTTTGAAATCTAGCAGAGAGGCCAGAACTTGATCCGCTACATCACAATAGGACTTATCTAATCTTGGATCCGGTACCATTATCACATTCCTGCTCACACACCATTCAAACACAACCGTTTAAGCTTCCTAGGATTCAAGCTCTACCACTAATTGTTCATCCGCTGATAGAACTTTGACCAGAAATTCACTTACATTCCGGCGTTTTTAGCTGCCAGGACTCCAGAAGGCGCATCTTCAAACACCAGAGCCTTCTGTGGATCTACAGGACCATCCTATGAAATCCATAAAGAAGATGGAGACAATCAGTTTACAAACTCATATTTAAAAGTGTAAACACAAGCTTGATTTTCATACTATGTTTCTACTATTATGTATAGTTTTTAATGACCATATGCAGCAAGAAAGCTGTCAGGTGCGGGCTTCCCTTGCTTCACCTCTGGGTCAACGAAAAAAGCTCACGGTGTCGTTGTGTTTTTAGATCATAATGTCTTGTGTGGGTGCTGCATAAAAAGAAGTGAAATCAGATCAGCTATGCCAAAAAAAGAATAAATGCAAAAGAAAGAAGCTGAGATACACAATTTTTCACTCTCGTATGAAAAGTAGATGTGTAGATGCAAAAAGAGATACCCCTTGGCCACACAAATTGGAATCCCTTTCCCATGGAGATGTCTGAGAAGTCGGCTAGCTCCTGCGTTAGAGAAAGAGTATTAGACTCAACATGGGATCAGTTTCACTGATTAAACTCAACGGGAGAACAATTTGTCTGTACCTGGCATTAGGTCACTTGTGGGGAAGAGGTCTTGCAACATTGACTCTCTCTCAACAATGAAGTCTTGAGGTGAAAGAGAGTCACTGATTCCACATTCTTCAACAAAAAGCGTGGCAGCTTCTATTGCTTTTCTTCCCATCATCTTTGCCTTGAGAGACCAATCAAATGTTTTATTGTATCTTCTCCTGGACCTCCGTGTAAAACTTTTCAGTGTCTGCAAATTGTAGACAAAATAGGATAAGCACAGCAAAACACACATCTTTTACCATTTTACTGTGAGACATTACAAATTTGAATGTGATTCAAAATAAAGAGCAGTACAAAATTAATGTGATTGCCCACTTTCTTATAAAACCAATAGGACTTTGATGGATCAATGAAGCTTTGAAACTAGACAAAATCAGACCAAGACAAATTAATGTGAGTGGTTGAGGAGGACCCGAAGGAGCCAAGTTACCGAGAAGGAGACCATCCATGTCGAATATGACATGAGTGATCGATCCTCTGGCGGACACGGCGGCGGAAGGTGACGACATCGCCTTTACAAATCGAAGGTTAACTGAAGCTCCGGTCAATGGTTTGTGTCGAGAAACAAAGGTCGGGATCTTATTTGGAACAAGAAATCTAGTCGGAGTTCCAAACATAGCTGACTACTCTTAGTCGGGCTTTTAAACTAATTGGGCCCTTATCTTGGTTGCGGGCTGTTGTAACACATAATTACGAGTGTTCAGGATTAGTGAGTGAGGGACGGAAGCTTTTACACTTTCGAAAAAAGTTGCCTGTCGAGGTCAACGTGTCTTCCGATCACCATGAGCCTAATTTGTTGTGTTGAGTATTACAAATCATGAACAAAGATATTTGTAAAGTGATTTTCTTATTTCTTATTCATCAAAAACGTTTGGTCCAAAACATATATACATGTGAGTTAACCATGTAAACCAAAACTAAATCAAAGACAAAATTGAATGTAACCGGTTAAGACTAAACCGGATCTATACACTAATACACCAATTTGGTAAACATTAGACCAACGAACCGGAACCTAATATATACCAAACCGATATATAGACTAATGGAGTTAGATGAAGTGATGGATTCTTCCCAAATCTGTTGCTCGAGATGAAAGTGAGAGAAGCAAAACTGATAACCAAATATCAAGATCTATGGAGCTCCCCATATTCGATGTCTGCGAACATTTTTTTTATTAATTGTGATAATTGTTAATTATGAGAGAATGAATCGTTCTAATGTTTAGAAACTTATCATTCCATTTTTCCATTTCTCTTATTGCTAGGAATCGTATCTTATTTATAAGAAAAAAATTAGAAGAACTTAGGGTTTTAAACAAACCTACATATGTGCTTGGGCCACGAAAACAACCAAATCTGTTAAGGGTGAATGGGCTAATAACAACTAATCGAAAATTTATAGCCAATTTGTTTGTATAATTGTCTAATCGTTATGATAGCACGTAATTAATAAATGGGCCAAACGAAACTTTTATAAAATAAGATTATCATATATGGGCTATGGGTTACATGAATAGGCTCGAAATTAAAAAAAAAAAAAACCGGATTAGATTAATGGTATATTAATATAGATGTCAGACTGGACAGCCCGCGTCCAAGTAGCCCAACCCGTAATGGACACAATTATTTTTCAACCCATACCGGCTGGCCCGTCGTGGGTTGCGGGTTTGAAATATATGTCCAGGCCCATATTACTTGGACAAACGGACTAAAGGGTCAGCCTGCGGGTTATGATAGTCTTGCTACAACGTACAAAAAAAAGTGTAACATTGAAAAACAAGACATGAATGATACAAAACTAATGTGTATTAGAAGCAAGCTCTCGTCTAAGGCTTTGTTGTGTACACATGTCAAACGCGAATACATTAACCAAGACTAAAGAATGAGTTTTAACTACTTCAAATATCTAGTATACAAAGCTTATGTGAATCAAAAAGAAACTCTCGTCTAAGGTCTTTTTGTCAATCCATATCAAATTAGAAACATCAATAGCACATCAAAATATCAAAATTTTAAAATCTAAACTAAGTCATAGTCTTTAACTCAAAATTAAAACTCAAACACCTCTATCTCTGCTTGAAATTCAAAATAAAAGTTTAAATTAGTATCGAAGAAGGCAACAAACAATTATAACAAATCAAAAATGATTTTCAATGATTTGTCATCGTACCATATCAATTTGTATTGTATATGTGTTTTTGGCTTAGTATGTACGTAAACTTTTATGGTTAGGCTCACATCACATCTATTATATACGTTGTATAATTAATATAACTTGATGATATTTTTTTGTTCTGTTTGCGATTAATAAATGGAAAAGAATTTGTTGTTTAAATTTGGTTAGTGATATAAGTTATATGTTTTGTATTTATAATATAAACGTAAAAATATTAGTCGATATAAATTATGTATTAATGGATTTTTTCGTTTGACTAACTTACTTTATTCATATTTTAAATAAACATAGATTGAAACCAAACATGTATTCATGATTAAAGAAAAATCTTTTGTTAAATTTTGTAACAAAACTCAAATCATTAACAAGAAGAACACATAAAAACACTAAACTTAAAGTTATTTCGTCAAAACTAAAAATTTAGACGGCCAAATGGGTTAGCCCGCGTCCAAACGGGCCAACCCATTACGGACCAAAATTTTTTTCAACCCATACGGGTTGGTCCGTCACGGGTTCTAAATGTGTGTCCAAGCCCGCCCCGTTGCGGTCTTACTTGGGTCTAGCCCGCGGACCGCAGCCCATGTTGACATCTCTATACATTAACACGATTTAGTCAACATGTTATGGTTCATAATTTGATAAACTCATTAAATGTATAGTAGTAATTTTACAAAATTTCTAAAATCATTCTCAAGCAGTTACCTAGGATTTTTGACTTCACAATTATAAAATAAGATTGTAGGTGAAATCTGGCCTCAAGTCCAGTCAAGCCAATTAAAAATTATTTGGGCCATAAGCTCAATTAAAAAAAAAACCCAATCCTTGTTAACTCACAAAAAAATCAGACCCTTTTTTATATACAGTGTTCTAAAATACGCTATATGCTAGTCGGGCGATGGATCACCATATAGCGTATAGACGTATACATAGACGTTTATGCGGAGTATATATGGTAGATATTTTTGTATATTTATATAGAAATATTCAAATATATTTTGTTTTAATAAGTAATTAAAAAATATTATCATAAATTCTATTAAAAAACTTAAATAATTAACATTAACATAGTAGTTTTAATTCATATAGTAAAATGACATAGTTGAAAAATTGTTTCAAGTAACAAAAATTATAACTATATCAATTATTTTTTTGGAAAAAAAGTCAAAAACATAGTTTTATTCAAAATTTTTGGAAAATATACTTGTCATAACTATATATTTGGTCATTTAGTTATCATGTACACACAAATATGTTTTTTTGTTTAAAAATATGTATAACATAAATACGGTAGGTAAGCCACTGTATAACGCCTAGACGTTGTATACGCGGACGTCTGGACCGTATTTTAGAATACTGCTAATATATAAAACTTAAAAAGAAACTGGGCCTTGTGCATTTGCACTGTGTACAGTCCAAGAACCAGGCCGGGGTCCAGTGAACTCATGTTTTATATAATATAATGTTGGGGTCGTTTACAGATATAGGTACTTTAGTGTAAACTGTTTGCATTTTAAGGTACTTTGCAATCCTAAGTGACTTTGGACTTGTGCAATGACCATTATGTCCCTCTAGTAACTTACCTAGTTACTTTTTACAAAATGTTTCCATTAGTTAGGATTACTTTTTTACAAAAAGAAACCGAAACAAAAAAATCTTTACAAATCCACTTTTTACAATTCGGTAAAAACCCTAGATTTTACTCCCTCCAAAAAATCCGCCGGTTAATCTCCAAATCTCCGACATCTCCGACAATCATCGACATCTCTGACGGAAATTCGGCGGTGACCATCTTCGGCGGCATGACAGGTTATGAATCTTCTCAATTTCGTTATCTTCTCCGTTTGATTTTACTGAATTCTTTTGCAAATCTCGAACGGAATCGGTTTCCCCATGTATTTGGCAGATAATAGACGAGGATTGGATGAGAAGGGCGGGTCGGACTACCGTCTTCCATCTAGGTTATTTACGACAGATAGGTATTTGGATGCGAGAGTTAATGTGTACTCGAAACCAGGGGTTTTGTCCGTGGTGAAGGGCGTTCTGAAAGGAACAAGTGAGTTTGAGATAATCCGGAACTCATATTTCGGTAAGCTTTTCGAGTTTCCAATAGTAGATGTGCCATCTCTTGCAAACTGCTACACGCTTAGATATGCCGGCAGTTGGTGACGAATAAGAAATACGAGATGTGGACAGTGTTTGGTGGTCACCCATTACGGTTTTCGTTAGCTGAGTTTGGGAAGATATCTGGACTTCATTGTGGTCAATTCCCTAGTACATACAATTTTAAGAGTAAAAAAGTGATCGAGATAGGGGCATATAGCTTTTGGAGTAGATTGATTGGGTCGGATAGGAATGCAACTTTAGGTGATATTCAAGAGATGCTAAAAACATCAGATGACATGTCGGGATGGAGGAAACTGGCACTGTGCCTATTGCTTATTGTTGATGGGATTCTTGTGGCGTCACAACAACATAATAAAAAACCAACGCATAAGTATGTGAAGATGCTGGAAGATATAGATTCTTTTCTTAGTTTTCCATGGGGGAGAGAGTCGTTCTTGCACACATTACAACCAATGAGACCCAGTAAGAAGTATGGAGAGAATGGCGAGGATCCAGTGACCTTATTCCAGAAGGTGCTTCAGCAGAAGACCTTTAGATTGGTAGGGTTCCCTCTAGAGTTGTAGCTGCTGGCATTTGAATCTTTCCCTGGATTACTTTCGAAAATAGGCATTCCATATAGTGATAATAAAACGTTTCTCGACACAAAGAATGTATCTCTAAACAAATTACCATCTCTAACACGTATGAAAGTGCTAGAGGTTGAGTATGAGGCTGATGTAAGTCTCCCCTGCATAGTAATTTATGTTATAAAAGTAAGATTTATAACTTGCTTACTGCTAATGTGTTGTTGTTAATGTTTCAGTTATTTGTTAAACCACTAATGGAATTGGAAGATATCCTTGAAGATGGTTGGGGTGAGTTTGATGATGAGAGGAACGACAGAAAAGTTGCATACATGGAGAAGCTGATAGACTATGGTTATGCATTTAAGAAAGCGGACTGGCCCAGAGGAGGAGATTCACTGCCATTGATCCCCCAGCCCCAACAATAACCATCAATAACCCATATCAAGCACATTGGGACCAGGCAAAACAACAACAGAAAAGATAAGGAGAAGGAAAAAGAAGTTTCAGTGGAGGAGAAATTAAGAAGAGGAAGAGGAATAACAAATACTCTTCAAAGAGAAAACAATGTAAGTTGGATGATTACTTCTGTGGAGCAAATGATGCGGGTGAAACAGCTGAAAGTTCTACAACAGGGTTGAGGAAAGAAATTCAGGAACTAAGAGAAGCACAAGCAATACTTGAGATGCGGACATCCCGCATAGAAAGGAAATTGAAAAGTAAAACCTTGAAAGGTAGTGTGGGAAAAAATTTTCAGAGGATGTCCAGAAAGAAGGTCAAGGAAACACCTAAGAGCAGAAAGGAAAAGAACATCTCACCAATTCGTCTTGGAACACCTAGCCTGAGCAGTGACGCAGAAGATTGGATGAAATATGGTACTACTCGTGGTGTTTTAGATGACCTCAAAAAGGATGAAATGCATGACAGAGCGAAAGGGGAAAATGAGCCGAGCAATCATTCTGAATCAGGAGAGATAAGTGTGTAAGAAAACAAATTTGGTTTAGTTATATGTGTATTAAGAAGAGCATGTTCGAGTGATGTGAATTTGTGTTTTATGAAGGAAATTATTTGTGGGCAGCGAGAAAGCAAAGCCGAAAAGAGTGTTGAGGTAATCCACACCATGTTTATTTTACATCCACATGAAAGACTATTATATTGGATTGTATTGTGGATTTAAAGAAATGTGGTGAAACAGTTTTCAAAGCAGGGAAAAGACGATTATATGGAGGTGGACAGAGAGACTAGTTCTCCATGTGGTCGGAGTAACGTGGTCAGGCTTGTACCGCTGGATGAGGTAGTATTTCCACGTGAGCCTGTGAATGTGGATGATGTGTTTGGGCCATGTCCCCCTATATTTGCTGATGAGGAAGGGAAACTCCACAACTCTCTCGTGGATGTAAGCACATATGTTAATGTAAAGTAAAATAATAATAGATTGTTCCACCATACTGATTTTTCACTTTCTTAACAAATAAAGGATGGTGGTGAGGACAATGTGGAAAAGGTGGCTGAAGGAAGTTATGTTATAACAGAGGTAATCTACATAGAAACTGTATTTACAAAGTAAAACAACTATATTTAGTATATTTCTAAAACACAAAGTAAGTAACAAACTGTATTCAGCTTTGATTGTTTTATTATTTTATATACCTGCCGATTCTAACACTCCGTGGATGGTACACCGTGGTTACTTATTCGTGGATGTGGTTCCTGGAGTGCAAATCTATGGACAATAATTCATGGATACAATCTGGTGGACGTATATCGTGTGGATATCATGTACATGGAACTGTTTTGATTGTTTTATAGTATTGTATGTGTAGGGAAACGATGGAAGAGACATTGTTTTAGAGAGGATGGATCATGAAGAAATTACTAAGGTGAGAACAAAAGTGAATTAGAGGTAAATCTAAAGTAAATTATCTTAGTTTGGCATGGATGATTTTATGGTTTGTTAACTGATACAAGATGGTGGTGAAGAGGATCTATCAAATGAAGATAATGTTGAGAATGTGCTTAAAGAGAGTGAAGATATGACAAAGGTAAATAAGACATATATCAACTGTATTTATACAAAGTAAGTAAACAGTTTGGGAGGATTAAAGAAAACTGTATGTGTAGGGAAACGATGGTCAAAATATTGTTGTAGAGAGGGAGGATGATAAAAAAAGATGTAGTAATAGTCCCAGAAAAAAAGAAGGTGAGAACAAAAGTGAATTAGAGGTAAATCTTAAGTAAGTTATCTTAGCTTGGCATTAATGATTTTATGGTTTGTTAACTGATACAGGATGGTAGTGAAGAGTGTCTATCAAATGAAGACAATGTTGAGAAGGTGCCTAAAGAGAATGAAGATATGACAGAGGTAAATGAGACATATATCAACTCTATTTACACATATGGTAAATAGATTGGGAGGATTAAAGAAAACTGTATGTGTAGGAAAACGATGGTGGAGATATTGTTGTAGAGAGGGAGGATGGTAAAGAAGTTGTAGTAAGAGCCCCACCCCCTTGAAAATGAGTCCATTTTTACTTTGAAATAATAATGGAAGTTGGCAGTATTATCTGAGCATTTTACATGGCTTTTGTAACAGGCTGTAGATTTGATCAATTCTGGTCATGTGAGCAAAGAAACAGAAGAAGGAGGCAGCGATACAGTGTATCTAAGTGACTCTTCAACACCAAAAAAGAAACTGAAACATGTCCCATCCGAGCAAGAAGAACAGTTAGCCATTATGTTACTTAGCAAACCAAAGAATCGTCCAACAAACCTTTTACCAATTGTGAATGATGCAGAGTTCCTTTTTTTCAAAGATACCCTGGAAAAAAACAAACAAATGTGAGTAGTTATGCAATACATTGTTAAATCAACATTAGTTATTCCGAAAATGCTCTAATATAATGTATTTATGATTGTTGCAGAACCCACATCACAAACTGCGATTACGAATTCAACAACAAATTCCTCATCTTACTTTCTAAGAAGCAAGAATGGATTTCAACTCTGGTTAGTGACTTCATACACTTTATAAGTAGTCTTCGAAATGTGTTTGTAATTAAAAAGTAAATTCTTATTATTCGTGCAGCACATGGAAGTGTTGATGTTGTTTTTAGGGAGAATGCATAGTAAGGTACTTGCACAAGAACATGCTTATTTTTCGCCTCCATGGTTGATAAACCATCTACAAAGGAAATACCGAGGATTCAATGCATCTAAAGTAAAGAGCAAGTTTCGTTGGAGAGATGACGTCAAAAGATGTGTTCAACAACCTGGTTCTCAGTGGATGGAATAAGTGCAGACCATTTACATTCCTATGAATTGGGAAGACAAACATTGGGTTGGTTTGGTTATTAATTTACAATTGTGGCTAGTGGAGGTACTGGATTCATATAGTGATTTATATGATGATGAAGAAGTTGACAAGTTGATGACGCCTGTTACGCATAGCCTGCCACATCTGATCAAAGCCTTCTACAAAGCTGAAAGTTCAACAAAACGTGGAGTGGAGCCATTTCTATGGCAGCAGGCCGCTGGGATATATTCTAATAAAAGGGCCAGGGATTGCGGGCCAGTGGCTTTGAAGTTTATGGAGATGCATGTGATAAAAGTCCTTTTACCGGTTTTAAAGATGAAACCTAGAATTCACTAATCCGATGTAGAATAGTATAAGTTCGTTCAAAGGACCAGCAATACACTCTAATCTTATATGATACATATTCAGCTAAGCAATTCAAAGTTTTTTTAAGTGTCACGATTTATCAAAGCAAACAAACGTAAATTCGGTGTAAATAATTAAAAGAAAGACGTTTGATCAAGAGATATATCTCAGGGATTAGAATATCTAGAATCAAGCAATTATTCAGGTTATCAAGTTATGAACCAATCTAGAACTCAACCATAAATATAAGATGATCCACTGTCGTGGCATCAACTACTTCAACAATCAATTTAACACCCTAAACTGTCGTTTGAGGCTACAAAGAATGACGAGCATTAAACATATAGGATTGATTTGTTCACGAGTTGAATTAACTTCAACTTTCATTGGCTAAAGACAACTCGCCCATCTATGTCAATTCCAGCAATTTACAACAGTTTTGATGAGTAAATTCAACCTAAAATCAGAGGCTAGATGATCAATCTAGTCTAGGCAATATGATCGACATTAGATGGAGATATCGAATGATGTTTCAAAACCTATCTATGCTTAGTTCATGGATATCTAATCCCATCGAACCCTTGACCTAACTAAAGAGACTACTCGTACATATTCAAACAAACAACAGCATCGAATAAGATAAGAAACTTCATTGAAAATATAAAAGATAAGAGTTTAGAAATCTTCTCCAAAACGTGGAAGGCAATCCTCAAGCTTACAACTCTAAAAACAAGTATCAAATCTCTTTCTCACTTGTGTTTTCTCTTCTCTGCTGTGTCGTGTCTCTCTGGGGCTCAAAAGGGTCGAAAAACTCCCCTTTTATAAGCCCACGACGGCTGGAAAAAATAGGGTTACGAAAATTAGGTTTAATAAATATTTCCAAAACTGGATCTTCTGTAGAGCAGGTGCTCCCTCTGCTGGAGCGGGTGCTCCTTATCTTCAGAATCTTCAAAAATGATCCAGAATTCCTTCTTTTTCGCCAAATCCAATTGCAAGTTCCATTCCTCCATTCCAGCCGCATTTTAGACCTAGAAAAACTCAAAGTAGAGTGAAAGACTCGATAAAAACCTAAAAAACAAAAGTTAGAATGCGCTAAAAACGCATTATATCAATTCCCCCAGACTTAGATCTTTGTTTGTCCTCAAACAAATTCAAGACCAAGTGAAGGAGAAAGGTTTGAAAACCCGGGAACTTTTTCATCCTCAGTGAACCGGGTTTAAGACTTTCAATCTGCAGACCACATAATCCAGATTACAAGTAGCATAGCTTTACCAAAACTCCTCAACACATTTCTCAACCAAGTCTCATTTCCCAAACACAAACTCAACGCGTTCAAAGTTGCGTGAGGGTCTCGCTAAAGGCACCATTTAAGGTAGACGACGCTAAGGGTTTAAGGCCATTTTGAGGTGGAGTTAAAAGTGTTAAAAGTGTTTAAGGGTTACCCGATGTTTCGTAGAGGATGCAGGATATCGCACAAAATTGCAAGAGAGAATAGGTCCGTTGATATACCACATTCTCTAAACCACTCTTTCTTTCTTCCAACCTCTCAAACGTCTCAACTAACCATCATCCACCTTGGGTATACTTGCTGTGCAGAGAGACACTTCCTATTTTAAAGATTCACCACTCTTCATCATCTAATTTTGGATTTTTTTTTTAGACATAAGATGATGATGAAGAGGGTTTTGATTACAAGTGTATGTCTCTCAAACACGAAAATATTAGAGTTGTTGTACATACCCAAATGGAGCTCATCAATATCATTCCTCCTTCGTGGATTTTTGTTCCACCTCGTTGTAAAAACCCTGTTCTGGAAATAGGAGCATGTGCTCTATTGCGGGAGCAGGTGCTCTTGTTCTTCAGAAAAAGTAATTTAAAGGCAGTGTCGACCCGATTCTCTCCGGCCCTTTTGCGCATATGCTGCACATATGACAATGAAGTAACAAAAATGAAAGAGGCTTGAAAAGAGGTTAGGGTTAAGGAGGGTACTAACTAAAAATGAGCTAGCTATTCAGGAACAACAAGAGTGATAAAAAGAATAAGGAGTCCTGAATATGGTTCGTTTCCCTAATCTAGTGCCAGTAGCGAAAAGAATTTTTGGTCAATATGAAACCTGGAAGATCTAGTATTAAAGTGTTCCAGCTGTTCCTTGTACCCACGCTCTGTAGAAATGGTCACTAGAGAGAAAGTTAAACATAGATAGCTCAAAGATCATCATAAGATAAAGTCCTGATTCCCTACAAAGTCTTAACTCAATAAAATAAAAGAAAAACTGACTCAAACAGGACATAAAAAAATAGAAAACAACCAAAATAAACGTCATTAGTAGCAACTCCCCCCAGACTTACTTCACACCGTCTCGGTGTGAGAATAAGAAAAGAGAGAGTGGAAAGAAATAAAAAATCATAAGGAAAAACATAAAATAAAAGCATAGAAATAGCCTCTTGGTGGGCCTAAATCCGAATTTTGAATTTTTGCCCTGGAGAGCAGGTGCTCTGTAGTGGGGAGCAGGTGCTCCTTCTGGAAATTGGATCGACGTGCAGATCGATCCTGAGGTTAACCGCTAGAATGGCTTTTGATCTCATCATCATGGATCGATCGATCTAGCTGAAAAGATCGATCCATCTGCCTTGTATATCCCACAAACAAATTTACACCTGAAAACTTACACTGAAATTCAAAGTTAGTAATAACTGAAATTCAATTGAAATAGTTAGAAAACGTACCGGTGGGTTGCCTTCCACTAAGCCCTTGTTTAAAGTCTTTAGCTTGACTTGGATCTCATGTGTCAGTCAGGAAGATGAGCATGAGAACTTTCGCCAAAACAAGCTCTCCAATCAGTAAACTTCAGCTTCAGAACCTTGCTCAACATAGTTTTCACAGCTTCTTCACTTTTCTCTTTTAGATCAGATGTGAGAATAGCTCTAACCTTGGAGAAAGGTTTCGAAATCCCATTGGACTTCACTTGTACTCAATCGTGTCACCAACACGTCTCTGAGGTTCTAAAACCATATGAGAATCACCCTTGATTCTTTGGCTCGTCACCTTCTCCTTTACCCTCCTCTTTTGACTAGTCTTTTTTGTTCTGATAAGAGGGTCTCCATCTATGACTTCCTTGACCTCACTCTTATCATTGAAATCTCTCTTTGTCACCATTTGCAGCTTATCTCCATTGATAACGGTAACACAAGATGCAAGTTTGGCTGTTTCATTAGTGGGTATAGCTTTGTAGAAGACCTGCTTGTCAATATTAGAGAATGAGACTCTTCTATTAGGCAAATCTACAACTGCACCCACTCTCGCCAGAAACGGTCTTCTAAGAATCAAAGGTATACCAGGATCCTCGCTCATCTCCACCACCTGAAAGTTAGTAGGAAAAAGGCAATTTCCAACTTGAACATGTAAATCATGAATAGTACCATGTGGCACCTTGGTGGAAGAGTCTGCAAACTTAAGAGATATATTAGCAGCTCTCATCATAGTCATCCCAAGCTTCTCTACAATAGTCTTAGACATGAGATTAATGGAAGACCCAGAATCGCAGAGAGATTTTTTAAATTCAACTCCTGCAATGGAGCATGGAACAACAAACATCCCAGGGTCTTCTAGCTTTTGGCAACTGCTTCATTGGAGATGATGTATTCCTTGCTTCAGCAAAGAGAGCTTTGACTACTGTGAGACTCTTCTTGGTATCCTTGGAAAACTCGCGATATGCAGGGTCAATTCTAAATGCTTCTTCAAAGGAGATTTCAGGAGGAAGCTTACTCACCATCTTATTAAACCCAGCCAGCTTGTTTTTATCAATCTCATATTTCAGTCTCTGAGGGTATGGGATCCTAGGGATGTATGGTAATGATTCAACAGCTTCTTTTACTTTCTCTGGTGTAAGCGATGCTGAGACAGTTTCCACCTCACTCTGAACTAATATCACATTGCAGTGTTCTCTAGGATTTGTTTCAAATTTTCCTGGAAGAGTCCCTGGTGGTCGCTTAGCTGATGCCGAGATCTGAGCTACCTGAGTGTCAAGCCTTTTCACGTGGTTGCAAACAGCTTCAAGTCTACCATTGAGATCCGAATACATAGCGTCTACCTGTGTTTTGATTTCAGTGGCAGACTTCTGTTGATTAGCCATTAACTATTGAATCATAACCTTGAGTTCATTTTGAGAAGTACTTCTAGAGCTCGCAGGAGCCTGAAAGTTAGAAAATTGTGGTTTCTGTTGAACCCCCCCTTGAAACTGATTCTAACCTTGGTTTGGGTGGCTCCTATAGTTCTGGGTGACTTCTTCTTCACCCATCTCCTTAGAAAATGGTTCACCATTCTCATCTACAAACTGAACCGTCATTTGGTTCCCTTTGAGCAACAAGTTGACCTTAGCAGTAAGGTCATCAATCTTTTGGGAATCCATTCCACTAGATTTCGTGGTCCTATCATACTCCTGCGACTTGTTGCTAGAACTCACAACCAAGTTCTCGATGAGCTTATACGCACCCTCTCTGGTCTTAGTCATAAAATTACGATCACTCGCAGCATACAAAGCATTCCTGTAATCCCAATCAACACCATCATAGAAGATACCAAGAAAGTTCTCATCGGTAAACCCATGGTGTGGACACTCTCTCTTGTACTCTTTGAACCGTTCCCATGCCTCACAAAAGGACTATCCTGAATGTTGCTGGAAAGAGGAGATCTTGTTCCTCAGGCTCGCGGTCTTGGTTTTGGTGTAGAAGTGGTCCAAGAACGCTGCTGTACATTGTACCCAAGTCGTGATGGATCCAGCTGGTAGAGACTTGAGCCAACGGGAAGCTTTGTCCGCGAGTGAGAAAGGGAAAAGCTTGCACTTCAAGAAATCCGGGTTCATCTCATTAGAACTTGTCGTGGAGCAGATCTCCTCGAAGTTTTCTATATGGTCCATCGGCATTTTCGCAGGCAGTCCATGGAACGAGTGCTGCTTGACCAGCAATATCATCTGAAGCTTTATCTCATAATAGCAGTTCGGTTCTGATAAAAAGCATGGGGATTGTCCATATCCCCAATGGCACGCTTCTGCTCACGAGCGTGCTACTGCTGTTGTTCACGGGCATGTTGCTGCTGCATCTGAGCCATCTGCTCTTGCAACCGTAGCAGCTCAGCCGCCATACGATTGTTGCCTTGTTCGCCCATGTCGACGAGATTTGGCCTTGTGCGTCTGTTTTCTCGTTCTAGCCTTGCAAGTTCCGGGTTACTCAAGGTTACGAGGGGAGTTTGAAGTTTTCTCCTTGTAGACTTTGAGTTCATGCACCTGAAACACACGCAAGAGAAACAAAAGAACGAGTTTAGTACTTATTCTGAAAACGTATATGAAAATTAGAGGTATCGAGTTGGTCCCCGGCAACGGCGCCAATTTGACAAAAAGGTATTTCCCGGTTTAAAGATGAAACCTAGAATTCACTAATCCGATGTAGAATAGTATAGGTTCGTTCAAGGGACCAACAATACACTCTAATCTTATGGGATAAAAATTCAGCTCAGCAATTCAAAGTTGTTTTAAGTGTCACGATTTATCAAAGCAAACAAACGTAAATTCGGTGTAAACAATTAAAAGAAAGACGTTAGATCAATGGATATATCTCAGGGATTAGAACATCTAGAACCAAGCAATTATTCAGGTTATCAAGTTATGAATCAATCTAGAAATATAAGATGATCCACTGTCGTGGCATTAACTACTTCAACAATCAATCTAACACCCTAAACTGTCGTTTGAGGCTACAAAGAATGACGAGCATTAAACGTATAGGATTGATTTATTCACGAGTTGCCTTAACTTCAACTTTCGTTGGCTAGGGACAACTCGCCCATCTATGTCAATTACAGCAATTTACAACACTTTGATGAGTAAATTCAACCTAAAATCAGAGGTTAGGTGATCAATCTAGTCTAGACAATATGATCAACATTAGATGGAGATATAGAATGATGTTTCAAAACCTATCTATGCTTAGTTCATGGATATCTAATCCCATCAAACCGTTGACCTAACTAAAGAGACTACTCGCACATATTCAAGCAAACAACAGCAGCGGATAAGATAAGAAACTTCATTGAAAATAGAAAAGATAAGAACTTTAGAAATCTTCTCCAAAACGTGGAAGGCAATCCTCAAGCTTACAACTCTAAAAATAAGTATCAAATCTCTCTCTCACTTGTGTTTTCTCTTCTCTGCTGTGTCGTGTCTTTCTCTGGCTCAAAAGGGTCGAAAAAATCCCCTTTTATAAGCCCACAGCGGCTGGGAAAAATAGGGTTGCAAAAATTAGGTTTAATGAATATTTCCAAAATTGGATCTTCTGTGGAGCAGGTGCTCCCTCTACTGGAGCGGGTGCTCCTTATCTTCAGAATCTTCAAAAAGGATCCAGATTTCTTCATTTTTCGCCAAATCCAATTGCAAGTTCTATTCCTCCATTCCAGCCGCATTTTAGACCTAGAAAGACTCAAAGTAGAGTGAAAGACTCGATAAAAACCTACAAAACAAAGGTTAGAATGCACCAAAAACGCTTTATATCAGCATGCAAATGGCAACCCTGACGATGCAATGGCGAACATAATGGACGAATTGGTGAATCACTTCTGCAAACAGTATGCCATGGACATTTACAAGGATATGGTTGTCCCGTTATACGTAGGCCATAGGGCAGTTGCGTCGATGACGTAGAGACATTGAATATTTTGGCACTTTAGAAACATTGCAAACTTATGGCAATGTTTGACTTATGGCAGTGTTTGGTTAGCATTATTATGTTAAGAACTTATGTAGAATATAAGACAATGTTAACAGTAAGCTTTTTGTATTTGAAACTTAATGGTAAGCTTTTTGTATTTGAAACTTACCTATAAGATTATTTTATTTTGTGTTCAAATAACGTATTTAGCACCAGAGTTTTAAGTAATGCAACTGAAAAGGCACCTGCCGATTCTATTACAGTCCGTGGATGGTACACCGTGGTCACTTATTCATGGATATGAACTATAATTCATGGATACAATCTGGTGGACGTATATCGAGTGCATAAAATGTACAAATTCGAATAATTCAGCTTTTATTGTTTTATTGTTTTATAAACCGTGGATATGAATTGGTGGACAAAATTAATATAAATTAATATAACTTGTTTTATTTTAGTAAGAGTGTTTCTAGAAAGTAACTTATTTGTGATGGTACATGTGTTAGAAAGTAATTGTTCGGTTCTATTACACTCCGTGGATAGTAAAGCGTGGTCACTTATTCGTGGATGTGGTTTGTCGAGTACAAATCTATGGTCTTCTCGACGGAGTCGAGCTAGTTGTTCCTTGCTCAGATGCACGAGCGGATCATCCTCCAGATGGCTACTTAACTTTGTATGAAGCATACTTTCATGCATGCTTCCTGTGGTTCCCGATCCTTGGCGCTATTCTTGACTTCTTATGGAGGAACAACCTTGCTGTTGCTCAGATCACGCCTAGCCAAAATGCTCCACTTGGTCAGGATTATGGTACGCAGCTACGAGTGTGGCTACGAAGTCAGAGTTCACAAGGACATCATGGAGACCGCTTCAGACTTAGTTGATTTCGATGAGGTGATGCGACGGCAACGAGTTGAAGTGGAGTTTGATCGACATGATGACAAAGTGAAGTCAGTGAAGGTGACACGACTACGAGGTAAAGATTGATCAATGCGATGACGAGGCGAAGCTTGATCGATGCGACAGCAAGACGAACCTTGTTTGATGCGACGACGAGGCAAATTTTGATCGATGTGACGAAGAAACAAAGTCATCGAAAGAGACGCGATGGCGAGGCAAAGCTTGATCGATGCGACAGCAAGACGAAGCTTGTCCGATGTGACGACGAGGCAAATTTTGATCGATGTGACGAAGAAACAAAGTCATCGAAAGAGACGTGACAGCGAGGCGAAGTTTGATCGATGCCACAACAAGACGAAGCTTGTTCGATGCGACGACGAGGCAAATTTTGATCGATGTGACGAAGAAACAAAATTATCGAAAGTGACGCGATGGCGAGGTGAAGCTTGATCGATGCGACAGCGAGGCGAAGCTTGATCGATGCGACAACAAGCTGAAGCTTGTTCGATGTGACAGCAAGATGAAGTTTGTTCGATGCGACAATGAGGCGAAGTTTGATCGAGGACTTTTTGAGATAAGAGACAAGTCGACGAGGTTGTCTTAGCGAGGAAGGATAATCAAGACGGACTTATTTATTTGATGTCGAGGTAGACTCGTGTTGACGATGCCGAGGTGGACTCGCGGTGGCGACGAGGTGATCGTTTTTACTTGAAGCCAAAGTGGTCTTGTATTGACTTGACACTGAGGTGGGGTCGTGTTGACGTCGACAAGGTGACCTCGTGTCGACGACGAGTTCGAAAATGACAAATTCAAGTTCTCACTCAGCGAGATTGAGCGAAGTAGATTTGATCATGGCAAAACTGGGGCGAAGTCATCGACTTGAAGAATTAAAGTAGATTTTGATGACGTTGAATTGTTCGTTTCCAAAGTTCAACTATATTAGAGTCGGGACTAGCGATAGGTTAGCTGGGTTTTCTGATGAACTTCTTGGTTTATGGGCGAGCTTTCGTCGACACACCCGCTCCAAGAATGAACACGTTATTGCATAATGACCAACGATTAAGTTGTTGGGTTTTCAAATGAACTTCTTGGTTTACGGGCGAGCCTTCGTCGACACACCCGCTCCGAGAATGAACACGTTATTTCGTAATAACCAACGATTAAGTTGTTGGGTTTTCTGATGAACTTCTTGGTTTACGGGCGAGCTTTCGTCGACACACCCGCTCCGAGAGTAAACACGTTATTGCATAATGACCAACGATTAAGTTGTTTGGTTTTTGAGAAGAACATTCTGGTTTATGGATATGTTCTCATGAACAAGTCCGCTCCAGCAATGAACACCGAATTTAGACCAGCGATTTGTTGTGTGCTGGGTTTAGAGCTAAGTATCTTAGTTTACGGACGAGTTCTTTTTAACAGGTCCGCTCCAATAATAACTTAGATATTTGAGGCGACCAATAGCTCGTGTATTGGGTTTCGAGCTAAGTATTCTGGTTTACGGACGAGTTTTCATTAACAAGTCCGCTCCAAAAATAACTTAGATGTCTGACTTGTGAAGCGACCAACGTTTTGTGAGTTGGGTTTTGTTCTGTGACTCCGAGTTTTGGTTTACAGGCGAGTTTCAGTTGACGAGTCTGCTCTAGGAAATGAGCACGTTTTGCGGATAGGACTAATAGTCAGATTATTGGGTTTTCGGATGATCATTTTGGTTTACAGACGAGTCCTTATTGACAAGTCTGCTCCAAGCCGAACATGTATCGCGTAGCGATCAACGTTTCTTTTGTTGGGTTTAAGGTGAATATTTCGGATTACGCACATGTTTCTCTTTAAACATATCCGCTCGATAATGAACATATATGCGATAGAACCAACGATTTGTGAGTTGGGTTTAGAGAATGATCATTCCGGGTTACGCATATGTTCCTCTTTGAACATATTCGCTCGATAATGAACATTTTTATTTGTATAGCGCGCTGTTAATCTTGCAAAGGATGTGTTTGTCAGATCTGTAGTATTTGGATAGATTCGTCACTGTGGCCAGCAGCAACGAGAGTAAGTGTAAAATGTCTGATTGTAGTTAAGACGATAATTGATCCGTATAGGATGTGATAAGTGTATGTCTGTTTTTGTGAGACTTAAAGAATCCGTGAAGGATGTAGACGGGTTTAGTCAAAACCATGCTTTGGATTAATTGTGAAAAGTAGAAGGATAATTGGGAGTATACGAGTATATATACCCACTCCCCCTTTTTAGGAGGGGGACAGCTGAACCCACCCGAAGATGAGCTGCCTACGTACCCTGTTTTAGGGATCAAGCCGTCTCGTAGTTCATGTTATCAATGTAAAGTATCCTAGTAAAAATACTTTTTCAGATGTCGCGCATTCCAGGAAGGCGGGACTGGTTTGCCAGTCATGTGAGCGAGTTTGTAGATGCCTGGTTTGACTACTTCGGTAACGATGTAGGGTCCTTCCCAATTAGCTCCGAGTTTTCCAGCATTACGTTCTGCTGTGTTTTGGAAGACTTCGCGTAGCACTAAGTCCCCTTCAGAAAACTTGCGAGGTCGGAAATTGGAGTTGTAGTACTTTGCGGTGGTGTATTGGTAGTTGGTTATTATGTTCAACGTTGTCTCGACTTGATGAGTTTTAATTGCAGTGACGTTAAGGCACGTTGTAAGCTCTGCAATGCCCTCATTAATGCTCATAATCTTTTGTTCAAAACTCTCCCAAATACTAGCAAGACTGTGCTCGAGACTTTTGATATATCTCGGTTTGCTTTGGACGTCTTGGGTGTTAAACTTGTGCATCTGGGACTGTGTAACCCTTAAGTCAGAGGCGGCGTGCTCCAGCTGCGCTTGCATCTTGGCCATCTCGTCGATCTGAGTTTGGAGCAAGGTCTTGCGTTCTTATCTGAGCTCGAACTGCTTGGTCCAGTAGCGATTTCCTTCTTCATTAGCGATATCTTGGTCGTGCTTGATGTCTGCGCTGTTTCGACGAGCCTGGGATCTATCTCTCCCTCTATGTGCACTGTAATTCCTTGAGGTGCGTGTCCTACGGGGGTTGCCTATGCCAACCATTCGTACGATCCCTCCTGAAACAGCATGGCGTTCCTGCGCGATCCCTTCCGAAGCAGCTTGGCGTTCCTGCGCGATCCCTCCTGAAATTGCTGGTCCTGTGTCCGTTGTTCCGTTGGCTTATTCTGGAGTTGGATATGCCATTCGCGGCGGCGATGGCGGTAGCTGGTCACTTCTGGTTCTTCGTGTAGTGGGCAGCACCGAGAAGCTGAGGCCGTGCGGCTTAAACCGCCCAAGTGATAGTCGCGCTCTACCTGTCTCAAGTTCCCCTTAGATGGCGCCAAATTGTGGAGGTCGAAACCAACTCAATTGAATTTGTCAAGGGTTTTGAGGAAACGAGATCTCTGGAAAGAATCACAAGAACAACTAAGAACAAAGACAAAAACACAAAAATAGCGTTAAGAAAGCTTTATTGATTTGTTGATAAGTGTTTGTGCCAAAAGTTCTCCGTATAGTGCGCAGTGCCGAGATGTTGTGGCCGTGCGGCTTGAACCGCCCAAGTGATAGTCGCGCTCTACCCGTCTTGTGCGCCTTACTTGCCGTTGTGAGAACCTTCAGCTTGTCCTCCTGCTCTGTTGACTTTTTGAGAATCGTCTTCAACATGTCCTTTAGTTCGTCCAAGGCTGCCGCATTCATTGCGGTGACGTTGACAGTGCCGTTACCTGCCTGGTTGCTCTTGGTGCTCGTGCCGTCTGGCTGCAACGGCGAAGAGTCCTCACTGCTTATGCTGGTACTGGTCATGTTGTCTGGCGACAATGCCGAAGAGTCCTCACTGCTGATGCCGCTGCTGCTGCTTCTATTGTTGCTGCCGTCGCTAGTGCTGTCACTGCTGCTACCGCTACTGGTCATGTTGTCTGGCGGTGATGACGAAGAGTCCTCGCTGCTGTTGCCGCTGCTGCTGCTTCCGCTGTTGTTGGAGATATCCTGCTCCTTTGATTTTTTAAGGATTTCTTCGAACATGTTATTTATCTGAGCTAGAGGGTCCAGATTTTCTTCTGTGGCTGGCGGCATTTTTATTTGTGTAGATCCGCCCGCCGCGGTGTTCTTCTCTCCGGGCTTGTCTGTAGCGGTGTCTTTTGATGTAGATCCGTCCGCAACGATTTCCTTCGGGTTGTTGTCGCTGTTGTCTCCGGGTTGATCTTCTCCGGAAATCTCGGATACGTCGTCGGTGGTCATCTTTGCTGAGTCTTATCGTGGTGTGATTCTTTTGTGTAAGAGAGTCTCAAGTTCCCCTTAGATGGCGCCAAATTGTGGAGGTCGAAACCAACTCAATTGAATTTGTCAAGGGTTTTGAGGAAACGAGATCTCTGGAAAGAATCACAAGAACAACTAAGAACAAAGACAAAAACACAAAAATACCGTTAAGAAAGCTTTATTGATTTGTTGATAAGTGTTTGTGACCAAAGTTCTGGATCCCCTTTTTGGGTGAGTACAATTAGCTATATATAGCGAAATATCTAAAATGGGCCAGCTAATAAAATGGGTTTGGCCAATTAGACAATATATTAAAATTAGGCCCATTAATCCATTAAGCCCATTTAGTTAATGGATTTAATGTATTTTGGGGCCTAGATTCAGACTGGGCTTTTGTAGATTCGCTTTGATTTCGTCAAGACGTTGTGGAGTTGATCTCGTCGCCATATCGATCTCATAGGAGTGAAATCTGACCCCAACACTATCTTATCACATAAGGAAATGTGTCAGGACACACAAATCAAATAAAATAAAATAATCCTACTTTAAAACATTACATAATTTTTTTAAAAAAATTTTATTAAATGAGGATTTAAAGAAAACTTATTTTATTTGTACTTGAGGAAATAACGTAGTTAGCACGAGGGTTTTAAGTAATGCAAGTGGAAAGGCACCTGCCGATTTTATTACACTACGTGGATGGTATACTGTGGTCACATATTCGTGGATATGGATGGTATACGACATTTTGTCCATCAGTTCATATCCACGGTTTATAAAACAATAAAACAATAAACTGAATTAATCGAATTTGTACATGCTATGCACTCGATATACGTTCACCAGATTGTATCCATTAATTATAGTCCATATATTTGTATTCGAGGAACAACATCCACGAATAATTGGCCACGGTGTACCGTCCACGGAGTGTAATAGAACCGAACACATGTACCATAACAATGTCCATAATAGAATATAGTAGATTTAATAAAACTAAGCATCATCCATCTTTACCCTAGAAAATACACTGAGCATAAAAGAAGTTGATCACAAAACATTAGGAATACGGTTAATCACAAAAGACAGGTCCCGTGGATAACACCATCCATATTAGGCATGGATAACAAAAAAACGCCATATTAGCCATGGATGCTCACAACAGTTGTAGAGCAAAACACCAAAAAATGTTTCTTACAGGCCTTCAGCATTAAATAAAGGGAAGTTGGTCCACTACCTATCCAATGATGTATCATTGGATAAGAAATACACCATCTTCATTTCCCGTGCTTGCAACTTGTCCTATTGTGACCTTGAATTTAACAACGACCACACCTATTAGTGATGGTTTTATGTGTTTTTGGTTTCTGCAATACAAGAAACGAGTTAACAATATATAAATCGCTCTGGATTGAGTAAATGCAAACTTACAGGCACTTCTCCGATGGATGGAAATCTTTTTTTCTTACGCCGACCAGCTGCCTTTCCCATATGTGGTGGAAACAAGACCATGCGACTGACATGGTCGGGCATATCGTGATTAGCTGCATCACACTCTGGATTCACCAAACCTTCATAAATAGCAACCCATGTTGTTGTTTTATAACAGTCTCCAATTATAGCCCCATATTGCATGCGGAAGTGCATGTCCACATGGTAACTTGATCTTGTTGTAGTACATGCATGAACACTTTTTGGCGTTCAAGGACACTGTATGCTTCCCAGCAAATTTGCCAACAAGTTCACATCCCCATTCTTGGATTTTATTTATCTTGCTTCCAACAGTTTCACGTTTGTTTTTCTCCAACTGTTTTTCAACCTCAGGTGGAATATTCCCAGTACGTGATAGAGACTTGTTCCTCCTAGCACTGAACCACCTTGTCATCATGATCTGAATAAACATCAGAAGTTCCAGAATTGGTGAGGACCTTGCTTTCTACAAAGCCTTATTAAGAGTCACGGCAATGTTACTAGTCATCAGATTGTAACGATTGCCACCAAAATGTGCACGAGCCCAATGGGCAATACCAATACCCTTTAGATAGATGGCGCATTCCCAGCTTGCTGATACAATATCCTTAAACACAGCACGAAACCCACCAACTCTAATAGCATATCCAGCTTTTCCAACTAGTTTTGCAAGGCCTGGTCTTTTGTATTTGGAGTTTACATTCCTTTGTAAATGCACAATGCAGCAACCATGATGTGCAAGGGGGTAAACTTTGCTGATAGAAGAGTAGATGGAAATATGCCTATCTGATATGAGTGTCAAACTAGTGCTATCAGCAACAATTCGCTCTACTTTCTGTAAGAACATGTCCAAGCATCGTCATTCTCGCTATCCACAACAGCAAAAGCCAATGGAAACACCTGGAAGTTTACATCTTGACCACTAGCCGTAAGCAAAACTCCTTTGTATTTTCCAGAGAGATAAGTGCCATCCAATACAAGTACACGGCGCAAATGCCTAAAACCCTTAATGGATGCCCCGAATGATAAAAACGCGTATAAGAATCTCTCCTTACCGTCGTCATCATTCTCTGTCTCCGAATCAGCAACTATTCCAGGATTTGCTAGTTTAAGACAATGCATATACTCAGGCAACTTCAAATAAGAATTAGCCTCTGTACCCCTAACCTCTTCTAACGCAAGTGATTTAGCTCTATAGCATTTCATGTATGATGCGGAAACACGCAAATCTTCAAGAACTAACTGTTGTAGGTCCATAGGAAATGGACCTATGTTATTATTACCGTACCTGGACTTGTAAACAGCTGCTATCACACGAGAGGTTGCCTTTTTGGTGTAGCCGTTCATGGTATCTATATCACAAATGTGGTTTAGTTGTGCTTTCTTAATATGATAATAGCCAGTATCCTTCTCCTCTCCTGCCATTATCCTCCAGTCGCATCTTACATCAGCACAGAAAAGAACAAAATAATGCCTCTTCGTTGTGGTTTGTTTAAAATGGAATCAGTGCTTTATCGCATAAATCGCTAAAGCAATTCGGCAATCCTCCTTATTTTCATATACTTTCCCAACATACACCTTCTCATCAGTCTCATCCCTGTCCAAATCTGGAATATCTGCACGCTCATATAAGGTGTCATTGAATAATGGCGGAATGTCAAATTCTTCATTATCTATCTTAGCAAGCAGCCGCCTAGTAGATGCATTCGTACTATCCATGTTACATCGTCCACCAGGGTTCCCATTATGGATAGTAGTGGGTGGTTGTGACCACGAAGAGTTCATCTTCTTTTTAGGTTCTCTATCCATTCCACCGAAACCACTACTACCAGCGACATTAGGCTTTGAAACAACAAAGTGATCAAAAGCATCATTCGAACTGCACAACACCGTTGATGGCCGACTTCCACCTGGTCCGTTGTCATCCAATGTTGTTGTAATCACTTCAGCCGCATTAGAACCACCATAGGCAGCATCAATGAAGGGGCCCCAAAACTCTATGTCATAGTCCATAGGTCTCACATCATCAAATTCGACAGACAACTCATCCCCAAAGTCAGCTGGAACATCCACGTTGCTGTCTGTCTCAACAATCCCTACGGTAAAATCCTTATCTGTGTGAAAACCAGTAGAACATCCACTCCTAAGACTATCTTCAACCTTCTCAACCTCAACAACTAAAACATCATCGTCATCATCATGGTCGAAAGTAACTGGTTTTGTTCTTGAACCAACAGTCTCCACGCCTCCAACACTACCTCCATGAGAACCAAAAACAGATTTCTCGGACGAACTACCTTTCTCAAACACACAATGACGTTTAACACTTGGAATCGGTGTTTTATACGCGTCTGCTTCCTCCATTAAGCCAAAACCACATCTTTTCTCACCTTGACTTATTTTGACAAACAAGTTCATAGATTTATTCACACGAGCATACTTTAAAAAGTATCCAACTTCTCCATCGCTTGTCAACAAAACAGGGGGCGTTGTGAGCCCAGTGGCTAGTTCGTGATTATTGGGAGGCCAATAGCTTAATGTAGCTATTGTCGAAGTACATATTGATTCGCCAAACTCGATTAACGCTTTACTTTCAAGCTCTCGTATACCAAGACTATCAGAAACACATACCACTCTCGACAACCTCTCCTTGTCTATTACAAATTGCCACTTGCCGTGTCCAGGACAAACTCATTCACTGCAAATCACAATACAATGCTCCTCCATCTTTACCCTACCATAAGAACGACAACCTTGGACAGAGAATTGCAGAGAAACTCGAACCTCAGACAAGAACCAAGAACGACAGAGAATTGCAGAGATATGTGGGGGAAATTATAGAGAATTGCAGAGAACCTAAAACCAAAATCACTTTCCCTTTTGTTTTTACAAGCTGTAAGATAAGGTTTACTACAACCACACAAACTTAAACAAATCTCCACCGTTTATCTGTAAACAGATTTTACAAAGTTTAGTTTCCTTTTTAGAGTAAGTTCGAGGCAATTTAGTCAACAAAATCTCGAAATTTGTGCAAAACTCCCTCATATTTGCAAAGTGCCTTTATGTGTAAAAAGTTACATATAAAGTACCTATAAATGTAATTTTTCCTATAATGTTGTAGCTTAGATATTGTACTTTGTAAGAATTAAATTATAAAAACTATTTTATATAATTATATTTGTAATTTATATTTTATAAATATCGATACGTACACACCTATTTTCTCAAGCAGTAGACTTATAATATCTATTGGTCATCTATTGTATAAGAATAAATTTCACTTCCAGACACTTAGATTAAAAGTCGTATCAATAATTAATGAACATTTTTCCATTAATCAACATTATTCGGGATTAAGAAAAGGATTAACACAATAAATAATTAGGAGGACGAGGAGGACTTAAAGTGAAAATAACGTTTCGGGGAGTAGAGGCGGAAGAGGTTGAAGGAGGAGAGGGAGGAGAGGATGAGCAAGAGAGCCGCCGCGATGTAGTTTAAGGCTATGGCACTTCCGATCTGAAAGCAAAACCTTGTGAACTTGTAGCACCACTTCATCCACTGAAGCTCTCTCGAACCCGTCACCACCAGCAATGAGTGTTGCGCTGCCGCGGATGTCCCGGCGAACACCACGTACGCAGCAGTCTATTTCATTTCACAGTTAGTCATTTTCATACACATACATATACAATATATCAAGATAGCTAAATCAAGAGAGTTATTGTACCTGATCCAAAAGGTAAGAGAGCCATTTACAATTGGAAGTCTTTTGTTCAACACTGTACCAACCAAACCCTAATTGAACAATATTATATGCAGCAACCACAACATCTATGTACAACCCAACCCTGTCATACAAATATACAATTATACATACCCCTTGATTATATATTATATCATATCATAAACAACACACAAACACATTTGAAAATGAAAAACTGGCATCTAACTTTTTGAGGAACGATAGTGTATATTATGAAGATTTCGTTAAAAAAAATATAGAAACATTTTCATGCAGATTTAACCGAAACTGGAATTATTACTTTTTTTTTTTAAACTGGAATTGTTACTTAAAAAAAACACGAGATCCTTCCAGAAACTGTGAAATATTTTTTTTCCAGCGCTCATAAACTCAAATCTATTTGATAAAATATGTAACTGGAAAACTATCGCATTTTAAATACAGTTATACAGATAGACTGTTAGTGCAGAAGAAAAAGAAAGATAAAGTTTTTTTTTTTTTTTTTGAACAAGGAAAGATAAAGGGTTTCATTTGCAAGTCTTCTACAATAGTCTCATGATCTTATTATTGTATAGATGGATAGATGAGACTTTTACTTCTTCTTTTTTTTTTGATAATAAATGAGATTGGTAGGTACAGGTAAATCTATATAATTGATAAAGTAAAGAAAAATGGACTTACTGAAGGGCAAACAAATCTGTGAAAGTGACTCTCTTATGGATATAAGCAACCTCTTTGGTCTGAGAATCCAAGCCGACCAAAAAAGAAGTGAGGAGAAGAAGAAAGACGATACAGAGTCTGAGGATCACCTCAGTTTCTCTCAATCTCACCATCTTTATGACGGGATAAAGGAAGACTCTAAAATAATTGTAATGTATATATAGAACGGTTTGGAGCAGAAGATTAGGCAGGTTGATAAATAATATTTATATATGTATATGTACGCGGCATTTTGTAGATCACTTGTGGTTGTATGAGAACGATTAAATAAAATACAGTTGGAAATCTTGAATCGCATTGAATGTTTGATGAAACAACGGCCTATAATGAATTTGATCCATAATAAGACTTTCTAATTAATTTTGTGTCTTTATCTCTAGAACTAGAAGTAATAGTTAGCTAGCAATCTTCGTGTTTGAATTATTTTCCTCTTTTTTTTTTCTTTTTTTTTTTTTTGGTCACAAAATTATTTTCCTCTCTATTAATAATGATTGGTGAGTTGATTTTGTTCGACTTTGTGAACAAAGTTAGATTCAGAAATTTCTCAAATTTTATATCTTATATTTTCTGGATTTTATATTAACCTCATTAAATTGTTATCATAAAAATATTGAAACAACTAAATGATTTTCTTAATCATGAACTTTCAATCAGACTATTTTGGCTTATAATATTTCTAGGCGAGATAGAACCACACACATATATATATATATATACTTTATTCTTATACTCGTGAAAATTGCAGAAACCATAAACAATTTCTCAAATTTGAGTTTCGAAAACAACATTCATTTAGTGGTTTTACGGTTTAGACGAAAAAATACGGTTTTATGAATTTGGTGGATAACGTGATTTTGCGGGTTTGGAGAAAAAATCTGATTTTGCGGTTTTGGCGAGAAAACACGGTTTTACGAATTTGGCGGAAAATGTGATTTTGCGGTTTTGGTGAAAATCCTCAATTATGTGGTTTTGGCGAGAAATCATGATTTTACGGTTTTTGGCAGAAAACATGGTTTTACGGTTTTGACGAAAACCGTGGATTTTGGTGGAAAATTAATGTTTTGGTTATGACAAAAAAATGTAATTTTGTGGTTTTGATTTGAAAAAGATAATATTTGTGGTTTTGACCGAAAAACACAATTTTTGTTTTAAAACGCTATTTTGATGAAAAATGCTATTATTGTGAAAAAACTCTATTTAGATTGAAACATAATATTTTGGCCAAACACATTATTTTAACAAAAAATAAAAAGATTTACTTAACGAAATAATCAATATAAAACTAATTTAGTTTTCTATTATTTTAAGGGTGTTTTAGTCTATTATGTTTTGAGATACAAAATTTGCATCCGAACTCTACTCTTTTTTAGCATCTTAAATATTTAGATTTTTTGATATGTTATAGATTTTGTATCTAGATTCAACATTTAACATCTAGATGCAAATATTAAAATGCCAATCGAACAACAATTAAGCATTTGCATCTAGATGCAGCACCTGAGTGCAAAAACGAATAGGACCCAAAGATGATTATGCGTTGATACGTCGTCACGAGTAGCTCTAAATGAGATGATTTGACTTGAGCCAAAAAGTAATTAAGATGAAAAATGACAAATCAATACTATCCTCTTCAATAAGCTAAACCTAAGCTTAACTTCTGATTATAGGTTGGACCTTTATTCTTTCTTTTTTTGAAAAAGAGTTTGGACCTATTTTCATTATCTATAATTTAAAATAGGTCACGAAATAAGTATATAAATTATTGTTAATTTGGACATAATTTTGTTCTATATGTAATTTAATTGAGTTAATTTTTTAAAATTTATTATAGCTTAAAGGAATGTTAAAACTATTCGTTGGTACAAGTAACGGTGTTTTGGGATTCAACTATATAAAATACAAAAAAATGTGTCGAATGTTCCTTTGTCGACATATTGGATGCAATGAGTAAAAAATGAACAAGTATGTAAATCCCGAAAATGCAAATTTTTTTTTTTCAATTTATATTTTTTGGTTTTTATCATTCATCGAGCAAATGTTATAAAGGAGGGTAAGACAAGACCTAAAACGGGGAGCGGAGCCCAAAAGAGGGGAGCAAAGCTCAACCAAGAGAAGCATATGGAATCGAAATTACAATACAAACTAGAGCTAAGCAACTAATCAAACCAATAGAGTAGGACGATAATCAAGAGCCAACTGAACTAAGAGAATATGATACGAAGACAACCCCGCACGACCTTATTCTTGTTGAAGGAATGGAACGGATGAAGTCCCCAACTAATGCTCGTGCCTCAATCAAAGAGTGATCAAGGTGTGACAAAGGCTCAAAACCCAACCAAAACCTTCTAACCCGAAAATGCAACTTAACTATATAAAATGAAAAATCTTGGATATTGAAAATAGAAATATAGTTTTCAAACATCATTGTCGAAGAGAAAGTGAATCGTTAGTTGGACACGTTCTGTGCTGTATATTGGACTGTCGAAAAGGTTCATTTTCTAATAGTGACTCTTAACATTCTTTAATGTTGGGCCCTGTTAGTTAGTTGGACAAGCCGACGCATTCATTGTTTTGTTTATTTGTTTCTAAACAAAAAAAACCAACGCATTCAATAAACTTTCAAATAAAACATAGATTTTCATTTCTGAATTTCATAAACCTAATAGCTGACATGTCAAGAATTTTACACTAAATTAAAAAGAGATAATTCTATCTTTTTGAAACTTTGTTAGCATTAAATGAATAGGATATTTCGAAATCTTCTCGTAACGCTTCATGCGTGGCGGTCACACCTCCAAGACTCAGAAATCTTCGGAGGTTTCGAGTAAATAGTATCACTAGAGGGACTCCTACCGAGGGCGCTTCGATGAGCGTTTCCTTATATCTTGCATCCCTCGGATAATCTAGGAGCACTAATCACACCAGTGCTTCTCCGTGGTGATAACTACTCTGAATGTGCTACATACTCTATAATTTCCTACAAGCTAAACAACACATTGGGATCATAGATGGCTCTATCATCAAACAAGCCACTAACCCATAACTAGCTTGTTGGACTTCTACAAACTCCATGATCGTTGGATGGATTCATATATCGACTGATCCTGAGGTACATTCTACTGTCACCCATGTTCATGATGCTTAACAACTGTGGGAGTCTCATGCATATTCTCTATCAAAAATGGTGTTCGAAAGTATCTCTTAGAGGATGAAATCACCAACTACAAACAAAACATACAACTTTTCTTGAGTACTACAGACGTCTTTCCAGACTTTGGGAAGAATAATATAATCTAAAGACTTCTCCATCATGTACTTGTGCGGCATCAACCGAGATTGAAAAGTAAGGAGAAAACGAAAAAGTTCACGAGTTTCTTGTTGGTCTTGATCGTCTGCGGTTTAGCTCTATTCGGTCTCAGAACAATGATGAAGACCCGTTGCCTCGAGCCTCATGGTCCTAATTTAAGCCTTGTTTACTCGAGCCTCATTGATGTGCTCTGGTTTTAACCCTGAAATATTTTTGCAAGTGCATAGCAAATGCAGTAGTACTTAGGGGTTGATCCACTGAAGACCATATAGTTACACTACGAATTCATAAGACTTAAATCAAGCTAAGAAGAAATTATGTTTTGGGGTTTTAGTAATATAAGAAAAACGAAATTATAAGTAAATGAAACCGAGTAAATAAAATCAAATAAAACAATAAGAGAGAAACGTTAGGCAATAGGTGATTCGCAAAAACACATGAAAACAAAAGATAGATATCGATTTAGGATATAATAGAAACCGTTTTAGAAATAAAATCACAAAGGTATAATCATTTCATTGTCGTGGGTCCGATCACTATGTTTGAACTACCTAATAGACTCAACTACAGCAGATTATTACAAGTTGTGCGCGTTGGCGGGGTTCTAGGGTCATGAGACACAAGCTAGTCACCCGGGGTCACATGCCTCATGCCCGCGGGATCACCCTTTCATATCCTCAAGTCCCCAACATGCTCAACCATGTCCAAACATAAGAGAAAATGCCTTGGAAGATCTAGAAGCTTCCTAAGACCTATAAATACTCTTTTCTTATTATTTTCGGAAAGACACGAATCTACAGCCACCTTAACAGATTTTCTTAGTTCTTTTATATAAGGGAGAAATATCATCATCTTTATTACAAGATCTTTGAACCCTTGTGCCTTTAGTTCAATCTAATTGTGCAGTTTTTATTTTCCCTTGCTATAAATTGTTTAATTATGATTAGTAGTGTTTTTTTTTTATTGGAGTTTAAGGGATCTTCAAAGGAGATTCATGGATTGATAAAACTAGGTTGTTAGATTAAGATTTATTATTTTAGAAGTTTATCATTCAATATTTATACGTATTGCTTATTTTTAGAGTAGTTATGATATAATATTTGTTTTGGCGCATTCTAACCTTTGTTTTGTAGATTTTTATCGAGTCTTTCATTCTCTTTTGAGTCATTCTAGGTTTAAAAGTGGCTGGAAATAAGGATTGGAACTTGCAATTGGATTAGGCGAAAAAGGAGGGAATCTGGATCTTTTTGAAGATTCTTAAGATAAGAGCACCCGCTCCAGAAGAGAGAGCACCCGCTCCCCAGAAGATCCACTTTGAAAAATATTCATTAAACCTAATTTTGTAACCCTAATCTTTTCCAGCCGCCAAGGTGCCTTTAAAAGGAGAGTCTTCGAGCCTTTTACCAGACACAGAGACACGCACGCACAACAGAACCAGAACACGAGTGAGAGAGTGAAATCATTACTTGTTTTAGAGTTTATAAGATTGAAGATTGCCTTCCAGGTTTTTTGTTGAAGTTTTTCTAAACCCTTATCTATTCTATTTATTCAATGAAATTTCTTATCTCACTAGCTGTTGTTGTTCGATCTGATATGTGCGAGTAATCCCTTTAGTTAAGTCGAGGGTTTGATGGGATTAGAGATCCATGAACTAAGCATAGATAGGTTTTGAAACTCATTCGATATCTCCATCTATTGTCGACCGTATTGCCTAGACTAGATTGATCACCTAGCCTTTGATTTTAGGTTTAATTTACTCATCAAAAGTGTTGTGAATTGCTTGAATTGACATAGATGGGCTAGTTGTCCTTAGCCAACGACAGTTGAAGTTAAGGCAACTCGTGAACAAATCGATCCTACACTTTTAATGCTCATCATTCTTTGTAATCTCAAATGACAGTTTATGGTGTTAGATTGATTGATGAAGTAGTTGATGCCACGAAGGTGGGTCCTCTTAAATCTATGGTTGAGTTCTAGATTGTTTCTAAATTGATAACCTGAGTAATTGCTTGGTTTTGATGTTCTAATCTCTGAGATACATTCCCTTGATCTAACGCTTTTCCCATTAATTGCTTACATCGAATTTGCATTTAATTGCTTGATAAAATCGTGACAACTTGAACCACTTTGAATTGCTTAGCTGAACTTGTATCCCATAGGATTAGAGTGTATTGCTGGTCCCTTTGAACGAACCTACCTATTCTACATTGAATTAGTGATTCTAGGTTAACTCATAAACCGGACAAAAGTCCTTTCATCAAATTGGCGCCGCTGCGACGAAGACCAACTCGATACCTCTAATTTTCGTATACAATTTCAGACTAAGTACTAAACTCGTTTTTTTGTTTCTCTTGCGTGTGTTTCAGGTGTATGAACTCAAGGACAACAAGGAGAAATCCTTAAACTCCCCTCGTCACTTTGAGTAACCCTGAACGTGCAAGACTAGAACGAACCAACAGATGCACAAGGCCTAATCTCGTCGACATGGGCGGACAAGGTGAAGAAGGTATGGCGGCTAAGCTGCTACGGTTGCAAGAGCAGATGGCTCAGATGCATCATCAACATGCCCGTGAACAACAGCAGCAGCGCGCTTGTGAGCAGCAACGTGCCATTGGGGATATGGACAATCCCCATGCTTTCTACCGGAATCGAGCTGCTATTGTTCCACCTGCTGTTGAAAGGCAAGATTATGAGATCAAGCCTCAGATGATATCGCTGGTTAAGCAGCATTTGTTCCACGGACTGCCAGCGAAAATTTCGATGGACCATATAGAAAACTTCGAGGAGATCTACTCCACGACGAGTTCTAATGGGATGAACCCGGATTTCTTGAAAACCAAGATTTTTCCCTTCTCACTCGCGGACAAAGCCTCATGTTGGCTCAAGTCTCTACCAGCTGGATCCATCACGACCTGGACACAATGTAGAGCCGCGTTTTTGGACCACTTCTATACCAAATCCAAAACCGCGAGTCTAAGGAACAAGATCTCCTCTTTCCAGCAACATAAAGGAGAGTCCTTCTGTGAGGCATGGGAAAGGTTCAAGGAGTACAAAAGAGAGTGTCCACACCATGGGTTCACTGATGAGAATTTGCTGGGTATTTTCTACGATGGTGTTGATTGGGACTATAGGAATGCGCTTAATGCTGCAAGCGACGACGACTTCATGACTAAGACCCGAGAGGGTGCATATAAGCTGATAGAGAACTTAGCTGTGAGTTCTAGCAACAAGTCGCAGAAGTATGATAGGACTGCAAAATCTAGTGGAATAGATTCCCAAAAGATTGATGACCTTACGGCTAAAGTCAACTTGTTGCTCAAAGAAAACCAAAAGATGGTTCACTTTGCAGATGAGAATGGTGAACCACTCGCTGAGGAGATAGTTGAGGAAGGAGATAGTGATCAGTAGGAGGTAAGCTACGTGAATGGCCAAGGGTTTGTGCGAAACCGTGGGTTCAACCAAAATTATAGGAGTCACCCAAATTTCTCCTACAGGAGTACGAACGTTGAGAACCCACAGGACCAGGTTTATCCGCAGGAAACTAGCCCCCAAAACCCAAAACCTCAAGATCAAACTTTCCAAAAAACTTTCCCCTAAGGTTTCCAAGGCAAGACGTTCGTCGCTTTTCAAGGTCAAAAACCGCAGTTTTCTAACTTTCAGGGTCCTGCGAGCTTTGGAAGTACTTCTCAGGATGAATTGAAAGGAATGATGCAGCAGCTGATGGCTAATCAGCAAAAGTTTGCTACTAAGATCAACACGAAAGTGGATGCTATGTATTCAGACCTTAACGGTCGGCTTGAGGCAGTTTGCAACCACGTGAAAAAGCTCGACACACAGGTTGCTCAAACAGCCAATGCGATCAAAAGGCCAGAAGGAGTGTTGCCTGGTAAACCGGACACAAACCCCAGAGAGTTTGTGAATGCCATATAATTGAGGAGTGGAAGAGTTCTGCCACCAGTTGTAAGGACAGAGGCTGAAAACTGCCCAGATGGAGCACCTGCTCCCGCAAAAGAAGCACCTGCTCCAGAAACAGAAAAGGATGAAGAAGTTGTTGGACCAACTTCTAAGGTACTAAGGCCGAATGAGATTGTTGATAGGGTTTAATCTCATGTCTACAAATTGCCTATCCCCTACCCAGTGCCTCCAAAGAAATCACAGAAGGATTTAGAGGAGGCGAAGTGCAAGGAAATGCTGTAAGATCTGACGGTTAAGCTAACATTGGCGGATGTGATTCAAATGATGTCATCCATGAAAAAGTATGTCAAGGATTTGGTTACTGGAAAGATTCCATCAGAGCAGAGCGCCATGATGATAACTAAGAATTGTAGTGCTATGCTACAAAATAAAGCGATTAAAAAGCAAGAGGACCCTGGAACGTTTGTTTTATCTGTACAAATTGGTCATATGCGATTTGCTTGCTCTCTATGCGACTTAGGTTCGAGTGTGAACCTCATGCCCTACTTGGTCGCGAGAAAGATTGCGTACATGAAATTCAAACCAACACGGATATCGTTGGTATTTGCTGACAGATCGATAAAGCTACCTGTGGGAATTTTGGAGGATTTGCATGTCAGGATTGGGAACACCCTGATTCCAGCGGATTTTTTAGTGCTGGAACTTGATGATGAACCGAAGGATCCCTTGATTTTGGGACGTCTTTTCTTGCGCACAGCTGGTGCGATCATTGATGTGAAGAATGGAACGATAGGTCTCCACCTGGGAGACATTATTATGGAGTTTGAGATGGATGGGATACTCAAAAAGCCGACCATTGATGGGGCAAACCTTTGCCATTGAGGATAATCTCGAAATCTCTGAGGGAGAGATCGAGGAGATTCTTGCTGATGATCCGTTGGACGTTGCGTTGACAAAAAGTGAAGGTGAACATGGGTATTTGAGTGAAGATACTGTTGGGTTTGCAAGGATGTTGGATTCGGGTCAGATGAAAAAGTCAACCGAATTTTTGAAACTCGAAACAGAGGGAGCTGACGGAGCACCTGCTCTAGGCAGAACACATGCTCCTGATCCTGGGAATTCTGTTGACAGCCCTTGGAGCGAGCTGAAAGCTCCAAAGTTAGAGCTAAAAACTCTACCAGCCAGGCTAAGGTACGCGTTTCTAGGCCCTAACTCCACATACCCTGTTATAATTAATGTTGATTTGAATAATGTGGAAACTGCCTTACTTTTATGCGAACTTAAGAAGTACAGAAAGGCTTTAGGTTATTCGCTAGATGATATCCCTAGAATTTCACCTGATTGATGCATGCGTAGGATATATTTAGAGGATGAATCTAGAACTTCTGTAGAGCACCAAAGGAGGTTGAATCCGAATTTAAAAGATGTGGTTAAGAAAGAAATAATGAAACTCTTAGAAGCTGGCGTTATTTATGCAATCTCTGATAGTAGCTGGGTCAGTCCTGTTCATGTAGTGCCTAAAAAGGGAGGAATCACTGTGATCGCTAATGATAGGAATGAATTGATACCAACTAGAACTGTCACAGGGCATAGGATGTGTATAGATTATAGAAAGTTGAATGCCGCGACTAGGAAGGATCATTTTCCCTTACCATTCATTGATCAAATGCTCGAAAGATTAGCTAACCACCCTTACTACTACTTTTTAGATGGTTATTCAGGTTTATTTCAGATCCCCATTCACCTAGATGATCAGGAAAAGACGACTTTCACATGTCCCTATGGCACTTTTGCGTACCGCAAAATGCCATTCAGATTATGCAATGCCCCTAAGACATTTCAAAGGTGCATGATGTCTATTTTTACTGATTTTATTGAGGACATAATGGAAGTTTTCATGGATGATTTCTCCGTCTATGGAAGCTCTTTTTTCGTGTGTTTATCAAATCTGTGCAGGGTGTTACAACGTTGGGAAGAGAAACATCTAGTGTTGGACTGGGAGAAGTGCCATTTCATTGGTAGGGATAGTATAGTTTTGGGTCATCGCATATCCGAGAACGGTATAGAGGTTGACTGAGCAAAGGTTGAGGTGATGATGAGTTTGCAACCGCCGGATTCAGTCAGAGGAATACGGAGTTTCCTAGGTCATGCTGGGTTTTATAGGCGTTTCATTAAAGACTTCTCAAAGATAGCGAGACCACTCACTCAGCTCTTGTGTAAGGGGACCAAGTTTGAGTTCGATGGAGCTGCCTTGATGCTTTTCAGACTATAAAAGGAGCCTTGGTGAGTGCGCCCATTGTTTAACCACCGGATTGGGATCTACCATTTGAAGTAATGATGGGTGCTAGTGATTATGCTATGGGAGCAGTTTTGGGGCAAAAGAAAGACAAAAAGCTCCACGTGATCTATTATGCTAGCCACACTTTGAATGAAGCTCAATCTAAGTATGCTACAACAAAGAAAGAGCTGCTGGCAGTAGTCTTTGCTTTTGAGAAATTCAGATCGTATCTTGTCGGTTCTAAGGTGATTGTGCATACCGACCATGCGGCTTTGAAATACTTGCTCACCAAGAAGGATCCGAAACCAAGACTCTTGAGATGGATTCTTTTGCTCCAGGAGTTTGATCTACAAATTATTGACAAGAAAGGGACTGAGAACGGAGTTGCTGATCATCTATCCCGGATGAAAATTGATGATACAGTGCCCCTTGATGATGCACTCCCGGATGAACATGTGTATGCAATTGGAATCTATGTTCTAGAGCACCCAGTCCAGACCGTAGCACCTGCTCCAACAGAGGGAGCACCTGCTCCAGAGGAGGTTTGTGCTTGTTTCTAAGACAAGTAGTCCGAGTTTTCCGTGGTTTGGGGAGATAGCGAACTACCTTGCTGCTGAGCAAGAACTGTCTGACGTTGTGGGAGACAAGAAAATAAAGTTTTTGCGAAACATAAGGAGATATTTTTGGGACGAGCCGTATCTTTACAAGCAATGCTCGGATGGTATTTTTCGGCGATGTGTTCATGATGAGGAGATTCTAGGAATCCTGTTTCATTGCCATAGTTCGAGTTATGCCGGGCACTTCGCGACCTTCAAAACAGTATCCAAAGCACTGCAAGCTGGGTATTGGTGGCCAACGATGTTCCAGGATGAATATGCTTTTATCTCAAGGTGCGATACAAGTTAGAGGCAAGGAAACATCTCGCGACGGAACGAGATGCCTCAGCACTTCATCCTGGAAGTTGAAGTGTTTGACGTGTGGAGAATAAACTTTATGGGACCGTTTTTATCCTCCTATGGAAACAAGTACATCTTAGTGGCCGTTGATTACGTGTACAAATGGGTTGAGGCCATTGCTTCCCCAACAAATGATGCCGCTGTAGTCTTAAAGATGTTCAAGACCATAATATTCTCCAGGTTTGGAGTACCGCGAGCAGTGATTAGCGATGGAGGGACTCATTTCATCAATAAGGTTTTCGAGAACCTTTTAAGGAAAAATGGTGTAAAGCATAAGGTTGCGACGCCATATCACCCGCAGACTAGTGGCCAAGTTGAGGTTAGCAACAGGCAAATCAAGAGTATCCTACAAAAGACCGTAGGTACCACCAGGAAAGACTGGGCCGCCAAGTTGGATGACGCGGTGTGGACTTACCGAATCGCCTACAAAACACCATTGGGGACTATGCCCTTTTACTTGGTATATGGGAAATCCTGTCATCTACCTGTAGAGCTAGAATACAAGGCGGCCTGGACAGTTAAACTAATGAACTACGACATTAAACCCGCCTTTGAAAGGCGATCCATGCAACTTTATGAATTAGAGGAAATTAGGCACCTGGCCTATGAGAGTTCGAATATATACAAAGAGAAAACCAAGATGTATCACGACAAGAGGATTCTCACCCGAGACTTCCAACCAAACGACCTGGTACTTCTCTTTAATTCTTGTCTTAAACTTTTTCCTGGAAAGTTGCGATCTAGGTGGTCCGGCCCCTTCCTCATCAAGGAGGTTAGATCTTATGGAGCCATGATATTGCTGGACGCCAAGGGCAAGGAGTTCGTGGTTAACGGTCAGCGGCTTAAGCCATACCTCGCTGAAATGAACCAAGCCGAAAGAGGATTCATCCCCTTAGGCGATGCACCAAAAGCCTAAACGGCTAATCAAGTCAAGCTAAAGACTTTAACCAAGTGTTTGGTGGGAGGCAACCCACCGGTTCATTTTCTAACGTTTTCAATTTAATTTCTTTTTTTACTAACTTTGAATTTCAATTTAAGTTGTCAGGTTTTTCAAAAAACAAAAAATGTTTGTGGAATATACAAGACAAATTGATCGATCCTTTCAGCTAGATCGATCTGTCTAGGATGATGAGATCAAAAGCCATTCCAGCGGTCAACCTCAGAATCGATTTGCACGTCGATCCATTTCCCAGAAGGAGCACCTACTCTCTAGAACAGAGCACCTTCTCTCCAGGGTAAAAATTCAAATTTCGAATTTAGGCCCACCAAGAGGTTAGCCCAATAAAAGCGAGTGATGGGCCTGAGAAATAAAAGGGATTTTTCCAATTTAATATGGAAATAACTGATATATTGGTACCCCCAAAACACCCAAATTTGTCGCGCCTCTCTCTCTTTTTTCCTTCTTCCTCCTTCTTCGATTTTCTTTACCCCATTAAAACAGTTTTCAAGCTTCTTCTTCTAAGCACAACTTCTCGAAATCTGCACTAATCTGAGCGATTTAAGGCTTGATTTTACTCGATTTTTCACCCTCTATTCGAATCTTTAACTCGTTTCTCAAGAGAAGCAAGGTAACACTTTGAAAACCCACTTTTTCAATCCGCCGTTTTTGAGTAACAAGGTGAAATTTGAGGATGATTTGATTGATTTATCATGCCGCGATTAGTTGGGTGAACTCTAAGCTTGCTTGTGAATGATTTCGATGACATAGATTGTGTGTTTTTACTTGAAATTTTGTTTGAAGCAAAACCTAATTTTGGATGAAAATTTGGAAATTAGGGGAATGGGGATGCGAATTGGTTTATGATCCTTTGCTTTGGTATGTTTAGAATGATCGGATTCATCTATTAGAACGCAAACACATCGTATATTTGTTTGAGAAAAAACAGGGGATTTCTCCCTTTGATAGCTTGTGTTTGTGTGGATTTTTGGATGGTGATTTATATTGGATGGTTGTGGTTGTTTTTGTAAACCACCGCGTTCCTCAAAAGGAAAAGGAGAGTCCTCCTCTTCTCGTGTCACATACAACCCTTGGCCGCATGACGAGGGCAGTCGGTTCTCTTTTCCCGACTCTCGCCTCCCAGTGAACTCAACCGATGCATGGGACCACTCAGATGCATACTATTACAACAACTGGTTGGATATTACCATTGAGCCGACCCGTTTTCTATGTGGGACGACGCTAAAGGATTTGGGGCTGTTTCACGATGTGGGCTCCATATTCCCGCCGCACAGCTGTCCGATATGGCCACGCAGCCGGATGCGCTCTATCCTGACTTGGTTAGGCAGTGCTTCACCTCCGTAAAGCTGGTATACGCCAACCCACATAAGCCGGTTGACTCGGACGGAGTACTCTCTTTCTTTGCTGGAGGGAAGAAGCACTCTATCACGATCCCGGATCTCTGTCAGCTATACGGTTTTGACTCCGAGGAGCAGAACATGGCCCTCCCCAGCCGACTCCCCATTGCGAATGCATTCTGGAACTTCATCGCCAATGGAGACTAATTCTCCCGATCTGCTGCACAGTCAACCATTCGGAACCCCGCTCTAAGGATTGGAGCCAAGGCAACCAGCACCATCCTGTTTGCCAGGGATGACGCAACCAAGCTAAGGGCAGATGAGTTGATACTGCTCTACAACGCAGTGAGGGACACCATTGGAAGCGAAGCGGGGTTGAGTTGTGACATTGATATGGATGTCAACATGGGAGCGTTGTTCGCAGGAGTTATTGCGGATAAGAGGATGAAGGTTGCCAAGGGAAAGGCTGCCGCATATACAGAGCGGATCGGAAGTCTTCTGACCAGGCTGTTCATACATTTGGGACTGCTCCTTGATACCTACACCTGCAATCCGGTGACGGAATTCATGGATACTGCTTTCTCATTCACTGCAAAATCTTACATGATGCGACCACTTACCGGTTCACATCACGAGATAAGAGTGTACTGTTTTGCAGCTTACCGCAGCCATCCGTGACAGAATTGGAGGTCACAGCAAACATCGGTTTAACTCCTGGAATGGAATATCTCTGCTGTCTCACTGGAGCATCTGCTAGGAGCACCCAGACGCCCAGGAAGAGCACCTCAGCTGCCAGATTTGCTCCCGCTCCCGCTCCTGACGTTCCTTTGAGCCATGAGGAGGTTGCTAAGACAGTGGAGACACAGCAGTTTAGGGCCTACCCCAGGTGGCCTTACATGCGTGAGGTGACGCTTGACAATATCTCCGACAACCCAGGGAAAGCAGAATACCACCGTTGGATGGTGGACTCCACGAAGAAGAACAACAAATTGCTTCACCGGGTTCTCCACATGCTCCAAAAGGGATGGAGCGGGTCACAGGCTACAGAGACTATCCCTTCTACGGTACCTGCTTCGCCGCCTCCAGCTCGCCCGTCCACCTCTGCCAAACCATCAACACGCTCCTCCAAACGCAAGAAGCCGATCACCGATGATGCAGAGGACTCCGACAACACCTCAGCGATTAGACATTGCTGTTCTATCCGACCTCAGTATTTCTATGAACAATTTTCATTTATGCTTTTCCATATGATTTTATTTCTTTCCACTCTCTCTTCTCTTATTCTCACACCGAGACGGTGTGAAGTAAGTCTGGGGGGAGTTGCTAATAATCTCATTTATTTTGGTTGTTTTCTATTTTTTTATGTCCTGTTTGAGTCAGTTTTTCTTTTGATTTATTGAGTTAAGACTTTGTAGGGAATTAGGACTTTATCTTATGATGATATTTGAACTATCTATGTTTAACTTTCTCTCTAGTGACCATTTCTACAGAGCATGGGTACAAGGAACAGCTGGAACACTTCAATACACTATCTTCCATGTTTCATATTGACCAAAAATTCTTCTCGCTACTGGCACTAGATTAGGGAAACGAACCATATTCAGGACTCTTTATTCTTTTTATCACTCTTGTTGTTCCTGAATAGCTAGCTCATTTTTAGTTAATACCCTCCTTAACCCTTACCTCTTTTTAGTTAGTACCCTCCTTAACCCTTACCTCTTTTCAAACCCCTTGCATTCTTGTTACTTCATTGTCATATGTGCAGCATATGCGCAAAAGAGCCAAAGAGAATCGGGTCGACACTGCCTCTAAATCACTCTTTCTGAAGAATAGGAGCACCTGCTCTGGAACTGAGAGCACCCACATCAACCCGCTCTTATTTTCAGAAGATGATTTCACAGTAAGGTGGAATAAAAATCCACAAAGAAGGAATGACAATAATGAGGCCCACTTGGGTATGTATAGTAACTCTAATTCTTCTTCGTGTTTTGAGAGGCACGCACATTAGTAATCAAAACCCTCTTCATCATCATCTTAAACTATATCTTAAAAAAAAAAGAAAAAAAGAAAAAAAAAACAGATGATGAAGAATGGTAAATCTTTAAAATAGAATGTTTCTCTCTGCACAGCGAGTATACCCAAGGTGGAAGATGACTAGATGAGGCGTTGGAGAGAGTTGAAGAAGAAAGAGTGGTTTAGAGGATGTGGAATATCAACGGACATATTCTCTCTTGCAATTTTGTGCGATATCCTGCATCATCTACGAAATATCGGGTAACCCTTAAACACCTTAAACACTTTGAACTCCACCTCTAAATGGCCTTAAACCATTTAGCATCATCTACCCTACCTTTAGCCAGACCCTCACGCAACTTTGAATGCGTTGAGTTTGTGTTTGGGAAATGAGACTTGGTTGAGAAATGTGTTGAGGAGTTTTGGTAAAGCTTTGTTATTCGTTATCTGGATTATGTGGTATGCAGATTTAAGGTTATTAACTCGGTTCACTGAGGATAAAAGAGTTCCCGCATTTTCAAACCTTTCTCCTTCGCTTGGTCTTGAATTTGTTTGAGGACAAACAAAGATCTAAGTCTGGGGGAGTTGATATAATGCGTTTTTGGCGCATTCTAACCTTTGTTTTGTAGGTTTTTATCGAGTCTTTCATTCTCTTTTGAGTCATTCTAAATTTAAAAGTGGTTGGAAATAAGGATTGGAACTTGCAATTGGATTAGGCGAAAAAGGAGAAAATCTGGATCTTTTTGAAGATTCTGAAGATAAGGAGCACCCGCTCCTGGAGAGGGAGCACCCGCTCCCCAGAAGATTCACTTTGAGAAATATTCATTAAACCTAATTTCGCAACCCTAATCTTTTCCAGTCGCCAAGGTGCCTTTAAAAGGAGAGTCTTTGAGCTTTTTACCAGACAGAGACACGCACGCACAACAGAACCAAAACACGAGTGAGAGAGTGAAATCATTACTTGTTTTAGAGTTTGTAATATTGAAGATTGCCTTCCACGTTTTTTGTTGAAGTTTTTCTAAACCCTTATCTCTTCTATTTATTCAATGAAATTTCTTATCTCACTGGCTGTTGTTGTTCGATCTGATATGTGCGAGTAATCCCCTTAGTTAGGTCGAGGGTTAGATGGGATTAGAGATCCATGATCTAAGTATATATAGGTTTTGAAACTCATTCGATATCTCCATCTATTGTCGACTGTATTGCCTAGACTATATTGATCACCTAGTCTTTGATTTTAGGTTTAATTTACTTATCAAAAGTGTTGTGAATTGCTTGAATTGACATAGATGGGCGAGTTGTCCTTAGCCAACGACAGTTGAAGTTAAGGCAACTAGTGAACAAATCGATCCTACACTTTTAATGCTCATCATTCTTTGTAATCTCAAACGACAGTTTAGGGTGTTAGATTGATTGATGAAGTAGTTGATGCCACGACAGTGAGTCCTCTTAAATCTATGGTTGAGTTCTAGATTCGTTCTAAATTGATAACCTGAATAATTGCTTGGTTTTGATATTCTAATCCCTGAGATACATTCCCTTGATCTAACGTTTTTCCCATTAATTGCTTACATCGAATATACATTCAATTGCTTGATAAAATTGTGATAACTTGAACCACTTTGAATTGATTAGCTGAACTTGTATCCCATAGGATTAGAGTGTATTGCTGGTCCCTTTGAACAAACCTACCTATTCTACATTGAATTAGTAATTCTAGGTTTAACTCATAAATCGCACAAAAGTCCTTTCATCAAGCTAACTAATTGATTCTACGATGATAGACCCACCAAAAATGCTGATTTATTTCTTGAACTAATCTAGATGAATCTGACGCTGTACGCTGCGACTGCGAGAGTTGACTTACATAAAATTTGTGAACGTAAATCAAACATAAATGATTATTGCATGTTAATTAGTCTACTTGTTTGCCTGCGAAAGTTGGATACTTAGGTTGTTTAGACATCAGTAATTAGTGCTGCGATATGAATTTTAGTAAAATATATATTCCAAACCCATAGTTTGATTTATCTGAAGTAAAACAGTTCATGATCCCTGAAGAATTTCTTGATATCCACATTTGTTTTATTGATAGTTTAAATCGTTTCTACTTGCTTTCTACTTATTCCATTTTAATTTAGTTGTCATTCTGGAGCTTTTCACACAAATTAAGAAAGTAATTAAATTTTCTGTTTTACTCTTAATTAATGCATTATTTTATTTGATATGTGTAGTTAATAAGCTTAAAAGTAGGGATAAAAATAGAAAATTGGTAATAATTGTGTATTAAAATTGCAGAATGACAAGTAATATGAAACAAAAAAATAAGTGTAGAATGACAACTAATATGAAACAGAAGAAGTATTACTTTATCCAATCTGATTTTCATGACAGCCTTTTCTAGTTTTTCTTAACTTTATTTGAATCCGATAGACGAAGAGCCAATTTCCAATTTTCCATAGATCGACCCTCAAGTATTAATGCTTTTGCTCTGCACTTGTAGTCTTATTCAAGGTTTAAAACTGAAGTACATCATAGGGACACGAAATTATGTTTTAGAGTACATAAGTTGAAAAATTATGTTTCAAGTACTGCAGCTGAAATGGCATATACAGTGTGAAAGAGGTTGAAAATTGTTAATAGAGGATCAAGACTAGAGTAAATCTTTTGTTGATCTGCACTAGGGTCAATCAAGGAGACTTCTGTAATTTACAAATCATAATGGGGGAATTTTGATAAATACCCTAAATTTTAATGGAAATTTGAAAACTACATTTCAGAAGTTTATTGGTTTTGATATTTTAATGGATTTGGAAACCCAAGCCAAATCCTATTTTATTCAATCAATCATTTTAAAATCTTCACTGCTAGTGTTATTTAATTTGTGATTCTCAAATACAAATTCAAATAAAGTGTTATTCAATAATAAAGAGTTAAAGATGGATTTGATTTGAAAATGGATTTTAATGGATTTGAGAATGATTTTGTGTTATAAATACAAAGGTTGAAATCTTTACCCAAACCTTGTTATTTTGAATTGGATTTGACAAAACAAACTATTAGAGTCACAATCTTCTCAAAACACACCTCATATATTTTCATATCATCCCATATATCTACAATTCTTCATTCTAATGTATAAAAAATTCAATATTTTACGTTTCTATGGTATAACAACTTTTTCATGATTCCATGTATAAATAAAAACTGATTTTTAATTAAATAAATAAAAACTTAATATAAAAACTGACGTTTTAATGATTTCATAAATAAATAAAAACTGACTTTTAATTAAATAAAAAATATTATTGAAGAGCAAATTGCAAATTTTATTTAGAAAAATTATTGTTTATATCATAATACTTAATATAAGCCAATTTCATTTATTTTACAATATGTTTTTATATCTAATTCCTTTTTCTTTGATTTTCAAATCCATTTCATTTGATTTCTAAATCCTCCTCACTTAATTCTTAAATCCACTGGATTTGATTCTCAAATCCAATTTATTGATTTTAAAATCTATATAGAATTCTAAATAATCATAGATTTCCAATTCTATTAAAATCCATGAACCAATAAACCCCCCTTAATCTTATAAACTTTGAAAACTATACTTTTTTGTTATATAAAAGTATGTAAATACCCCTATTCGTATTTAATTTTTATTTTAAAAAATATTTTGTTAGTAAATCAATTTCTAAAAGCTAATTTTTTTATTAAATTAAAAAATAGAGATTGACTTATTTTACACAGCCGGCTTATATTTCTTTAGTTGATTTTTTTACTTTGTTGATTTATTTACACAGTTGATTTATTACTTTTATGTTTGTCGACTTAATATTCAACTTATTTGACTTATTTTAAACTGTTGACTTATATTTCGTTTGTTTATTTTTTACTTTGTCAACTTGTTTAACCATTGACTTATTTTTTTGTTTTTGTAAACTTAATTTTCAGTTTTGTCAACATATTTTAAATTGTTGATATATATTATCGTTTGCTTGATTTTTTACTTTGTCGACTTATTTATCCGCTGACTTATTTTTCATTTTTGTCGACTTAATTTTCAGTTTGTAGACTTATTTTAAACTGTTGACTTAAAAGTTATTTGATTGACATTTTAAGTTATCGACTTATTTATGCTACTGACTTTTTTTTTAGTTCATTGACTTAAATATTTTAATTCATCGATTTATTTTAAACTACTGATTTATATTTTGGTTGGTTAATTTTTTACTTTTCTCGACTTGTTTAAACCATATATTTAATTTTTATGTTCATCGACTTGACATATTATTATCTAAATTAATTAAATTTTAAATTCTAAAATTAATTCAAATCATTTCCTAATTTGTTTTTATAAAAATATCAATTGGTAATTTTATTTAAATTAATATAAAATAAATTGTAAATTATTGTAATTAGCATTAAAAATAATAAATGATTTATTAGTCTTGATGATTATAAATCATTTTTTTTAAAGTTGGAAAATCAAATCATTTTCTTAAAAAAATTTTCAATAACTAAGGATAAAAATATCATTTCAAACAAAATAAAGGTTACTTTTCAAAGTTTAATAAATTTGGTATATATTTCAAATTTCTAATAAAATTGAGGGTATACAATTCAATTTTTCCATGTATAATTGGTTGTTCTTAATATGTCGACGAAAATGAAAAATAAGCCAATGGTTAAATAAGTCGACAAAGTTAAAAAATCAAGCAAACGATAATATATGTCAAAAATTTAGATAAACTGAAAATTAAGTCAATAAAAATAAAAAAATAAGTCAATGGTTAAACAAATCAACAAAGTAACAAATCAAGCAAACGAAATATAAGTCAAGAGTTTAAAATAAGTCGAATAAGCTGAATATTAAGTCGACGAACATAAAAGTAATAAATCAAGTGTATTAATAAATCAACAAAGTATAAAATCAACCAAACAATTATAAACCGACTATGTAAAATAAGTTAATCTCTATTTTTTAATTTAATAAAAAATTAGTTTTTAGACATTGATTTACTAAAGTAAAAGTAAAATATAGTAAATTTTGAGTTTTGAGTAAAAGTAAAATATAGTAAATTTACATAAAAGTAAAAAAGTAAGTACGAAATTAAATTTTGAGTTTAAGTTTAATAATTTTCGATTATTATAAATTTATATAGTATATTAAATATGTATAGGGGTATTTATGTACTTTTATATAACAAAAAATATAGTTTTCAAAGTTTAAAATTTATAAAATTAAGTGTAGTTTTCAAATTTCCATTAAAATTTAGGATATTTATCAAAATCTCCCTTGATACATTTTGCGTTATCGGTGAGTGAGAAGAATTCTTGTGAGAACAACTATTGTGTTGTGTGTTGAAAAAATCATGATTCGTTATGAGTGGGATAGTTCAAGGAATTAGTAACGAGTCAGGTTGTCTCGCCCACGTCGTTTAAATCTGATTAAGGAAAGTGTAAAGGTTATTAAAAGGTTTCGAACAAAAGTTGGACACGCAGTTGCCAAGTCTGGAAAAATCTTGTGTCGTTGCTTACACTGCACGCAAAAAAAAAACTATCCGCATCGTGAGATAGAACGTATTATTGAGTACAACTTTTAAATTTTCGCAGCACGATATTGCATATACGTGTATTATGGTATCTCAGAAACACCAAAAGAAGAAAACAAAAAATATTCAAAGCAACATCACAAGAGTGAAATAAAACAAAGAAAAATAATAATGAAATCGAGGAAAGTGCTCGAAAATTCTCATAGTATGATCAACCAAGGTTACACTCTTTGGGGACACCCTGAGGGAACCTCTTAAAATCGGTACAATAGTTGTAAATCATGAATTCCTTCTGCACCCACTTCATCTTTCCATACTGAGCGGGATTGAGAGACGTCCACATCCACGAGTTGCTGCTTGCGTCGCAAGTGACCCATGTGGAGTTCGATGTCCTACTGCATGATTTTTGGTCGTTAAAGTTCCTGTAGGAGGCGCGGAATGGTGCGTTGTTCCAGTCGATCTTCACGCGACCACCTTGAGTCGCCCAGTCATCGGCTTCCCAAAGGCTTGAGTATATCTTCATCGGTTGGTTCTTTGGGTAAGCCACCCCACTTTTGTCGTTGTTCTTGAACACTCGAATAGGGATATCATCCACAAGGAAGCTTTACACACAAGAAACCAACATTAATGACCAGAAACATATCGAATGATAGTTGACTTTTTGGACGGAAAAACATTAGTTTTTTTTACAGATTTCAGTCTAAAATTTATCCGCCTATAAAAAAAGAACATAACCAGTGTCACATAAAAAGGAGAATAATATCGGATTAGACGTGTCAAAGTACATATAAGCTTTAAATCATATCTAAATGCTAATGAATGAATTAATAACATCTTTTTATATGCTAGTATCAATGTAGAATTTCCTTAAAGATTATTTACTCACATGATGTTAACAGGGTTCCAGTGGACGCTGTAGGTGTGGAAATCCTTTGTGGGATCGAACCAGAGATGGAACTGCATCTCGCGGTCGCCTTTACCTCCGGTGAACACATTGGTATGGACAGTGTAAGGCTGTCCTGTGAGATTTCCCAAGAATTCGAAGTCAATCTCATCCCATGTTGCGCCTTTAGACGAAAGCTGCGACAACATATATAATATTAGGAGTTAACTTCATTTATTACCGATTGTTTTTGAGATGAAAAGAACTCTAATATATCAAATTCAAAAGGAAATTTCGTACATAATAGGCGGCGACAGTGCCAGCGGAGTTTCCAGCTACGAGCTTGAGCTTCATGTCGATCTTACCGAACAAGTACTCCTTCTTGGATTGAAAACCTGAGCCAGAGATCTTGTCAAGAGTGCAAATGAGAAGCTGTCCATTCTCGAATATGTTGGCACGACCATCTCCCCAAGTGATATCAAAGCTCTCATAGAAGTTTCCGGCAGATGCAGCCACCGCAAATAAGCCAACGGCGATGAAGAGAGGCAACAACAGAGGCTGTTTGGCTGCGAGAACCACCATTTTTCCCCGGTTCTCTGTTGTTAATCGCCGTGAAAGATAATTGTTTGTTAATGGATTTAGATGAGTCGGAAATGAGAGGTTATATAGAGATAGTTTCGTGGAGGCACATAATCGACGTGGTAGTCTTAAACTTTGTATGTAATAATATATTTTAATTAAGATTTATTCTGCCTTAGAGCATGTATATTAATAATATTTGACAATAAATTCATTTACATTTTTTTTTGGGTCAAACATTCATGTACAATTTAATTAACTAAAAACAACTGAATTAGTCTTTATATTCAGTTTTATATTGTAATAACCAAGTAAGACTTTTTTTTTCCTAAATGATTTTTCATTTCTATCGATGTTTTAGTGTCGACTTTGCCGCTAATACATTGCACCAAACTACTACTAATGTGTGTGTAAATTCTTTTATAGTTAGAAAATTTGACAAAACAAAATACGACATATTGTGATCAATTGTGTTTAATATCCATTTGGTTAAACTCGTGTGAATTATTCTATTTGTGAATAACAATATCTAAAATGAAAATATCTACTATGGATAATATTGTATAGTTTGATTTTGGTTTGGGTTGGCATTTTAATCAAAATATCATTTATCCGAATAGGTCTTAGATCAATATTGTTTTCAAATTGTCTTGCGTTAAAAAAAATAATGTTAAAATTTGGTTTGTCAGAATATCTTAAGTAGGATTTAGAATACAAATAAATTATTTAATATTTTTAAACATTATAATATATAATCATAAATTTTATAAATGAAATACGAATAAAATTCTTTTGTATTACTTTGGAGTTAAAAAATATTTTTATTACTTTCAAATTGTCTTGCGTTAAAAAAAATATTTCAAAAGAATAATTTTATTTGTTGTTATAAAATTGGGAAGTTTCTTTTTCACAAATATATCAAAATCTCTTTTAAAAGTTTGGTAAGTCATTATTATTAATTTAAAAAAGAATATATATTCTATAAAAATGTTCTAGAAATTTATGACTACAATAATCAATTTCTAAACAAAAATTTATATATAATTTTAGAATAAAACCAAAAAATCTGATAAAATATTGATTAAAAACTTTTTTGATTTATTTATTTAAACAAATATAAATTTAGTTGTAAAAGATTTTGTTACTGATTCAAAATTGCCATGTCACATTTTTTTCAAGCGATGTCACAATTGTTTTGGCGAGAATGATTGCATGGAGATAACAAATAAACATTTTTTCATAAATCACTCCTCAAATAATATATAAGGGTTGAAAGTTTCTAACTTTCTATTGTTATTATAATAAAAACAGGTTATTTGATTGATAGTCAAATCACTTGCAATTCATCTTCTTCTAAAAACCAAAAAAAAGCATTCATAATTTCTAGGTGAGGAGTCAGTAATAGAAATCTCAGAAAGTGTGTGACCAGAAAAAAAAGGATATGAAAAATCTCAGAAAGTATTGTTCAGTAACTTTTTAGTTTTTATTTTCCATAAAATGAAAAACAACAATTCTCAAACAATCGTTAAAACCCCGCTTTTGATTATCTGTTAGACTACTAGTTTATAGAAAGAGAAATTTTATCTGTTTGATTATCGTTAAAAGAGAAATTTTAGTATATAGAAAGTGCTACTAGTTTCTTAGGAACATATAGAGTATCTTCTATATACTAGAAGAGAATAGATTCTTAAGAAACAAACATTTTATGTGAAATGTTCACCCAAGAATGGGATTGGTTGGGTATTACAATTACATAATGGTCATACCGATCTTATAGGAATAAGGTTTTTGCTTCGCGAGGCCAGAGGAATATCCAACTACTACCTTAGAGTTAAATGTTTTCGGCGAGAACTATATCATTTGGTATCAGAACAATATTATAAGCTTGGTTTTATCATTCTACCATCTTCTCATCTTTTCATCTTCTTTTCTTTCATTTTTCCATTTTCAATCTCTTTTGTTTTCATTTCTTAAAATCCAGCAAATAAAAAAACAATAAAAATGAACAACAAAAAAAGAAATATAATATAAAGAAATTTTTTCTGAAAAATAAAACAAAACAGAGAAAAAAACATCAAAAAGGTTATGGATTGTTTTTGCATTCTAAAATTTATTTTTCTATTATTTGTCTTGTTTAAAACTTGTGTGCAAGATGTTCTTTGAAGATCTACCCAAGGTCGCTTTGTGACTACTAGCTCCTTGGTTAGCCTGATTTGATTTGAGGTCAAATCATTTTCAAGTAGAGGGAGATGATGTGATTATGGAAATCAGCAAGACCAATGAAGAGGATGTATTGCAAGTACTCGTTGGACCAGTGACAAAAGATCGTGCTAAGAAGTTTAAAGATGCGCTTAACGGGTTGTTAAAGGAGATTCTGGACAAAGAAATAATTCAAAACTCTTTTGGAAATAATGTCCACCTAGTCCAACCCATTTTAGGCGTATTACAAGTCCAACAACGTCCAAAATAAATGTTTTTTTATTTCAGATCAAAATAAGTGACGAAAATGAAGAACAAGAGTCCTTTTGAAGTCAAAGACAACTCCGAAAATTGGATTCACATATAACTCTAAATTTATTTCTATTCTGATTTCTTGACAATTTGTTATCTAGCTTTCATTTCAAATTTCATTTTTCTTTTAAATAGATTTAACCTCCATTGAAGAAAGATGAACCTTTATTGATATTTTTGGAAAACCCCTTTTTGAGATTGATTATCATTTTGAGTTTTATCAAGAGACTTCCACCATGTCTTGTGTGGCCATTCATTGTCCAAAGCTTGTAGTTGTGTTTTAAGTGAGCATTGGATCTTGGGTTTAAGTGAGCATTAGGTCTTGGGTTTTTCAAAGGTTTTAAGTCGAGTATTGAGTCTTAGGTTTAATATAGCTAGGGTTTGTACTTTGCTTGTCCATTGAAGTCGAGGATTATCCATCTACAACCTTAGAGTGAAGTGTCTTGGGTGGAAACCGTATCACTAGGGTTGGTTCTTTTGACTTGACTGAATAGTTGTAGCATAGTTAACACTATTTTGATATTTTTGTACCATTTTGATGTTTTAACCTGTTAAGACTCTAAAACTTACATATAAAAAAAAACTACCTCTTTTGGGAGCATTAAAATGCATATAGACAAAATGTTAAAATTCATATGAAAAGTAGTAAAATATTGGATATATCAATGATATTCATGGTATTTACCGGTTTTTGGCCATGATATAAGTCCTTTTTATAGAGTCTTTTTATTTTTTTTTGAGTCTTTTCAAGTCTTTATAGGTTGATGTACGTTTAGAGCATAATGAGAGCTTTTGGAGTATTTTGGAGCATTGTGGAAAGAAAAACCAAAGCGATCAACTCGGATTCAACATTTTTGCCTTGCGTCGATCGACGCAACAGGGGTGCATCGATCGACGCACATGTCTGACGAGAAGAAGTCAAGTTTTGAAGAATTTCCTTTTTGCACCAGAAGTTCCAGATTTTTACAGAAAAAGCCCAATCCGACTTTTGAAGATTATATATGTAACACCCGTGAACCAAAAAGTGGAATTTTGGTGGGTGTGTCGATCGACACAGAAGTGTATGTCGATCGACATGGGTTGAAATTGGACCGACAGGTTCGGTTCTTGATCGCGCGGTTTGGCGATCGGTTTAGGGAAACCCTAGGGCACATGTATTTAAGGGGTCAGTCGCGTTTTTCTCTGGGGTTGGCCGAATTTCAGAGAGAAAACTAGTGAATTGGGAAGATTGTCAGGAATCAAGGGTTGGGTGATTTCTGGGAATTGTTCTTGGGGGATTTGATCGTGAGTGGAGATAGAACGAGAAGGAGGTTGTTGCTGTGCTGATTTCGGGTCTGTGAGGATAGAATCAGAGGCTGTTCTTGGTGTTCTTCGCTCGTTCTTCGCATTCTTCATCCTTTTCAATCCTAATCAAGGTGAGTGCGTGACCGTAGGCTCGTATAAGTATAGGGGGCCAATGGAATACGATTGCTTGGTGGTTTTCGTGTGTTTTGTGTGTGGATTTATGCAGGAGACTCGACAGATCGCATCAGATTCGAGTCGTGTGAGGATTGACTCGATTCTGGGTTCTGCGACGTCGTGTCGATCGACACCGAGGTGGTGTGTCGATCGGCACGGGGCCTGTGTTCTTCAACACCTAGTGGTTGTGTCGATCAACACAGTGGTTCCTGTCGATCGACACGGGGTCACTGATCATCGACACCTAGTGGTTGTGTCGATCGACACAGTGAGTCCTGTCGATCGACACAGTGTATTCTGGACTGGTTTTGTTGCTTGGTCGTGTATGCTTGTTCTGTGATCATCCTGGTATTGTGTTGGTTGTTTATACTTGTATTTAAATAGCCTATAGACGGGATGACCGCGTCGCTGAGTATTTGTGATAATACTCACGCAACTCTTTTTGCCATGTGTTGCAGGTAAAGAGAAATTGTGATCGTGGAATCGTGGCGAGGAAGAAGAGATGATTTAGGGTCTCACTTGGATTGTTATTCTATGGAATTGTTAGGTTGTTAGTCATTAGATATTGTTTATTGATATTGGTTGATTGGTTGAACTGGTTGTTATTTAATAAGTATGGAGTTGTTAAACTGGAAATGTTGTTGATGTTTATTGTTCCGCGTTGCTTGGTTGTTGACCCATTGAGGATTATTATCTGTGATGATAATAATCTGGAGGGAAATTTTTTGAAATTTTGGATCGGGTCATTTCAGTTTGGTATCAGAGCCCTAGCGGTTCTAGGGCGGGTGCAATTAATTGATTAGGAAGTTAATTGATTGATTGTTGTGTGGGTATGGAGTCTTAGATCATCTCTTCCGAGCCTTCAATGAGATTCCACGGTAAGTGTTGTTTGATTTCTGTTTTTGTTCTAGTACTTAGTAATCTGCTGTGAGTGCAGAATTATGGCTAGAGGTGCTAGAGGCAGAGGTCGTGGGGGTCGTGGAGGTCGTGCTGGTCGTGGGCGCGGGCGAGGGCTCGAGAGTGAGTCGGTAGCCGCGAGTGTGGCCCAGGAGACCATGCAGGAGCAGGTGGCAGACTCTCAGGCGTTTCAGGAGGGGTCCGTGGGTCTGGCTTCTACGAGTGTCAGTGTGAGGGCTGATGGGGCTAGTGTGGGTCCCGGTGTAGTTGCTGGTGCGGCAGGCCCAGGTGGGGGTGCTCCTGCAGGTGTGGCTCAGGACCGAGATGATCGCCTGGCGGTTTTGCTGCAGTTGATCCTAGAGCGGTTACCAGGTGGGGTACCGGCTCCGGGTTAGGCTCCAGGAGTACAGCCAGTGGAGGCTGGGGTTCAGCCGGGAGTGGCTGGTGTTCAGCCAGTAGTGGCCGATGGTCAGCCGGGTGTGGCTGAGGTGCAGCCGGTTGTGGCGGTTGCGGAGGAGCTCCCATCCTACCTTAGGATGATGGAGCAGATGCAGCGGATTGGCACCGGGTTTTTCTCTGGTGGTGCCAAGCCAGAGGAGGCCGATGAGTGGCGGCGGAGATTGGAGCGTAACTTTCGCTCGATCAGGTGTCCAGAGGGATACAGAGTAGACCTAGCAGTGCACTATTTGGATGGTGATGCGCATCTCTGGTGGAGAGGCATTGAGACTAGGCGGGTGCAGGCCGAGATGGTGTGGGAGGATTTCTTGGCTGATTTTAATGCCAAGTATTTCCCGCAAGAGGCGGTGGACAGGATGGAGTCGAGGTTCCTGAACCTGACTCAGGGGGATCGGACCGTGAGGGAATTCGATTTAGAGTTCAGTAGACTCCTGGTACATGCTGGTAGAGGCATGGAAGGCGAACATGCTTAGGTGAGGAGGTTCCTCGGGGGACTTCGAGCCAAGCTGAGGACTCGCTGCATGGCGAGTAAGTTCGCCACGAGGGCAGAGCTGGTGGAGACTGCGGCTGCGATTGAGGAGGACCTCAGGGAGTAGGTTGTGGTGGTTAGTCCACCGGTGCAGCAGCAGCAGCAACCGAGGAGATCTCAGCAGCAGACGGGATCGAGCAGGGGCGCCAAGCCTGCGCAGGGTCAGAAGAGGAAGTGGGAGAGCATTTCTGGGGCCAGTCAGAGAGGACAGAGTGGTCCGGGATGCTTTGGGTGTGGAAGCATAGATCACAAGGTGGCCAGTTGCCCAAAGAGGACTGAGATTCGGGGCGCCCAGGTGTGCTACCACTGTAGGGAGCCAGGGCATATCAAGCCCAATTGTCCGAAGCTGCAGCAGATGGCGGTGGCAGCAGTGCAGCCGTTGGCGGTCCAGCCGTTGGCCCAGATCGAAGCGACGCCGCGGGTATTTACTTCGGCTGAGGCAGGTGGCTCTAGCGCCAGACCGATCACAGGTATTGTTCCGACTTTACTTTTTCTTTTAAATTCTTGTGGATGGAATTTTAGTCAGTTTGAAATTGTGAGTCTGCGTTAGAGTGTCGGGTCTTAAAGCACATGGGATTTGTGCAGGGACCTTAGTTGTGGGCGGGTGTGAGTCCCACATGTTATTTGATTCGGGAGCTACGAATAGCTTCATCACTCCGGAGTGTGCGGAGGGCAGCGGGATCCGGAGCGATTCTGGGGAGCAGCCGGGAGTACTTAAGGTTGCTGGTGGGAGAACGTTAGCTACTTTCGGGCGGGCTCGTGGTGTGGATGTTCTGGTGGCGGGAGAGCCAGCAGATCTGGTCATTAGTCCGGTGGAGTTGTACGATGTCATCCTGGGTATGGATTGGTTGGATCGGTACAAGGTCCATTTGGATTATCATCGAGGACGTGTAGTGTTTGAGCGAGAGGCTGGGAGGTTGGTGTTTCAGGGGGTGAGACCGACTTCTGGAAGTCTTATGATTTCAGCGATACAGGCCGAGCAGTTGATTGGGAAAGGCTGTGAGGCGTATCTGGCAATGATAGTGATGCCAGAGGCTGTTGGAGAGGTTGCAGTTGGGAATATCAAGGTCGTTCGGGATTTTCAGGATGTGTTCCAATCGTTGTCGGGTTTGCCACCGTCGCAGTCGGATCCATTTATGATTGAGTTGGAACCCGGAATAGCTCTGATATCCAAGGCACCTTACCGTATGGCTCCAGCAGAGATGGCAGAGCTGAAGAAGCAGCTGGATGAGCTGTTGGGGAAGGGTTTCATCCGGCCTAGTGTTTCACCGTGGGGAGCACCGGTGTTGTTTGTGAAAAAGAAGGATGGGAGTTTTCGGTTGTGTATCGACTATCGGGGGCTTAATCGAGTCACTGTGAAGAACAGGTATCCTCTGCCGCGCATTGATGAGTTGTTGGATCAGTTGCGTGGGGCTACTTGGTTCTCCAAGATAGACTTGGCATCGGGTTACCATCAGATTCCGATCGATGAGGCGGACGTCAGGAAGATGGCCTTTCGGACGAGGTACATGCATTATGAGTTTGTGGTGATGCCGTTTGGGTTGACGAATGCCCCAGCAGCGTTCATGCGGTTGATGAACGGGGTATTCCAGGAGTATCTGGACGTGTTCGTGATCATCTTCATAGATGATATCCTGGTATACTCGAGGAGTCCGGAAGAGCACGAGGTGCATTTGAGGTTGGTTTTGGAGAAGCTGCGGGAGCAGAAGCTGTACGCGAAGCTGAGTAAGTGCAGTTTCTGGCAGCGAGAGATGAGCTTTCTTGGCCACGTTGTGTCTGCAGAGGGGGTGTCTGTGGATCCGGCTAAGATAGAGGCTATCAGAGGTTGGCCTAGACCGAGGAACGCCACCGAGATCAGGAGTTTTCTTGGGTTGGCAGGCTATTACCGGAGGTTCGTCAAGGGATTCGCGAGTATGGCGCAGTCGATGACGAAGCTAACAGGGAAGGATGTCCCTTTTGTTTGGTCTTCAGCTTGTGAGGAGAGTTTCGGGAAGCTGAAGGAGATGTTGACCGGTACACCTGTTTTGGCGTTACCCGAGCCGGGTGAGCCTTATGTGGTGTATACAGATGCTTCAGGAGTTGGTCTGGGTTGTGTGCTGATGCAGCAGGGGAAGGTTATTGCGTATGCTTCGAGGCAGTTGAGGAAGAACGAGTGCAATTACCCTACCCATGACTTGGAGTTGGCTGCAGTTATCTTTGCACTTAAGATCTGGAGGTCTTATCTGTATGGCGGGAAGGTGCAGATATTCACAGACCACAAGAGTCTGAAGTATTTCTTCACTCAGCCGGAGCTAAACCAGAGACAGAGGCGCTGGATGGAGTTAGTTGCAGACTATGACCTGGAGATTGGGTACCATCTGGGTAAGGTTAATCTGGTTGCAGATGCGTTGAGTCGGAAGAGGGCAGCTTCAGATCAGGAGCTAGATATGGAGGCTCTGGTGAGCGAGATCAGCACGTTGAGGTTGTGTGTGATCTCACAGGAGCCGTTGGGGTTGGAGGCAGCTAACCAGGCAGATCTGTTGAGCAGGATTCGGGTTGCACAGGAGAAGGATCATGGTTTGATTGACGCTTTTCAGGCGGCCGGTTCAGAGTATGTAGTCTCAGCGAGTGGGATGATACTGGTGAACGGGCGGGTTTGTGTACCCAAGGATGAGGATTTGAGACAAGAGATCCTGAGGGAGGCTCATTCGAGTATGTTATCGATTCATTCGGGAGCGACCAAGATGTATCAGGACTTAAAACGGTATTATCACTAGGTCGGGATGAAGAGGGATGTAGCTAGCTGGGTTGCAGCGTGCAACGTGTGTCAGTTGGTGAAGGCTGAGCATCAGGTCCCAAGCGGGTTATTGCAGAGTTTACCTATTCCGGAGTGGAAGTGGGATATGATCACGATGGATTTCGTGACAGGACTGCCAGTGTCGTGGACATATGATGCGATATGGGTTATTGTGGATTGTCTGACCAAGTCAGCACATTTTCTGGCCATCAAGAAGACCGACGGAGCGGTGGTGTTGGCTAGGAAGTATGTGCGTGAGATAGTGAGGCTGCACGGGGTGCCAGCAAGTATTGTGTCAGACAAAGATCCGAGGTTTACTTCAGAGTTCTGGAGAGCTTTTCAGTCTGAGATGGGCACTAGGGTGCATATGAGTACCGCGTATCATCCTCAGACGGATCGGCAGTCTGAGAGGATGATTCAGACATTGGAGGATTTGCTGAGGATGTGTGTATTGGATTATGGTGGTCATTGGGCGGATCATCTGAACCTGGTAGAGTTTGCGTACAACAACAGCTATGAGGCGAGTATTGGGATGGCTCCATATGAGGCTCTGTATGGGAGGCTGTGTAGGACACCATTATGCTGGACTCAAGTAGGGGAGAGGAGCATATTTGGTACAGACTTTGTTCAGGAGACGACGGAGAAGATCCGTGTCTTGAGGCTGAACATGAGAGAAGCTCAGGATCGGCAGAAGAGTTACGCCGATAGGAGACAGAAGGAGCTGGAGTTTGAGCTGGGAGATATGGTGTATCTCAAGGCAGCTATGTTGAGGGGTCCTAACAGATCCATTTCAGAGAATAAGCTGAGTCCGAGGTTTATGGGTCCGTTCAGAGTGGTGGAGTGGGTCGGACCGGTAGCTTATAGATTGGAGTTACCTCAGAGTATGAAGGCTTTTCACAAGGTCTTCCATGTTTCGATGCTACGAAAGTGTCTGCATGAGTCCGAGGAGGTGTTAGCGAGGATTCCGGAGGATCTTCAGCCCAACATGACATTGGCGGCGAGGCCTGTGAGGATTCTTGAAAGGAGGATCAAGGTGCTGCGCCGAAAGAGTATACCGTTGGTGAGAGTCGTGTGGGACTGTGATGGTATTGAGGAAGAGACTTGGGAACCAGAGGCGTTGATGAAGATGAAGTTCTCGAAGTGGTTCGAGAAACAAGCGGTGGCTTGAGTGTCTTTCTAGTTTTCAGAGTCTGTATAGCATGTGGCTATGGGATTATGTATTTCGTTTGATGTTGTTGTAACGAGTATACATTTTTGAAATTTAATAAGATGAGTTCCTTATTAAATGTGTTATAAGATGTGAGTTCTTATGGTATGACGGGTGATGTCTTGGATTGTGATGACTGGTAGATTATGTGGAGGCTAGTGATAGAGTTCCATGTGAGTTGGAATTTGTCTATCGGCTAGGGAGGCTAGAAATGGAAGTTCTATGTGAGTTAGAGCTGTCCATATTCTAGGAGGATTATCTAGCGGTAGAAGTTCTATGTGAGTTAGAGCTTGCCTATCGGCTAGGATGGCTAGGAATAGAAGTTTTACGCGGCTTAGAGCTTGCTCATGTTCCAGGAGTGGCTGGAAATGAGACAGTTCATGTTCTAGGAGTGGCTAGAAATGAGATCGTTCATGTTCCAGGAGTGGCTGGAAATGTAAGATCGTTCATGTTCCAGGAGTGGCTGGAAATGAGACTGTACATGTTCCAGGAGTGGCTGGAAATGTAAGCTCTACGCGCGTTAGAACTTGCCTATTTCCTAGGGGGAGTCTGGAATAGAAGTCTTATGTGAGTTAGGACTGTCTTTCCAGAGACTCTGTGAAACACCCTGGTGATTGGGTTGTTTCGGATGACCATGAGAGGTGATTTCAGTCGATAGGTGCCTAAGATGCATGTTACAGAGTGATTGCCCCAGGGGATCGTGGGTCTCCTGGGTATACTGAGTGGACAGTGATGTTCTCTCCGGGGGAAGTGGTTCCCTTCCATATACTTTGAGGGGCCGAAACCTCTCCAGGGGATGTGTGATTCCTCTACAGCCGATAGCTTGATGGACTGTGTGTCCTGAGAGTGGGAGGGGCTGGAGCATACCAAGAGCTGAATGGACGGCGGTCCTGAAGGTGGGGTGGTATGATATACATCGAGAGCTCAAAGGGTGACAATCCTGAGAGCGGGGTGTTGTATATAGATATGAGTACGAGCAATAGTATCTGCAATGTGGTTGTAAGCATGAGACTGGATGAACTTCGGGGATCGGGAGTGGATTTCAGGTGGTGCTGATCGGGTGGGGTTAGGATTGCAGCCATGGTGAGACGGTGCAATGGGGCTAGTATGAGCCTGGTAGAGCTCGGGGATCAGGTGTGATCTCGAGTGGTGTTGACCGAGGGTCAAGAGAGTGGATTGGATATCGAATCTAAGGTTTTGCTAACGTTTGGAACCAGGTTCAGACAACCCTGGTAATATATGTAGCGCCGTTGGTCGTACATGTTCTTGTTTGATTGTTGTGCGATCATTTAGTCCAATTCGGGGTCAACGGTTGGTCGTGCATGTTCTTGTTTGATTGTTGGGCGGTCAATCGGGCAGCCCTGATCGGGACCAGGGGACGTTGCATCGTGAATATTCTAGGGAAATCTGGTCGGGTTTTAGACGGAAGTGCGAACTTTAGTGAGACGGGGTTATGTGGTTTGAGTGTGATCTCGAAAGGTCAGCCGGGTTCGGGTCCGGTATTTGTGACCATAGTGCGACGGTGTCGCAGGATTCGAGGTCGAATCCGTGTTAGTGGGGGAGAATTGTAACACCCGTGAACCAAAAAGTGGAATTTTGGTGGGTGTGTTGATCGACACAGAGGTGTATGTCGATCGACATAGGTTGAAATTGGACTGACAGGTTCGGTTCTTGATCGCGCGGTTTGGCGATCGGTTTAGGGAAACCCTAGGGCACGGGTATTTAAGGGGTCAGTAGCGTTTTTCTCTGGGGTTGGCCGAATTTCAGAGAGAAAACCAGTGAATTGGGAGGATTGTCAGGAATCAAGGGTTGGGTGATTTCTGGGAATTGTTCTTGGGGGATTTGATCGTGAGTGGAGATAGAACGAGAATGAGGTTGTTGCTGTGCTAATTTCGGGTCTGTGAGGACAGAATCAGAGGCTGTTCTTGGTGTTCTTCGCTCGTTCTTCGCGTTCTTCATCCTTTTCAATCCTAATCAAGGTGAGTGCGTGACCGTAGGCTCGTATAAGTATAGGGGGCCAATGGAATACGATTGCTTGGTGGTTTTCGTGTGTTTTGTGTGTGGATTTGTGCAGGAGACTCGACAGATCACATCAGATTCGAGTCGTGTGAGGATTGACTCGATTCTGGGTTCTGCGACGTCGTGTCGATCGACACCGGGGCCTGTGTTCTTCGACACCTAGTGGTTGTGTCGATCGACACAGTGGATCCTGTCGATCGACACGGGGTCACATATCATCGACACCTAGTGGTTGTGTCGATCGACACAGTGAGTCCTGTCGATCGACACAGTGTATTCTGGACTGGTTTTGTTGCTTGGTCGTGTATGCTTGTTTTGTGATCATCCTGGTATTGTGTTGGTTGTTTATACTTGTATTTAAATAGCCTATAGACGGGATGACCGCGTCGCTGAGTATTTGTGATAATACTCACGCAACTCTTTTTGCCATGTGTTGCAGGTAAAGAGAAATTGTGATCGTGGAATCGTGGCGAGGAAGAAGAGATGATTTAGGGTCTCACTTGGATTGTTATTCTATGGAATTGTTAGGTTGTTAGTCATTAGATATTGTTTATTGATATTGGTTGATTGGTTGAACTGGTTATTATTTAATAAGTATGGAGTTGTTAAACTGGAAATGTTGTTGATGTTTATTGTTCCGCGTTGCTTGGTTGTTGTCCCATTGAGGATTATTATCCGTGATGATAATAATCTGGAGGGAAAAATTTTGAAATTTTGGATCGGGTCGTTTCAATATATACTTTTAGAATAACTTTAGGGATTACATCTTGTTTTTATTGAGACAAAAAGAGAGATTGATTTGGAGAGCTTTTAGCGAGACAAATCTGCACTTGTTCTTCATCAGATTTCAAACTCTTTGTATCACTTTCTCTATCTTTTTATGCAATTTTATTCATTCATAATGTTTTCATCATCTATGTCTGAGTAGTTTGCTTGTTAGGTTTTGGGGATTCAAGGGATTTATGAGAAATTGCTATGATTGAATACTGTTGGATTTATGTACATGTTCTTCATCTAGATTGCTTTAACTCTGATTTTAGGATTGATCAACTGAAATTGGAAACCCTAAGTTGATTTAATAGATGCGAAAGTATTATTAACAACCTGACCTAATCTTAGATGAGCAAAATAACTATTCGCAAAGAAATTTGCCTTAGTGATTTTGTGAACAATCGAAACCCGAACATTAATGTTTGACTTTATTTATTGAATTTTGATATGTCCCATATTTTACCACATTTACCATATATTTTACTATATTTTCTATGCACTTTAATAAGCTTTTCAGCCAAAAGAGGTAGTTTTCCTCGTATTTGTAGTTTTAGAGTCTTAATAGGGAAATCAAGCAAAACGGAGCAAAAAGGACCAAAAGAAGTGTAAACCAAGCTACAACAACTTTCATAAGCCAAAGACATCATCAAGACCAAATAATTCACAAGGTACCAAGTTGGACAGAACATATACGCCAGAAGTTTACCAGTAAACGGAGGGCCGAATAAATTTGGAATTGGGTGAATCTTGGTCAGAGGATAGATCTTTGAGTTAACTTCGCAACGGAATTTGAATCATATCATTTGGAGCTGTGAGAAGAAAGATACGCTAGGTTTACTGAAGACACGTCAAACTGCCTCTGAAGTGAAATAAGTGCAGAATCGAGTCTGTGGACCAATGTTCCAGACCGTTGCCAGCACTCATGAAGGCCCAAAGAAGACTCCAACACCGGCCTAGAAGCCCTTCCGTTACTTGGCCCAACGTTGGAGCAGTTTTAACGTAAAAGACCCTTTTGTCCTAAACTAAGCTCTAGAAGATCCTACACCTATATATACTTGTTTTTAGCTTCTTTAGGAGGATAAACATCAATAAGCAGCCAAGAGGGCACGACTAGGAAGCCCTAGGCAGCCGCCTATCTCTTCTCTAAACACTAAACACGTTTTCATCTTTGTTCTTCATTTGATTTGGATTCTAGGAGGAGATCTCCCTTCCTACTTCGATATAGAGAAGATTTCTTATCTCTTACTCTTTAAATTAAATTTATCTATGATGATTTGTGCCTATCCTTGTTGCTTCGTTGTTACTTCAATCATGTCCGAGTAATTCACTTGTTAGGTTTTAGGTTTTAAATGAGTTTCATAATTTGATAATTGATTGATGATTGTTTAGGGAATACATTAGAGTCTTCATCTTTACTTGTACTTAATGCATGATTGCTTTACCGATCATCTAGTGATCTGATCTTAGGTTTATATATTCTCCAAAAGCTTGTTATATTTCCTGAACTAGTATTTGATGAGCCAAACGCCTTAACAATTCCAAAGGTTAGTTAAGGAGTGCGGTGAACTTAATCAAACTTGATCTTTAATGCATGTTTTCACCTTGTAATAACCTATGATAGTTGAGTCTATTAGGGTGCTAAAACGTAGATGGTTAGTTACGTCACGGTGGGATGACCTTACATCAGTGGTTTGTGTTTTAGACGGTTCATAATTCCTAAGTCTCTAAAATCAATCAATCTTTATTGGTGCATGATTCTCTGCGAAATACCTAAGTCCTAACGCTTTTCTCTGATTGATTTATCCTTGCTTTTAATTTCTTTGCTTTGCAATTGTTATTCAGAAAACTACAAAAACCCTAAAACATATTTTCTTCTTAGCTTGATTTCAATCTTATAAATTCGTAGCATAACTATCTGGTCTCTGTGGATCGATCCCTAAGTACTACTGCGATCTCTTAATTTGAGAGAGTAGCTGAGGGTACATTTGAGCATATCAAATTTGCAAAAAAATTTGGAATTCAGAGTTTAGTCATAGATAATCTATGTAACAGAAGTTGATTGGTTTTACACTTTTGTGTGAGTTCTAGATATGCACTTAATAAAATTCTAACAGTCTTTTATTCTTCGATTTCGATTCATACCTGAGAATTACCCATAGCCTAATTCTTTTGTCCAATTAATTACTAGAACACTTATCACCATCTGCTTGTTTGCTTTGCCTTTTACTTTACATTCATACATACTTTCTTAGCTTGATTTGAATTCATAATTGTTTGTGTGATTTGCAATTCCCTGTGGATTCGATCCCTAAGTACTACTGCGATCTCTTAGTTTGAGAGAGTAGCTCAGGGTAATTTTGAGCATATCAAATTTTGGCGCCGTTGCTGGGGAATCAAAATTACTAATCGATTTTTTATTTTAGAATTTTGTCTAAGTTTTAATTTTTGTTTTGTTACTTACGCGCTCTATCTTTTTTTGTGTGTGTTTGAGGTGTATGCCTAACCGCGCTACCAGGAGCAACCATGACAAGGAGCTAGTCGATCTCAATCTTGAGATAGGAAAGTTAGATTGTGCGAACCGAGCAGCGAAAAAGCCTATCAAGATGGTTAATCCGCTAGTGCTTGTCAGAGGAGAAGATGGTTTTTTGCAAGATCAGCAAGGAAACAGGCACAATGCTCAAGAGCAGAGACTTGATGCTGAAGGTGCTATGATTGTTGAACAAGCAGCAGTGGAACAGCAGGAGAATACTAGGTGTGGACGTACTTTGGGAGAGTACAACAAACCTGACGAGTTCTATGCTAACAAGGGTGCGATTCGTCGTCCATCTTTCCAGAGGAATGACTTTGAGTTGAAGCCTACATACTATGCTCTTGTGGCTGAACATCCCTTCCATAGTCTTCCATCTGAGCACCTCATGGACCACATAGAGAGATTCGAGGATTTCGCATCGAGTATTAAAGCTAACGGAGTGTCGAATGATTACCTCTACTACAAGCTTTTCCCTTACTCACTTGGTGGAGAAGCAGCTTACTGGCTGAAGCAGTTGGAACCAGGTTCGCTGACTACTTGGGAGGACACCAAGAATGCCTTCCTCAACAATTTCTTTGATGAGGCAAGGTCTGAGGCAATTTCTTTGAGGACGAAGATCTCTACTTTTAAACAAGGACCGACTTAAGCATTCAAGGCTTCTTGGGTGAGATTCAAGGCATATCAGAGAGATTGTCCTCATCATGGGTTTAGTGATGTTCAACTGCTGGGTATATTCTTCAGAGAAATAGATTGGAGGTACCAGATGGCACTGGATGCTGCGAGTAAAGAGAACTTCAATACAAAATATCCAGAAGATGCTCTTGTTCTAATAGAGAACTTGACTTCTAGCAATAGTACCAAGAATGCAGACTTTGAGAGAGAAGCTTGGTGGAAACATGGATGGAGGTCAAATTGCTAAGGTGAAGGCTAAGTTAGATTCTGTGCACAACCTTCTAATAGGAAAGAAGTCGGTTCAATTTGGTCAAGAGGTAGAAACTTTATTTCCAGAGAAAGTTCATGACGAAGAGGATGTTAACTACATCAATGCAACCAGTTTTCAGAGTCAAAGGTTTGGTAATCAGCAGGGGAACAGAGGCTTCAATGGAAGCTATCAGAAGCCATTTCAGAGCAACAACTACACAAGAAACTATGGTTTTTCTTCTTATTAGACACCTCCTGCTCAATCTTCAGATAGTGAGATGAAGTCTTTGCTGGAGCAACTCTTAAAGGGTCAATAAGATGACCATAAGCTTCAATGGGAAGATGGATGCAATGTATCAAGACTTGAATGGGAATTTGAAGCTTTGAATACCGATGTCAAGAAGCTAGGTATTCAAGTTGCTCAAATGCCAGGGTCGGTAAAGAGACAAGAGGGTTTTCTTCTAAGCAAAACTGACACGAACCCAAGACTACACGTCAATTCAATCACTTTGGAGAGTGAAAAAGAGGTGATACAAGCTTTTGAGAAGGGTCTAGATGAAGAAGAGTTCGTGGGGCTTGAAGAGACTGAAAAAAATTCGAATTTGAAGATTGCAGACCTTGCGTCGATCGATGCAAGAGGCTTGTGTTGATCAACGCAAGTTAAAAATTTTGAAAATGCAATCTGACAAACATCGACTGAGCTCAATACCAACTCGACACAAGGAGTGTGTCGATCGACGCACGACCCAGATGAACACGTTTAAGACTTTGGTTAACGCAATTAAACGTGTCTACAAGCCTAAGGTACCATACCCATCGGCTATTAATGTCAAAGCACCAAAGGAAAAAGGGAGAGAAGCTCAACCACCATTGAGGAAGTTACCTAAAATACCAAATCCAGGGATGTTCGTTGTTCCTTTCTCAATCAAAGGTATGAAGTTAAAGGATTCTCTCTGTGGCACTAGAGCTAATGTGAATGTCATGTCTCAGGCTATTGCAAATAAGCTAGGGATTTTAGATCTACAACTTTCAAAGACATCTATCGAGCTTGCTGAAGCTTCTTCTAAAACTTCAAAAGGCTTCATTCCTGACCTGATTCTTCAAATAGGAGATTGTCTAGTACATGCGGATTTTCACATTATAGAGTTGAAAAAGGATAGCAATAGACCATTGATTCTTGGTGCATCTTTCCTTTCAACTGTGGGTGCGATTGTGGATTGTCCTAATCAGCGAATCTCTTTCTCCAAGATCAACAACAATGTCTTCTACCCAACAATTAGTGTCAAAGAGACTTCTTGTATGATCGTTACTAATGGAGGAAAGCCGAGTTTAGACCCTAGAGATGACACAAAGAAGATCTAAAACGTCCTCAAGATGACTCTTTCATTGCACATCCTGGAGTCACCAAACCAGCAAATTCCAAGTGCAAAAAGATCCCATGTGCTCCACATTCGACTCTAATCTTTTCGAAATGTGATGGAGACCTGATTGACCATAAGGTAAGGCGCAAGGGGACCTCCAAACCTTTCTACAAGTTTAGAATTATCATCCCCTTAAAGTTGAGGGAGAGAGGAGAGGTAGTTGTCAAAGAAATGCTACAAAACACCATGAAGCTCTTTCCTGGTGTTGTTCCTTGGAAGTCTGGAAGAGGAGAGCGATCACATGCGAGTTTATCAAAGGATAAGGGAGACACAAGCCTTCTAAAAGATCCACCTCACGCCTAAACGGCATCTACAATCAAGCTAATGACTGAAAACAAGCGCTTGGTGGGAGGCAACCCACCGGTAAGTTTTCTTTTCTACTTTTATTTTTCATTCTTTTGAGTCTGTTTTGCCTTCTTCTTGATTTATTTTCACAGTGAGACGTTGTGAAGTAAGTCTGGGGGAGGGTGTTTATCATTTGCTAACAATTTTTTTTCTTTTGTTCCTTTTAGTCCAAACATTTTATCGAGTCAAAATCAGTTTGCAACCGTAAGTTTTCCTGGGAACTAACCACAAAGCGCTAACATTTTAAGGACCATTTCCAAAGTAGGTTGATTGCAGGTTTTATTAGATGGGTTCCTGTAGGTGGATTGGTCTAACAGAAAGGGTTAAAGCTTCTGGAGAGTTTGGAAAGTATGTTGCTAACCCTGCCTGTAATGAACTATAATTTCTTATCTTGGGGCTTGGTATGCATTGGATTTGATTCCTCTTCAGCAATACAAGTTAGGATAATCCCCCTTAGATCTTCCTTATAAAAGAACAAAAGTGCTCTAAGGTTGAGAATAATGCAAAGATCCTCACGAACCTATCTCCTAACAAAGAACAACAGTAGTGGGTCCTCACGACCCTGTCTCCTCACAAGGAACAATAGTAGTGGGCGCTATTCTAAAACTGTAACGGAAAAGTTTCTTATGACCCTGTCTCCTCACAAGGAACAACTGTAATGAGTCCCGTTACGAGATCAAAATAGAAGAGTTGATTAATCAACTAAGGAAGAGAAAAAGGGAGAAGTGCACAGATTTTACAAAGAAGGAAAAGAATCTAAAAATCCTTTTATCGATATTCCCTTGATGAGACCTCACCTAATTGAATGAACATGAGTTAGCAATAGAGAGTTTGAATTTCTCTAAGGGGTTTGGATTTGATTTGGAGGATCGCTAAGATTGCAGTGAGTACACCGAAGTACTACCTAATGTTGGATCTATGGTATGTGGATTCAAGGGTGTTGGTTCAATGTGGCGTTTGTAAGGTTAGCTGAAAGTTTCTGTTTTCAAACCTCGCTTTCATTCTTAGTTTTAATTTGCTTGAGGGCAAGCAAAAGCTAAGTCTGGGGGAGTTGATATATCATGATATTTACCGGTTTTTGGCCATGATATAACTCATTTTTATAGAGTCTTTTTGGTATTTTTCGAGTCTTTTCAAGTCTTTATAGGTTGATGTACGTTTACAGCATAATGGGAGCTTTTGGAACATTTTTGGAGCATTGTGGAAAGAAAAGACAAAGCGATCAACTCGGATTCAACATTTTTGCCTTGCGTCGATCGACGCAATGGGGGTGCATCGATCGACGCACTTGTCTGACAAGAAAAAGTCAAGTTTTGAAGAATTTCCTGTAACGACCGTGAACCAAGAATTTGATTTTTGGTCGTGCGTCGATCGACTCAGGTGGTGTGCGTCGATCGACTCAGGTGGTGTGCGTCGATCGACGCAAGTTAAATCGAACGGGATCAGTTCGGTTTAAGCGTTGGTTTGCGGGCCGGTTTAGGGTGAAACCCTAGGGCTTCCCTATAAATAGGGGTGTGGCCGCATTTTGGGACTTTTTAGAGTTCCTGAAAGTTTCAGAAAGATTCCAAAGAGTTTCCAGAGAGTTTTGTGAGAGGAAATTCGTTTGGAAGGCTTGGGAGATTGTTTTTGGAGTGATTTCTCGTGAGAAGAATGTAGATCTCTGTGTTGGGGAGTCGTTCTTCGTGGTTTTCATCATTTTCTCATCCTTTTTCCTTCCAGATCCAAGGTGAGTCTGTGACCATGGTTTATCTAGGTAAAGGGGTTGATATGATGCGTTTAATTGTTGTTGTTTGGTGGATTTCGTGTTGTTTTGAGTGGATTTGTGCAGGTGAATCGTTTGGAATCGAGCCATGAGAGGATAGGCTCGATTTCCAGGTTCTGTGTTGATGCATCGATCGATACAAGGGCTTGTGTCGATCGACATAGAGTGGATCGATCGACACACGGTGCTTGTGTCGATCGACGCATGGCCAGTTTTGTCGAACATGTGTTGTCTGTTCGTGTTTTGGTGGTCGTGGTGGGCGTGAGTCTGTTGCCGCGAGTGTGGCCCAAGAAACCACGCATGAGCAGGTGGCTGACTCGCAGGCGTTTTAGGAGGGGTCCATGGGTGTGGCTGTGAGTACCAACATGAGGGTTGGTGGGGTTGGTGTGGGTCCCATTGTGGCCGGTGATGCGGTGGGACTAGGTGGGGCTAGTGTTCAGCCGGGTGCAGCTGGGGTGCAGCCGGGTATGGCTGGGGTGCAGTCGGGTGTGGCTGGGATGTTGTCGGGTGTGGCGGTTGCGGAGGAGCTCCCATTCTATCTTAGGATGATGGAGCAGATGCAGATGATTGACACTGGGTTCTTCTCTGGTGGTGCCAAGCCTAAGGAGGCGGACTTGTGGAAGAGTAGATTCGAGCGAAATTTCCAGTCTCTCAGATGTCCAGTGGGATACCGGGTGGACCTAGCGGTTCATTACCTTGACGGTGATGCACATCTCTGGTGGTGAGGTGTGGTGGCTAAGAGAGCTCATGCGGGTATGGCCTGGGAGGATTTTGTGACGGAAATCAATGCCAAGTACTTTCCGATAGGAGGCGGTGGATTGCTTGGAGTTGCATTCTTGCAGTTGGCTCAGGGTGATCGGTCAGTCCGAAAGTTCGATGCGGAGTTCGGTCGGCTTTTGGCACATGGCGGTAGAGATCTGGATGGTGAGGAGGCCCAGGTGAAAAGGTTCGTGAGGGGACTTCGACTAGATCTGAGTACTTGGTGTAGAGCGAGCAGGTTCGCCACGAGGGCGGAGTTGGTTGAGACAGCTGCTGCGATTGAGGAGGACCTGAGAGAGCAGGCGGTGGTGGTTAGTCTACCGGTTCAGCAGCCGAAGAGGTTCAGCAGTAGGTGGGTTCGTCCGAGTAGGGGCGGTAAGCCTGCGCAGAGATATAGGAGGAAGTGGGAGAGCACTTCGGGACTGAGTTAGGCGGTCAGGGTGGGTCGGGATGTTTTGGGTGTGGGAGCATGGATCATCGGGTAGGGAGCTGCCCGAAAAAGAGCGAGTCACAGGGAGCTCATGTGTGCTATCACTGTAGGGAGCCGGGGCATATCAAGCCCAGGTGCCCCAAGATGAAGCACATGGCGGTGGCGGTAGTGCAACCATTGGGCCAGATTGAAGCAGCACTGCGGCTATTCACTTCGGTGGAGGCGCCAGACCGATCACAGGTAATTTCTGAATTTGACTTTTTGAATTCTTTTGGTGTTTGAATTTTAGTCTGTTTGGAAATTGTGAGTGTGTTAGAGTGTTAGGGTTCTTAAGCACAAGGGATTTGTGCAGGGACGTTAGTAGTGGGCAGATGTGCGTCCCACATTTTGTTTGATTCTGGAGCTATGAATAGCTTCATTATTTCGGAGTGTGCGGAGAGCAGCGGAATCCGGAGCAATTCTGGTGAGCAGTCGGGAGTAGTTAAGGTTGCTGGCGGCAACTCTTTGGCTACTTTTGAGTGGGCTTGTGGTGGTGTGGATGTTCTGGTGGCGGGAAAGTTGATGCCAACAGATTTGATTATTAGTCCGGTGGAGTTGTACGATGTCATTCTCGGAATGGATTTGCTAGATCGGTACAAATGGCGGTGGCGGTAGTGCAGCCAGTGGGCTAAATTGCAGCGGCACCGCATGTATTCACTTTGGTGGAGGCGGGGGGCTCTAACGCCAGACCGATCACAAATAATTTCCGAATTTGACTTTTTGAATTCTTTTGGTGTTTGAATTTTAGTCTATTTGGAAATTGTGAGTGTGCTAGAGTGTTAAGGTTCTTAAGCACAAGGGATTTGTGCAGGGACCTTAGTAATGGGCGGATGTGAGTCTCACGTTTTGTTTGATTCTGGAGCTACGAATAGCTTTATTACTCCGGAGTGTGCGGAGAGCAGCGGAATCCAGAGCAGTTCCGGTGAGCAGCCGAGAGTAGTTAAAGTTGCTAGCGGCAAGTCCTTGGCTACTTTCGGGCGGACTCGTGGTGGTGTGGATATTCTGGTGGCGGGAGAGTTTATGCCAGCAGATTTGATTATTAGTCCAGTGGAGTTGTACGATGTCATTCTCGGGATTGATTGGCTAGATCGGTACAGAGTCCATCTGGATTGTCGTTGAGGATGAGTTATGTTCGAGCGAGAGGTGGGGAGTTTGGTTTACCAGGTTGTGAGACCAAATTCCGGGAGTCTCATGATTTCGACCATTCAGGCCGAGCAGCTGATTGAGAAGGGCTGCGAGGTATATTTGGCGACAATAGTGATGCCAGAGACTGTTGAAAAGGTTGCAGTTGGGGATATTCAAGTTGTTCAGGACTTCCAGGATGTTTTCCAGTCGTTGCAGGGATTACCGCTGTCGTGGTCTGATCCTTTTACGATCGAATTGGAGCCTGGGACGACTCCTCTATCCAAGGTGCCTTACCGTATGGCTCCATTAGAGATGGTAGAGCTGAAGAACCAGCTGGATGATCTGTTGGGGAAGAGATTCATCCGGCATAGTGTTTTACCGTGGGGAGCACCGGTGTTGTTTGTGAAGAAGAAGGATGAGAGTTTTCGGTTGTGCATCGATTACCGGGGACTTAACCGAATCAATGTGAAAAACAGGTATCCTCTGCCGCGGATTGATGAGTTGTTGGATTAGTTACGAGGGGCTACTTGGTTCTCCAAGATCGATTTGGCTTTGGGTTACCATCAGATTTCTATCGACTAGGTGGACGTTAGGAAGACTGCTTTCAGGACGAGGTATGGGCATTATGAGTTTGTGGTGATGCCTTTCGGGTTGACGAATGTGCCAGCAGCGTTCATGAGGTTGATGAACGGGGTGTTCCAGGAGTATCTGGATGTGTTTGTGATAATCTTCATTGATGATATTCTGGTGTATTCGAGGAGTCCTGAGGAGCATGAGGTGCACTTGAGAGCGGTTTTGGAGAAGCTGCAGGAGCAGAAGCTGTACGCGAAGTTGAGCAAGTGCAGTTTCTGGCAGCGAGAGATGAGTTTTCTTGGCCATGTGGTGTCTGCAGATGGAGTTTCTGTAGATCTGGCTAAGATTAAGGCAATAAAAAGGTGGCCTAGACTGAGGAATGCCACCGAGATCCGGAGCTTTCTCGGGTTTGCAAGTTACTACAGGAGGTTCGTCAAGGGATTTGCGAGTATGGCGCAGTTGATGACAAAGTTGACAAGGAAGAATGTCCCTTTTGTGTGGTCTTCAGCTTGCGAGGAGAGTTTCGGAAAGCTGAAGGAGATGTTGACGATTACACCATTGCTGGTGTTACCCGAATTGGGTGAGCCTTACGTGGTGTATACGGATGCATTGGTAGTTTGTCTGGGTTGTGTATTGATGCAGCAGGGAAAGATTATTGCATATGTTTCGAGGCAGTTGAGGAAGTACGAGTGCAACTACCCTACCCATGACTTGGAGTTGGCTGCGGTGATTTTTACCTTAAAGATTTGGAGATCTTATCTTTATGCCGGAAAGATGCAGGTGTTCACATAGCACAAGAGTCTGAAGTATTTCTTCACTCAGCCAAAGCTAAACCAGAGACAGAGGCGCTAGATAGAGTTGGTAGCAGATTTTGACCTGGAGATTGGGTACCATCCTAGTAAGGCTAACTCGGTTGCAGATGCATTGAGTAGGAAGAGGGTTGCTTCGGCTCAAGGGCGGGATATGGAGGTGTTAGCGAGTGAGATTGGCACCTTGAGGTTGTGCGTTGTCTCACAGGAGCCATTGGGGTTAGAGACAGCTAACCAGACAGATTTACTGAGCCGGATTCGTGTAGCTTAGGAGAAAGATCAGGATTCGATTGATGGTTCTAAGGTTGCAGGTTCAGAGTATGTGGTCTCTACAAACGGAACGATACTTTTGAATGGGCGGGTGTGTACGCCCAAGGATGAGGATCTGAGGCAGGAGATCCTGAGAGAGGCTCATGCGAGTATGTTGTCGATTCATCCGGGGGCGACCAAGATGTATCGTGATCTAAAGAGTTATTATCACTGGATTGGGATGAAGAGGGATGTCACTAAGTGGGTTGCAGCGTGCAACTTATGCTAGTTAGTGAAGGCTGAGCATCAGGTTTCGAGCGAGATCTTACACAGTTTGATCATTCCGGAGTAGAAGTGGGATATGATCACCGTGGACTTTGTGACAGGGTTGCCGGTGTTGCGGGCTTGTGATGCTATTTGGGTGATTGTGGATCGTCTGACCAAGTCAGCACATGTTCTTGCCATCAAAAGATCGACGGAGCGGCGGTGTTGGCTAAGAAGTATGTGCGGGAGATAGTGAGGCTGCACGGGATGCCAGCGAGTATCGTGTCAGATAGGGATCCAATATTTACTTCATCCTATCATCCATTCCAGGCTGAGATGGGCATTAAGGTGCATATGAATACAGCCCATCATCCTTTGACAGATGGGCAGTATAAGAGGACGATTCCGACATTAGAGGACCCGCTGAGGATGTGTGTGCTAGATTATGGTGGTTATTGGACGGATCATCTGAACCTGATAGAGGTTGCGTATAACAATAGCTACCAGGCGAGTATTGGGATGACTCCATATGAGGCTCTGTATGGGAGGCCATGTCGTACACTATTATGCTGGACTCAAGTGGGGGAGAGGAGCATGTTTGGTGCAGATTTTGTTCAGGAGATGACGGAGAAGATCCGTGTCTTGAGGCTGAACATGAGAGAGGCTGAGGATCTCAAGGCAGCGATGTTATGTTGATAAGAGGAAGAAAAAGCTAGAGTTCGAGCTGGGAGATCTGGTGTATCTCAAGGCAGCGATGTTAAGGGGTCCTAACATATCTATTTCAGAGGATAAGCTAAGTCCAAGGTTTATGGTTATGTTCAAGGTTGTGGAATGGGTTGGACCAGTAGCTTATCGGTTGGAGTTACCTCAGAGTATGAAGGCCTTTCATAAGGTCTTCCATGTGTCGATGCTACGGAAGTGTCTACATGAGTCTGAGGAGGTGTTGGCTAGGATTTCAGAGGATCTTCAGCCCAACATGACGAAGACGAGACCTGTGAGGATTCTCGAGAGGAGGGTCAAGGTTCTGTGTCGAAAAAGGATACCGTTGGTGAGATGCGTGTGGGACTCTGACGGTATTGAGGAAGAAACATTGGAACTAGAAGTGAGGATGAAGACAAAGTTCTCGAAGTGGTTTGAGAAGCAAGTGGAGGCTTGAGTTGTCTTTTCTTATTTTCAGAGTCTGTGATAGCATGTTGCTATGAGTGGGATGTATTTTTCGTTGTGTTGTAACGATTATACATTGTTGAGATTTAATAAGATGGGTTTTCTTATTAAATGTGTTTATAAGACATGTGCTCTTATATTATGACTGGTAGGTCATGTGTTGTGATGGCTGGTGAGGTAATGTGTGGCGATGGCTGGTGAGGTTATGTGTGGCGATGACCGGTGGGGTCATGTGATGGCTAGGAATAGAAGTTCTATGTGAGTTAGGACTTGTCTATCTCCTAGTGAGGCTAGAAATGGAAGTTCCGTATGAGTTAGAACTTGTCCATGTTCTAGGAGGATTTTGTAGGAATGACAGTTCTATCCGAGTTAGGACTTGTCTATTCTCTAGATGGCGTTGGGAAATAGAGGTTTTATGTGAGTTAGAACCCGTCTATTTCCTAAGGGGAGTCTGGAAATAAAAGTATTATGTGAGTTAGGACTGTCTTTTCCAAGGACTCTATGGAAACACCCTGGTGATTGGGTTGTTTTGGATGGCCTATTGATTGGTCATTGGCGCTGGGAAATAGAGGTTTTATGTGAGTTAGAACCTATTTATTTCCTGGGGGAGTGTTGATGAAAGTCCTTTTATCGGTTTCAAAGATAAAACCTAGAATCACTAATTCGATGTAGAAATAGTATAGGTTCGTTATGGGACCAGCAATACACTCTAATCCTATGGATTACAAGTTCAACTAAGCGATAGAAAGAGGGTTAACTGTATAATTTATCAAAGCAAACAAAAGTAAAATTTGGTGTAAACCAAGCAATTATTCAAGTTATTGATATGTCCCATATTTTACTATATATTTTACTATGCTTTTTATGCATTTATCTACGGTTTTATAACTTTAAAGGTAGCTTTTCTCGTATTTGTAGTTTTAGAGTCTTAACAGAGAAATCAAGGAAAAAGGAGCAAAAACAGCCAAAATAGGTATAAACCAAGCTATAGCAACATTCATAAGCCAAAGACACCATCAGAAACCAAGAATTCACAAGAATCAACATTCTACAAAATTGGACAGAACTTATACGCCAGAAGTTCAGCAGCGAACGGAGGATCAAATCGATTTGGAATTGGATGAAACTTGCTGTGAAGATATATATTTGAGTGATATTTACAATGAAGTTTGAATCATATCATTTGAAACTGTGAGCAGGAAGTTACACTGGATTTACTGAAGATATGTCAAGCTGCCTCAGAAACGAAGCAAGTGCAAAATCGATCCAAATACCGGGCCGCCTCGTGGACTGTTATTCTGGGCTGATGCCAGCACAAATCAAGTCACTTTGGGCCCAATACCGGTAGTGTTCCTTGGCCAAAATCCCAACCGACTTTGGGAGAAGTTTTGACGTAAAAAGTCCGATTTGTCCTAAACGAAGCCCTAGAAATCCCTAAGCCTATATATACTTGTTTTTAGCCTTTTGTTAGGATGATGCAGCCGAAAAAATAGAGTAGTTTATCATATAGGAGCAGCCACCACGAGTTCTCTTGGTGTTCTTCATTAGATTTGGATTCCAGAGCAATCTGGTGGATGAATTCGCTTTGTATCTCGACATAGAGAAGATTTCTTTTACCCTTACTCTTTAATTCAAGTTTCTTTATCATGAATTCGTCATCTATCTCTGGTTTTTCGTGCATCATGTCCGAGTTGTTTTATTTGTTAGGTTTTAGGTTTTCAATGAGTTTCATAATTCGGTAATTGATTGATGATTGTTTAGGGAATACATTAGAGTCTTCATCTTTACTTATACTCAATGCATGATTGCTTTACCGTGCATCTAGCGATATGATCTTAGGTTGATATACTCTTCAAAACCTTGTTATATTGCCTGAACTAGTATTTGATGAGCCAAAAGCCTTAACAATTCGAAAGGTTAGTTAAGGAGTGCGGTGAACTTTATCAAACTTGAACTTTAATGCATGTTTTCACCTTGTAATAACCTGCGAAATTTGAGTCTATTAGGGTGCTAAAACATAGATGGTTAGTTACGTCACGATAGTGGGATGACCTTAAATCAGTGCTTTTGTGTTCTAGATGGTTCATAATTCCTAAATCCCTAAAATCAATCAATCTTTATTGTTGCATGATTCTCTGCGAAATACCTAAGTCCTAACACTTTTCTTTTATAGATTTTCATTACAATTCACATTCGTTGCTTGCTTACTTTATTCTCAGTCACAAAAACGACAAAAATATCTTGTTTAAGCTTAGTTTTATTCATTACAATTTGAAGTGTGGTTAAGAAGTCCTTGTGGATACGATCCCTTATCTATACTAACCGTGATTGTTAGTTGAGAGGTAAAACTCGACTCGCATCAAGTCTTTTGGCACCGTTGCCGGGGACTTCGAAGAACATCACCTTCGAATTATTGACTAAAACTCAGTCTAGAACGCTTTAATTTTAGTTTTTCTTTTTATTTCGATTTTATTTCTTTCTTTTATCCTTTTCCGTGTGTTTCAGGTGTTTATGCCTAGTACTAGAAATTCTAACGAGAAAAATCTAGTTGTACCTGAGCAAGAAATCGATAAGCTTGAACGAGCCCTTAGGAGACAAAGACAACTAAGGATGGCCGATCAAATTGATGAACACGCCATGAATGAAGAGCAACGAGCTCTTGCTCTTGCTGCTGCTGCTGCACTTGATGGAGAGAACCAACACGTGGAGCAACCACTCGGTGCCCACCTAAACCCACCGATCCGTAATGATGCAATCCGTAACCCTTTGGAGAACATTGTTAGGAATCCAGTTGGTGGAAACGATCAACATCTCATTCCACCTGGGAATATGAGAATGCAACAACAAGTTCCACATCTTCAACCTCAAGGGAACCTAGATTTTCAACAGCCGTTGTGTCCAAGACAATCGCAACAAGTTCAACATCAAACTATCGGAGATGTCGATTCCTCCAATGCTTTCTTCTTTGATAGAAATCTTATCCGTCCACCTCTACCTCAAATGAATGATTTCGAGATCAAACCTCAAATCATCGCATTGGTGAAACAAAACCAATTCTATGGGCTGCCCACGGAGCACCCTCTTGACCACATCGATACTTTCAAAGAAATTTGTAGTACAACTCGTGCTAATGGAGTTCCTGCTGACTATTTTAAGTGCAAGCTCTTTTCGTTTTCTCTAAACGATAAGGCATTTAGATGGATGAAGTCTCTAGCTCCACGATCCATCACTACTTGGGACGAATAAAAAGGAGCTTTCTTGAACCATTTCTACACTAAACAAAGATCGAATTCTATAAGGAACAAGATCTCGAGTTTCAAGCGATGACCAACCGAATCCTTCTTTGAAGCCTTGGAATGTTTCAAGGAGTACACTAGGGACTGCCCTAATCACGGTTTCTCTGAAGAAAACTTATGGAATATCTTCTATAATGGAATCGATTACAAGCACCAAACATCTTTGAATGCTGCGAGTAATGGGAATTTCATGACCAAGCTTGTACCGGAGGCAAAGCTTTTGATTGAGAACCTTGCTGCTAGTGATGCTAACTGTTCTCAAGACTATAATAGGAGCATCAACACTACTAGATCATCAACCGATTCAACTCAAATTGCGGAGCTCAAGAACATGGTTTCACAACTACTTAAGAGTCAAAGAGGAGTTCATGCCGTTGAAGACGTTAATGATAAAAGTTATGATCCTAATATGGAACGTATTGGAGATGGAATGGAGGAGAATAAAGAGGAAGTAAACTACATAGGAGGAAACTATGGGAATCGAAATTTCAACAACAACTTTCGATCTCACCCAAATCTGTCCTATCGGAGCAACAATGTCGAGAACCCTCAAGATAAATTCTACCCTCGACAAAAAGTCAACCAAGGAGGCCAATATCAGTCCAAGCAATCAATCTATTCTAAGGAAATGTATCAAGTGAAACCACCATTCAACCCATCCCAACCAACCGGACCGGTTTCTTTTGATGCTAAACTCGAAGATATGAAGAACCAAATGCTAGAAGCCTTCGGCTAACACAAGAAGGAAGTAAACCAAATGGTGGACAGTAGATATTTGAAACTTAACACTAAGATCGAGTCTATTGTTACTCATCTTTCTAAGATGGATACGCAACTCGTTCAAACCTCGAAAGCTGTTCGAAGACAAGACGAAGAGAAAGCAAAGAAGTTTTGCAATGTTGCTTCTACTAAAGAAGAGGAGGCCGTGGTCACTCCTAAACAACTTGAAGAAGAGGTTATCTTGGTCCAAGAACCAAAAAAGGAACTTGGAGTGGTCGATTTTAAACCATCCAAAGTCTATATAGAGTATGCCGATTTGTCATCTTCTACACCTTATGGAATGCTTGAAAATGTCATGGTTAAAGTGGGAGAGGGGATTGTTCCTACTGATTTTCAAGTGATGGAGATGAGGACCGGAAATTTGAATCCGTTGATACTTGGATTACAATTCTTAGCAACCGCCGGACCCGTTGTTGATTTTCCAAACCGAAGAATCTCTTTCGCCAATATCAACAAGAATTTCTTCTATGATGAAGTAGATGCTAAGCGTGTACCAAGCTCTAGTGGAGTAAAGGTTATGAAACCTAGTAGAGACCCCGGAGATGCCAAGAAAGGAGTCAAAGAAAGAGATCCTAAAGCTAAAATGAAGATAGTTACAAAACTGTCCAAGGAGAAGCATAAGGTCATTTCTGAAGATGTCAAGACAACTTTGAAACCTATTGATGATGCTAAGAATGGGAACAAAGCAAAGGATAAGTTTATCTTTGAGAACATGGTGATAAAGATCCTCTTCCCAAGAGAAGACGAGATCAATAGGAAAACTATCAAGCGTAAGCTTGAAAACACTATGAAGCTTTTCCTGGAAGCATTAGTTGTCAATTATGACAATGGGTATTCACTTAGAGTCATCATAGAGGCCGAAAGATCAAAGCCTAATGAAGCTAAAGGAACAACCATTCTTTTAGTGGATCCACCGGAAGTCTAAAATCTTCAAAGGAGTCGAGCTAATTGACTTTAAACAAGCGATTTGTGGGAGGCAACCCACATTTTTATTTTTATTTATGCTTTAGTTTTTAAAATTTTAATTTTGGTTTTCATAAGTTTATTTTACACTAATCTATTTTATTTTGATTTTTCAGGATTTCTAAAAATACAAAAAAAAAAAGGTCGTCGGTACCGGTCACGATACCGGACCGCGACCCGAACGGTGTTGATATACCCTATATTTTACCACTTTTTCTATCTATTTTAATATGTTTTTTATATATATTAATAAAGCTTTTGAACCAAAAAAGGTAATTTTCTCGTATATGTAGATTTTAAGGTCTTAACAGGTATTATCATCAAAAGGATGTAAAATGGAGCAAATGGAGTATTATCTATGATGCAGCTACTTATCCAAGTCAAAGGAACCAAGCCAAGCCATTTTATCTTGAAGATAATGCACATTCTCAATTTGGACAGAACGTATTTGCCAGAAGTTCACTAATGAACGGAGGATCAAATCAACTGTTAATGTAATGAAACTTGGTGTGGAGATAGCCCTTTCAGTTAGCTTTCCAATGGAGTTGGAATTTCATCAATTGAAGCTGTACTTTGGAAGATACACCCAAAACACTAAGGATATGTCAAACTGCCTTCGAAGTGAAGTATGTGCAGAATGAAGCCAAGAACCGGGCCAGCCCATGGGCTGATATCCAGCCTTTGTATGACCTTCTAGAAGCATCTTAGAAGCTTCCAATACCGGTCACGCAGGCTGATCCTTATCATGACCAAAATTGCCTAAGTTTTTGACCGAAAAAGACGTATTTGCCCGAAAAAACCCTAGCCGACTTATGCCTCCTTGAACCCCTATATATACCTGCTTTTAGCCTCTCTAGGAACTTAAGCAGCCAGCCTTAACAGCCTAAATCAATACCTAAACAATGTATTTCGTTTTTCTCTTTTTCTTCATGTTTATTTGATTCTAGAAACCTTTAAGGATAGGTTGATCTTTGCCCTATTGCAAAGAGATGAGATCTAATTCCTTACGCTTAGATAGATCAACGAATTATACTGTCTATGTGCTTTACTCTTGCTGCTACGTGTTGCAAAACATGTTAGAGTTATAGCTTTGATTTGATTTCTATTCATTCTCTTAATTCTATGTTTTTACGCATTTAATCGTTTAGGGATTTATTCTAGAATTGATTCTTCATCTTTATTTATACTTAAAGCATGAATTGGCTTAGCTACCCAAGGACTGATCTTAGGTTGATATACTTTCCAAAAGCTTGTTATATCTCCGGACCTAGTATTCGATGAGCTAGAAACCTTAACAATTCGAAAGGTTAGTTAAGGAGTTTAGTGAACAATCAATCTCGACCAATAATGCATGTTTTCACCTTGTAATAACCTGCGATAGTTGAGTCTATTAGGGTGTAAAACGTAGATGGTTAGTTACTTCACGATAGTGGGATGACCTTACCTTAGTGATATAAGTTCTAGAACAACTAGTATTAAAATCTTAAATCGATTGCTTGTGTTTGCATATGTTTTATGAACTGTTTGATTTCTAATCTTAATTGATATCTATCCCTTTACTTTTATTGCTTTGTTATTCGCTTCCATAAAACCCCAAAACCAAATAATATGTTCCCTTAGCTTAATCCGAATCATATAGGTTTGTAGTGCATTCATCACTAAGTCCTCAGTGGAACGATCCCTAAGTACTACAATTGTCTTAACTGTGCACTTGCAGTTCCCTAGGGTTATAAATTTAAAGACCTAATTGCATAAACCCTACATAGTAGCTTTATCGCACATCAAGTTTTTTGGCGCCGTTGCCGGGGACTTTTGTTTGACTGCCTACAAATTTTTTTTGATAACGATTAAGTCTAAGTTTGTTTTTCCTTTTTGATTTTTCTAATTTTTCGTTTTTGTTTTGTTTTGGTTTTTAATCTTTGTGTGTTTCAGAGATTTGTCAATGGAGCATCACAATCCAAAGAGAATGGCGAGCCCTTACCCTCATGAAGAAGTTGGAGATTACATCCCCATGCCTCATGAATTCCATCAACCGCCACGTTCTCACCAAAACCAATACAATCCAATGTTGTATCGTCCTTGGGAAGCTTATGGAGGAGAAAGTCGCCCTCATCCTCATCACATCCGTCCACCACCATCACCACAGTCTCATCACTGTCCCCACTCAAACCACCAAGAAGACAAACTCGAAGCCTTGATGCATCGATTTATGGAAGACACTAAAAAGGTCATTCATGATGTCGACACCAAGATCGAGACCATAAACTCATCTCTTAAGGAGAGGTTTGAAGTCCTTATTGTTCAATTTGAGAAGATTGAATCACGTTTGGTCCAATTGGAAGGAATATAAGAGATTCATACTAGACATCTTCATGAAGATAAAGACGACATCGACGATATCAAGCATAAGATTGATCTAACTTATGACCAATTGGAAGAAACGGTTAAGAACACTAAGAAGGTCCTTGGGAAGCTTATCAAGGAGCTAAATTCAGTAGCTATCAAGGCTTACCAAGCTGCTCAAGCAGTAGAAGAAGTCAAAACCACCAAAGGCGAACTCTCCTCAAAGGTAGAAGAATTGGAGACCGATACTAGGCTAACGGTACAAACCCTTAATGCTATCCATTATGACCTTGATCACCATACTAAGGAGCTCACGGCCACAACAACAAAGCTAGAAGAAGAAGCAATCAACACCTCCAATCAAGTGAAGCAACTAGATGATCGCTTGAAGAGCATCGAAGAAACGGTGCAAATTCCTTTTCAATTGGAAACAATAGAAGAAGACTTTGTACCTACTGCTAATTACTGCACTCTTACTGGCCTTAAGGAGGACGAGTCCACCTCTAATCAAGATGAAGACGAAGTCTCAAGACCATTGAAGAAGACGAAAACAAGCCAAGGAAAACTCACGGCAAGAATTTCGGTAAAACCGCCCCCAAAAGGATTTAAGTTTGCCGAGAGGACCACCAAGAGGACACATTTAATAAGTGATGAGATGCTACAAGTATTCAACTCTCTTGTGAAAGAACTCCCTCAAAAGTTATCCTTTGATCGAGGAGCTATTTGATCGAGCTAGGAATCCTCACAAATACTATAAGATCCTTTGCAAGACCATCGATCCAGGTCCTTTCACCATCTCTTGCTCTATTCGTGGTTTCAAATTTGACGATGCACTTTGCGATTCGGGAGCCGGAATCAATGTTCTTTCAGAATCTCTGGTGAGAATGATGAAGATCACCAACCTTCGGCCATCACGGATACAAATTGCACTTGCCAATGGTGCATCTACACTTTCACTAGGCCAAATTCATAATTGCCCATTGAATATTGGAGATTGCATCCGGTAGACTTTGAAGTGGCAACGATGAACGATTGTTCAACACCTTTCATTCTTGGAAGACCATTCTTGGCGACTGCTGGAGCTATCATGGACTATAATCTAGGAAGGATATCCTTTAATAACATAGACACTCGTGTCTATCACTATGCCGCACCGCCTGGATTTCGAGCTAAACAAACTCGATACATTCCTTCGGAGAAAAGAGAAGTGTTGATCAATGAACCCAACCAATTTGATGAAGATGCAGAACACGACCTAAGGAGACCTCATTCACATGCTAAAGGCAACCTCAAGCCTTTAGAAGACCTTCCACCACCCTAAAAACCCAAGGAGTCTAGCTATCCGACTTAAAACAAGCGCTTTATGGGAGGCAACCCATATTTATGATTTTGATTTTATTGCTTTGCTTATTCTAAGTTTTTGGATTTGTTTTTATTTTTCTCAACATTGTCATTCATTATTTTATCTATCTATGAATTTTTCAGGATTTTACAAAAAAATTTTAAAATGCAAACAAATGTGTTTTTGAGAAGAACGATGAAGAAGAGATCGAACAGGACTTGTTCTGTTCATGGAATGACTGGAGCTCAATATCAGCCCGGACGTTTTTGAAATTTGGTATACACGAAGGAGACAGTCTTATGAAGCTATAGGAAAAAAGCAGAACATGATTTGCTATTACGGTTAGCATGTTATGACCGATTGAACAAGACCGTCTAGGAAGGTTACGAAGCTGCAACTTCAAGCTTTTTCACAGTTCAAGACACCACGAACCAGGCAACAATATTCATACCATTGGAAAGATCTCGTTCTCATGAATCCGTAGCATTTTTTGGATCTCAATTCTGATGTGTATAGACGAAGAAAAAGCTCGACGAAAAATCGCGTGGACCGCTACACGATACCCTTACCGCGACACGAGGCCATACCGGACACGATATCGACTCGCGTCTGCGACCGGTATCGCGTCCCGATCACCCCGCAACACGAGTGACCAAATACCGGTCACGCGTACCGGTCGGAAATCGTGACCGGTACTGGAGCACAAATGCCGCGACCCTGTCGCAATCTCACCGCATCCTACCGCGAGGCAGTTCCACCGCACCCCCACCGCAGACTCTGCCGCAATTTCTGCCTCGACCCACGGTAAGTTTTGGTCCTGATACCGACCCACGGTACCGACCGGTACGCGACATGTCCGCGACATGACCACGCATCCTTCCCGCGACACGTCCGCGACACCAACCCGTCTCGACCATACCGCACCATCTCACCCGATATCGGTCGACACCGCCGACCGATATTCAGACCGGCATTACCCCGATCGGCCTGCGGCACAAAGTGCCCAAATACCGGTCACGCGTGCCGGTTATAAATCGTGACCATCCTTCCCGCAGTACCGACCCGCGGTACCGACCGAAACCCGGACCGGTACGCAACACACCTTACCGCGACACGACGAGTTCCCGCTCGATCCGTCCCGCGACACGCACATCCTGACCCATCCCGCCCAATCCGTCCTACGACCCACATCCCGCGACACTACGTGTCCCGATATCGGTCAACTGACCCGACCGATATCCCGACCGGTACTCGATACCCGATCCATCCCCTCCCGAACCGCAAGGCGCCGTGACCCGCACCATCCCGCGACTCGACGCGACACGATGCCGATCACCACCGCCGGCCGGTACCCAAACCGGTACCGCCTTGACTCGCGACTCCAACTCCACCAACCACCGTCTCGTGCCGAACCGCCTTGGACCCGAGCCACGTCTCGAACCATTTTTGACCGCGACTAGCCACTCGACACCTAGACCGGTTTTGGCTGAACCGCGTCCCCATCACCCCCACACCACCGGAGTCACGAGCCATGGACCACCGAACCACCGCTTCGAACCACCGAGCCGACCACCTAACTGTTTGGTCCAAAGAGGTTAATTTTTCCTTTTTCACTCTTTTAATTATTTTAACATCATTTTTCACACATAATTAATAAGAACCAATTTATTTTTGCATAAACATGAATTATTTTTCCACATTATCTATTCTTAATTTAATTATTAAGAGTATTATTTAATTCATGAATTTTTGCATTACAATTAACATATTGGTTAGATTTAAATGGTTTTAAATATAATTTTCACATTTTGACATATTCATTCATTGATTTCACCTAGATTGATAGTTTTTAACAATTTGGATTCATTATTTTGATTTCTTTTTGTTTCTTATCTATTTTTCCTTCCCTTGGACTTGGAATTCAATACACATGTATTGAAGACTAAGATCCAGGATGAATTTAACGAGTGATTTCAAGTGTTTTTGCAAGGATATGTTGCTCTTAAATAGGATTTTCAAGTGATTCCATTGTGGACGTACAATTCAATCGTCTTACACATTATCCACCATTCCAACGAGATGTGACAGACAAGAGAAGACATTGGAGATACAAAGCATGGTTACGATTTATACGGGATACCCGATGCTCAAAAACAACGAAGATCTAAGATTGATCGCGACAACCTAAGATTTTTGCCGGAAATATCCACAGCTCACCAGTACTATCATTCTATTCTCTATCTTTTTCATTTTTCTTTTAAATAATATTCATCATTACTCCCTTAATTTGATTTAATTTTACACCGGGGACGGTGTAAGTTAAGTATGGGGGGATTGTTGTTACTAACACGTTTGTTAGTGTTTGGTTTTTATGTTTTTTTTCAAAAATAAAAAAAAAACTATAAAAAATTTTCATAAAAATAATAAGAGAGGAATTATGACACTTTCCTAGGATTGACGTTTTGAATTCAAAGACTATGTAACCATTGTTGCAGGGTTTGATCATGACAATCGATTCAGAAGCCTTATGATAGAGCTTCCGTCCAGAAAATTTCTACTTGCAACTATTTTGATGGATATGATTTTGACTCTCTATTTGGACTACTAATATGGTTTTTGATTACTTCTTATTAAGGATGTTAGATCAAGGAAACGAATCACACATTCATGACATCTTATCCTCTTTTACTACTCTTTGTTGTCATGAATGGCCAGCTCATCTTTAGTTGGTACCCTACCTAAAAACCCTTTACCTTCTTTCATACCTCATGCATTCTCTTTTAGTTTTATACTTGCATATATGTGCAAAAACGTCTGAGAGAAAAGGATCGATGCAATTTTCCAATCACTAAGAGATGCGACGATTTGGTAAAGAATGGTGGAGTACAAAGAACAAATTTCAAAGAGCTTGGCCGTTTCTTAGATGCGTAAAACATGGTAACAATTTGTGCCTATACTTGACTTATATCAAAGAGATACCGCTTTCCCCCTGATGAAAAAAAAATAATAAAAAAAAATAAATAATAAAAAGAAAAGAAAAAGAAAAAAAAAATCTAAGGGAAAGGAAAACAGTAATTCTAAGAGTCTTATGGCAAAAGAATATCCAAGGAATGTCATGATACAAAAGAAGAGACGAGTAGAAGAGATTTCAAGTGATTCCCGAAAAAAAATCTAAGTCTGGGGGAGAAAGACGTGAAGAAGTGGTTGGGAAATTGTGGACATCAACAGGTCCATTCTCTCTTGCGATTTTGCATAATTTCTCGCACCCGGAGTCTATGGTAACCCTAAACACTTTTAACCTCACCACTAAAATTAGCCTTTCCCAATACCTAGCCCGTCTTCCTTGAATGATATTCTTGATGATAAGTTTTCACTAAATCTAAGAGAATAGAAAGAGTCAATTGAGTTTAAATTGAGATTCTTGCAGGGACAGAGATTTAGAGTATGGCTATGTTGCGAATTCGTGATGGAAGAAGATGACAACGTCTATGAGCTAATCTTGTTTCATGTGGATTACAGGTTTAGAATTAGATGCAACGATCCAAAGGATATGTGAGTTCCTCCGAATTTCAAACCTCTTCTCAATTCTTGACTATTGTTTGCTTGAGGACAAGAAAAAGATAAGTCTGGGAGAGTTGATATACCCTATATTTTACCACTTTTTCTATCTATTTTAGTATATTTTTATATATATTAATAAAACTTTTCTCGTATATGTAGATTTTAAGGTCTTAACAGGTTTTATCATCAAAAGAATGTAAAATGGAGCAAATGGAGTATTATCTATGATGCAGCTACTTATCCAAGTCAAAGGAACCAAGCCAAGCCATTTTATCTTGAAGATAATGCACATTCTCAATCTGGACAGAACGTATATGCCAGAAGTTCACTGATGAACGGAGGATCAAATCAACTGGAAATGTAATGACACTTGGTGTGGAGATATTCCTTTGAGTTAGCTTTCCAATGGAGTTGGAATTTCATCAATTGAAGCTGTAATTTGGAAGATACACCCGAAACACTAAGGATATGTCAAACTGCCTTCGAAGTGAAGTATGTGCAGAATGAAGCCAAGAACCGGGCCAGCCCATGGACCGATATCCAGCCTTTGTATGACCTTCTAGAAGCATCTTAGAAGCTTCCAATACCGGTCACGCAGGCTGATCCTTATCATGACCGAAATTGCCTCAGTTTTTGACCGGAAAAGACGTATTTGCCCGAAGAAACCCTAGCCGACTTATGCCTCCTTGAAACCCTATATATACCTGATTTTAGCCTCTCTAGGAACTTAAGCAGCCGGCCTTAACAGCCTAAATAAATACCTAAACAATGTATTTCGTTTTTCTCTTGTTCTTCATGTTTATTTGATTCTAGAAGCCTTTAAGGATAGGTTGATCTTTGCCCTATTGCAAAGAAATGAGATCTAATTCCTTACGCTTAGATAGATCAACGAATTATACTGTCTATGTGCTTTACTCTTGCTGCTACGTGTTGCAAAACATGTTAGATTTATAGCTTTGATTTGATTTCTATTCATTCTCTTAATTCTATGTTTTTACGCATTTAATCGTTTAGGGATTTATTCTAGAATTGATTCTTCATATTTATTTATACTTAAAGCATGAATTGGCTTAGCTACCTAAGGACTGATCTTAGGTTGATATACTTTCCAAAAGCTTGTTATATCTCCGGACCTAGTATTCGATGAGCTAGAAACCTTAACAATTCGAAAGGTTAGTTAAGAACTTTAGTGAACAATCAATCTCGACCAATAATGCATGTTTTCACCTTGTAATAACCTGCAATAGTTGAGTCTATTAGGGTGAAAAACGTAGATGGTTAGTTACTTCACGATAGTGGGATGACCTTACCTTAGTGATATGAGTTCTAGAACAACTAGTATTAAAATCTTAAATCGATTGCTTGTGTTTGCATATGTTTTATGAACTGTTTGATTTCTAATCTTAATTGATATCTATCCCTTTACTTTTATTGCTTTGCTATTTGCTTCCATAAAACCCAAAACCAAATAATATGTTCCCTTAGCTTAATCCGAATCATATAGGTTTGTAGTGCATTCATCACTAAGTCCTCAGTGGAACGATCCCTAAGTACTAAAATTGTCTTAACTATGCACTTGCAGTTCCCTAGGGTTATAAATTTAAAGACCTAATTTCATAAACCCTACATAGTAGCTTTATCGCACATCAGGTGTCGACCTTACTGCGACACGGGTCCACTACCAGACGAGGTATCGGACGACGTCCTCGACCAGTATCGCGACCCAACCGTCCCGCGACACGAAGGCCCACTATCGGTCCTGCGTATCGGTCCAGAACCCCGACCGGTATTCGCGACATGATGCCTCGAGCCACGACACGATCTTTACCGCGACACGAGTTCGACCCACGACACGACGCTGCGTTCGACCCGTGACACGACGCGGCAGTTTTACCGCGACACGAGCACGTCTGTCCCACGACACGATGACAATCTGTCCCGCAACACGAGGAAACTCTCACCACAACTCGATACTGGACACGAGTACCGGTCGTCCCACCCGACTGATACTTGGGACATGTTCCCCCGTCCCGTACCAGGGCACGAGGGCCGCGTATCGGTCCTGCATATCAGTCGACACGCCCAACCGGTATCAAGGCAGCCCTACCACATATCCATCCCGATCTAGCCGTCCCGCGACACGTCCCGCATGACCTGCAGTCCCGTCTCACGCCTCGACCCGCAGTCCCGTCTCACGCCTCGACCCGCAGTCCCGTCTCACGCCTCGACCCGCGACACTGCCCTGACCATACCGCGACTCGATCCACGTCTCGACCCATGATCGAGGTAAGTTCCGGTCACAATTTTGGTCGGTCCAACCGAACGGTATTCGACCGGTCCAACCCGGGTAAGTTTTCTAAACCGTTTTCTAACCGATTTTTACCGGTTCTAAATCGATTTTAACCGGAATTAAACCAATAACATCACAAATTGTTTACAAACTTCTTTTTGTCATTTGCAAACACAACTTCATCTCTTTCTCTCTCAAAAGTGTTCATGAGGTCAAGAACCATAAAAATCCAATTTTGGGGTTTTTTCTCAATTCACTAATATTTGTTTAGTTTTTCACTAGGTATTCAATTCCTAATCTCATATTTCACTAAACCCAAGGTAATTTCTCTGTAAAACCCTCTTTTTGTCTAATTTCAAGTTTATGCATATTTTCAAATTTTCATAGATTTAGCTTAGATTGGCTAGGTTGTTGGAGAATCAATATAGGAATACTTGATTAGCCTTAATATAAACATTATTGATGGGTTAATTACATGATTACAACCTTTAATTAATTTTTTATAAATTTGGATTTGTGAGGTCATAATTATAAAAGAATTTGGGTGATTCATTGTTAGTTAATGCATCTATTAATATGGGTTTATCATATATACATAGGATTGATATGAATTTTGACATATTAAACACTTAATTGCAAAATTTTGGTGTTTTTAACATGTCATTAACATTAAATCCGAAAATTTTGATTTAATTAGAGAAAAATTATTTTACCTTTGGTTATTATTCTTCCATATTTCTAATGTCTTGCTATGCTTTATTTTGATTCAATTCTCCATTGGAAGCAATTCTTTTGCAAATTGAGATTTTCAAGACCATAAAATGCTTTTTCGAGATATTTCTTTTGTAGGAATTTCAATGGAGAATGAGATTGTTCCACGGAAGTCTAAGAGAGGACATAAACCCAAGAAGCAACACGTGACCAACCAAGATCACGAAGCTCAAGTCCCCCGTCCTACACGTTCTAAAACTAGATCGAAAAAGTCATCAAAGCAACATGGAAAGGATATTTTGGTGGAGAATGAAGAAGAACTTGGTTACCAACTAAGAGATGAGGAGGATGAAGCCACTCAAGTACCAATGCAGATTGTGGAGGTCACACAAACAATACCTCACACATCACCTCCTAAGAAGAAGAAGAGAAAATCGCGAGCTAAATCAACTATGGTTGTAACTCAAGCACCGAGTGTTATCATGAAGCATGTTGGACCCGAAATGAATGCTAACGTGGACTACATGGCTGGTCTACAATATTTTGCTATGCTTCCAACTCTTGGTATTGTTTTCGAGACACTAGATTTACTCGGTTTTCGAAAGGATGTTGAATGGTATCTTGAAGCATTGGGCCTATCGAAGTTTGTGACTATCTCTCACTCTACCTATGGAAGGCTTGCACGTGAATTCCTAGCCACGGTAAAATTGTCTTACCCCAAGACAAAGACGACCATAGCAAAGGAAGGAATTCTCGCTTTTACGGTTAAGGAGAAATCGTATACTTTGAGTACTGAAGAACTTTGTGATATTTTGGGACTTGAGTGTCATGAGAGGATCAAGTTCAATGGTAGTGAAGCTCATTATGATGAATGGTCGAAGATAGGAAGCGATAGACTTAAGCCCGGAATTTCTAAGGCATCGAAGATTACACGTCCGGCGATTCGTTATGTTTACTACCTACTTTCTCAACTCATTTTCAGTAGGAATGAGTATGAAGTGGTGAAACAAGAAGAATTTTACATGCTAATCTCACCATTTGTGGAGAATCCTGAGAAGGTGAACCTCGCTTCACTTTTAGCTCGTCGAATGGTACAAATCAAGCATGATGCCGTTAAGGAGAAAATACAAAATGGAGGATCGAGTGATTTTGGTGGAACAATCACGGCCATACTTTTTATGTGTGGTGTTGATTTTCACCTCGAAGTCCCTTTGATGGTTGAGAGTAAGCTTGACCTACATGCCCTTCAAAGGTAGCATTATCTTTGTGGATGGTACGAGCAATCTACAAACTTTGGGTATCTTTTCACTCCACCTTACGAAGAAGAGAACAAGTGTGTTCTACTCCCACATGCAGAAATCCCAAACTTGAGTGAAGGTAAGACATACTTTCACCCCACTCGTTCTACATGGTTCTATAGTTGTCCCGGATGCCCTCTTGTTGGAGTTTCGCTATACTATCAATCCAAGGCAAGGATGGCACGAAAGGAGAGGTCTAGAGGAGCACAAGGAGGAGGAATTTTCCAGCGTTCCACATCTCATACGCTACCCCACGAGCCCCAATTTCTAGCCATTCCACAAGCCGGTTTTGATGAATGGCTTCGCACTAGCTTTGAGGAAGAAAAAGAGAAGAGGATTGCGGGCTTGTGGTGGTGTGGATGTTCTGGTGGCGAGAGAGTTGATGCCAGCAAATTTGATTATTAGTCTAGTGGAGTTGTACGATGTCATTCTTGGGATGGATTGGCTAGATCAGTACAGAGTCCATCTGGATTGTCGTCGAGGACGAGTTATGTTCGAGCGAGAGGCGGGGAGGTTGGTTTACCAGGTTGTGAGACCAACTTCCGGGAGTCTCGTGATTTAGGCCATTTAGGCTGAGCAGCTAATTGAGAAGGGCTGCGAGGTATATTTGGCGACAATAGTAATGCAAGAGACTGTTGGAAAGGTTGCAGTTGGGTATATTCGAGTTGTTCAGGACTTCCAGGATGTTTTCCAGTCGTTGTAGGGATTACCGCCGTTGCGGTCTGATCCTTTTACGATCGAGTTGGAGCCTGGGACGACTCCTCTATCCAAGGTGCCTTACCGTATGGCTCTAGTAGAGATGGTAGAGCTGAAGAACCAGTTGGATGATCTGTTGGGGAAGAGATTTATCTAGCATAGTGTTTTACCGTGGGGAGCACCGATGTTGTTTGTGAAGAAGAAGGATGAGAGTTTCCGGTTGTGCATCAATTACCGGGGACTTAACCGAGTCAATGTGAAGAACAGGTATCCTCTGCCGCGGATTGATGAGTTGTTGGATTAGTTACGAGGGGCTACTTGGTTCTCCAAGATCGATTTGGCTTTGGGTTACCATCAGATTCCTATCGACTAGGCGGACGTTAGGAAGACTGCCTTCGGGACGAGGTATGGGCATTATGAGTTTGTGGTGATGCCTTTCGGGTTGACGAATGTGCCAGCAGCGTTCATGAGGTTGATGAATGGGGTGTTCCAGGAGTATCTGGATGTGTTTGTGATCATCTTCATTGATGATATTCTGGTGTATTCGAGGAATCCTGAGGAGCATGAGGTGCACTTGAGAGCGGTTTTGGAGAAGCTGCAGGAGCAGAAGCTGTATGCGAAGTTGAGCAAGTGCAGTTTCTGGCAGCGAGAGATGAGTTTTCTTGGCCATGTGGTGTCTGCAGATGGAGTTTCTGTAGATCTGGCTAAGATTAAGGCAATCAAAGGGTGGCCTAGACTGAGGAATGCCACCGAGATCTGGAGCTTTCTCGGGTTGGCAGGATACTATGGGAGGTTTGTAAAGGGATTTGCGAGTATGGCGCAGTCGATGACAAAGTTGACGGGGAAGGATGTCCCTTTTGTGTGGTCTTCAGCTTGCGAGGAGAGTTTCGGGAAGCTGAAGGAGATGTTGATGAGCACACCAGTGCTGGCGTTACCCGAATCGGGTGAGCCTTACGTGGTGTATACGGATGCTTTAGGAGTTTGTCTAGGTTGTGTATTGATGCAGCAGGGAAAGATTATTGCATATGTTTCGAGGCAGTTGAGGAAGCACGAGTGCAACTACCCTACTCATGACTTGGAGTTAGCTGTGGTGATTTTTACCTTAAAGATTTGGAGATCTTATCTTTATCGCGGAAAGGTGCAGGTGTTCACAGACCACAAGAGTCTGAAGTATTTCTTCACTCAGCCAAAGCTAAACCAGAGATAGAGGTGCTGGATAGAGTTGGTAGCAGATTTCGACCTGGAGATTGGGTACCATCCTAGTAAGGCTAACCCGGTTTCACATGCATTGAGTAGGAAGAGGATTGCTTCGGCTCAGGAGCGGGATATGGAGGTGTTAGCGAGTGAGATTGGCACCTTGAGGTTGTGTGTTGTCTCACAGGAGCCATTGGGGTTAGAGGAAGCTAACCACACAGATAAACTGAGCCGGATTCGAGTAGCTCAGGAGAAGGATCATAATTTGATTGATGCTTCTGAGGTTGTAGGTTCAGAGTATATGGTCTCTGCAAATGGAACGATACTTGTGAACGGGTGGGTGTGTGTGCCCAAGGATGAGGATCTGAGGCAGGAGATCTTGAAAGAGGCTCCTGCGAGTATGTTGTCGATTCATCCGGGGGCGACCAAGATGTATTGTGATCTAAAGCGGTATTATCACTGGATTGGGATGAAGAGGAATATCGCGAACTGGGTTGCAGCGTGCAACATGTGCTAGTTAGTGAAGGCTGAGCATCAGGTTCCGAGGGAGATCTTACACAGTTTGATTATTCCGAAGTAGAAGTGGGACATAATCACCATGGACTTTGTGACAGGGTTGATGGTGTTGCGGGCTTATGATGCTATTTGGGTGATTGTGGATCGTGTGACAAAGTCAGCACGTTTTCTTGCCATCAAAAGACCGACGGAGCGGCGGTGTTGGCTAAGAAGTATGTGTAGGAGATAGTGAGACTGCACGGGATGCCAGCGAGTATCGTGTTAGACTGAGATCTGAGATCTGAGATTTACTTCAGAGTTCTGGAGGGCGTTCCAGGCTGAGATGGGCATTAAAGTGCATATGATTACAGCCTTTCATCCTCAGATGGATGGGCAGTCTGAGTGGACAATTCCGACATTAGAGGACCTGCTGAGGATGTGTGTGCTAGATTATGGTGGTTATTGGGCGGATCACCTGAACCTGATAGAGTTTGCGTATAACAATAGCTACCAGGCGAGTATTGGGATTGCTCCATATGAGGCTCTGTATGGGAGGCCATGTCGTACACCATTATGCTGGACTCAAGTGGGGGAGAGGAGCATGTTTGGTGCAGATTTTGTTCAGGAGATGATGGAGAAGATCCGTGTCTTGAGGCTGAACATGAGAGAGGCTGAGGATCGGCAGAAGAGTTATGCCGATAAAAGGAGGAAAGAGCTGGAGTTCAAGCTGGGAGATCTGGTGTATCTCAAGGCAGTGATGTTAAGGGGTCCTAACATATCTATTTCAGAGGATAAGCTAAGTCCAAGGTTTATGGGTTCGTTCAAGGTTGTGGAACGGGTTGGACCAGTAGCTTATCGGTTGGAGTTACCTTAGAGTATGAAGGCTTTTCATAAGGTCTTCCATGTGTCGATGCTATGGAAGTGTCTACATGAGTCTGAGGAGCTGTTGGCTAGGATTCCGGAGGATCTTCAGCCCCACTTGATGGAGACGAGACCTGTGAGGATTCTCGAGAGGAGGGTCAAGGTTCTGCGCCGAAAAAGGATACCGTTGGTGAGAGTCGTGTGGGACTGTGACGGTATTGAGGAGGAGACTTGGGAACCAGAAGCGAGGATGAAGAAAAAGTTCTCGAAGTGGTTTGAGAAGCAAGTGGAGGCTTGAGTTGTCTTATTTGATTTTTAGAGTCTGTGATAGCATGTTGCTATGAGTGGGATGTATTTTTTGTTGTGTTGTAACGATTATAAGATGGGTTTTCTTATTAAATGTGTTTATAAGACGTGTGCTCTTAAGTTATGACTGGTAGGTCATATGTTGTGAAGACTGGTGAGGTCATGTGTGGCGATGGATGGTGAGGTCATGTGTGGCGATCACCGGTGGGGTCATGTTATGGCTAGGAATAGAAGTTTTATGTGAGTTAGGACTTGTCTATCTCCTAGTGTGGCTAGAAATGGAATTTATGTATGAGTTATAGCTTGTCCATGTTCTAGGAGGATTTTCTAGGAATGACAGTTCTATCTGAGTTAAGACTTGTCTATTCTCTAGATGGCGTTGGGAAATAGAGGTTTTATGTGAGTTAGAACCTGTCTATTTTCTAGGGGGAGTCTGGAAACAGAAGTCTTATGTGAGTTAGGACTGTCTTTTCCAGGGACTCTATGGAAACACCCTGGTGATTGGGTTGTTTTGGATGGCCTAGTGATTGGTCATTGGCGCTGGGAAATAGAAGTTTTATGTCAGTTAGAACCTGTTTATTTTCTAGGGGGAGTGTTGATGAAAGTCCTTTTACTGGTTTCAAAGATAAAACCTAGAATCACAAATTCGATGTAATTATAGTATAGGTTCATTAAGGGACCAGCAATACATTCTAATCCTATGGATTACAAGTTCAGCTAAGCGATAGAAAGAGGGTTAAATGTCACAATTAATCAAAGCAAACAAAAGTAAAATTCGATGTAAACCAAGCAATTATTCAGCTTATTGATATGTCCCATATTTTACCTATTTTACTATATATTTTACGATGTTTTTTTAGGCATTTATCTACTGTTTTATACCTTTAAAGGTAGTTTTTCTCATATTTGTAGTTTTAGAGTCTTAACAGGGAAATCAAGGAAAAAGCAGCAAAAAGAGCCAAAATAGGTGTAAACTAAGCTAAAGCAACATTCATAAGCCAAAGACACCATCAGGAACCAAGAATTCACAAGAATCAACATTCTACCAAATGGGACAGAACGTATACGCCAGAAGTTTAGTAGTGAACGGAGGATCAAATCGATTTGTAATTAGATGAAACTTGGTGCGAAGATATATCTATGAGTGAGCTTTACAATGAAGTTTGAATCATATCATTTTAAGCTGTGAGCAGGAAGTTACACTGGATTTACTGAAGATATGTCAAGCTGCCTCAGAAACGAAGCAAGTGCAGAATCGATCCAAATACCGGGCCGCCTTCTGGACCGTTATTCTGGGCTGATGCCAGCACAAATAAAGTCACTTTGGGCCCAATACCGGTCGTGTTCCTTGGCCAAAATCCCAACCGACTTTGGGAGAAATTTTAACGTAAAAAATCTGTTTTGTCCTAAACGAAGCCCTAGAAAACCCTAAGCCTACATATACTTGTTTTTAGCCTTTTTTTTAGGATGATGCAGACAAAAAAGTAGAGTATTTTATAATATAGGAGCAGCCACCACGAGTTCTCTTGGTGTTCTTCATTAGATTTGGATTTTAGAGCAATCCGGTGGATGAATTCGCTTTGTATCTCGATATAGAGAAGATTCCTTTTACCCTTACTCTTTAATTCCAGTTTCGTTATCATGAATTCATCATCTATCTCTGGTTTTTCGTGCATCATGTCCGAGTAGTTTTATTTGTTAGGTTTTAGGTTTTCAATGAGTTTCATAATTCGATAATTGATTGATGATTGTTTAGGGAATACATTAGAGTCTTCATCTTTACTTATACACAATGCATGATTGCTTTACCGCGCATCTAACGATCTGATCTTAGGTTGATATACTCTCCAAAAGTTTGTTATATTGCCTGAACTAGTATTTGATGAGCCAAAAGCCTTAACAATTTGAAAGGTTAGTTAAGGAGTGCTGTGAACTTTATCAAACTTGAACTTTAATGCATGTTTTCACCTTGTAATAACCTGAGAAAGTTGAGTCTATTATGGTGCTAAAACATAGATGGTTAGTTACGTCACAATAGTGGGATGACCTTAAATCAGTGCTTTGTGTTCTAGACGGTTCATAATTCCTAAATCCCTAAAATTAATCAATCTTTATTGTTGCATGATTCTCTACGAAAAACCTAATTCCTAACACTTTTCTTTTATTGATTTTCATTACAATTCACATTCGTTGCTTGTTTACTTTATTCTCAATCACAAAAACGACAAAAATATCTTGTTCTAGCTTAGTTTTATTCATTACAATTTGAAGTGTGGTTAAGAAGTCCTTGTGGATACGATCCCTTATCTATACTAACTGTGATTGCTCTGCACTTGCAGGTAGTTAGTTGAGAGGTAAAACTCGACTCGCATCAAGTTTTTTGGCGCCGTTGCCGAGGAATTCGAAGAACATCACCTTCGAATTTTTGACTAAAACTCAGTGTATTGTGTTTCAGGTGTTTATGCCTAGTACTAGAAATTCTAACGAAAAAATTCTAGTTGTACCTCAGCAAAAAATCGATAAGCTTGAACGAGCCCTTAGGAGACAAAGACAACTAAGGATGGCCGATCAAATTGATGAACACGCCATGAATGAAGAGCAACGAGCTCTTGCTCTTGCTGCTCTTGATGGAGAGAACCAACACGTTGAGCAACCACTCGGTGCCCACCTAAACCCACCGATCTGTAATGATGCAATCTGTAACCCTCCGGAGAACATTGTTAGGAATCCAGTTGGTGGAAACGATCAACATCTCATTCCATCTGGGAATATGAGAATGCAACAATAAGTTCCACATCTTCAACCTCAAGGGAACCTATGTAACGCCCGTGAACCAAAAAGTGGATTTTTGGTGGTGTCGATCGACACAGGCGTGTTGTATCGATCGACATGTGTGTTTTGGACTTAGGAGAAGTCGGGTTTGGGGCGTTATGTCGATCGACACGGTTGGTTTGTGTCGATCGACACGGGCTAAATTAGACCGGCAGGTCCGTTTTAATTGCCCGGTTTGGCAGGCCGGTTTAGGGAACCCTAGGGCTCGGGTATTTAAAGGATCAGACGGGTTTGTCTTTCTTTTTGGCCGTTTTCAGAAGAAAAGCTGAGAGAGAGAAGAGTGAATCAGAAATCTTAGGGCTGAAGTGATTGTTGGGAGATTCTTGGAGGAGGATTGATCGTGAGTGGTGTTAGAACGAGAAAGGGATTGTTACTGTGCTGATTTTGGGTCTGTGAGGACAGAATCAGAGGCTGTCTTGGTGTTCTTCGCTCGTTCTTCGCGTTCTTCTTCTTTGTGGCGAGGAAGAAGAGATGATTTAGGGTCTCACTTGGTTTGTATTTCCATGGAATTGTTAGGTTGTTAGTCATGGGATATTGTTTATTCATATTGGTTGATTGGTTGAACTGGGTTGATATTTAATAAAGTATGGGATTTGTTAAATTGGAATGTGTCGTTGATATTTTATTGTTCCGCATTGCTTGTTTGTTGACCCATTGAGGATTATTATCTGTGATGATAATAATCTGGAGGGAAATTTTTTTTTGAATTTTGGGTCGGGTCGTTTCAGTTTGGTATCAGAGCCCTAGCGGTTCTAGGGCGGGTGCAATTGATTGATTAGGAAGTTAATTGATTGATTGTTGTGTGGGTATGGAGTCTTAGATCATCTCTTCCGAGCCTTCAATGAGATTCCACGGTAAGTGTTGTATGAGTTCTGTTTTTGTTCTAGTACTTAGTAATCTGCTGGTGAGTGCAGAGTTACGGCTAGAGGTGCTAGAGGCAGAGGTCGTGGGGGCCGTGGAGGTCGTGCTGGTCATGGGCGCGGGCGAGGGCTCGAGAGTGAGTCGGTAGCCGCGAGTGTGGCCCAGGAGACTACGCAGGAGCAGGTGGCAGACTCTCAGGCTTTTCAGGAGGGGTCCGTGGGTCCGGCTTCTACGAGTATCAGTGTGAGGGCTGATGGGGCTAGTGTGGGTCCCGGTGTAGTTGCTGGTGTGGCAGGCCCAGGTGGGGGTGCTCCCGCAGGTGTGGCTCAGGACCGAGATGATCGCCTGGCGGTTTTGCTGCAGTTGATCCTTGAGCGGTTACCAGGTGGGGTACCGGCTCTGGGTCAGGCTTCAGGAGTACAGCCAGTGGAGGCTGGGGTTCAGCCGGGAGTGGCTGGTGTTCAACAAGTGGTGGCGGGTGTTCAGCCGGGTGTGGCTGAGGTGCAGCCGGTTGTGGCGGTTGCGGAGGAGCTTCCATCCTACCTGAGGATGATGGAGCAGATGCAGCGAATTGGCACCGGGTTTTTCTCTGGTGGTGCCAAGCCGGAGGAGGCCGATGAGTGGCGGCGGAGATTAGAGCGTAACTTTCGCTCGATCAGGTGTCCTGAGGGATACAGAGTAGACCTAGCAGTGCACTATTTGGATGGTGATGCGCATCTCTGGTGGAGAGGCGTTGAGGCTAGGCGGGTGCAGGCCGGGATGGTCTGGGAGGATTTCTTGGCTGAGTTTAATGCCAAGTATTTCCCGCAAGAGGCAGTGGACAGGATGGAGTCGAGGTTCCTGAACCTGACGCAAGGGGATCGGACCGTGAGGGAGTTCGATTTGGAGTTCAGTAGACTCCTGGTACATGCTGGTAGAAGCATGGAGGGCGAGCAGGCCCAGGTGAGGAGGTTCCTCGGGGGACTTTGAGCTGAGCTGAGGACTTGCTGCAAGGCGAGTAAGTTCGCCACGAGGGCGGAGCTGGTTGAGACTACGGCTGCGATTGAGGAGGACCTCACGGAGAAGGTTGTGGTGGTTAGTCCGCCGGTGCAGCAGCAGCAGTAACCGAGGAGATCTCAGCAGCAGACGAGATCGAGCAGGGGCGGCAAGCCTGCGCAGGGTCAGAAGAGGAAGTGGGAGAGCACTTCTGGGGCCAGTCAGAGAGGACAGAGTGGTCCGGGATGCTTTGGGTGTGGAAGTATGGATCACAAGGTGGCCATTTGCCCGAAGAGGACTGAGATTCGGGGTGCCCAGGTGTGCTACCACTGCAGGGAGCCAGGGCATATCAAGCCCAAGTGTCCGAAGCTGCAGCAGATGGCGGTGGCAGCAGTGCAGCCGTTGGCGGTCCAGCCGTTGGCCCAGATTGCAGCGACGCCGCGGGTTTTCACGTCGGCTGAGGCGGGCGGTTCTAGCGCCAGACCGATCATAGGTACTAATTCAGACTTGTCTTTTAAATTCTTGTGGTAATTTATTTTAGTCTGTTTGGATTGTGTGTCTGCGTTAGAGTGTCGGGTCTTAAAGCACATGAGATTGTGCAGGGACCTTAGTTGTGGGCGGATGTGAGTCCCACGTGTTGTTCGATTCGGGAGCTACGAATAGCTTCATTACTCCGGAGTGTGCGGAGGGCAGCGGAATCCGGAGCGATTCTGGTGAGCAGCCGGGAGTATTTAGGGTTGCTGGTGGGAGGACGTTAGCTACTTTCGGGCGGGCTCGAGGTGTAGACGTTCTGGTGGCGGGTGAGTTGATGCCAGCAGACCTGGTTATTAGTCCGGTGGAGCTGTACGATGTCATCCTGGGGATGGATTGTCATCGAGGACGTGTAGTGTTTGAGCGGGAGGCTGGGAGGTTGGTGTTTCAGGGTTTGAGACCGACTTCCAGAAGTCTTATGATTTCAGCGATACAGGCCGAGCAGTTGATTGTGAAAAGCTGTGAGGCGTATCTGGGGACGATAGTGATGCCAGAGACTGTTGGAGAGGTTGCAGTTGGGGATATCCAGGTCGTTCGGGATTTTCAGGATGTGTTCCAATCGTTGTTGGGTTTGCCACCGTCGCGGTCGGATCCATTTACGATTGAGTTGGAACCCGGAAAAGCTCCGATATCCAAGGCACCTTACCGTATGGCTCCAGCAGAGATGGCAGAGCTGAAGAAGCAGCTAGATGATCTGTTGGGGAAGGGTTTCATCCAGCCTAGTGTTTCACCGTCAAGAAGAAGGATGGGAGTTTCCGGTTGTGTATCGACTACCGGGGGCTTAACCGAGTCAATGTGAAGAACAGGTATCCTCTGCCGCGCATTGATGAGTTGTTGGATCAGTTACGAGGGGCTACTTGGTTCTCCAAGATAGACTTGGCGCCGGGTTACCATCAGATTCCGATCGATGAGGCGGACATTAGGAAGACGGCCTTTCGGACGAGGTACGAGCATTATGAGTTTGTGGTGATGCCATTTGGGTTGACGAATGCCCCAGCAGCGTTCATGCGGTTAATGAACGGGGTGTTCCAGGAGTATCTGGACGTGTTCGTGATCATCTTCATAGATGATATCCTGGTATACTCGAGGAGTCCGGAAGAGCACGAGGTGCATTTGAGGTTGGTTTTGGAGAAGCTGCGGGAGCAGAAGCTGTACGCGAAGCTGAGTAAGTGCAGTTTCTGGCAGCAAGAGATGAGCTTTCTTGGCCACGTTGTGTCTGCAGAGGGGGTGTCTGTGGATCCGGCTAAGATAGAAGCTATCAGAGGTTGGCCTAGACCGAGGAACGCCACCGAGATCAGGAGTTTTCTTGGGTTGGCAGGCTATTACCGGAGGTTCGTCAAGGGATTCGCGAGTATGGCGCAGTCGATGACGAAGCTAACAGAGAAGGATGTCCCTTTTGTTTGGTCTTCAGCTTGTGAGGAGAGTTTCGGGAAGCTGAAAGAGATGTTGACCGGTACACCTGTTTTGGCGTTACCCGAGCCGGGTGAGCCTTATGTGGTGTATACAGACGCTTCGGGAGTTGGTCTGGGTTGTGTGCTGATGCAGCAGGGGAAGGTTATTGCGTATGCTTCGAGGCAGTTGAGGAAGCACGAATGCAATTACCCTACCCATGACTTGGAGTTGGCTGCAGTTATCTTTGTACTTAAGATCTGGAGGTCTTATCTGTATGGCGGAAAGGTGCAGATATTCACAGACCACAAGAGTCTGAAGTATTTCTTCACTCAGCCGGAGCTGAACCAGAGACAGAGGCGCTGGATGGAGTTAGTTGCATACTATGACCTGGAGATTGGGTACCATCCGGGTAAGGCTAATCTGGTTGCAGATGCGTTGACTCGGAAGAGGGCAGCTTCAGATCAGGAGCGAGATATGGAGGCTTTGGTGAGCGAGATCAGCACGTTGAGGTTGTGTGTGATCTCACAGGAGCCGTTGGGGTTAGAGGCAGCTAACCAGGCAGATCTGTTGAGCAGGATTCGGGTTGCACAGGAGAAGGATCAGGGTTTGATTGACGCTTCTCAGGCGGCCGGTTCAGAGTATGTGGTCTCAGCGAGTGGGATGATACTGGTGAACGGGCAGGTTTGTGTACCCAAAGACGAGGATCTGAGGCAAGAGATCCTGAGGGAGGCTCATTCGAGTATCGATTCATCCGGGAGCGACCAAGATGTATCGGGACTTAAAACGGTATTATCACTGGGTCGGGATGAAGAGGGATGTAGCTAGCTGGGTTGCAGCGTGCAACGTGTGTCAGCTAGTGAAGGCTGAGCATCAGGTTCCGAGCGGGTTATTGCAGAGTTTACCTATTCCGGAGTGGAAGTGGGATATGATTACGATGGATTTCGTGACGGGATTGCCAGTGTCGCGGACCTATGATGCGATATGGGTTATTGTGGATCGTCTGACCAAGTCAGCACATTTTCTGGCCATCAAGAAGACTGACGGAGCAGTGGTGTTGGTTAGGAAGTATGTGCGTGAGATAGTGAGGCTGCACGGGGTGCCAGCAAGTATTGTGTCAGACAGGGATCCGAGATTCACTTCAGAATTCTGGAGGGCATTCCAGGCAGAGATGGGCACTAAGGTGCATATGAGTACCGCGTACCATCCTCAGACAGATGGGCAGTCTGAGAGGACGATTCAGACATTGGAGGATTTGCTGAGGATGTGTGTACTGGATTATGGTGGTCATTGAGCGGATCATCTGAACCTGGTAGAGTTTGCGTACAACAACAGCTATCAGGCGAGTATTGGGATGGCTCCATATGAGGCTCTGTATGGGAGGCCGTGTAGGACACCATTATGCTGGACTCAAGTGGGGGAGAGGAGCATGTTTGGTGCAGACTTTGTTCAGGAGACGACGAAGAAGATCCGTGTCTTGAGGCTGAACATGAGAGAGGCTCAGGATCGGCAGAAGAGTTACGCTGATAGGAGACGGAAGGAGCTGGAGTTTGAGCTGGGAGATAGGGTGTATCTCAAGGCAGCTATGTTGAGGGGTCCTAACAGATCCATTTCAGAGAATAAGCTGAGTCCGAGGTTTATGGGTCCGTTCAAGGTTGTGGAGCGGGTCGGACCGGTGGCTTATCGGTTGGAGTTACCTCAGAGTATGAAGGCTTTTCACAAGGTCTTCCATGTTTCGATGCTGCGGAAGTGTCTACATGAGTCTGAGGAGGTGTTGGCTAGGATTCCGGAGGATCTTCAGCCCAACATGACGTTGGCGGCGAGGCCTATGAGGATTCTCGAGAGGAGGATCAAGGTGTTGCGCCGGAAGAGTATACCGTTGGTGAGAGTCGTGTGAGACTGTGACGGTATTGAGGAGGAGACTTGGGAACCAGAGGCGTTGATGAAGACAAAGTTCTCGAAGTGGTTCGAGAAGCAAGCGGTGGCTTGAGTTCTATCTGGTTTCAGAGTCTGTTTTAGCTTGTCGCTATGTTGGATTTTTGTATTTGGTTATGTTGTAACGAGTATACAATTTGAGATTTAATAAGATGAGTTTTGCCTTATTAAATGTGTTATAAGATGTGAGTTCTTATGGTATGACTGGTGATGTCATGGATTTGTGATGACTGGTAGGTCATGTGGAGGGCTAGCGATAGAGTTCTATGTGAGTTAGAGCTTGTCTATCGGCTAGGGAGACTAGAAATGAAAGTTCTATGTGAGTTAGGGCTGTCCATGTTCTAGTAGGATTATCTGGGGATAAGGTTCTATGTGAGTTAGGACTTGTGATTCCCCAGATGGCGCTGGGAAATAGGGGTTTTATGTGAGTTACGACCTGCCTATTTCCTAGGGGGAGTCTGGAATAGAAGTCTTATGTGAGTTAGGACTGTTTTTCCAGGGACTCTGTGAAACACCCTGGTGATTGGGTTGTTTTGGATGACCATGAGAGGTGATTTCAGTCGACAGGTGCCTAAGATGCATGTTACAGAGTGATTGCCCCAGGGGATCGTGGGTCTCCTGGGTATACTTGAGTGGACAGTGATGTTCTCTCCAGGGGAAAGTGGTTCCCTTGCATATACTTTGAGGGGCCGAAGCCTCTCCAGGTGATGTGTGATTCCTCTACAGCCGATAGCTTGATGGACTGTGTGTCCTGAGAGTGGGAGGGGCTGGAGCATACCGAGAGCTGGATGGACGGCGGTCCTGAAGGTGGGGTGGTATGATATACATCGAGAACTCAAAGGGTGACGATCCTGAGAGCGGGGTGTTGTATATAGATATGAGTACGAGCAATAGTATCTGTAATGTGGTTGTAAGCATGAGACTGGATGAACTTCGGGGATCGGGAGTGGATCTCAGGTGGTGCTGACCGGGTGGGGTCAGGAATTGGAGCCGTGGTGAGACGGTGCAATGGGGCTAGTATGAGCCTGGTAGAGCTCGGGGATCAGGTGTGATCTCGAGTGGTGTTGACCGAGGGTCAAGAGAGTGGATTGGATGTCGAATCTAAGGTTTTGCTAATGTTTGGAACCAGGTTGGGACAACCCTGGTAATATATGTAGCACCATTGGTCGTACATGTTCTTGTTTGATTGTTGTGCGATCATTTGGTCCAATTCGGGTTCAACGGTTGGTCGTGCATGTTCTTGTTTGATTGTTGGGCGGTCAATCGGGTAGCCTGATCGGGACCAGGGGGCGTTGCATCGTGGATTTTCCGGGGAAATCTGGTCGGGTTTTAGATGGAAGTACGAACTTTAGTGAGACGGCGTTGTGTGGTTTGAGTGTGATCTCGAAGGGTCAGCCGAGTTCGGGTCCGGTATTAGTGACCATAGTGCGACGGTGTCGCCGGATTCGAGGTCGAATCCGTGTTAGTGGGGGAGAATTGTAACGCTCGTGAACCAAAAAGTGGATTTCTGGTGGTGTTGATCGACACAGGCGTGTTGTATCGATCGACATGTGTGTTTTGGACTTAGGAGAAGTCGGGTTTGGGGCGTTATGTCGATCGACACGGTTGGTTTGTGTCGATCGACACAGGCTAAATCAGACCGGCAGGTCCGTTTTAATTACCCGGTTTGGCGGGCCGGTTTAAGGAACCCTAGGGCTCGGGTATTTAAAGGATCAGACAGGTTTGTCTTTCGTTTTGGCCGTTTTCAGAAGAAAAGCTGAGAGAGAGAAGAGTGAATCAGAAATCTTAGGGCTGAAGTGATTGTTGGGAGATTCTTGGAGGAGGATTGATCGTGAGTGGTGTTAGAACGAGAAAGGGATTGTTGCTGTGCTGATTTCGGGTCTGTGAGGACAGAATCAGAGGCTGTCTTGGTGTTCTTCGCTCGTTCTTCGTGTTCTTCATCTTTTTTTCAATCCCAATCAAGGTGAGTGCGTGACTGTAGGCTCGTATAAGTATAGGGGACCAATGGAATACGATTGCTTGGTGGTTTTGTGTGTTTTGCGTGTGGATTTGTGCAGGAGACTCGACAGATTGCATCAAATTCGAGTCGTGTGAGGATTGACTCGATTCTGGGTTCTGTGATGTCGTGTCGATCGACACCGAGGTGGTGTGTCGATCGACACCTAGTGGTTGTGTCGATCGACACAGTGTTTCCTGTCGATCGACACGGGGTCACTGATCATCGACACCTAGCGGTTGTGTCGATCGACACAGTGAGTCCTGTCGCTCGACACGGAGTATTCTGGACTGGTTTATTTGTTTGGTCGTGTATGCTTGTTCTGTGATCATCCTGGTATTGTATTGTTGCTTATCCTTGTATTTAAATAGCCTGTAGACGGGATGACCGCGTCGCTGAGTATTTGTGATAATACTCACGCAAATCTTTTTGCCATGTGTTGGAGGTAAAGAGAAATTGTGATCGTGGAATCGTGGCGAGGAAGAAGAGATGATTTAGGGTCTCACTTGGTTTGTATTTCCATAGAATTGTTAGGTTGTTAGTCATGGGATATTGTTTATTCATATTGGTTGATTGGTTGAACTGGGTTGATATTTAATAAAGTATGGGATTTGTTAAATTGGAATGTGTCGTTGATGTTTTATTGTTCCGCATTGCTTGTTTGTTGACCCATTGAGGATTATTATCTGTGATGATAATAATCTGGAGAGAAATTTTTTTTTGAATTTTGGGTCGGGTCGTTTCAACCTAGATTTTCAACAGCTGTTGCGTCCAAGACAAGCGCAACAAGTTCAACATTAAACTATCAGAGATGTCCATTCCTCCGATGCTTTCTTCTTCGATAGAAATCCTATCCGTCCACCTCTACCTCAAAGGAATGATTTTGAGATCAAACCTCAAATCATCGCATTGGTGAAACAAAACCAATTCTATGGGCTGTCCACGGAGCACCCTCTTGACCACATCGATACTTTCGAAGAAATTTGTAGTACGACTCGTGCTAATGGAGTTCTTGCTGACTATTTGAAGTGCAAGCTGTTCTCGTTTTCTCTAAACGATAAGGCACTTAGATGGATGATGTCTCTACCTCCACGATCCATCACTACTTGGGACGAATACAAAGGAGCTTTCTTGAACCATTTCTACACTAAACAAAAATCGAATTCTATCAGGAACAAGATCTCGAGTTTCAAGCAAGGACCAACCGAATCCTTTTTTGAAGCCTTGGAACGTTTTAAGGAGTACACTAGGGACTGCCCTAATCATGGTTTCTCAGAAGGAAACTTATGGAATATCTTCTACAATGGAATCGATTACAAGCACCAAACATCTTTGAATTGGAATGGGAATTTCATGACCAAGCTTGTACCGGAGGCAAAGCTTTTGATTGAGAACCTTGCTGCTAGTGATGCTAACTGTTCTCAAGACTATAATAGGAGCATCAGCACTACTAGATCATCAACCGATTCAACTCAAATTGCGGAGCTCAAGAACATGGTTTCACAACTACTTAAGAGTCAAAGAGGAGTTCATGCCGTTGAAGACGTTAATGATACAAGTTATGATCCTAATATGGAACGTATTGGAGATGGAATGGAGGAAAATCAAGAGGAAGTAAACTACATAGGAGGAAACTATGGGAATCAAAATTTCAACAACAACTTTCGATCTCACCCAAATCTGTCCTATCGGAGCAACAATGTCGAGAACCCTCAAGATAAATTCTACCCTCGACAAAACGTCAACCAAGGAGGCCAATATCAGTCCAAGCAACCCTTCTATTATAAGGGAATGTATTAAGTGAAACCACCATTCAACCCATCCCAACCAACCGGACCGGTTTCTTTTGATGCTAAACTCAAAGATATGAAGAAGCAAATGCTAGAAGCCTTCGGCCAACACAAGAAGGAAGTAAACCAAATGGTGGACAGTATATATTCGAAACTTAACACTAAGATCGAGTCTATTGTTACTCATCTTTCTAAGATGGATACACAACTCGTTCAAACCTTGGAAGCTGTTCGAAGACAAGACGAAGAGAAAGCAAAGAAGTTTTGCAATGTTGCTTCTACTAAAGAAGAAGAGGCCATGGTCACTCCTAAACCACTGGAAGAAGAGGTTATATTGGTCCAAGAACTAAAAGAGGAACGCCTTCCCGGCGAATCTAAGAGAGCTTAAAAAGAAGACTAAAGAGGATACCTCAGGAAAGTTTGATTTTCCATGCTCTATTAATGGAAAGGAGATCCACGACTGCTTGTGTGATACTGGAGCAAACGTCAATGTCATGTCACTAGCCATGGCAAAGGAACTTGGAGTGGTCGATTTCAAACCATCCAAAGTCTATATAGAGTATGCCGATTTGTCATCCTCTACACCTTAAGGAATGCTTGAAAATGTCATTGTTAAAGTAGGGGAGGGGATTGTTTATACTGATGTTCAAGTGTTGGAGATGAGGACCGGAAAGTTGAATCCATTGATACTTGGATTACAATTCTTAGCAACAGCCGGAGCCATTGTTGATTTTCCAAACCGAAGAATCTCTTTCGCCAATATCAACAAGAATTTCTTCTATGATGAAGTAGATGCTAAGCGTGTACCAAGCTCTATTGGAGTAAAGATTATGAAACCTAGTATATACCCCGAAGATGCCAAGAAAGGAGTCAAAGAAGGAGATCCTAAAGCTAAAATGAAGATAGTTACAAAACTGTCCAAGGAGAAGCGTAAGGACATTTCCGAAGATGTCAAGAAAACTTTGACACCTATGGATGATGCTAAGAATGGGAACAAAGCAAAGGAGTATTTTATCTTTGAGAACGTGGTGATAAAGATCCTCGTCCCAAGAGAAGACGAGATCAACAGGGAAACTATCAAGCGTAAGCTTGAAAACACTTTGAAGCTTTTCCCGGAAGCATTAGTTGTCAAGTATGACAATGGAGATTCACTTGGAGTCATCATAGAAGATGAAAGTTCAAAGCCTAATGAAGCTAAAGGAACACCCATTCCTTTAGTGGATCCACCGGAAGTCTAAAATCTTCAAAGGAGTCGAGCTAATTGACTTTAAACAAGCGCTTTGTGGGAGACAACCCACATTTTTATTTTTATTTATGCTTTAATTAGTTTTTAAAATTTTAATTTTGGTTTTCATAAGTTTATTTTACACTAATCTATTTTATTTTGATTTTTCAGGATTTCTAAAAATACAAAAGAAAAAAAAAGGTCGTCGGTACCGGTCACGATACCGGACCGCAACCCGACCGATGTCGACCTTACCGCGACACGGGTCCAGTACCGTACGAGGTATCGGACGACGTCCTCGACCAGTATCGCGACCCAACCGTCCCGCGACACGAAGCCCAGTATCGATCCCGCGTACCGGTCCAGAACCCGGACCAGTATTCGCGACACGATGCCTCGAGCCACGACACGATCTTTACTGCAACACGAGTTCGACCCATGACAAGACGCTGCGTTCGACCCATGACACGACGCGGCAGTTTTACCATGACACGAGCACGTCTGTCCCACGACACGATGACAATCCGTCCCGCGATACGAGGAAACTCTCACCGCAACTCGATACCGGACACGAGTACCGGTCATCCCACCAGACCGACATGTTGCCCCGTCCCGTACCGGGACACGAGGGCCGCGTATCGGTCCTGCATATCGGTCGACACGCCCGACTGGTATCGAGGCAGCCCTAACGCATATCCGTCCCGATCCAACCGTCCCCCGACACGTCCCACACGACCCGCAGTCCTGTCTCACGCCTCGACCTGCGAGACTGCCCAGACCATACTGCGACTCGACCCACGTCTCGATCCATGACCAAGGTAAGTTCCGGTCACGATTTTGGTCGGTCCAACCGAATGGTATTCGATCGGTCCAACCCGGATAAATTTTCTAAACCGTTTTCTAACAGATTTTAACCGGTTCTAAATCGATTTAACCGGAATTAAACCAATAACATCACAAATTCTGATTTTTAAAAGGTTTACAAACTTCTTTTTGTCATTTGCAAACACAACTTCATCTCTTTCTCTCTCAAAAGTGTTCTTGAGGTCAAGAACCCTAAAAATCCAATTTTGGGGTTTTATCTCAATTCAATAAAATTTGTTTAATTTTTCACTAGGAATTCAATTCCTAATCTCATATTTCACTAAACCCAAGGTAATTTCTCTCTAAAACCCTCTTTTTGTCTAATTCCAAGTTTATGCATATTTTCAAATTTTCATAGATTGGCTAGGTTGTTGGAGAATCAATATAGGAATACTTGATTAGACTTGATATAAACATTATTGATGGGTTAATTACATGATTACAACATTTAATTAATTTTTTATAAATTTGGATTTGTGAGGTCATAATTATAAACGAATTTGGGTGATTCATGGTTAGTTAATGCATCTATTAATATGGGTTTATTATATATACATAGGATTGATATGAATTTTGACATATTAAACACTTAATTGCAAAATTTTGGTGTTTTTAACATGTCATTAACATTAAATCCGAAAATTATGATTTAATTAGAGAAAAATTATTTTTCCTTTGGTTATTATTCTTATATATTTCTAATGTCTTGCTATGCTTTATATTGATTCAATTCCCCATTGGAAGAAATTCTTTTCGAAATTGAGATTTTCAAGACCGTAAATGCTTTTTCGAGATTTTTCTTTTTGTAGGAACTTCAATGGAGAATGAGATTGTTCCACGGAAGTCTAAGAGAGGACATAAAACCAAGAAACAATACGTGACCAACCAAGATCACGAAGCTCAAGTCCCCCGTCCTACACGTTCTAAAACTGGATCGAAAAAGTCATCAAAGCAACATGGAAAGGATATTTTGGTGGAGAATGAAGAAGAACTTGGTTACCAACTAAGAGATGAGGAGGATGAAGCCACTCAAGTACCAATGCAGTTTGTGGAGGTCACACAAAAAATACCTCACACATCACCTCCTAAGAAGAAGAAGAGAAAATCACGAGCTAAATCAACTATGGTTGTAACTTAAGCACCGAGTGTTATCATAAAGCATGTTGGACCCGAAATGAATGCTAACGTGGACTACATGGCTGGTCTACAACAGTTTGCTATGCTTCCAACTCTTGGTATTGATTTCGAGACACTAGATATACTCGGTTTCCGAAAGGATGTTGAATGGTATCTTGAAGCATTGGGCCTATTGAAGTTTGTGACTATCTCTCACCCTACCTATGGAAGGCTTGCACGTGAATTCTTAGCCACAGTAACATTGTCTTACCCCAAGACAAAGACGACCATAGCAAAGGAAGGAATTCTCGCTTTTACGGTTAAGGAGAAATCGTATACTTTGAGTACTGAAGAACTTTGTGATATTTTGGGACTTGAGTGTTATGAGAGGATCAAGTTCAATGGTAGTGAAGCTCATTATGATGAATGGTCGAAGATAGGAAGCGACAGACTTAAGCCCGGAAGTTCTAAGGCATCGAAGATTACACGTCCGGCGATTCGTTATGTTTACTACCTAATTTCTCAACTCATTTTCAGTAGGAATGAGTATGGAGTGGTGAAACAAGAAGAATTTTACATGCTAATATCACCGTTTGTGGAGAATCCCGAGAAGGTGAACCTCGCTTCACTTTTAGCTCGTCGAATGGTACAAATCAAGCATGATGCCATTAAGGAGAAAATACCAAAGGGAGCATCGAGTGATTTTGGTGGAATAATCACGGCCATACTACTTGCGTGTGGTGTTGATTTTCACCTCGAAGTCCCTTTGATGGTTGAGAGTAAGCTTGATCTACATGTCCTTCAAAGGAAGCATTATCTTTGTGGATGGTACGAGCAATCTACAAACTTTGGGTATCTTTTCACTCCACCTTACGAAGAAGAGAACAAGTGTGTTGTACTCCCACATGCGGAAATCCAAGACTTGAGTGAGGGTAAGACATACTTTCACCCCACTCGTTCCACATGGTTCTATTGTTGTCTCGGATGCCCTCTTGTTAGAGTTTCGCTATACTATCAATCCAAGGCAAGGATGGCACGAAAGGAGAGGTCTAGAGGACCACAAGGAGGAGGTATTTTCCAGCCTTCCATATCTCATACGCCACCCCACGAGCCCCAATTTCCAGCCGCTCCACAAGCCGGTTTTGATGAATGGCTTCGCACTAGCTTTGAGGAAGAAAAAAAGAAGAGGATTGCTCTTGAAGCTACGGTTTCTAGGCAAGGAAAGATGATTTCTAAGCTTGTAAAAGCAGTCAAGAAATCGATTCCACATCTCTTTAGGTGCTCTTCTAGAAGCACAACCGCCACAACAAGTAACAACGAATTTGGTAGTCTTTCGCTCGTCTCTACGTTTGAGCATGATAAGGATGTCTATGATGATGTTTCTTGTCATCCCAACACACGTGCCCTTGATGAGACCGCCAATGCCCAGTACGGACATCACTCATTAGTCCAGACAACCGCTTCAGACGAGACAGAGATCGTCAACTATGAGTCCGATGGAGATTACTTTCACGTGATAGTTCCGGATTCACCAGAGTCTATGTCACCCATCTTTTGAGTCAGGTGTATCGACTTTTGTCTCTCTTTTTATTATTTTCATTTTTCTTTTATTGAGTCATCTCACCCTTATGTGACTATTTACACCGGGGACGGTGTAAGTTAAGTCTGGGGGGATTTATCGTACGAACGTCCTTTTCTATTTTCTTATGTTTTGAGTCATTTTAATGATTTTCTTAGAGTGTTTTATTGAGTCGAAAACCCTATGTTTCGAACTATGATATTTTCAGGAATTTATTCGTAGAATTTATGATCTAATTACCATTGTCACAGGGTTTGTACAGGATATACGATTCAGAAACCTTCATGACTGGAACTCGCCCCATATAATTCATCTCGCATAAGTTTTGATGAATCCGATTTTGACTCTATTTTATTTGACCACTAACCTGATTTTAATTATTTCTCATTAAGGAGTTAGATCGGGGAAACGATTCACACATTCATGACATCCTCTTTTACCACTCTTTGTTTTCATGAACGGCCAGCTCATCTTTAGTTGGTACCCTACCTAAAACCCTTTACCTCTTTTCAGACCTCATGCCTTCTCTTTTTAGTTTCATACTTGCAGATATGTTACGAGGGGCTACTTGGTTCTCAAAGATCGATTTGGCTTTGGGTTACCATCAGATTCCTATCGACTAGGCGGACGTTAGGAAGACTACCTTCAGGACGAGGTATGGGCATTATGAGTTCGTGGTGATGCCTTTCGGGTTGACGAATGTGCCAACAGCGTTCATGAGGTTGATGAACGGGGTGTTCCAGGAGTATCTGGATGTGTTTGTGATCATTTTCATTGATGATATTCTGGTGTATTTGAGGAGTCATGAGGAGCATGAGGTGCACTTGAGAGCGGTTTTGGAGAAGTTGCAGGAGCAGAAGCTGTACGCGAAGTTGAGCAAGTGCAGTTTCTGGCAGCGAGAGATGAGTTTTCTTGGCCATGTGGTGTATGCAGATGGAGTTTCTGTAGATCTGGCTAAGATTAAGGCAATCAAAGGGTGGCCTAGACTGAGGAATGCCACCGAGATCCGGAGCTTTCTCGGGTTGGCAGGTTACTACAGGTGGTTTGTCAAGGGATTTGCGAGTATGGCGCAGTCGATGACAAAGTTGATGGGGAAGGATGTCCCTTTTGTGTGGTCTTCAACTTGCGAGGAAAGTTTTGGGAAGCTGAAGGAGATGTTGACGAGTACACCAGTGTTGGCGTTACCTGAATCGGGTAAGCCTTACGTGGTGTATACAAATGCTTTGGGAGTTTGTCTGGGTTGTGTATTGATACTGCAGGGAAAGATTATTACATATGTTTTAAGGCAGTTGAGGAAGCACGAGTGCAACTACCCTACCCATGACTTGGAGTTGGCTGTGGTGATTTTTACCTTAAAGATTTGGAGATCTTATCTTTATGGCGGAAAGGTGCAGGTGTTCACAGACCACAAGAGTCTGAAGTATATCTTCACTCAGCCAAAGCTAAAAAAGAGGCAGAGGTGCTAGATAGAGTTGGTAGCAGATTTCGACCTGGAGATTGGGTACCATCCTGGTAAGGCTAACCCGGTTGTAGATGCATTGAGTAGGAAGAGGGTTGCTTTGACTCAGGAGCGAGATATGGAGGTGTTAGCGAGTGAGATTGGCACATTGAGGTTGTGCATTATCTCACAGGAGCCATTGGGGTTAGAGGGAGCTAACCAGACAGATTTACTGAGCCGGATTCGAGTAGCTCAGGAGAAGGATCAGGATTTGATTGATGCTTCTAAGGTTGCAGGTTTAGAGTATGTGGTCTCTGCAAACGGAACGATACTTGTGAATGGACGGGTGTGTGTGCCCAAGGATGAGGATCTGAGGCAAGAGATCCTGAGAAAGGCTCATGCGAGTATATTGTCGATTCATCCGAGGGCGACCAAGATGTATCGTGATCTAAAGCGGTATTATCAGTGGATCGGGATAAAGAGGGATGTCGCTAACTGGGTTGCAGCGTGCAACGTGTGCTAGTTAGTGAAGGCTGAGCATCAGGTTCCGAGCGAGATCTTACATAGTTTGATCATTCCGGAGTAGAAGTCGAATATGATCACCATGGACTTTGTGACAGGGTTATCGGTGTTGCGGGCTTATGATGCTATTTGGGTGATTGTGGATCGTCTGACCAAGTCAGCACATTTTCTTGCCATAAAAAGACCGACGGAGCGGCGGTGTTGGCTAAGAAGTATGTGTAAGAGATAGTGAGGCTGTACGGGGTGCCAGCTAGTATCGTGTCAGACTGAGATCCGAGATTTACTTCAGAGTTCTGGAGGGCGTTCCAAGCTGAGATGGGCATTAAGGTGCATATGAATACAGTCTATTATCCTCTGACAGATGGGCAGTATAAGAGGACGATTCCAACATTAGAGGACCTGCTGAGGATGTGTGTGCTAGATTATGGTGGTTATTGGACGTATTATCTGAACCTTATAGAGTTTACGTATAACAATAGCTACCAGGCGAGTATTGGGATGGCTCCATATGAGGCTCTTTATGGGAGGCCATGTCGTACACCATTATGCTGGACTCAAGTGGGGGAGAGGAGCATGTTTGGTGCAGATTTTGTTCAATAGATGACGGAGAAGATCTGTGTCTTGAGGCTGAACATGAGAGAGGCTGAGGATCGGCAGAAGAATTATGTCGATAAGAGGAGGAAAGAGTTGGAGTTCGAGCTTGGAGATCTGGTGTATCTCATGGCAGCGATGTTAAAGGGTCCTAACATATCTATTTCAGAGGATAAGCTAAGTCCAAGGTTTATGGGTTCGTTCAAGGTTGTGGAACGGGTTGGACCAGTAGCTTATCGGTTGGAGTTACCTCAGAGTATGAAGGCCTTTTATAAGGTCTTCCATGTGTCGATGCTATGGAAGTGTTTGCATGAGTCTGAGGAGTTATTGGCTAGGATTCCGGAGGATCTTCAGCCCAACTTGATGGAGACGAGACCTGTGAGGATTCTCAAGAGTAGGGTCAAGGTTCTGCGCCGAAAAAGGATACCGTTGGTGAGAGTCGTGTGGGACTGTGACGGTATTGAGGAGGAGATTTGGGAATCAGAAGCGAGGATGAAGACAAAGTTCTCAAAGTGGTTCGAGAAGCAAGTAGAGGCTTGAGTTGTCTTTTTTGATTTTCAGAGTCTGTGATAGCATGTTGTTATGAGTGGGATGTATTTTCGTTGTGTTGTAACGATTATACATTGTTGAGATTTAATAAGATGGGTTTTCTTATTAAATGTGTTTATAATACGTGTGCTCTTATGTTATAACTGGTAGGTCATGTGTTGTGATGGCTGGTGAGGTCATGTGTTATGATGGCTGGTGAGGTCATGTGTGGCGATGGCTGGTGAGGTCATGTGTGGCGATGACCGGTGGGGTCATGTGATGGCTAGGAATAGAAGTTTTATGTGAGTTAGGACTTGTCTATATCCTAGTGAGGCTAGACATGGAATTTATGTACGAGTTAGAGCTTGTCCATGTTCTAGGAGGATTTTCTAGGAATGACAGTTCTATCCGAGTTAGGACTTATCTATTCTCTAGATGGCGTAGGGAAATAGAGGTTTTATGTGAGTTAGAACTTGTCTATTTCCTAGGGGGAGTCTGGAAACAGAATTCTTATGTGATTTAGGACTGTCTTTTCCAGGGACTCTATGGAAACACCCTCGTGATTGGGTTGTTTTGGATGGCCTAGTGATTGGTCATTGGCGCTGGGAAATAGAGGTTTTATGTGAGTTAGAACCTGTTTATTTCCTAGGGGGAGTGTTGATGAAAGTCCTTTTACCGGTTTCAAAGATAAAAGCTAGAATCACTAATTCGATGTAGAAATAGTATAGGTTCGTTAAGGGACCTGCAATACACTAGAATCCTATGGATTACAAGTTCACCTAAGCGATAGAAAGAGGGTTAAATGTCACGATTAATCAAAGCAAACAAAAGTAAAATTCGGTGTAGCCAAGCAATTATTCAGGTTATTGATATGTCCCATATTTTACCTATTTTACTATATATTTTACTATGTTTTTTATGCATTTATCTACGGTTTTATACCTTTAAAGGTAGTTTTTCTCATATTTGTAGTTTTAGAGTCTTAGCAGGAAAATCAAGGAAAAACTAGCAAAAAGAGCCAAAATAGGTGTAAACCAAGCTACAACAACATTCATAAGCCAAAGAAACCATCAAGAACCAAGAATTCACAAGAATCAACATTCTACCAAATTGGACAGAAAGTATCCGCCAGAAGTTCAGCAGTGAACGGAGGATCAAATCAATTTGGAATTGGAGGAAACTAGGTGTGAAGATATATATTTGAGTGAGCTTTACAATGAAGTTTTAATCATATCATTTAGAGCTGTGAGCAGTAAGTTACATTAGATTTACTGAAGATATGTCAAGCTGCCTTAGAAACGAAGCAAGTGCAGAATCAATCCAAATACCGGGCCGCCTCGTGGACCGTTATTCTGGGCTGATGCCAGCACAAATCAAGTCACTTTGGGCCCAATACCGGTCGTGTTCCTTGGCCAAAATCCTAACCGACTTTGGGAGAAGTTTTGACGTAAAAAGTCCGTTTTGTCCTAAACGAAGCCCTAGAAAACCCTAAGCCTATATATACTTGTTTTTAGCCTTTTCTTAGGATGATGTAGCCAAAACAGTAGAATATCTTATAATATAGGAGCAGCCACCATGAGTTTTCTTTGTGTTCTTCATTAGATTTGGATTCTAGAGCAATCCGGTGGATGAATTCGCTTTGTATCTCGATATAGAGAAGATTTTTTTTACCCTTACTCTTTAATTCAAGTTTCTTTATCATGAATTCATCATCTATCTCTGGTTTTTTGTACATCATTTCCGAGTAGTTTTATTTGTTAGGTTTTAGGTTTTCAATGAGTTTCATAATTCGATAATTGATTGATGATTGTTTAGGGAATACATTAGAGTCTTCATCTTTACTTATATTCAATGCACGATTGCTTTACCATGCATCTAGTGATCTGATCTTAGGTTGATATACTCTCCAAAAGCTTGTTATATTGCCTGAACTATTGTTTGATGAGCCAAAAGCCTTAACAATTCGAAAGGTTAGTTAAGGAGTGCGGTGAACTTTATCAAACTTAAACTTTAATGCATATTTTCACCTTGTAATAACCTGGGAAAGTTGAGTCTATTAGGGTGCTAAAACATAGATGGTTAGTTACGTCACAATAGTGGGATGACCTTAAATCAGTGTTTTGTGTTCTAGACGGTTCATAATTCCTAAATCCCTAAAATCAATCAATCTTTATTGTTGCATGATTCTCTGCGAAATACCTAAGTCCTAATGCTTTTCTTTTATTGATTTTCATTACAATTCACATTCGTTGCTTGCTTACTTTATTCACAATCACAAAAACGACAAAAATATCTTGTTTTATTCATTACAATTTGAAGTGTGGTTAAGAAGTCCTTGTGGATACGATCCCTTATCTATACTAACCGTGATTGCTGTGCACTTGCAGGTAGTTAGTTGAGAGGTAAAACTCGACTCGCAACAAGTTTTTTGGCGTCGTTGCCGGGGACTTCGAAGAACATCACCTTCAAATTTTTGACTAAAACTCAGTCTAGAACGCTTTAATTTCAGTTTTTCTTTTTACTTTAATTTTATTTCTTTCTTTTTCGACTTTGATTTCTCGTTTTCTTTTATCCTTTTCCGTGTGTTTCAGGTGTTTATGCCTAGCACTAGAAATTCTAACGAGAAAAATCTAGTTGTACCTGAGCAAGAAATCGATAAGCAATACAAGAAGACAATGATTTAGCATCAAAATATAGCGTCGAATATAATTCGACGCAAATATAGCATCGGAATTGCGTCGAAGTTGTGTCGATTACCAAAATCGACCCTCATTCGACGCTAATTAGGGACGAATAAATTCGACGCTAAAGTGACGTTATATAGCATCGATTTAGCGTCCAATTTCCCTCAATAGCATGTATTCGACGCTAAATCGACGTTACCTTTGCGACGCGTTAGCGTCAAACCTCTAGCGTCGAATGTAGCGTCGAAAGTTGCGTCGAATTTATTAGGTAGTGGCATATTAAAAACGAGTATACCTACTTATATACCTTTTCGATGCAAAATCAACGCAAAACATTTCGATGCTAATACGATGCTAAAAGTTCGATGCAAAATCTATGCAAATATCTCCTATATATACCCAACCAAACTGAATCGAAGATAGCATCCGACAATTTAAAAAAAAAAATTTTTTTACTAAATTTAGAATAAAAAATGGGCGATATATACAAACTCAGACGCTGGATGTATCGATGTAAAGATGAAAATGGAGGGCTTTCAGAAGAATTCCTGAACGGCCTTGAAATTTTTATGGCTCAAGCAAGTAGTGTACTTACAATTCCACGGACTGGAGTGATGGTGTGCCCATGTCGGAAGTGCAAAAATTCGAGGCCGCAGACAATTGATAGAGTTGGTACGCATTTATTTAATAGAAGATTTACACCTGAGTATTATGTTTGGTTTTATCATGGAGAGGGATATGAAGATGCAACTTCGGGTAGTACTAGTTACCAACCTATGGATCAGGGTTATTCGAATGAGCAATATGATCAGCATCAATTTGTTATAGGAAATGATCATGATGTCGGGTTAGAGCATAATAGGTTCGAAGAAATGGTAACCGATGCATTTCCTGGAGTTATGTCTACTCCTGATGTTGCTGAGGAACCCAATGTAGATGCTAAAATTTTTTATGATATGCTTGATTCTGCAAACCAACCAATCTATGAAGGTTGTAGGGAAGGTCTGTCTAAATTATCATTGGCATCTAGGATGATGACAATAAAATCTGATCATAATCAATATGAGAGTTGCATGGATGATTGGGCAGCTCTTCTAAAATAATATTTGTCAGAGGGTAATCAAGTTGCTGAGTCATACTATGACATACATAAACTAGTCTCTAGTTTAGGATTGCCCTCGCAGATGATAGATGTTTGCATTGACAATTGCATGATATTTTGGAAAGATGATGAAGATCTGCAGGAATGTCGATTTTGCCAGAAACCAAGATTTAAGCCCCAAGGAGCTGGTATAAGTAAAGTGTCGTACCAGAGAATATCGTACCTGACCATAACGGATAGGCTACAAAGGTTATACCATTCAAAACGAACATCTGCATCAATGAGGTGGCATGCGGAACATTCAACTATTGAAGGAGAAGTTCATCATCCTTCTGATGCAAAAGCTTGGAAACACTTTAAATCGGTACACTCTAATTTTGCTAAAGAGAAGCACAATGTTTATCTTGGACTATGTACAAATGGTTTTAGTCCGTTCGGTATGTCTGGCAGGCAATATTCTTTATGGCCGGTTATACTTACACCTTATAACCTTCCGCCTGATATGTGCATGCAGAGGGAATTCCTATTTTTGAATATTTTAGTCCCTGGTCCGAAGAATCCAAGAAGATCTATTGATGTGTTTTTACAGCCACTGATTCACGAGTTGAACATGTTGTGGTCTCATGGGGTTCCTACTTTTGATTACTCTAGGAAAAAGAATTTTACAATGCGAGCTGTGCTTATGTGGACGATAAGCGACTTTCCAGCCTACGGAATGTTATCTGGTTGGACAACATATGGTAGGTTATCATGTCCGTATTGCCAAAATGAAACAGATGCCTTCCAACTAAAAAATGGTAGAAAATCTTGTTGGTTTGATTGTCACCGGAGGTTTCTTCCTCTGAACCATTCGTACTGGGGGAACATGAGGTTGTTCACAAAGGGAAAACGTGTACGTATCCCCCCACCTCCATATCTTTCAGGAGAGCAAATTGAAGGTCAACTTGATTATTGGAGAGCTCAGGACACAGCAAAACGTGGTGGAAACTGGCTTAATATCCCGACCAATCTCCCAGATGGATACCTTGCAGAACATAATTGGCATAAGAAGAGCATTTTTTGGGATATACCGTACTGGAAGGATCATCTATTGCGCCACAATCTTGATGTCATGCACATTGAGAAAAACTTTTTCGATAACATCATGCACACAATCTTAAACGTTTCAGGCAGGTCTAAAGACAACTTGAAGTCTAGATTGGATTTGCCTCTTATATGCTCTAAAGTTGAGTTACATCTGATGGGGGATGGGAGAGCTCTAGTGCCTATCTTTAGATTGTCAAGCAAAGGCAAATCAACATTCTTCAACTGGGTTTCCACCGAAGTTAAATTCCCAGATGGATACGTGTCAAAACTCTCTAAGTCTGTGGAGCAAGGGAAAAAATTTTCTGGAATGAAGAGTCATGATTGTCATGTGTTTATGCAGAGATTATTACCTTTCGCCTTTGCAGAGCTTTTGCCAACAAACGTGCATGAATCACTTGCAGGTATATTTTCTATGACGATATATAAATATCTAAACAATTTATGTGTGGAAAATTATGTTTATTTTTTGGTTGATATTGGATTTTGGGTTTAGGTGTTGGAGTATTTTTTCGAGATCTGTGTGTGCGAACTCTGACTGAGGATGGAATTCAACAACTAAAGAATAACATCCCAATATTGTTGTGCAACTTAGAGAAGATATTCCCTCCATCTTTTTTTGATGTGATGGAGCATCTTCCTGTCCATCTTCCTCACGAAGCTGATTTAAGAGGGCCCGTTCAATTTCGTTGGATGTATTCTTTTGAGAGATTCATGAAACACTTAAAAGGAAAGGCTAAAAACCTGGCTAGGGTTGAGGGATCAATTGTTGCGGGAAGTTTAACCGAAGAAACCTCTCATTTTAGCTCATATTACTTTTCTCCAACTGTCCGGACACGAAAAAGAGCTCCACGACGATGGTGGCATTGCACAAACATATCCAGTTTCTGATGTCCCAGATATATTCTGTGCAGTTGGTAGGCAGGCCGGAATCACAAGAGAAGAAGACTGGTTCTCGTATGATGACTACAATTGTGCACACACATATATTCTCTTACAATGCGACGAAGTTAGCCCATTTCTGAGGTACATATTATAATTAACTGTGGATTGAAGTTATAACTATTATAACTATATTTTTAAGAAATTTGTTATAACTATATTTTTTTATTAGTGAATTCATTCGCCAAGTTAACGAGGCTTTCCCAAATGCATCCGCCGGTGAGATTGACAAACGTAAAGATTTACACTTTGCTAAATGGTTGAGGACTCAGGCAAGTTAAAAAAAAATTACATATATCTAGTTTCCATAAAAATTTATACATATACAATTTGTGTATACTTTTTGAACAATGTGTATACTATATTTACCAGGTTGATTATGGAGACACGTCATACCATGTATGGTTTAGAGAGTTGATCCAAGGTCCATTAGGGAAATTTACATCATCTCCAATGTATTGTACACGAGGTTATGTATTTCATACGTTCGAACGTGGCAAAAATAGAGCAACTGCAAATTATGGTGTGGTAGTTCGAGCCGGGGACACAGATTTTTATGGCATTATACAAGACATTGTCGAAGTGCAATTCCCTGGATTGGTTAACTTAAAGTGCACCCTTTTCAAATGCGAGTGGTTTGATCCAGTTATCGGGCGAGGGGTTCGAGTAGGAAAGTTTGGTGTCATCGATGTTAATGGATCGCGTTCTTATGCAAAGTACGATCCATTTGTCCTTGCATCATAAGCAGATCAAGTTTGTTTCATTCCATATCCACGTGTAAAAAAACAGGGATTTCATGGTTATCTGTGCTAAAAATAGCTCCCAGAGACATGATAGTTGAATCCGACGACGCTCCAATGCAATATGAAACTGCCGTGGACCTAATAACTGCAGACCAAGATATTGACAGCATCATTCTTATAGATCCGCAAAATCGAGAAGCTAAAATACTTCCGGATGTTATCGATGCAGAAAACCCCGACGACGAGTTCGGAAACGAGAGTGGAGAAAGTACCGATGAGGATGACGAGAACTCAAATAATGATTCAGAGTGAAGCATATACATGTGTTTTATTTGGATTTGTGTACTCGCGTTTTTATTTCATTTGTTTCGGATAATTTAAATTTGTTATTGTATTTAGTTTCTATTATTTTAATTTAAAAAAAATTAAGCTGATTTAGCGTCGAATTAGCATCGAATTTATCGAATTTGGATAAATTCGACGCTAAATCAGATTGGTTAAACCAAAACAAGTATGAAAAATTTTGGTTTGCCGCCATTGGTTAAACCAAATTAATTGAATGTAGCGTCGTTTTTGCGTCGGATACTAAAAAATTCGATGCCTTTTCCATTGTTTAGGGTAAAGAAACCGCCACCGATACGAAAACTATCTTATCCCTTTCAATCTTTGTTATTACCGAATAATTTGAAAATTTGAAATTTTAAAATACCTATTTAGTTTCGAAATTAGTTATGATACTATATGTAAACCTATATAGTTTTTAGAAATCATAGTCCTTACATGCTTTTGTTTAAAAGTATAAAGCTGTACTTAGTTGTTTGCAATTAAATTATTCAGTATATCTAACATATATGTTATCTTTTAAATGTTTTATTCTTTACCCTAAACCCCAAACATAAAATTTGTTACATTTAGCAGCAAATTAGCATCGAAATTATATCAATTCGACGCTAAATCGACGCCAATAGCATCGATTTAGCGTCGAATTCATCTGATTCGATGCTAATTCGATGTTAAATGAAACAAATTTTGTTTTCAGGGTTTAGGGTAAACAATGGAAAAGGCATCGAATTTTTTAGTATCCGACGCAAAAACGACGCTACATTCAATTAATTTGGTTTAACCAATGGCGGCAAACCAAAATTTTTTATATTTGTTTTGGTTTAACCAATCTGATGTAGCGTCGAATTAGCGTTGAATATGAAAACGATTCGACGCTAACTTAAAAAACTTCCCTAAAAAATGCGGTAACCATTAACTGTGCGTGGGAACCGAAAAGAACAATAATTTGATTTTTAATTCAATCCGACGCTAATTCGATGCTAATTAGCGTCGAATTAGCGTCGATTTAGCATCGGATAGCGTAGCAAAACGCAGAAACCAGACTTCTCCTTCTTCCTCATTTCCGATTTCTCAACCTCTAAACCCATCTCCTCTCTCTCTCCACCGGCGTTTTCCTCTCTCTCCTCCGCCAAAGTTAGGCCCTCTCGGCCTGTGACCTCTCTCTCTCTCTCTCTCCGCCGACGCCACCTCCTCTCGCTCTCGGCCGTGGCTCGCCAACTCCTCCCCATCTCTCTTCGTCGACGCCATCTCTTCTCTCTCTCCGCCCCGACCTCCTCTCTCTCTCCGCAGCGAACTCCTCTCCCTCTCTCCCCGCGCCACCGAGATCCAAAGCTTGGAAACATGGTAAATTTTTTTTTTATGTTAATAAATATATGTTGAGTTTGATTTAGGAATTTGTAGAAAATAGAATAGATTTTTAGGAATTTGAATAAATTTGTATGTAGGAAATAGAATAGATTTTTAGGAATTTGCATGGATTTTTAGGATAAAGCTTGGTTTTGTAGGAATTGAAATGGATTTGTAGTAAATAGAATTAATGTGTTTGTATTTATAAAATTTATAAATTTATGAATTTATGAAAATTAATAAACAAATTTAAGAATTTTAATTTTTCAAAACATATATATATATATATATATATGTAAAATAAAATAAACATTATTTGATCTATAATTTTGAAATTAAAATAAATAATTTTTTTAATAAAAATGATTTTATAAGTAATTTTACATTTATACTCTATAATTATGAACTTATAAAAAAACAAATTTTTGAATTTAAAATAACAAAACAAGTTTACAAGTTATGTTCATAATTAATATACAAAATTTAAAAAATTTAAGCATTTTTCAATCATTTTTACAAGATTTATATTTATTTATGAATTTATATGTTTTATATGTTTTATATTTTTATTTAATAATTTTTTTATTTTATAGACGGATCCACCACCTTCCTACGGACAGTTATTTGGCGAGGATGCTACGATTCCTGGATACGATGGTCGTCGCGGATCAGGATCAGGATCAGCGTCGGGTTCGCAAGCTGCGACCTATCATCCACGAGCTCCACCACGAGGTGCATCACGAGTTGCACCACGTGTTGCACCACGAACTCCGCCGCCGCCACCGCCACCGCCTCAGCCAGAGCCAGAGACACAGCCAGAAAAAGATGAAGCAGACCCTTCCGATGACCACCCTGAGCCGCCCCCGGCAAACGCGCCTCTCATGATGCGGATTACCGAGCTTCTCCGCCAACCTGGACAAGAGACACGGGTTAGGAGTCTCCATCCGATGAGGCCTCCTGGTACATTATGGTATGATTACATCTTTTACAATATTACTAATTAAAAAACGCTAATTTTGGTTATTTAATTTTTAATTACAAATTATAATTAAATCATTGTAAATTTTTTTTAACAGGTTTAGTGATAACAAGGTATCGTGTTCGGTCACCAAGGCCATCACGGCCTATTTCACTTTGCCCCATGCTAATTGGAGCTAGACGCCGCAGCATGTGCGGGATATTTGGTTTGAGTCATGGGTGGTAAGTCATTTTATATGTACATTTATTTTTAATTATTAAAGTATTTTATTTTAAATATATTCATAACATTATTCGTATTTTTGTAGCAAGGATGGCACTGGGAGGAATTTCGTATTTTCCAAGTGCGAGCGGAGTTCGAGAAGAAGGTGCTAAAGTGCCTCAACGGTTACGTCGCTAACTTGAAGAAAGCGTTGCGCGAGAAAGGCGATGAGGCGAAGCCGATAGGGATGGATCCCGATGTTTGGTCAGGACTAGTGCTGTTTTGGGAGGATCCCCATTCGGTGGTTAGATCGGGGAAGTGTTTTGTAGCCGGTCTTATGCCGGTGGCTGAAGGAGATGGACCTTCAAAGCATTGTGCGGGTCAATCATCGTACGCCACAGTCCGCATCAATATGGTAATATTTAAATTAAATTAATTAATTTGATTTATTGTATTTGAAATATTTATTTATTATATATTTTATTATTATCTATGTTTGTTTTTGTTTAACAGGCTAATGGCGGAGATCTTCCTCCGATGCACAAAGTGATGGAGAAAACTCATCGGAAGAAGGATGGGACGTTCAACGCGTACAACGCACGACTGGCAGAGCTGTATGAGTCTGTCCAGTCCACGATGGGTGTCGAAGATCACGATAGACTTTACGAAGAGGTAATTTTTATGTTTTTATAATATAACGAAACTTATTTTTATTATAATTTTACATTTTTATTTTATAGATTGCGCCGAAGAAGAAAGGACGAACGATGGGTGTTGGATCCATCAACGATGTCCCAGCAGCTTCTACGTCTGCTCGATGTTCCTACACTCCGGGTCCGTCTCAGCCGGAATTGACGAGACAGTTGGATGCTACTAACACTAGGATTTCGCAGCTAGAGACGCACATAGAGACTAGACTAGGAGCATTGACCAGTCTTTTCAGCATCATTGCAGAGGATCATCCGACATTAGCAACTGCCTTGCAAGGGTTGCAGTTTGCTCCACCGCCTCCTCCACCTGACGGTCAATCGCAGTTCGAGCAGGAATCCGAACAGATGATTCGAGACGATGTCATCAACCTAAGGACGCAACAACGTCAGTAGATTAGCGTTTTAATTTTTTTGTATGGAATAATTTAATTTTTATAATATTATTAATTTTAATATATTTTATAATTTAAAAAAAAAAAAAACGAAACGATTCGACGCTAATTCGACGCTAATTAGTGTTGAATTAGCGTCGTCTACATGAAAGGATTCGACGCTAATTCAATGCTAATTAGCATAATCGAATTAGCATCGTTAACAGGAAAGGATTCAACGCTAATTCGACGCTAATTAGCATCTTATTAGCGTCAACAGTTTGCGTTGACAGTGGTCGACGCTAATTCGACGCTAATTAGCAGTGAATTAGCGTCGAATTGTAGCATCGTTTTAGCGTCAAATTATTTTCCGACGCTAAAATAGTGTCAAATTAGCGTCGAAAATGATTTAGCGTCGACGGTTTAGCGTCGAAATTGAATTCGACACTAAAACGACGCTAAGGCGTTTTAGCGTCGTTTTAGGGTCGAATTATGCCGACGCTAAAATGCTGTTTTCTTGTAGTGAAGCTTGAACGAGCCCTTAGGAGACAAAGACAACTAAGGATGGCCGATCAAATTGATGAACACGCCATGAATGAAGAGCAACGAGCTCTTGCTCTTGCTGCTGCTGCTGCTTTTGATGGAGAGAACCAACACGTTGAGCAACCGCTCGGTGCCCACCTAAACCCACTGATCCGTAATGAAGCAATACGTAACCCTCCAGGGAACATTTTTAGGAATCCAGTTGGTGGAAACAATCAACGTCTCATTCCACCTGGGAATATGAGAATGCACCAACAAGTTCCACATATTCAATCTCAAGGGAACCTAGATTTCCAACAGCCGTTGCATCCAAGACAAGTGCAACAAGTTCAACATCAAACTATCGGAGATGTCGATTCCTCTGATGCTTTCTTCTTTGATAGAAATCCTATCCGCCCACCTCTACCTCAAAGGATTGATTTCGAGATCAAACCTCAAATCATCGTATTGGTGAAACAAAACCAATTCCATGGGCTGTCCACGGAGCACCCTCTTGACCAGATCGATACTTTCAAAGAAATTTGTAGTACGACTCGTGCTAATGGAGTTCTTCCTGACTATTTTAAGTGCAAGCTCTTTTCGTTTTCTCTAAACGATAAGGTACTTAGATGGATGAAGTCTATACCTCCACGATCCATCACTACTTCGGACGAATACAAAGGAGCTTTCTTGAACCATTTCTACACTAAACAAAGATCGAATTCTATAAGGAACAAGATCTCGAGTTTCAAAGAAGGACCAACCGAATCCTTTTTTGAAGTCTTGGAACGTTTCAAGGAGTACACTAGGGACTGCCCTAATCATGGTTTCTCTGAAGGAAACTTATGGAATATCTTCTACAATGGAATCAATTACAAGCACCAAACATCTTTGAATTGGAATGGGAATTTCATGACCAAGCTTGTACCGGAGGCAAAGCTTTTGATTGAGAACCTTGCTGTTAGTGATGCTAATTGTTCTCAAGACTATAATAGGAGCATCAACACTACTAGATCATCAACCGATTCAACTCAAATTGCGGAGCTCAAGAACATGGTTTCACAACTACTTAAGAGTCAAAGAGGAGTTCATGCCGTTGAAGACGTTAATGATACAAGTTATGATCCTAATATGGAACGTATTGGAGATGGAATGGAGGAAAATCAAGAGGAAGTAAACTACATAGGAGGAAACTATGGGAATCAAAATTTCAACAACAACTTTCGATCTCACCCAAATCTGTCCTATCGGAGCAACAATGTCGAGAACCCTCAAGATAAATTCTACCCTCGACAAAACTTCAACCAAGGAGGCCAATATCAGTCCAAGCAACCCTTCTATTATAAGGGAATGTATTAAGTGAAACCACCATTCAACCCATCCCAACCAACCGGACCGGTTTCTTTTGATGCTAAACTCGAAGATATGAAGAAGCAAATGCTAGAAGCCTTCGGCCAACACAAGAAGGAAGTAAACCAAATGGTGGACAGTATATATTCGAAACTTAACACTAAGATCGAGTCTATTGTTACTCATCTTTCTAAGATGGATACACAACTCGTTCAAACCTTGGAAGCTGTTCGAAGACAAGACGAAGAGAAAGCAAAGAAGTTTTGCAATGTTGCTTCTACTAAAGAAGAAGAGGCCATGGTCACTCCTAAACCACTTGAAGAAGAGGTTATATTGGTCCAAGAACCAAAAGAGGAACGCCTTCCCGGCGAATCTAAGAGAGCTTACAAGAGAAGACTAAAGAGGATACCTTTGGAAAAAGTCGATAATCCGGGAAAGTTTGTTTTTCCATGCTCTATTAATGGAAAGAAGATCCATGACTGCTTGTGTGATACTGGAGCAAACGTCAATGTCATGTTACTAGCCATGGCAAAGGAACTTGGAGTGGTCGATTTCAAACCATCCAAAGTCTATATAGAATGCTTGAAAATGTCATGGTTAAAATAGGAGAGGGGATTTTTCCTACTGATTTTCAAGTGTTGGAGATGAGGACCAGAAATTTGAATCCATTGATACTTGGATTACAATTCTTAGCAACAGCCGGAGCCATTGTTGATTTTCCAAACCGAAGAATCTCTTTCGCCAATATCAACAAGAATTTCTTCTATGATGATGTAGATGCTAAGCATGTACCAAGCTCTATTGGAGTAAAGGTTATGAAACTTAGTATAGACCCCGGAGATGCCAAGAAAGGAGAAAAAAAAAGGAGATCCTAAAGCTAAAATGAAGATAGTTACAAAACTGTCCAAGGAGAAGCATAAGGACATTTCCGAAGATGTCAAGACAACTTTGACACCTATGGATGATGCTAAGAATGGGAACAAAGAAAGGAAAAGTTTATCTTTGAGAACATGGTGATAAAGATCTTCGTCCCAAGAGAAGAAGAGATCAACATGGAAACTATCAAGCGTAAGCTTGAAAACACTTTGAAGCTTTTCCCGGAAGCATTAGTTGTCAAGTATGACAATGGAGATTCACTTGGAGTCATCATAGAAGCTGAAAGATCAAAGCCTAATGAAGCTAAAGGAACACCCATTCCTTTAGTGGATCCACCAGAAGTCTAAAATCTTCAAAGGAGTCGAGCTAATTGACTTTAAACAAGCGCTTTGTGGGAGGCAACCCACATTTATGCTTTAATATGTTTTTAAAATTTTAATTTTGGTTTTCATAAGTTTATTTTACACTAATCTATTTTATTTTGATTTTTCAAGATTTCTAAAAATACAAAAAAAAAAAGGTCGTCGGTACCGGACCGCGACCTGACCTGTGTCAACTTTACGGCGACACAGGTCCAGTACCGGACGAGGTATCGGACGACGTCCTCGACCAGTATCACGACCCAACCGTCCCGCGACACAAAGGCCAATTATCGGTCCCTCGTACCGGTTTAGAACCCCGACCGGTATTCGCGACACGATGCCTTGAGCCACGACACGATCTTTACCGCGACACGAATTCGACCCATGACAAGACGCTGCGTTCGACCCATGACACGACGCGGCAGTTTTACCACGACACGAGTACGTCCGTCCCACGACACGATGACAATCCCTCCCGCGACACGAGGAAACTCTCACCGCAACTTGATACCGGACACGAGTTCCGGTTGTCCCACCCGACCGATACTTGGGACATGTTGCCCCATCCCGTACCAGGACACGAGGGCCGCGTATCGGTCCCGCATATTGATATAATGCATTTTTGGCGCATTTTAGTCTTTGTTTTGTAGGTTTTTATCGAGTCTTTCACTCTCTTTCGAGTCATTCTAGGAACTAAAGTGGCTGGAAGCAAGGATTGAAGTTTGCAATTGGATTTGGCGAAAAAGAAGGAAGAAAAGATCTTTTTGAAGATTCTGCCCAGAAGGAGCACATGCGCTGGAGTTAGGTGCTCTCGCTCCCAACAGATTTACTTATGGGCTTTTTATTAACCCCTAATTTTGTAACCCTATCTTTGGGCCAGCCGCTGTGGGCCTTTAAATAGGTCTTTCCCTGGATTTTTTAGGAGGATCACGCAGCCGCAACACAGCAGCAACAACACAACAGAGATCAACGAGTGAGAGAGAGAGATTCGAATACTTGTCTTAGAGTTTTGCTTGGAGATTTGTCTTCCACGTTTTCTTATTGAAGTTTTCTTAAACCCTAATCTCTTTACTTTGATTCAATGAAGTTTCTCTTATCACTTGCTGCTGTTGTTTGCTTGAATATGTGCGAGTAATCCCCTTTGTTAGGTTGAGGGTTCGATGAGATTAGAGAATCATAACTAAGCATAGATAGGTTTTGAAACATCACTTGATATCTCCATCAATAGTCGATCGTATTGCCTAGACTAGATTGATCACCTAGCCTTTGATTTTAGGTTAAATTTACTCATCAAAAGTGTTGTGAATTACTTGAATTGACATAGATGGGCGAGTTGTCTTTAGCCAACGACAGTTGAAGTTAAAGCAACTCGTGAACAAATCAACCCTAATCGTTTAATGCTCTTCATTCTTTGTAAGCTCAAACGGCAGTTTGGGGTGTTAGATTGTTTGTTGAAGTAGTTGATGCCACGACAGTGGGTCCTTTTGAATCTATGGTTGAGTTCTAGATTGGTTCATAACTTGATAACCTGAATAATTGCTTGGTTTTGATATCCTAATCCCTGAGATATATCCATTGACCTAACGCCTTTCCACTTATTGTTTTCAACTGAATTTTACTTTTGTTTTGCTTTGATAAATCGTGACATTTACACCATCTTTTGATCGCTTAGCTGAAGTTGTATCCCATATAATTAGAGTGTATTGATGGTCCCTTAACGAACCTTTACTATTTTTATATTGATTACGTGAACCTAGGTTTTCATCTTTAAAACTGACAAAAGGAATTTCATCACATATCGGTCGACACGCCCGACCGGTATCGAGGCAGCCCTACTACATATCCGTCCCGATCCAGCTGTCCTGCGACACGTCCCGCACGAGCCGCAGTCCCGTCTCATGCCTCGACCCACGACACTGCCCAGACCATACCGCGACTCGACCCATGACCGAGGTAAGTTCCGGTCATGATTTTGGTCAGTCCAACCGAACGGTATTCGACCGGTGCAACCCGGGTAAGTTTTCTAAACCGTTTTCTAACTGATTTTAACCCGTTCTAAAGCAATTTTAACCGGAATTAAACCAATAACATCACAAATTCTGATTTTTAAAAGGTTTACAAACTTCTTTTTGTCATTTGCAAACACAACTTCATCTTTTTTTCTCTCTCAAAAGTGTTCTTGAGGTCAAGAAGCCTAAAAATCCAATTTTGGGATTTTATCTCAATTCACTAAAATTTGTTTAGTTTTTTCACTAGGAATTCAATTCCTAATCTCATATTTCACTAAACCCAAGGTAATTTCTCTCTAAAACCTCTTTTTGTCTAATTCCAAGTTTATGCATATTTTCAAATTTTCATAGATTTAGCTTAGATTGGCTAAATTGTTGGAGAATCAATATAGGAATATTTGATTAGACTTGATATAAACATTATTGATGGGTTAATTACATGATTACAACCTTTAATTAATTTTTCACAAATTTGGATTTGTGAGGTCATAATTATAAACGAATTTGGGTGATTCATGGTTAGTTAATGCATCTATTAATATGGGTTTATCATATATACATAGGATTGATATGAATTTTGACATATTAAACACTTAATTGCAAAATTTTGGTGTTTTTAACATGTCATTAACATAAATCCGAAAACTATGATTTAATTAGAGAAAAATTAATTTACCTTTGGTTATTATTCTTCCATATTACTAATGTCTTGCTATGCTTTATTTTGATTCAATTCTCCATTGGAAGCAATTCTTTTGGAAATTGAGATTTTCAAGACCATAAAATGCTTTTTCGAGATATTTCTTTTGTAGGAACTTCAATGGAGAACGAGATTGTTCCACGGAAGTCTAAGAGAGGACATAAACCCAAGAAGCAACACGTAACCAACCAATATCACGAAGCTCAAGTCCCCCGTCCTACACGTTCTAAAACTGGATCGAAAAAGTCATCAAAGCAACATGGAAAGGATATTTTGGTGGAGAATGAAGAAGAACTTGGTTACCAACTAAGAGATGAGGAGGATGAAGCCACTCAAGTACCAATGCAGTTTGTGGAGGTCACACAAACAATACCTCACACATCACCTCCTAAGAAGAAGAAGAAAAAATCACGAGCTAAATCAACTATGGTTGTAACTTAAGCACCGAGTGTTATCATAAAGCATGTTGGACCCGAAATGAATGCTAACGTGGACTACATGGCTGGTCTACAATAGTTTGCTATGCTTCCAACTCTTGGTATTGATTTCGAGACACTAGATTTACTCGGTTTTCGAAAGGATGTTGAATGGTATCTTGAAGCATTGGGCCTATCGAAGTTTGTGACTATCTCTCACCCTACCTATGGAAGGCTTGCACGTGAATTCTTAGCCACGGTAACATTGTCTTACCCCAAAACAAAGACGACCATAGCAAAGGAAGGAATTCTCGCTTTTACGGTTAAGGAGAAATAGTATACTTTGAGTACTGAAGAACTTTGTGATATTTTGGGACTTGAGTGTTATGAGAGGATCAAGTTCAATGGTAGTGAAGCTCATTATGATGAATGGTCGAAGATAGGAAGCGACAGACTTAAGCCCGGAAGTTCTAAGGCATCGAAGATTACATGTCCGGCGATTCGTTATGTTTACTACCTAATTTCTCAACTCATTTTCAGTAGGAATGAGTATGGAGTGGTGAAACAAGAAGAATTTTACATGCTAATATCACCGTTTGTGGAGAATCCCGAGAAGGTGAACCTCGTTCCGGATTCACCAGAGTCTATGTCACCCATCTTTTGAGTCAGGTGTATCGACTTTTGTCTCTCTTTTTATTATTTTCATTTTTCTTTTATTGAGTCATCTCACCCTTATGTGACTATTTACACCGAGGACGGTGTAAGTTAAGTTTGGGAGGATTTATTGTACTAACGTCCTTTTCTATTGTCTTATGTTTTGAGTCATTTTAATGAATTTCTTAGAGTCTTTTATTGAGTCGAAAACCCTATGTTTCAAACTATGATATTTTCAGAAATTTATGTGTTTTAGGAATTTATGCGTAGAATTTATTATCTAATTACCATTGTCACAGAGTTTGTCTAGGATATACGATTCAAAAACCTTCATGACTGGAACTCGCCCCATTAAATTCATCTCGCATAAGTTTTGATGAATCCGATTTTGACTCTATTTTATTTGACCACTAACCTGATTTTAATTATTTCTCATTAAGGAGTTAGATCGGGGAAACGAATCACACATTCATGACATCTTATCCTCTTTTACCACTCTTTGTTGTCATGAATAGCCAGCTCATCTTTAGTTGGTACACTACATAAAACCCTTTACCTCTTTTCAGACCTCATGCCTTCTCTTTTTAGATATGTGCAAAAACGTCGGAGAGAAAAGGATCGACGCAATTTTCCAATCACTAGAGATGCGACGATTTGGTAAAGAAGAGTAGAGTACAAAGAACGAATTTCAAAAAGCTTGGTCGTTCCCTTGGATGATTAATACATGGTAATATTTTGTGCCTATACTTGACTCGTATCAAAGAGATACCGTTTTCTTCTTTATCATGAGAAAAAAAAAGAACAACAAAAAAAAAAAAAGGAAGGGAAAGGAAAACGGTTATCTAAGAGTTTTAAGGCCAAATGAATACCCAGGGAATGCCACAATATAAAAGAAGAAACGAGTAGAAGAGATTTCAAGTGATTCCCAGAGAAAGATCTAAGTCTGGGAGAAAAAACGCGAAGAAAGTGGTTGGGAAATTGTGGATATCAACAGGTCAATTCTCTCTTGCGATTTTGCATATTATCTTGCACCCGGAGTCTATGGTAACCCTAAACACTTTTCACCTCACCACATATATTAGCCTTTTTCAAATCCTAGCGCCGTCTACCCCGAATGATTCCCTTGATGAGAAATTCACCTATACCTTAATGAATGTAGAGAGTCGAATGAAGTGCAGTTGAGATTTTTGCAGGATTGTAATTAAAACATGGAGTAGGCTGCGAAGGTTATGGATGGCTTATGATGAAGATACCCTTGGATCGATCATGTCAAATACGGTATTAGTATCTACGTTATTTTCATATGGTTTTTCTAAGTTCAAATTATTTTCAAACCACTTTTCTATACTCGGATTTTGCTTGAGGACAAGCAAGGTTTAAGTCTCGGGGAGTTGATATGTCCCATATTTTACCTATTTTAGTATATATTTTACTATGTTTTTTATGCATTTATCTATGGTTTTATAACTTTAAAAGTAGTTTTACTCGTATTTGTGGTCTTAGAATCTTAATAGGGAAATCAAGAAAAAAGGAGAAAAAGAGCCAAAATAGTTGTAAACCAAGCTACAGCAACATTCATAAGCCAAAGACACCATCAAGAACCAAGAATTCAAAAGAATCAACATTCTACCAAATTGGACAGAACGTATACGCCAGAAGCTCGGCAGTGAACGGAGGATCATATCGATTTGAGTCAGCTTTACAATGAAGTTTGAATCATATCATTTAGAGCTATGAGCAGGAAGTTACACTGGATTTATTGGGCCGCCTCGTGGACTGTTATTCTGGGCTAATGCCAACACAAATCAAGTCACTTTGGGCCCAATACCGGTCATGTTCCTTGGCCGAAATCCCAACCGACTTTGGGAGAAGTTTTGACATAAAAAGTCTGTTTTGTCCTAAACGAAGCCCTAGAAAACCCTAAGCCTATATATACTTGTTTTTAGCCCTTTGTTAGGATGATGCAGCCGAAACAATAGAGTAATTTATCATATAGGAGCAGCCACCACGAGTTCTCTTGGTGTTCTTCATTAGATTTGGATTCTAGAGCAATCTGGTGGATGAATTCGCTTTGTATCTCGATATCGAGAAGATTCCTTTTACCCTTACTCTTTAATTCAAGTTTCTTTATCATGAATTCATCATCTATCTCTGGTTTTTCGTGCATCATGTCCGAATAGTTTTATTTGTTAGGTTTTAGGTTTTCAATGAGTTTCATAATTCGATAATTGATTGATGATTGTTTAGGGAATACATTAGAGTCTTCATCTTTACTTATACACAATGCATGATTGCTTTACCGCGCATCTAACGATCTGATCTTAGGTTGATATACTCTCCAAAAGTTTGTTATATTGCCTGAACTAGTATTTGATGAGCCAAAAGCCTTAACAATTTGAAAGGTTAGTTAAGGAGTGCTGTGAACTTTATCAAACTTGAACTTTTATGCATGTTTTCACCTTGTAATAACCTGAGAAAGTTGAGTCTATTAGGGTGCTAAAACATAGATGGTTAGTTACGTCACGATAGTGGGATGACCTTACATCAGTGCTTTGTATTCTAGACGATTCATAATTCCTAAATCCCTAAAATCAATCATTCTTTATTGTTGCATGATTCTCTGCGAAATACCTAATTCCTAATGCTTTTTTTTTTTATTGATTTTCATTACAATTCACATTCGTTGTTTGCTTACTTTATTCTCAATCACAAAAACGACAAAAATATCTTGTTCTAGCTTAGTTTTATTCATTACAATTTGAAGTGTGGTTAAGAAGTCCTTGTGGATACGATCCCTTATCTATACTAACCGTGATTGTTATGCACTTGCAGGTAGTTAGTTAAGAGGTAAAACTCGACTCGCATCAGTTATCAAGTTATGAACCAATCTAGAACTCAACCATAGATTCAAGAGGACCCACTATCGTGGCATCAACTACTTCAACAATCAATCTAATACCCTAAACTGTCGTTTGAGGTTACAAAGAATGATGAGCATTAAACGTATATGATCGATTTGTTCACGGGTTGCTTTAACTTCAACTGTCGTTGGCTAAAGACAACTCGCCCATCTATGTCAATTCCAGCAATTTACAACACTTTTGATGAGTAAATTCAATCTAAAATCAGAGACTATGCAATACGATCGACTATAGATGGAGATATCATGTAACGCCTCGACCGCCGTCGAGCTATCAGTATGCAGGGGAAATCCTCATCCTCTCGAGAGAAATCCTCATCTCTCAATAACATACAGGGGAAATCCTCATCCCCTCAGGAGAAATCCTCATCTCCTACTGGGCCCCACACCCACTCTCGGCCCATGGGCCCACCTTTCTCCGACGGTCGATGCATTAGTCCGGGAGGTTCGAAAGACTTGTTTACTAACCCTGCAAATCACCACGTGATCTTTTCCCGTGTTTTGTCCTCACTCACACAGTACTGGAAATGACTTCCCAGTAGGTCACCCATCTTTAAATTGCTCCAGCCCAAGCACGCTTAACTCTGGAGTTCTCTCTGGATGTGTGACGGAAAAGATAAGTGCACTTTGGTGATATAGGTAGCCAAATCAATTCTCTTAAGCCTCTCAGCATAAACCACATAGCGGGATGTTACAATCACCCCCACTAACTGATCGCAACGTCCTCGTTGCGTACCAGGATCGTTACCCCCGATAGTGTGACTCACACACTGTGGGAGTCGGAATCCGCATAATCAAAATTTGTAGAGACTTTCGTAGGGAACTGAATTTCTATGATTAAACCACCGCAAACAACTGTCAAGGAAATTTAGCACTCGTTCTATTGCTGTTAAGAAAGCTTTAGAGTACAAGTCTTTGTGAATTGATTTTCGGATCCCTTTCTCAAAGGACGTACATGAGTATATATACTAACCTAAGTCGGCTAATCCATTCCTAAATGATAATGGAAATCTTCCCGGGATTGCTCATACCGGTTCACTTAGGCCCTCATACGCAGCCCACTTCGGCCTTCACGAGCAACCCACTTCGGCCCGTAAGTTCCTGACTTTAGCGCACATGTCTTCGACTTCGTCACCACTTCCCCGACTTCGGAACAATATGAGCCCGACTTCGGCGCCGTATGTGACCGACGTCAGCTCCACACACGGTCGGCTTCGGTGCCGCGTGTGACCGATGTCGGCTCCACACATGGTCGACTTCGGTGCCGCATGTGACCGACATCGGTTCCACACGTGATCGACTTCGGTCCCACATTTGGCTGACATCGGTTCCATTTGCATCGCGGTACGTGATCCTCGTGTCACGGTGCACGATCCTCGTGTCGTGGTACGCGATCTTCGTGTCCCGATGTGCACGACATCGTTCGCGAGCCGACACGGTTTCCACACTTAGCCATTTTGTGACTGCTATTTTTCCAGGGGGAGATTCGACCCCAACAGTTTGCCCCCCAGCTCGGTACTATGGAAGTAGTGGCGAAGCGGTTTGTGTTAATCAGGTGATTTGCAGTCATAAAAAGCTGTTCAATTAAGCTGGGCCCCGCGAATAGTCCTTTTGCTGTTGTCTGTTGAATTACGTCAGTGTCTTCATGACTTAACGTTACCAGTTTTTCTGACGCTTCTATTGCTATCGGACGTTTCCCAAGAAATAGTAAAGCCATCTTCTCCTATAAATATTCCACACCTTCCTCATTCTTCCTTCACTCTTCACTTCTCCACTCTCTCTCTAGAAGGTACCCTCTCCTTCTCTCTCTAACTCTCCATCTTTTGCTTAAGTTTTTTTTTTTTTTTTTTTTATCGACATCGGACCCAAGTCCGGAAGTTCGCGGATCGAAGTCGATCGGGACCGGAGACGATCGGGAGCGAAGTCGACCGGGACCGAAGACGATCGGGACCGAACTCGATCGGGAGAGAAATCGACTGGGACCGAAGACGATCGGGACCGAAGTGGATTGGGACCGAAGTCGATCGTGGTACCGAAGTAGATCGGGACCGAAGTCGATCGTGGTTCCGAAGTAGATCGGGACCGAAGTCGATCGTGGTTCCGAAGTGGATCGGGACCGAAGTCGATCGTGGTACCGAAGTCGATCGTGGTACCGAAGTGGATCGGGACCGAAGTCGATCGGTACCGAAGTGGATCGCGGGCCGATCGTGGACCGACGCTGATCGGACCAACTTCGGTCGAGTGGTACCGAAGTGGATCGGACCGAAGTTGACCGCGCACCGAGGTCGATCGGTACCGAAGTGGGTCGAAGTGGAGTTGACCGCGCGCCGAGGTCGATTGGTACCGAAGTGGATCGTGGGCCGATCGTGGACCGACGTCGATCGGACCAACTTCCGTCGAGTGGTACCAAAGTGGATCGGACCGAAGTTGACCGCGCGACGAGGCCGATTGGTACCGAAGTGGATCGCGGGTCGATCGGACCAACTTCGGTCGAACGGTACCGAAGTGGATCGGACCGAAGTTGATCGCGTGCCGAAGTTGATCGCATGCCGAAGTCAAGGTTGATCGGTAACGAAGTCGGATCTCTTCCGTGTAATCTCGACAGCAGTATGGACGACCATGACGTGTACACTATGAATTCGCGGTTTCTTTGGCGGAAATGGCCAGGCGAGATACGTAGTTGCGTGCTGCAGCGAAGCCCCCGAGGCGTAAGGCTCCCAGGATAAGAGTTAGACATGATATTCCTGATCCTCCGGATTCCACACTGTGCGGTGAAGAATCTCTGCGGAAGTTGAGGTGCAAATTCAATATTTCAGAGGAGATCGAGATGATACTCCCCTCATCTTCGGATCGAGCCTGGGATCCCCCCTTGGGTTGCTTCACTATGTACGAGAGTTGTTTCAACTGGTGCTTGTATTTCTTTCCGATTCCGGAAGTCATTCTCGAGTTCTTATGGATGTATCAGCTTGTTTTAGCTCAGATAAGTCCCCGTGGTCTCCGTCATTTGATGGGCATTTTCGTGAGAAGCATTGAATGTTGCGAAGAGGTCACTGTCTTCCATCTTTTGAACTGGTTGGACGTTCGAGTATCTCGTCCTAAAGAAAGACTCGTTTACTCGTTTTCGGCTAAAGCGAATCGTTCAATCATCAGTGGCTTCCCTAGTAAAGATAGCCATTGGATTGACCATTTCTTTTACGTCTCGATAACCGAAGCATCGGTTGGTCCCCGGTGGATCAATAAGATAATTGGGAAGTGGAGAAGAAAGGGTAGTTGAGCCTAAGTCGTCGTGTCTTCGTTTTTGTTGATCCGTTGGACGTTATCTGACTCGCTTCTTCTTTTTGTTGTTTTCGCAGTTATCAATCCATTTCCGAAGGTTCCACTAGATTTTCTCACGTTAGCAGAGTTACTTGCGTCTGAGAATTGCAATTGGCAAGGAGACTTTTCTCTTAAATGGATCGAAGACGCTCGAGCCCGTTACATCTTCGGTTCTGCCTTATCAAGTAGCTCGTCGCAATCAACCATGGAGAGGAAGCTATCAGTTCGTGAAAGGAAGGAAGCCGAGGCACGCCGTTTAGCGGGTGAGTCCGAAGGCGGTGTTCAGAATATGAAGATCGATGTCGCTGATGCCCCCTGTCCCGGACGTCGTTCTGAGTCTTCGGCTGGGAATCATCCGAGGCGTCGCTCTGAGTCTGCCGCTGGAACTAGAGGCGGACGCCGATCCTTTTCTGCAGTCTCCCAAGCTTTGGACCGCGATACTGCCGAAGTGAATGAACCCGTAATAAGGCGGAATTTGATTCCTCGAAAGCGTACCTTGTCTGCCGCAGAGAAGGGAAAAGGAGTAATGCAATATACGATTAAAGCTTCCCAAGGCGGCACGATGACGCCTGAGATTGCAGAACAAGTAGCCCTCTCAGCCCCTCCGAAAGAAGGTTCTTTCGAAGATAGGTCGTCGCTCGAAGGAAACAAGGCGATCCTTTCTTCTTATGACTGCCTACAATATTTACTGCTGTTTTTAATCTATACTTGTCATTTTCCCAGTTCGTCGATTCTGTTACCAGGGCGGCACGCAAATATGCTCGCCGCACCAGGCAGGAGGCTGAGAGGATCGAGCAGGCGGCCAAAGAAGCTCAAGCTAAGTGGGAAGCTGAAGTGGCGCGGGGAAAGGCATTGGAAGCCAACATGGAGTCACTGGAAAAGACTCGTGATGAATTACGTGACTCGGGTGCCCTGAAAGATTCTGAAATCGAGTTGCTCAAGAGCCAGCTTATGTCGGAAAAAAGCTCTACCGACTCTAAGGTTAAAACTGCCACGAAGAAGATCGTGCGTTCCTTGATGAGTAAATTCAAGTCGAAAATAGAGAAGACCAAAGAGAAGTTCAAGGCTCTTGGGAAGTCGGTAGACAAGATGAATGACCTAGCTCAAATTGACGCCAATCTTGAACTCATCCGGAAGCTCTAAAGCAACGATGCTCCTACTTTGAAATCTGAAGCCGCGCAAATTTCTGAATGGAAGGAGGAATTTGTTGGCGGGGACAAGGAGTACACTGTGCTGTTTGCCGAGATCCAACAGGGGTTGGTTGTCTCTCCTTTTTCTTATGTTGATGTTCCCGCCTTCGACTCCAATCCGTTGGAAGATCAAGCCGCAGAGATTGGTGTTCACTTCTCCTCTGGGTCCAACTGGGGTCCTTCCGGTGTGTGTTTGCTTGACCCGCGTGATTCCTATACTATCAGCGCGGGGTTCGGGGGTGAGCCCGATGGTACTGAAGGTTATGGCTACAACGACGGGAACGAAGTTGATGCCGATTATGACGTTGGTGGAGGTAGAGCCGAGGTCGAGGACTACGAGTATGATGCTGGAGGCGCTGCCTCTTAGTCGATTTTCCTTAAGCGGTTCTTTGCCTTTATGTTCTCTGTACTTTGGTTTTTCTTTGTTTTGTTGCCTATATGGCCTTTGCTCATGCGAACTTTGTGCCTTGACTTCATTTTCTTTTGTGTAAGATGTTGTTCCTTGCTTTCAGCAATATGATTATGTCCCGATTTTCGACCAACGCTTCGTCTGTTGGGTTTGTTTTCAATGATTGAACTCGGCTTTACGGGGTTGCTATGATATCCGTTCCGGCTACAATCATATTATGACCAACGTTTTGTATGTTGGGTTTATGACGATCATTTCTATTTTACAAGCTGGTTCCCGTGAACCGAACTTGCTCCATCAATGGTCGTTGCGCGCTTAATATCCCGTTTTTGGGATGTGATAATCAAATCAAAGTGTTACTGTGGCCAGCAGCAACGATCGGGCTTAAGTGTCTCATTTTGATTTGGTTGATCCGTTACGGATGTTCAAATATTGACTTGGTTGATCCGTGACGGATGTTGAAGTATTGACTTGGTTGATCCGTGATGGATGTTCAAGTATTGAGAAATAGGGAGTATACGAGTATACGTACCCCACTCCCCCCCCTTTTTAGGGAAGGGGGCAGCTGAACCCATCCGAAGACGGGCTGCCTACGTACCCTTTGCAGGGATTAAGCCGCCTCGTAGTTCGTTTAGAAATGATTTAGTGATAGTATTTCTTTAGATGTCGAGCGTTCCACGAACTGGATCGCCAGCCGTGTTGGCTAATTTGTAGACTCCGGGTTTGACTACTTCGATGACTCGGTAAGGTCCTTCCCAGTTAGCACCAAGTTTGCCCGCGTTTAGCTCTGCTGTATTTTGAAAGACTTCCCGCAACACCAACTCTCCTTCCTGGAATCTACGAATCTTAACCTTCGAGTTATAGTACCTTGCTGCAGCGTTTTGATAGTTCTGAATCCGAATAAGTGCTTGGTCACGTTTCTCGTTGATCAGATCCAATGTATCAAGCATCAGAAGATGATTTAATCCTTCCTGCTCTGGTAGAAGTCTTCGTCGCACACCCGGAAATTGCACTTCTGGTGGGATAATGCACTCGGTTCCGTATACTAAGGCAAATGGGGTTTCGCCTGTTGCTCGTCCTGGTGTGGTGCAGTGCGACCATACCACTCCTTCCAGTTCGTCAGCCCATCTCCCCTTCTTCGCCTTGAGCCATTTTTTTAGCCCTTTAAGGATCGATTTGTTGGCTGCCTCGGCCTGTCCGTTTCCTTGAGGATACCTCGGCGTTGATTTGCTTAACCTAATCTTCCACTTATCGCAGAACGCCCTAAACCGAACGGAAATGAACTGCGATCCGTTCTCAGTGACGATTTCATAAGGCACGCCATGACGACATATGATATTCCGCCATACGAAACTTTCTAGTTGGGCATCCTTGATGGACGCGTATGCTTCCACCCACTTAGAAAAGTAATCGGTTAAGACCAGCATGAAACGTTTTTGCCGGGACGGGTGGAGCGGATCAACAATATCCATTGACCAACGCATAAACGGATATGGTGAGGTGATCGATGAGAGCATCTCTGTAGGCTGATGAATCTTCGGGGCGTGACGTTGGCATTGCTCGCATTTAGCTGAAAACACTTCGCAATCCCTTATCATTGTTGGCCAATAATACCCGTGTCGTTTGATCCTCATTGCTAATGCTCGTCCTCCGGAATGGTTTCCGCAAGACCCGTCATGAACCTCTTCCATGATCTTCCGAGCTGCCTTGCCTTCAACACATTTTAGCAACGGTCCGGAGAAACACCACTTGAAAACTTCTCCATCTAACAGGGCATATCGTGCGGCCTGAGCCTTGAGCTTACGGGCTGCCCATTTGCCAGAAGGTCGTTCTCCATCGTAGATGTAACTGCGAATGTCACCGAGCCATGGCTTGTCGCAGCCGTATTCTGGACTGATCACATCATCGTGGCCCTCCATAATTTCCTCTTCGTCAGCGGTCGGATCGGGATATCCGTCAAGGTCATCACGTGGGTTATCGTCAGCTTCCGTCATAACTGCATCCTCTTGTTCCGGACCGGGATCATTGCGGATGGTGACTTCGGATCCGGGAAAACCACGACTCGTTCCGGGTTCCGAAGTGGAAGGGCATTCTGGTGCCGAAGTGGACGGGCCACCGACGGGAACGTTGGTTTTGCCAACCTCGGATCTTGTATGTCCTGAGGTTCTGATGTCGTCGGCTTCGGGTCTGGAGCCGATGTCGTCTTTGGCCAATGGAACCGAAGTCGTGATTGATGGAGCCAAAGTCGTGACTGAAGGAGCCGAAGTCGTGACTGAAGGAGCCAAAGTCGTGACTGAAGGAGCCGAAGTCGATGTCGTTTTTGCCAAAACATCCTTAGTGCTTCCCTTCGTGCGTCTGGCTGTCTGGGACCGAGTGACTACGTTTATGGTCTCGATCGTCTTGATGCTGGGATGTTCAATGAACTCGACTGGTATGACCCGTTTCAAATCCGGATCCGAAGTCGAAGCAAGAACTGCTAACGCATCAGCCGAAGTGTTCTCGCCCCGAGGGATTCTCGTCAGGGTGAATTTTTTAAATTGTCCGGCCAAATCCTTCACAATCTGTAAGTATAACCCCATGCGATCTTCCTTCGCCGCATACTCGCCGCTGAATTGATTTACAACAAGCTGGGAATCACAAAACGCATGTATGTTTTCGATCTTCAATCCCAAGGCTAACCTCATTCCAGCAATGAGAGCTTCATATTCTGCTTCGTTATTTGACGCATGAAAACCTAAGCGAAAAGACTGCTCCAGTAGCTCTCCAGTCGGAGATGCCATTCTTATCCCCACTCCTGAACTGTTTTTTATGATGATCCGTCGACGTGTAGCTTCCAAATCGGTTTAGGTTCGTCTTCTTCGGGACCCTCGTCCAAGGTCTCAATAAGGAAGTCCGCTAGAACTTGAGATTTTTTACAAGTCCGGCCTCGGTATTCGATGTCGTATTCACTAAGTCACTAAGTTCGACGGCCCACTTCGCCAATCTTCCTGACTGGCTCGGACTATGAAGGACTGATCTCAAGGGAAAAGTGCTGAGAATTACGATTGGGTGTGACTGGAAGTAATGTCTTAATTTCCTGGCGCACATGACCACAGCTAGTGCTAACTTCTCCATTAGCGGGTACCTTATCTCCGCAGCGACTAAACTCTTGCTGACGTAAAAAATTGGCTTCTGCTCTCCCATTTCTTCCCGAACAATCACTCCGCTAACGGCCACCGAAGAGACCGCAATGTACAGGAAAAGTGGCTCGCCATCTACTGGTTTTGCAAGTATCGGTGGACTTGCCAAGTATTCCTTTAATTCCTTGAATGCTGTCTCACACTTCTCGTTCCAATTGAAGTCCTTCTTCCCCCGCAAAGTATCATAAAACGGCAAACACCTATCGGTTGAGCGTGAAATGAAGCGGTTAAGCGCTGCAACTCTTCCGGTCAACCGTTGCACCTCCCGTTTAGTTTTCGGAGAAGCCATATTTTTTAGTGCGTCTATTTGCTTCGGATTCGCCTCAATGCCACGGCGAGTGACTAAGTAACCAAGGAATTCTCCAGATGTTACCGCAAACCTACACTTTGTCGGATTCAGTTTCATATTGTGCAAGTTCAGCCGCTCAAAACATTCCCGCAAATGCTCGATGTGATCTTCTTTGCTCAACGACTTCACTAACATATCATCAATATACACCTCCATTGTTTTTCCCAGCTGGTTAGCAAACATTCTGTTGACCAGTCGCTGATATGTTGCTCCCGCGTTTTTTAGCCCAAATGGCATCACTTTGTAGCAGTAGATTCCTCGGTCCGTGATGAAAGCTGTCTTGTCTTGATCTTCGGGGTTCATAAGAATTTGGTTGTATCCCGAAAAGGCGTCCATGAACGACAGTAGCTCATTGTCGGCTGTTGCTTCGACCAGGCGATCAATATGAGGCAAAGGAAAGCTATCCTTTGGGCATGCTTTGTTCAGATCCGTGAAATCCACGCAAACGCGCCATTTTCCGTTCTTTTTCTTGACTACGACAGGATACGCTAACCAATCCGGATACTTGACTTCCCTGATCGAGCCAACCCTGAGAAGCCTATCTACTTCGTCGTTAACCGCTTTCGCCCTTTAAGGTCCGAGTTTTCTTCTCTTCTGCTTGACTGGTTTGAAGCTTGGATCAACGTTTAACTCATGGCTTGTCACACTGATATCGATACCCGGCATATCTTCGGCAGCCCACGCGAAAGTACTGACGTTCTCCTTAAGACACGAGACAAGTTTTTTTTCGATGTCTTCGCTTAGTGTGGAACCAATCTCCACGCACCGCTCCGGGTGTTCATCGTCTATGCAGACCGTGATAACGGGGTCACAGAGTGGCCTACTTTCTTTTGTGCGACCCTCCGTTATCTGTAATTGCTATAATAGTTTGCTGAGCCCTTTCACCGGCTCTCTATCCGTCTTCATCTTCTTTTGCTTTGACACTTGATCCGTTACTGGTTTCCTAAGTTTATGCTCTGTCAGAAAGCATATTCGGAACTCCTTCTGACTTCCCCGAATGGTTTTCACTCCGCCTGGTGTTGGAAACTTGACGCAAAGATGATAGGTCGATGCAACTGCCCTCATCGAATTCGGGCAAGGAGTCCCCAATATCATATTATAAATAGCAGGGTGATCTGAGACAGAGAACTCAACATTTTTCGTTACTCCTCCGGCTTGAACTGGTAGTGTGATCAATCCCATTGTCATTGTCTTTTCTCCAGAAAAATTTGTTACCGGTTTCGGGAATGGTCTGACTGCGGCTAAGTCGATGTCCATTCGCTTCAGTGTTTCCTTGAATATTATGTCCATCGTACTTCCAGTGTCAATCAGCACCCGAGCTACGTCACAGTTAGCCACGACTATTTCGACCACGAGAAGATAATCATGAGGTTTATCAATCCCAACCGTCTCATTTTCTTCGAAGGTAATGACATCGTTTTTAACAGTAGACGGGATCTGGAGGTTCATACTAACATCAGCTCACCTTTGGAAGGCTTTAATGGAGGAAGCAGTGTCTGCGCAGTAACGTGATCCACCCATAATCATGTTAATGCGCCTTCGCGGTTCTGGTGGTGGGGCTTCGTTCTTTTACCTCTGACGCTTCTGACCTTCTTTGTCAGCTGGGTCGGTTCCATCATTGTTGACATCCATGGCGAAATCGTCAATGCTAACGTTTCCTCCAAGCTCTCCTGCTGCTAGTTTTGCAGCGAGTTTTAAACCTAGAACCCGACAATTCGCGGTTGAGTGCCCAACGACGCGATGGTGTTCGCAATACGCAGCTTCGTCGTAAGTACTCTCCTTCCTTACCCAGGTGTTCCAAGGATCTCGGCCATGGCCACGGCCACGCACCTGACCTCTTCCTCGTGAGTTACCCTGTCCTTGACCTCGTCCAGTGGATTCTACCTGAAAACTATGTGCTCCTTTGAATCCTCCTTCATGCTGGACAAAACCGGGCGTGTGATTGCCTTTCTTGGTACTCTAATGCTGTTGAGTTTGCGGTTGCTGATTTGTTTGCTTCGGTTTTCCGTGTCTTTCGGTGGACAACGTGGTCTCCTCCTCTTGATTGATGAACCCGGAAGCCCGGTGCAAGGCATCTTCTATCGTCGAGGGAGTGTTCACGGTCATCTCCTTCTTGAAATCCGAGGTGTACCAGAGTGCCTTTTTCAGGGCGAGTAGGGCGGCCTTGTCGCTAACGTGCTCTACTTTAGACATAACGGTCTTGAATCTTCCGATGAAACTCCGAAGCGTCTCGTTCTGTCCTTGCGACATTGTCCATAAATCCGCATCGGAAACCCCAGGATCTATGAATATGGAGTAGTGTTTCAGGAATGCTGCGGTTAGCTGACCGAAGTTGTCAATGGAATTCCGATCGAGTCTAGAAAACCACTGAAGGGCAGGTCCGTTCAAGTGTTCAACGAATAACAGGCACTTTCCGGCGTCTCTCTCGCCTTCCCGAAAATTAGCACGACCCATTGCAATTGCGAACGATGTGATGTGGTCTTTTGGGTCACTATTCCCTTCGTAGATCGGGATCTTAATCTTTTCGGGATCTGTAATTTTCACTTCGGTGATACGGGATGTGAACGGAGTAGTTTGCGCTTCTTCCAGAACGCGGTCGATTTCCGGCGCCTTGCTAGTGGCCCTGTGCATCTGTGATTGAACAACTTTCAAGTTGGCAGCTGTTTGATCCATCTCTGCCCGAAGTGCGATCATCTCATCTTTCTGGACCTGGATCGCGGCTCTTCGTTCACTTTCGAATCGAGTTTGTTGCGCCAGAAGACAACCCTCTTCTTCCTCGATCTCGTCCTCAAATTGTCGTAGCTCATTGCCGGCGTTACGATCTTGCGCTGGATTTTTCGCATCCAGATCATCACAGGTTCTGATTCGGTTTCGTTCCGGGCGCCAGCTCTTTGAACCTCAGGGTTTGGCTCACCGGTCATGGTTGTAGGGCGTGTCGGAGGTATCCCCGTTTGTGTTCTCTGCGGTGTCGTAAATTCGAAGGGAATTGGTCGTACCGGTCTCCTCGGTCGATCTTGGCCCGACCCCCCAGCTTGGTTCTGGTTGGCAGCCGCTAGGGTTTCTAGTCGGGCGTTGGCGGTTGCGTGTTGCTTATCATGATCTTCGATCCTCTTCACCAACGTTTCAAGCATCGCCTTGATCTGGGTCATGGCGTCGGGCATCGTGTCCACGGTTACTGGTGGTGACTGCTGCTTCTCTCCTCCCCCGGTAGTACCCGCAGAGTTCGTTTCTTCACTAGACATCTTCTTTCGTATCGGATTGGCGGTGGTTTTTCGTGTCAAAAATTTCAAGAGTCCCCTTAGACGGCGCCAAATTGTGGGAGTCGGAATCCGCACAATCAAAATTTGTAGAGACTTTCGTAGGGAACTGAATTTCTATGATTAAACCACCGCAAACAACTGTCAAGGAAATTTAGCACTCGTTCTATTGCTGTTAAGAAAGCTTTAGAGTACAAGTCTTTGTGAATTGATTTTCGGATCCCTTTTTCAAAGGACGTACATGAGTATATATACTAACCTAAGTCGGCTAATCCATTCCTAAACGATAATGGAAATCTTCACGGGATTGCTCATACCGGTTCACGTAGGCCCTCATACGTAGCCCACTTCGGCCTTCACGAGCAACCCACTTCGGCCCGTAAGTTCCTGACTTTAGCGCACATGTCTTCGACTTCGTCACCACTTCCCCGACTTCAGAACAGTATGAGCCCGACTTCGGCGCCGTATGTGACCGACGTCAGCTCCACACATGGTCGGCTTCGGTGCTGCGTGTGACCGATGTCGGCTCCACACATGGTCGACTTCGGTGCCGCATGTGATCGACATCAGTTCCACACGTGATCGACTTCGGTCCCACATTTGGCTGACATCGGTTCCATTTGCATCGCGGTACGTGATCCTCGTGTCGCGGGGCACGATCCTCGTGTCGTGGTACGCGATCTTCGTGTCCCGATGTGCACGACATCGTTCGCGAGCCGACACGGTTTCCACACTTAGCCATTTTGTGACTGCTATTTTTCCAGGGGGAGATTCGACCCCAACACACACTCGCCAAGGTTCGCTCTGATACCACTTGTAACGCCTCGACCGCCTTCGAGCTATCAGTATGCAGGGGAAATCCTCATCCCCTCGAGAGAAATCCTCGTCTCTCAATAACATACAGGGGAAATCCTCATCCCCTCAGGAGAAATCCTCATCTCCTACTGGGCCCCACGCCCACTCTTGGCCCGTGGGCCCACCCCTCTCCGACGGTCGGTGCGTTAGTCCGGGAGGCTCGAAAGACTTGTTTACTAACCCTGCAAATCACCACGTGATCTTTCCCCGTGTTTTGTCCTCACTCACACGGTACTGGAAATGACTTTCCAGTAGGTCACCCATCTTTAAATTGCTCCAGCTCTAGCACGCTTAACTCTGGAGTTCTCTCTGGATGTGTGACGGAAAAGATAAGTGCACTTTGGTGATATAGGTAGCCAAATCAATTCTCTTAAGCCTCTCCACATGAACCACATAGCGGGATGTTACATATCAAGTGATGTTTCAAAACCTATTTATGCTTAGTTATGATTCTCTAACCCCATCGAACCCTCAACCTAACAAGGGAAATTACTCGCACATAATCAAACAAACAACAGCAGCTAGAGACATAAGAAACTTCATTGAATTGCAATAGAAGAAAGTAGGGTTTAAGAAATCTTCAACAATAACGTGGAAGGCAATCCTCAAACTTACAAACTCTAAAAACAAGTATCAAATCTCTCTATCTCTGTCACTTGCGTTTCGTTCTGTTGATGTGGTGTCTGCGTGATCCCGTGGTGCCCAAAAGGATCGAAAAACTTCCCTTTATAAGCCCACGGCGGCTGGGAAAAAATAGGGTTGCAAAAAATTAGGTTTAATGAATGTTTCCATAATTGGATCTTCTGGGAGCAGGTGCTCCCTCTTCTGGGGCGGGTGCTCCCTTTCTTCAAAATATTCCAAAAACATCCAGATTCCTTCCTTTTTCACCAAATCCAATTGCAAGTTCCAATCCTCCATTTCAGCTGCATTTTAGACCTAGAATGACTCAAAGTAGAGTGAAAGACTCGATAAAAACCTACAAAACAAATGTTAGACTGCGCCAAAAATGCATTATATCAATTCCCCCAGACTTAGATCTTTGTTTGTCCTCAAACAAATTCAAGACCAAGTGAAGGAGAAAGGTTTGAAAACGCGGGAACTCTTTTATCCTCAGTGAACCAGGTTTAAAACATTCAATCTGCAGACCACATAATCCAGATTACAAATAATAAAGCTTTACTAAAACTCCTCAACACATTTTTCAACCAAGTTTCATTTCCCAAACAAAAACTCAACGCATTCAAAGTTGCGTGAGGGTCTCGCTAAAGGCACCATCTAGGGTAGACGACGCTACGGGTTAAGGCCATTTAGAGGTGGAGTTAAGTGTTTAAAGTGTTTAAGGGTTACCCGATGTTTCGTAGAGGATGCAGGATATCGCACAAAATTGCAAGAGATAATAGGTCTGTTGATATTCCACATTCTCTAAACCACTCTTTCTTTCTTCCAACCTCTCAAACATCTCAACTAGCCATCGTCCACCTTGGGTATACTCGCTGTGCAGAGAGACATTTTCAATTTTACATATTCACCACTCTTCATCATCTGTTTTTTTATTATTTTTTTATTTTTTATTTCTTTTAACATAATAAGATGATGATGAAGAGGGTTTTTGATTACAAGTGTATGTCTCTCAAACACGAAAATATCAGAGTTGTTATACATACCCAAGTGGAGCTCATCAATGTTATTCCTCCTTCGTGGATTTTTGTTCCTCCTTGTCGTAAAACCATCTTCTGGAAATAGGAGCGGGTGCTCCTTCTGGGAATCAGTGTTCTTGTTCTTCAGAAAGAGTGATTTAAAGACAGTGTCGACCCAATTCTCTCCGGCCCTTTTGCGCATATGCTGCACATATGACAATGAAGTAACAAGAATGCAAGAGCTTGAAAAGAGGTTAGGGTTAAGGAGGGTACTAATTAAAATGAGCTAGCTATTTAGGAACAACAAGAGTGATAAAAAGAATAAGGAGTTCTGAATATGATTCGTTTCCCTAATCCAGTGCCAATAGCGAGAGGAATTTTTGGTCAATATGAAACCTGGAAGATAGTGTATTGAAGTGTTCCAGTTGTTCCTTGTACCTATGCTCTGTAGAAATAGTCACTAGAGAGAAAGTTAAACATAGATAGTTCAAAGATCATCATAAGATAAAGTCCTAATTCCCGACAAAGTCTTGAGTCAATAAAATAAACAAAAAATAGACTCAAACAAGACATAAGAAAATAGAAAAACAACCAAAATAAAAGTCATTAGTGGCAACTCCCCCCAGACTCACTTCACACCGTCTCGGTGTGAGAATAAGAAAAGAGAGAGTGAGAAAGAAATAAAAATCATAAGGAAAAAGCAGAAAATTAAAAAGTGTTCATGGAATTACTAAGATAGGATAGAGTAGCGATGTCTAATTGCTGGTGGTATCATCGGAGTCCTCATTGGTGATCGGCTTCTTGCGTTTGCCCGAGCGAGTGGATGGATCGGTCGATGTGGACGGGCGAGCCGAAGTCTGCTGGACAGGCGCAGTAGAGGGCATTGTCTCATTAGCGTGTGAGTCGCTGCATTCCTTTCTGGAGCATGTGCAGAATACGGCGAAGCAACCCATTGTTCTTCTTGGTGGAGGCCACCATCCAACGGTGGTACTCGGTGTCCTCTCGGTTGTCTGAGATGTCTCCAAGCGTCAACTCACTCGCATAAGGTCGGCAGTAGTAAGCTCTGGCCTGTTGCGTCCACTGTGTATCTGCTTCAAAGTCCTCAAACTTGTCTGGGCTCAAACGAACGTCTAGAACTGGAGCTGGAGCAGGAGCAGGTCTGGTAGTGGAGGTGCTCCTCCTGCGCTTAGGGTTGCTCTGCGGAAGTGCTCCTGTGGCAGAGCATAAATAATCTGTTCCAGGCGTAAAACCGACGTTTGCCGCGACCTCTAAATCAGTCAGGGATGGCTGGGGCAATCGGCAGTAGCTAGTGGATGGACCGGTCGATGTGGACGGGTGAGCCGAAGGCTGCTGGACAGGCGCAGTAGAGGGCATTGTCACGGTAGCGTGTGAGTCGCTGCATTCCTTTCTGGAGCATGTGCAGAATACGGCGAAGCAACCCATTCCTTTCTGTTTTGGAGCATGTGCATATTTTACCTATTTTACTATATATTTTACTATGTTTTCTATGTTTTCTATGCATTTATTTACGAATTTATACCTTTAAAGGTAGTTTTTCTCCTATTTGTAGTTTTAGAGTATTAACAGGGAAACAAAGGCAAAAAGAGCCAAAACAGGTGTAAATCAAGTTACAACAACTTTCAAAAGCCAAAGACACAATCAAGAACCAAGAATTCACAAGAATCAACATTCTACCAAATTGGACAGAACGTATACGCTAGAAGTTCAGCAGTGAACGGAGGATCAAATCGATTTTTAATTGGATGAAACTTAGTGTGAAGATAGATCTTTGAGTCAGCTTCACAATGAAGTTTTAATCATCTCAATTGGAGCTGTGAGCAGAAAGTTACACTGGATTTAGTGAAGATACATCAAGCTGCCTCAGAAATAAAGCAAGTGCAGAATCGATCCAAATACCGGGCCACTTCATGGACCGATATTCTGGACTGATGCCAGCATAAATCAAGGCACTTTTGGCCCAATACTTGTCGTGTACCCTGACCAAAATCCCAACCGACGTTGGAGCAGTTTTGACGTAAAAAAACGGATTTGACCTAAATGAAGCCCTAGAAGACCCTAAGCCTATATATACTTGTTTTTTAGCCTTTTTTTAGGAGGCAGCCAAAAACAATAGAGTATTTTATCATGCAGTAGCAGCCACCACGAGTTCTCTTGGTGTTCTTCTTTATATTTGGATTCTAGAGCAATCCGGTGGATGAATTCGCTTTGTATCTCGATATAGAGAAGATTCCTCTTATCCTTACTCTTTAATTCAAGTTTATTTATCATGAAGTCATCAATTATCTCTGGTTTTTCGTGCATCATGTCTGAGTAGTCTTGTTTGTTAGGTTTTAGGTTTTTAATGAGTTTCATAATTCGATAATAGATTGATGATTGTTTAGGGAATACAATAGAGTCTTCATCTTTACTTATACTTAATGCATGATTGCTTTACCATGCATTTAGTGATATTATCTTAGGTTGATATATTTTTCAAAAGCTTGTTATATTGCCTGAACTAGTATTCGATGAGCCAAAAGCCTTAACAATTCGAAAGGTTAGTTAAGGAGTGCGGTGAACTTTATCAAACTTGAGCTTTACTGCATGTTTTCACTTTGTAATAACTTGCGACAGTTGAGTCTATTAGGGTGTTAAAACGTAGATGGTTAGTTACATCACGATAGTGGGATAACCTTAAATCAGTGCTTTGTGTTCTAGACAATTCATAATTCCTAAATCCCTAAAATCAATCAATCATTATTGTTGCATGGTTCTCTACGAAATACCTAAGTCCTAACGCTTTTCCTTTATTGATTTTCATTACAATTTACATTTGTTGCTTGCTTACTTTATTTTCAATCACAAAAACGACAAAAATATCTTGTTCTAGCTTAGTTTTATTCATTACAATTTGAAGTGTGGTTAAGAAGTCCTTGTGGATTCAATCCCTTATCTATACTAACTGTGATTGATGTGCACTTGCAGGTAGTTGGTTGAGAGGTAAAACTCGACACACATCAGTGGAGGCCACCATCCAACGGCGGTACTCGGGGTCCTCTGGGTTGTCTGAGATGTCTCCAAGCGTCAACTCACTCGCATAAGGTCGGCAGTAGTAAGCTCTGGCCTGCTGCATCTGCTGTGTATCTGCTTCCAAGTCCTCAAACTCGTCTGGGCTCAAATGAACGTCTAGAACTGGAGCGGGAGCAGGAGTAGGTCTGGTAGTGGAGGTGCTCCTCCTAGGCTTAGGGTTGCTCCGCAAAGGTGCTCCTGTGGCAGAGCATAAATACTCTGTCCCAGGCGTAAAACCGACGTTTGCCGCGACCTCTAAATCAGTCAGGGATGACTGGGGCAATCGGCATTACCGGGCAGTCTTGTCTCGGGCGGTGAACGTGTAAATGTTAGTATCAGACAAGATGTCACAAGAGAGGAGGTAAGCAGTGTCCATAAATTCCGTCCTCGGGTTGCAAGTGTAGGACTCAATGTCGATCCCGAAATGGATGAACAGCCTGGTCAAGAGACTCCCTTTCCGCTCTGTATGCGCGACAGCTTTGCTCTTGGTGATCTTAGTCTTCTTATCCGCAATAATTGAGGCAAACAACGCTCCAATGTTGACACTTCCGTCAAACTCGCACCTCAACCCGTCTTTGCCTTCAATGGTTTCCCTTACCGCAGTGTAGAGAAAAATCAACTCATCGTTCCGGACCTTGCTCACATCATCTCGAGAGAAGAAAATGGTGCTTACCGCCTTGGCCCCAATCCGAAGAGCGGGGTTCAGAATGGTTGATTGGGCAGCTGAGCGAGAGAAGTAGTCGCCAATGGCGATGAAATCCCAAAATGATGAGCAACTGGAAGGCGTGTAGGGAGATCCACCTTCTCCGGCGTAGAGTCAAACCCGTAGATGTCACAAAGGTCGGTGATAGTGACCTCATATCTCTTTCCTCCAGCAAAGAAAGAGAGCATCCCTTGTGAGGCTACCGGCTTGCGCGGGTCAGAGTAGACTAGTTTTGCCAAGGCTAAGCACTGCCTAACTAAATTCGGGTATAGAGCATCCGGTTGAGTGTTCATGGAATTACTAAGATAGGATAGAGTAGCGATGTCTAATTGCTGGTGGTATCATCGGAGTCCTCATTGGTGATTGGCTTCTTGCGTTTGCCCGAGCGAGTGGATGGATCGGTCGATGTGGACGGGCGAGCCGAAGGCTGCTGGACAGGCGCAGTAGAGGGCATTGTCTCGTTAGCGTGTGAGTCGCTGCATTCCTTTCTGGAGCATGTGCAGAATACGGCGAAGCAACCCCATTGTTCTTCTTGGTGGAGGCCACCATCCATCGGTGGTACTCGGCGTCCTCTCGGTTGTCTGAGATGTCTCCAAGCGTCAACTCACTCGCATAAGGTCAGCAGTAGTAAGCTCTGGCCTGCTACGTCCACTGTGTATCTGCTTCCATGTCCTCAAACTGGGCTCAAACGAACGTCTAGAACTGGAGCGGGAGCAGGAGCAGGTCTGGTAGTGGAGGTGCTCCTCCTGCGCTTAGGGTTGCTCTGCGGAAGTGCTCCTGTGGCAGAGCATAAATCATCTATTCCAGGCGTAAAACCGACGCTTGCTGCGACCTCTAAATCAGTCAGGGATGGCTGGGGCAATCGGCAGTAGCGAGTGGATGGACCGGTCGATGTGGACGGGCGAGCCGAAGGCTGCTGGACAGGCGCAGTAGAGGGCATTATCTCGGTAGCGTGTGAGTCGCTGCATTCCTTTCTGGAGCATGTGCAGAATACGGCGAAGCAACCCATTCCTTTCTGTTTTGGAGCATGTGCATATTTTACCTATTTTACTATATATTTTACTATGTTTTCTATGCATTTATTTACGGTTTTATACCTTTAAAGGTAGTTTTTCTCGTATTTGTAGTTTTAGAGTATTAACAGAGAAACAAAGGCAAAAAAAGCCAAAACAGGTGTAAATCAAGTTACAACAACTTTCATAAGGCAAAGACACCATCAAGAACCAAGAATTCACAAGAATCAACATTCTACCAAATTGGACAGACGTATACGGCAGAAGTTCAGCAGTGAACGGAGAATCAAATCGATTTTGAATTGGAGCTTTGAGTCAGCTTCACAATCAAGTTTGAATCATCTCAATTGGAGCTGTGAGCAGGAAGTTACACTTGATTTAGTGAAGATACGTCAAGCTGCCTCAGAAATAAAGCAAGTGCAGAATCGATCCAAATGCCGGGCCACTTCATGGACCGATATTCTGGGCTGATGCCAGCATAAATCAAGGCACTTTTGGCCCAATACCGGTCGTGTAGCCTGACCAAAATCCCAACCGACGTCGGAGCAGTTTTGACGTAAAAATACAGATTTGACCTAAATGAAGCCCTAGAAGACCCTAAGCCTATATATACTTGTTTTTAGCCTTTTGTTAGGAGGTAGCCGAAAACAATAGAGTAGTTTATCATACAGTAGCAGCCACCACGAGTTCTCTTGGTGTTCTTCTTTAGATTTGGATTCTAGAGCAATCCGGTGGATGAATTCGCTTTGTATCTCGATATAGAGAAGATTCCTCTTACCCTTACTCTTTAATTCAAGTTTATTTATCATGAGGTCATCACTTATCTCTGGTTTTTCGTGCATCATGTCTGAGTAGTCTTGTTTGTTAGGTTTTAGGTTTTCAATGAGTTTCATAATTCGATAATAGATTGATGATTGTTTAGGGAATACAATAGAGTCTTCATCTTTACTTATACTTAATGCATGATTGCTTTACCACGCATTTAGTGATCTGATCTTAGGTTGATATACTTTCCAAAAGCTTGTTATATTGTCTGAACTAGTATTCGATGAGCCAAAAGCCTTAACAATTCGAAAGGTTAGTTAAGGAGTGCGGTGAAGTTTATCAAACTTGAGCTTTATTGCATGTTTTCACTTTGTAATAACCTGCGACAGTTGAGTCTATTAGGGTGTTAAAACGTAGATGGTTAGTTACATCACGATAGTGGGATAACCTTAAATCAGTGCTTTGTGTTCTAAACAATTCATAATTCCTAAATCCCTAAAATCAATCAATCATTATTGTTGCATGATTCTTTGCGAAATACCTAAGTCCTAACGCTTTTCCTTTATTGATTTTCATTACAATTTACATTTGTTGCTTGCTTACTTTATTTTCAATCACAAAAAAAGACAAAAATATCTTGTTCTAGCTTAGTTTTATTCATTACAATTTGAAGTGTTGTTAAGAAGTCCTTGTGGATTCGATCCCTTATCTATACTAACCGTGATTGCTGTGCACTTGCAGGTAGTTGGTTGAGAGGTAAAACTCGACACACATCAAGTTTTTGGCGCCATTGTCGGGGACTTCGAAGAACATAACATTCGAATTTTTGACTAAAACTCAGTCTAGAACGCTTTAATTTCAGTTTTTCTTTTTATTTCGATTTTATTTTTTTATTTTTCAACTTTGATATCTCGTTTTCTTTTATTCTTTTCCGTGTGTTTCAGGTGTTTATGCCTAGTACTAGAAATTCTAACGAGAAAAATCTAGTCGTACCTGAGCAAGAAATCGATAAGCTTGAACGAGCCCTTAGGAGACAAAGACAACTAAGGATGGCCGATCAAATTGACGAGCACATCATAAATGAGGAGGAACGAACCCTCGCTGCTGCTCTTGAAAGAGTGAACCAACCCGTGGAGCAACCACCTGGTGCCCACCTAAACCCACCTGTTCGTAATGATGCTATCCGTAACCCTCCGGAGAACATTGTTAGGAATCCAGTTGGTGGAAACGATCAACATCTCATTCCACCTGGGAATATGAGAATGCAACAACAAGCTCCACATCTTCAACCTCAAGGGAACTTAGATTTCCAACAGCCCTTGTATCCAAGACAGGCGCAACAAGTCCAACATCAAACTATCGGAGATGTCGATTCCTCCGATGCTTTCTTCTTTGACAGAAATCCCATCCGCCCACCTCTACCTCAAAGGAATGATTTTGAAATCAAACCTCAAATCATTGCATTGGTGAAGCAAAACCAATTCCATGGGCTGTCCACGGAACATCCTTTTGACCACATCGACACTTTCGAAGAAATTTTTAGTACGACTCGTGCTAATGGAGTTCCCGCTGACTATTTTAAGTGCAAGCTCTTCTCGTTTTCTCTAAATGACAAGGCACTTAGATGGATGAAATCTCTACCCCCACGGTCCATCACTACTTGGGACGAATACAAAGGAGCTTTCTTGAACTAGTTCTACATTAAACAAAGATCGAATTCTATAAGGAACAAGATCTCAAGTTTCAAGCAATGACCAACTGAATCCTTCTTTGAAGCCTTGGAACGCTTCAAGGAGTACACTAGGGACTGCCCTAATCATGGTTTCTCTGAAGGAAACTTATGGAATATCTTCTACAATGGAATCGATTACAAGCGCCAAACATCTTTGAATGCTGTGAGTAATAGGAATTTCATGACCAAGCTTGTACCGGAGGCAAAGCTTTTGATTGAGAACCTTGCTGCTAGTGATGCTAATTGTTCTCAAGACTACAATAGGAGCATCAACACCACTAGATCATCAACCGATTCAACTCAAATTGCAGAGCTCAAGAACATGGTTTCGCAACTACTTAAGAGTCAAAGAGGAGTTCATGCTGTTGAAGACATTAATGATACAAGTTATGATCCTAATATGGAACATATTGGAGATGGAATGGAGGAGAATCAAGAGGAAGTGAACTACATAGGAGGAAACTATGGAAATTGAAATTTCAACAACAACTTTCGATCTCACCCAAATCTGTCCTATCAGAGCAACAATGTCGAGAACCCTCAAGATCAATTCTATCCTCGACAAAACGTCAACCAAGGAGGCCAATATCAGTCCAAGCAACCATTCTTTTCCAAGGGAATGTATCAAGTGAAACCACCATTCAACCCATCCCAACCAACCGGACCGTTTTTTTTTTTATGCTAAACTCAAAGATATGAAGAATCAAATGCTAGAGGCTTTCGGCCAACACAAGAAAGAACTAAACCAAATGCTGGAAAGTAGGTATTCGGAACTTAACACTAAGATCGAGTCTATTGCTACTCATCTCTCTAAGATGGATACACAACTTGTTCAAACCTCGGAAGCTGTTAGAAGACAAAACGAAGAGAAAGTAAAGAAGTTTTGCAATGTTGCTTCTACTAAAGAAGAGGAAGCCATGGTCACTCCTAAAACACTTGAAGAAGAGGTTATCTTGGTCCAAAAACCAAAAGAGGAACGCCTTCCCAAAGAATCTAAGAGAGCCTACAAGAGAAGACTAAAAAAGATACCTTTGGAAAAAGTCGATAATCCGGGAAAGTTTGTTTTTCCATGCTCTATTAATGGAAAAGAGATCCACGATTACTTGTGTGATACTGGAGCAAACGTCAATGTCATGTCACTAGCCATGGCAAAGGAACTTGGAGTGGTCGATTTCAAACCATCCAAAGTCTACATAGAGTATGCCGATTTGTCATCCTCTACACCGTATGGAATGCTTGAAAACGTCATGGTCAAAGTAGGAGAGGGGATTGTTCCTACTGATTTTCAAGTATTGGAGATGAAAACCGGAAAGTTGAATCCATTAATACTTGGATTACAATTTTTAGCAACCGCGGGAGCCATTGTTGACTTTCCAAACCAAACTCGCACCTCAACCCGTCTTTGCCTTCAATGGTTTCCCTTACCTCAGTGTAGAGAAAAATCAACTCATCGGTCCGGACCTTGCTCACATCATCTCGAGAGAAGAAGATGGTGCTTACCGCCTTGGCCCCAATCCGAAGAGCAGGGTTTCGAATGGTTGATTGGGCAGCTGAGCGAGAGAAGTAGTCGCCAATGGTGATGAAATCCCAAAACGATGAGCAGCTGGAAGGTGTGTAGGGAGATCCACCTTCTCCGGCGTAGAGTCAAACCCGTAGATGTCACAAAGGTTGGTGATAGTGACCTCATATCTCTTTCCTCCAGCAAAGAAAGAGAGCATCCCTTGTGAGGCTACCGGCTTGCGCGGGTCGGAGTAGACTAGTTTTGCCAAGGCTAAGCACTGCCTAACTAAATCCGGGTATAGAGCATCCGATTGAGTGGTTATATCGGACATTTGGGAGGCGGTTAGCACACTGCCTAAGTCGTAAAGTAGCCCCAAATCCTTTAATGTCTGTCAACATAGAAAACGGGTCGGCTCTATTGCAATCTCTAGCCAGTTATTGTAGTAGTAAGCATCAGTTTGATCCCATGCCTCATTTGAATCAGGAGGAAGGCGGGAGTCGGGCAAGGAGAACCGTTGGTCTTCGTCACGCGGCCAAGAGTTGATGATGATTTGAGAAGAAAAGGATGCTTTCTGTCCCTTGGAAGAGCGTGGTGGTTTGCCGAAGGAAGTCCGTGGTCTTGTCATCCTGCAATGAAAACAACATCCACGAAAAATCCAGCATAAATCAATATCTCAAATTCCACACCAACACAAATTCAATCAAAAAGAAGTCCCTTGTTTTTTGCAAAATTTTTAGATCATATTGTTTGCACTTCAACAGATAAATTTGACTCCTCTAAACACCCTAGAGCAAAGAATCAATAATCTTCATTCGCATCTCAAACGTATCCCCTTCCCCTAATTTCGATTTCACACCCAAAAACTAGGTTTTTACTCCCAACAAAAATCTCAAGTCAAATTTCACAACCCTACCGACGCGAAGTAATTAATAAGCAAACAAAAGGTTTACCCAACTAATCGCAATTCGAAAAACCAACCAAATCAACCTCGAATTTCAATTTGTGCTAAAAAACGGCGGATCAAAAAAAGGGTTTTCGAAGGGTTACCTTGATTTCCTTGAGAAACAAGTTGTAGATTTGGAATGGTGATGAAAAATCGAGTGGGGTGAAGCCTTAAATTGCTCAGATCGGTTAAGAATTGAAAGAGTTATGCTTTGGGCAATTAATGGAGAGAAAATCGAAGGAAGAAGAGTGGGGAAGAAAGAGAGCGAGAGGTGCGAGAAATATAGGGTTTCGGTGGGTCCCACCGTATCAGTTTTTATTTCCATTTGAAATTGGAAAAATTCCTTTATTAATATTCTTCGGGTCCATCTCTTTTTTCTTATTGGACTTACCTCTTGGTGGGCCCAAATTCGAAATTAGAAACAGTATCTCTTTGCAGCGAATCGATGTGCAGATCGATCCTGAGATTGACCGATGGTTTGCATTTTGAATTCCTCATTCCGGATCGATCGATCCTCCTTGCAAATTCCACAACACAAAAAATATTATTTTTTTGTTTTTTTTTGTTTTTTTCAAAAACCTGAAAACTCAAACTGAAATTCAAAGTTAGTAATAAAAGAAATCAAATTAAAAAAGTTAGAAAACGTACCGGTGGGTTGCCTCCCACCAAGCGCTTGGTTAAAGTCTTTAGCTTGACTTGATTAGTCGTTTAGGCTTTTGGTGCATCGCCTAAGGAGATGAATCCTCCTTTGGCTTGGTTTGATTCAGTGAGGTATGGCTTACACCGCTGTCCGTTGACCACGAACTCCTTGCGCTTGGCGTCCAGCAACACCACGGCTCCATAGGATCGGACCTCCTTTATGAGAAAGGGTTTGGACCACCTAGATCGCAACTTTCCAGGAAAATGTTTAAGTCGAGAGTTAAAAAGAAGGACCAGGTTGTTTGGTTTGAAGTCTCGGGTTAGAATCCTCTTGTCGTGATACATCTTGGTTTGCTCCTTGTATATTTTTGAACTCTCACAGGCCAGGTGCCTAATTTCTTTCAATTCATTTAGTTGCATCGATCTCCTTTCCATGGCAGGCTTGATATCATAGTTCATTAGCTTAACAGCCCAAGCGGCCTTGTACTCAAGCTCTACAGGAAGATGGCATGACTTCCTATATACCAAGTGAAAGGGCGTTGTCCCTAATGTTGTTTTGTTAGCGGTTTGGTAAGCCCACACCGCGTCGTCCAACTTAGCGGCCCAGTCTTTCCTGGTGGTGCCTACGGTCTTTTGTAGGATATCCTTGATCTGCCTGTTGCTAACCTCAACTTGGCCACTAGTCTGCGGGTGATATAGCGTTGCAACCTTATGCTTTACACCATTCTTCCTTAAAAGGTTCTCAAAAACCTTATTGATGAAATGAGTCCCTCCATCACTAATCACCACACACGGAACTCCAAATCTAGGGAATATCATGGTTTTGAACATCTTTAAAACCACAGCGGCATCATTTGTTGGGGAAGCAATGGCCTCAACCCATTTGGACACGTAATCAACGGCCACGAAGATGTACTTGTTTCCATAGGAGGATGGAAACGGAACCATAAAGTCTATCCCCCACACGTCAAACACTTCAACTTCTAGGATGATGTGCTGGGGCATCTCATTCCGTAGTGAGATATTTCCTCACCTCTGACATTTATCGCACCTTGAGATAAAATCATGTGCGTCCCGGAACATTGTTGGCCACCAATACCCAGCTTGCAGTGCCTTGGATACTGTCTTGAAAGTCGCGAAGTGCCCAGCATAACTCGAACTATGGCAGTGAAATAGGATTCCTGGAATCTCTTCGTCAGGAACACATCTCCTAAAAAGACCATCCGAGCATTGCTTGTAAAGGTATGGCTCGTCCCAAAAGTATCTCCTGATGTCTCACAAAAACTTCCTCTTTCTGTCTCCCACAAAGTCAGCCGGTTCACGATCAGCAACAAGGTAATTCGCTATCTCCCCAAACCATGGAAAACTCGGGGCAATTGTCTTAGAAATAGCAGAAGAAAACAATTCTGGAGCAGGTGCTCCGTTCTGGACTGGGTGCTCCAGAACACAAATTCCAATAGCATACACATGTTCATCCGGCAGTGCATCATCAAGCGGAACTGTTTCATCGACTTTCAGGCGAGATAAGTGATCAGCAACTCTGTTCTCGGTACCTTTCTTATCAACGATTTGTAGATCAAACTCTTAGAGCAACAAAATCCATCTCAAGAGCCTTGGTTTCGCATCTTTCTTTGTGAGCATATTTTAAAGCCGCGTGGTCGGTATGAACAATGACCTTCGAACCGACAAGATATGACCTGAATTTCTCAAAGACAAACACCACGGCTAAGAGCTCCTTCTCAGTAGTTGCGTACTTACATTGAGCCTCATCCAGCGTCCGGCTAGCGTAATAGATCATGTGGAGCTTTTTATCCTTCCTTTGCCCCAAAACTACTCCCACAGCTAGCATATGTTATTACTTCAAATGGTAGATCCCAATCTGGTGGTTGAACAATGGGTGCACTCACCAATACTCCCTTTATCGTGTAAAACGCCTCTAGGCAGGCTCCATCAAAATCAAACTTGGTTTCCTTACACAAGAGTTGAGTGAGTGGTCTCGCTATCTTCGAAAAATCCTTGATGAAACGTCTGTAAAAGCCCGCATGACCAAGGAAACTTCGTATCCCTCTGACTGAATCCGGCGGTTGCAAACTCATCATCACCTCAACCTTTGCTCGGTCAACCTCAATTTCCTTTTCGCATATCCGATGACCCAGAACTATTCCATCCCTAACCATGAAATGGCACTTCTCCCAGTTTAATACAAGATGTTTCTCTTCACAACGTTGTAACACCCTGCACAAATTAGACAGACACACGGAAAAAAAGCTCCCATAGACGGAGAAGTCATCCATGAAAACCTCCATAATATCTTCAATGAAATCAGTAAAGATAGACATCATGCACCTTTGAAAAGTAGCAGAGGCATTGCATAGTCCGAATGGCATCCTGCGGTACGCAAAGGTGCTATAGGGACATGTGAAGGTTGTTTTCTCCTGATCATCCGGGTTAATGGGAATCTGAAAGAAACCTGAATAACCGTCTAAAAAGCAGTAGTGAGAGTGGTTAGCTAGTCTTTCGAGCATTTGATCAATGAATGGTAAGGGAAAATGATCCTTCCTAGTCGCTGTATTTAACTTTCTATAATCGATGCACATCCTATGTCCTTTGACAGTCCTAGTGGGTATCAATTCATTCTTATCATTGGTGACCACAGTAATTCCGCCCTTCTTAGGAACTACATGCACAGGACTAACCCAGTTACTATCAGATATCGCATAAATAACACCAGCTTCTAAGAGTTTCATTATTTCTTTCTTAACAACATCTTTCAAATTCGGGTTCAGCCTCCTTTGGTGCTCTAAAGAAGTTCTAGATTCATCCTCTAAATATATTCTATGCATGCATAAATCAGGTGAGATTCCAGGGATGTCATCTAGTGAATAACCTAAAGCCTTCCTATACTTCCTAAGCTCGCATAAAAGTAAGGCGGATTCCACATTATTTAGATTAGCATTTATTATAACAGGATATATGGAGTTAGGGCCGAGAAACGCGTACCTTAGCCCAGCTGGTAAGGTTTTGAGCTCAAGTTTTGGAGCTTTCAGCTCGCTCCAAGGATCGTCAACAAAGGCCCCAGGAGCGGGAGCAGGTGCTCCGTCCTCTCCCTCTGTTTCTAGTCTCAAAAAGTCTGTCGATTTTTCCATCTGCCCAGAATCCAACATCCTTGCGAAACCAACAGTATCCTCACTCAAATACCCATGTTCGCTTTCTGCTTTTGTCGACGCAACATCCAAGGGATCTTCAGCAAGGATCTCTTCAATCTCTCCCTCTGAGATTTCGAGACTATCCTCAATGGCAAAGGTCTGCCCATCAGTGGTCGGTTTCTTCATCATCCGATCCATCTTAAATTCCATAATAATGTCTCCCAGGTGAAGACCTATCGTTCCATTCTTTATATCAATGATCGCACCATTTGTGCACAAGAAAAGACGTCCCAAAACTAGAGGATCCTTTGGTTCATCATCCAATTCCAACACCACAAAATCCGCTGGAATCAATATATTACCAATCCTGACATGTAAATCTTCCAAAATTCCCACAGGTAGCTTTATTGATCTATCAGCAAACACAGACGAAATCCGAGTGGGTTTGAATTTTGTGTACCCTAGCTTCCTCGCAACCGAATAGGACATGAGGTTCACGCTTGAACCTAAGTCACACAGAGAGCAAGCAAATCGCACGGGACCAATATCCATAGATAACACAAACTTCCGTGGGTCATCTTGCTTTTTTATCACCTTATTTTGTAGCACAGCACTACAATTCTTACTTATAATCATGGCGCTCTGCTTTGAAGAAATCTTACCAGTTACCAAACCCTTAACGTACTTTTTCATGGACGGCATCATCTGAATCGTATCTGCCAATGTTAGCTTAACCGTCAAATCTTGTAGCATTTTTTTACACTTCGCCTCCTCTAAATCCTTCTGTGATTTCCTTGGAGGTACTAGGTAAGGGACAGGGGGTCTGTAGACACGAGAGCGAACCTTATCAACAATCTTATTCGGCCTTAATACCTTAGAAGTTTGTCTATCAACTTCTTTATCTTTTTCTATTTCCGGAGCAGGTGCTCCCTCTACTGGAGCATGTGCTCCCTCTACTGGAGCATGTGCTCCCTCTACTGGAGCATGTGCTCCTTCTGGGCAGTTTTAAGCTTCTGTCCTTACGACTGTTGGTAGAACTCTTCTACTTCTCAGTTCTATGGCATTGACGAACTCCCTGGGATTTGCATCTGTTTTACCAGGCAACACTCCTTGTGGTCTCTTTATTGCATCAGCTATTTGAGCAACCTGAATGTCGAGCTTCTTCACGTGGTTGCAAACTGCCTCAAGCCAACCATTAAAGTCCGAATACATAGCATCTACCTTCGTGTTGATCTCAGTGGAAGAATTCTGTTGATTTGCCATCAGCTGCTACATCATACCCTTCAATTCATCTTGGGAAGTACTACTAGAGCTCGCAGGAACCTGAAAGTTACAGAATTGCGTTATCTGACCTTGAAAAGAGAGGAACGTTTTTCCTTGGAAATTCTGAGCGTAGGTTTTTTGAAAAGTCTGATCCTGAGGCTTTTGGTTCTAGAGGTCGGTTTGCTGCAGATAAACCTGGTCCTATGGGTTCTCTACATTCGTACTTTGATAGGAGAAATTTGGGTGACTCCTATAATTTTGGTTGAACCCGCGGTTTCGCACAAATCCTTGGCCATTCACGTAGCTGACCTTCTGCTGATCACTGTCTCCTTCCTCAACCATCTCCTCAGCGAGTGGTTCACCATCCTCATCTGCAAAGTGAACCATCCTTTGGTTCGCTTTGAGCAACAGGTTGACCTTAGCCGTAAGATCATCAATCTTCTGAGAGTCCATTCCACTGGATTTCGTAGTCCGATCAAATTCCTGGGACTTGTTGCTAGAACTCGCAGCCAAGTTCTGAATGAGCTTATGCGCACCCTCTCTGGTTTTTGTCATAAAGTCTCCATCGCCAGCAACATGAAGCGCATTCCTATAGTCCCAGTCAACACCATCGAAGAAGATACTAAGCAGATTCTCATCGGTGAAACCATGGTGTGGGCATTCCCTTTTATACTCCTTGAACCTTTCCCAAGCCTCACAGAAAGACTCTCCTATGTTGTTGAAAGGAGGAGATTTTGTTCCTTAAACTCGCGGTCTTAGTCTTCGTGTAGAAGTGATCCAAAAACGCGGCTCTACATTGTGCCCAAGTCGTACTGGAGCCAGCAGGTAGAGACTTAAGCCAACGCGAAGCCTTATCCGCGAGTGAGAAGGGGAATAGTTTGCACTTTAGGAAATTCGGGTTCATCCCATTAGAACTCGTCGTGGAGCAGATCTCCTCGAAGTTTTCTATATGGTCCATCAGAATTTCCGCAGGCAATCCATGGAACAAATGCTGCTTAACTAGCGATATCATTTGCGGTTTGATCTCATAATCATTTCGTTCAACAGCAGGTCGAACTATAGCAGCTCGGTTCGGTAAAAAGCATGGGGATTGTCCATATCCCCTATGGCTCGCTGCTGCTCACGCGCGCGTTGTTGCTGTTGTTCGCACGCGTGCTGCTGTTGCATCTGAGTCATCTGCTCTTGCAGCCTTTGCAGCTCAGCCGCCATGTTGTTGTTGCCTTGTTCGCCCATATCAGCGGGATTAGGCTTTTGTCGTCTGTTGGTTCGTTCTAGTCTTGCAAGTTCAGGGTTACTCAAAGTGACAAGGGGAGTTTGAAGATTTCTCCTTGTTGTTCTTGAGTTCATACACCTGAAACACACGCAAGAAAGACAAAAGAACGAGTTTAGTACTTAGTCTGAAATCGTAAACGAGAATTAGAGGTATCGAGTTGGTCCCCGGCAATGACGCCAATATGATGAAAGTCCTTTTTACCGATTTCAAAGATAAAACCTAATTCGATGTAGAAATAGTATAGGTTCGTTAAGGGACCAGCAATACACTCTAATCCTATGGAATACAAGTTCAGCTAAGCGATAGAAAGAAGGTTAAATGTCACAATTTATCAAAGCAAACAAAAGTAAAATTCGGTGTAAACAATAAGTGGAAAGGCGTTAGATCAAGGGATACATCTCAGGGATTAGATCATCAAAACCAAGCAATTATTCAGGTTATCAAGTTATGAACCAACCTAGAACTCAACCATAGATTCAAGAGGACCCACTGTCGTGGCATCAACTACTTCAACAATCTAACACCCTAAACTGTCGTTTGAGGTTACAAAGAATGATGAGCATTAAACATATAGGATCGATTTGTTCACGGGTTGCTTTAACTTCAACTGTCGTTGGCTAAAGACAACTCGCCCATATATGTCAATTCCAGTAATTTACAACACTTTTGATGAGTAAAATCAACCTAAAATCAGAGACTAGGTGATCAAATTAGTCTAGGCAATACGATCGACTATAGACGGAGATATCAAGTGATGTTTCAAAACCTATTTATGCTTAGTTATGATTCTCTAACCCCATCAAACCCTCAACCTAACAAGGGGAATTACTCGCACATAACTAAACAAACAACAGCAACAAGACATAAGAAACTTCATTGAATTGAAATAGAAGAAAGTAGGGTTTAAGAAATCTTCAAAAATAACGTGGAAGGCAATCCTCAAGCTTACAAACTCTAAAAACAAGTATCAAATCTCTCTCTCTCTCTCTTGTGTTTCGTTCTGTTGCTGTGGTGTCTGCGTGATCACGTGGTGCCCAAAAAGATCGAAAAACTCCCCTTTTATAAGCCCACAGTGGCTGGGAAAAAACATTGTTGCGAAAAATTAGGTTTAATGAATGTTTTCATAATTGGATCTTCTGGGAGGAGGTGCTCCCTCTTCTGGGGCGGGTGCTCCCTTTTTTCAGAATATTCCAAAAAGATCCAGATTCTTTCTTTTTTCACCAAATCCAATTGCAAGTTCCAATCCTCCATTCCAGCTGCATTTTAGACCTAAAATGACTCAAAGTAGAGTGAAAGACTCGATAAAAACCTACAAAACAAAGGTTAGAATGCGCCAAAAACGCATTATATCAAGTGTGGAAACAGAAGTCTTATGTGAGTTAGGACTGTCTTTTCCAGGGACTCTGTGGAAACACATTAGTGATTGGGTTGTTTTGGATGGCCTAGTGTGGTCATGAGGTGATATTCTGGGTTAGGGAATGTCATGATGGAACCACGAGAGGTGATTTTGGTCGACATGTGCTTATGATGCACGTTGCAGAGTTTATTGCTCCAGGGGATAGTGGTTCTCCTGTATATACTTGAGGGGGCAGTGAGGTTCTCTCCGGGGGATAGTGGTTTCCTCGCATATATTTTGAGGGACAGGGATCTCTCCAGAGGATGTATGATTTTTCTGCAACCGATTGCTTGACGGACTGTGTGTCCTGAGAGTGGGAGGGCTTGAGCATACCGATAGCTGGATGGACGGCGGTCCTGAAGGTTGGAGGGGTATGATATACATCGAGAGCTCAAGGGGTGCCGATCGTGAGAGCGGGGTGGTGTATATAGATATTGGTATGAGCAGTAACGTCTGTAGTGTGATTGTAAGTATGAGACTAGATGAACTTTAGAGATCGGGAGTGGATCTCAGGTGGTGTTGACCGGGTTAGGTCAGTAGGGTAGCTGTAGTGAGACGGTGTTATGTGATTGAGATCAGGAGATGATCTCAGGTGGTTCTGACCGGGTTTGGTTAGGATTATAACCGTAGTGAGACGGTGTTATTTCATTAAGATCAGGAGATGATCTCAGGTGGTACTGACTGGGTTTGGTCAGGATTGTATCCGTAGTGAGATGGTGCAATGTGATTAGCATGAGACTAGTTTAGTTCTGGGATCGGGTGTTGGTCTCAGGGCGGATGTTGGCCGGGTGGGGCCAGGAGTGTGATATCAGTAGAGCTGGTCGGGTTGGACCAGAGGGTTAATATCAGATGTGTGGACCGTAGAGTAACAATGTCGCATGAATCGAGGTCGAATCCATGTTAGTGGGGGAGAGTTGTAACGACCACAAACCAAGAATCTGATTTTTGGTCGTGTCGGTCGACGCAGGTGGTGTGCGTCGATCGACGCAAGTTAAATCGAACTGTCGGTTCGATTTAAGTGTCGGTTTGCAGGCCAGTTTAGGGTGAAACCCTAGGGCTTCCCTATAAATAGGCCTATAAATAGGGGTATGGCCGCATTTTGGGACATTTTAGAGTTCCAAAAAGTTTCAGAAAAATTCCAGAGAGTTTCCAGAGAGTTTTGTGAGAGGAGATTCGTCTGGGAGGCTTGGGAGATCATTCTTGGAATTATTTCTTGTGAAGAGAGTGTAGATCTTGGCGTTGGGGAGTCGTTTTTCATCCTTTTCTCATCCTTTTTCCTTCCAGATCCAAGGTGAGTGCGTGACCATGGCTTATCTTGGTAAAAGGAAATGGCCAAGCTTTTTGAAATTTGTTCTTTGTACTCTACCCTTCTTTACCAAATCGTCGCATCTCTAGTGATTGGAAAATTGCTTCGATCCTTCTCTCCGACGTTTTTGCACATATCTGCAAGTAAGGAACTAAAAAGAGAAGGCATGAGGTCTGAAAAGAGGTAAAGGGTTTTAGGTAGGGTATCAACTAAAGATGAGCTGGCCATTCATGACAAAAAAGAGTGGTAAAAGAGGATAAGATGTCATGAATGTGTGATTCATTTCCCCGATCTAACTCCTTAATGAGAAATAATTAAAATTAGGTTAGTGGTCAAATAAAATAGAGTCAAAATCGGATTAATCAAGACTTATGCGAGATGAATTATATGGGGCGAGTTCCAGTCATGAAGGTTTCTTAATTATATATTCTTGACAAACCCTGTGACAATGGTAATTAGATCATAAAATCTACGCATAAATTCCTGAAAATATCATAGTTCGAAATATAGGTTTTTGACTCAATAAAAGACTCTAAGAAAATTATTAAAATGACTTCAAACATAACAAAATAGAAAAGGACGTTAGTACGATAAATTCCCCAGACTTAACTTACACCGTCCCCGGTGTAAAAGTCGCATAAGGGTGAGATGACTCAATAAAATAAAAAGGAAAATAATAAAAGGATAGATAAAAGTCGATACACCTGGCTCAAAAGACGGGTGACATAGACTCTGGTGAATCCAGAACTATCACGTGAAAGTGATCTCCATCAGACTCGTAGTTGACGATCTCTGTCTCGTCTGAAGCGGTGGCCTGGACTAATGAGTGATGTCCGTACTGGGCATTGGCAGTCTCATCAAGGGTACGTGTGTTGGGATGACTAGAAACATCATCATCGACATCCTCATCATGCTCAAATGTAGAGACGAGCGAAAGACTACCAAATTCGTTGTTACTTGTTGTGGCGGTTGTGCTTCTAGAGGAGCGCCTAAGGAGATGTGGAATCGATTTTTTGACTGCTTTTACAAGCTTAGAAATCATCTTTCCTTGCCTAGAAACCATAGCTTCAAGAGCAATCCTCTTCTCTTTTTCTTCCTCAAAGCTAGTGCGAAGCCATTCATCAAAACCGGCTTGTGTAGCGGCTGGAAATTGGGGCTCGTGGGGTGGCATATGAGATGTGGAAGCCTGGAAAATACCTCCTCCTTGTGGTCCTCTAGACCTCACCTTTTGTGCTATCCTTGCCTTGGATTGATAGTATAGCGAAACTCCAACAAGAGGACATCTGGGACAGCGATAGAACCATGTGGAACGAGTGGGGTGAAAGTATGTCTTGCCCTCACTCAAGGCTAGGATTTCCACATGTGGGAATAGAACACACTTGTTCTCTTCTTCGTAGGGTGGAGTGCAAAGGTACCCAAATTTTGTAGATTGCTCGTACCATCCACAAAGATAATGCTTCCTTTGAAGGGCATGTAGATCAAGCTTACTCTCAACCAGCAAAGGGACTTCGAGGTGAAAATCAACACCACACGCAAGTAGTATGGCTGTGATTGTTCCACCAAAATCACTCGATGCTCCCTGTGGTATCTTCTCCTTAACGGCATCATGCTTGATTTGTACCATTCTACGAGCAAAAAGTGAAGCAAGGTTCACTTTCTCGGGATTCTTCACAAATGGTGATATTAGCATGTAAAACTCTTCTTGTTTCACTACTCCATACTCATTCCTACATAAAATGGTGTTGAGAAAGTAGGTAGTAGACATAACGAATCGCCGGATGTGTAATCTTCGATGCCATAGAACTTCCGGGCTTAAGTCTATCACTTCCTATCTTCGACCATTCATCATAATGAGCTTCACTACAAGTGAACTTGATCCTCTCATGGCACTCAAGTCCCAAAATATCACAAAGTTCTTCAATACTCAAAGTATACGATTTCTCATTAACCGTAAAAGCGAGAATTCCTTCCTTTGCTATGGTCGTCTTTGTCTTGGGGTAAGACAATGTTACCGTGGCTAATAATTCACGTGCAAGCCTTCCATAGGTAGGGTGAGAGATAGTCACAAACTTCAATAGGCCCAATGCTTCAAGATACCATTCAACATTCTTTCGGAAACCGAGTATATCTAGTGTCTCGAAATCAATACCAAGAGTTGGAAGCATAGCAAACTGTTGTAGACCAGCCATGTAGTCCACGTTAGCATTCATTTCGGGTCCAACATGCTTCATGATAACACTCAGTGCTTGAGTTACAACCATAGTTGATTTAGCTCGCGATTTTCTCTTCTTCTTCTTAGGAGGTAATGTGTGAGGTATTGTTTTTGTGACCTCCACAAACTGCATTGGTACTTGAGTGGCTTCATCCTCCTCATCTCTTAGTTTGTAACCAAGTTCTTCTTCATTATCCACCAAAATATTCTTTCCATGTTTCTTTGATGACTTATTCTATCTAGTTTTAGAACGTGTCGGACGTGGGACTTGAGCTTCGTGATCTTGGTTGGTCACGTGCTGTTTCTTGGGTTTATGTCCTCTCTTAGACTTCCGTGGAACAATCTCATTCTCCATTGAAGTTCCTACAAAAAGAAAAATCTCGAAAAAGCATTTTACGGTCTTGAAAATCTCAATTTCCAAAAGAATTTCTTCCAATGGGGAATTGAATCAAAATAAAGCATAGCAAGACATTAGAAATATGTAAGAATAATAACCAAAGGTAAAATAATTTTTTTCTAATTAAATCATAATTTTCGGATTTAATGTTAATGACATGTTAAAAACACCAAAATTTTGCAATTAAGTGTTTAATATGTCAAAATTCATATTGATCCTATGTATATATGATAAACCCATATTAATAGATGCATTAACTAACCATGAATCACCCAAATTCGTTTGTTATTATAGCCTCACAAATCCAAAGTTGTGAAAAATTAATTAAAGGTTGTAATAATGTAATTAACCCATCAATAATGTTTATATCAAGTCTAATCAAGTATTCCTATATTGATTCTCCAACAACCTAGCCAATTTAAGCTAAATCTATGAAATTTTTAAAATATGCATAAACTTGGAATTAGACAAAAAGAGGGTTTTAGAGAGAAATTACCTTGAGTTTAGTGAGATAGGAGATTAGGAATTGAATTCCTAATGAATAACTACACAATTTGTAGTGAATTGAGATAAAACCCCAAAATTGGATTTTTAGGGTTCTTGAGCTCAAGAACACATTTGAGAGAGAAAAAGATGAAGTTGTGTTTGCAATTGTCAAAAAAAAGTTTATAAAACCTTTTAAAATCAGATTTTGTGATTTTTTTGATTAAATTTCGGTTAAATACGGTTTAGAAAATTAAAATTGAACCGGAGACTTACCCGGGTCGGTTTTGGTTGAATACCGGTCGGTTGGACCGACTGAAATCGTGACCGGAACTTACCGCGGGTCGAGTCGTGGGCGGGTGGTGCTCGTGTCGCGGTAAGGACATGCTCGTATTGTGGTCGGGTTGTGCGATGCGGGACGGATGGTAGTGCGGTACGTGGGACAGGACGCGGGACAAGAGTACCGGTCACGTACGTGACCCGGTATTACTGTCCGGTATGGACGTAGCATCGTGTCGCAGTAAGACTGTCTCGTCATGTCGCGTGTCGAGTCGTGGGACGATCGATCGTGTCGTAACACGAGTGGGACGCGAGACTCGTGTCCGGTATCGAGCATCGTGTCGCGGTAAGACTCGGGTCGCGGGAAGGCTCGGGGCATCGCGTCCCAAATACCGGTCGGGGTATACGACCTATACGCGCGACCGATGCAGGGCTCTCGTGTCGCGGGACGGAGTGACGCGATACCGGTCGAGCACGTCGTCCGATACCTCATCCGGTACTGGACCCGTGTCGCGGTAAGGTCGACATTGGTCAGCCGCGGTCCGGTATCGTGACCAGTACCGGCCGACGGTCGATTCTTTTTTTTTGTTTTTTTGTTTTGTATTTTTTGAAATCCTGAAAAATCAAAATAAAATAGATTAGTGTAAAATAAACTTATGAAAACCAAAATTTAAATTTTAAAATTGTGGGTTGTCTCCCACAAAGCGCTTGTTTAAAGTCAATTAGCTCGACTCCTTTGAAGATTTTAGACGTCTGGTGGATCCACTAAAGGAATGGTGGTTCCTTTAGCTTCATTAGACTTTGATCTTTCGACTTCTATGATAACTCCAAGTGAATCTCCATTGTCATACTTGACAACTAATGCTTCTGGGAAAAGCTTCAAAGTGTTTTCAAGCTTACGCTTGATAATTTCCCTGTTGATCTCGTCTTCTCTTGGGACGAGGATCTTTCTCACCATGTTCTCAAAGATAAACTTCTCCTTTGCTTTGTTCCCATTCTTAGCATCATCCACTGGTGGCATAGTTGTCTTGACATCTTCGGAAATGTCTTTATGCTTCTCTTTGGACAGTTTTGCAACTATCTTCATTTTAGCTTTAGGATCTCCTTCTTTGACTCCTTTCTTGGCATCTCCGGGGTCTATACTAGGCTTCATATCCTTTACTCCAATCGAGCTCGGTATACGCTTAGCATCTACTTCATCATAGAAGAAATTCTTGTTTATATTGGCGAAAGAGATTTTTCGGTTTGGAAAATCAACAATGGCTCCAGCGGTTGTTAAGAATTGTAATCCAAGTATCAATGGATTCAAATTTCCGGTCCTCATCTCCAACACTTGAAAATCAGTAGGAACAATCCCCTCTCCTACTTTAACCATGACGTTTTCAAGCATTCCATAAGGTGTAGAGGATGACAAATCGGCATACTCTATATAGACTTTGGATGGTTTGAAATCGGCCAATCCAAGTTCCTTTGCCATGGCTAGTGACATGACATTGACGTTTGCTCCAGTATCACACAAGCAGTCGTGGATCTCCTTTCCATTAGTAGAGCATGGAAAAACAAACTTTCCCGGATTATCGATTTTTTCCAAAGGTATCCTCTTTAGTCTTCTCTTGTAAGCTCTCTTAGATTCGCCGGGAAGGCGTTCCTCTTTTGGTTCTTGGGCCAATATAACCTCTTCTTCAAGTGGTTTAGGAGTGACCACGGCCTCCTCTTCTTTAGTAGAAGCAACATTGCAAAACTTCTTTGTTTTCTCTTCGTCTTATCTTCGAACAGCTTCCGAGGTTTGAACGAGTTGCGTATCCATTTTAGAGAGATGAGTAACAATAGACTCAATCTTAGTGTTAAGTTCCAAATATCTACTTTCCACCATTTGGTTTACTTCTTTCTTGTGTTGGCCGAAAGCTTCTAGCATTTGGTTCTTCATATTTTCGAGTTTAGCAAAAAAAAAAACCGGTCTGGTTGGTTGGGATGGGTTGAATGGTGGTTTCACTTGATACATTACCTTAGAATAGAAGGGTTGCTGGGGCTGATATTGGCCTCTTTGGTTGACGTTTTGTCGAGTGTAGAATTGATCTTGAGGGTTCTCGACATTAATGCTCCGATAGGACAAATTTGGGTGAGATCGAAAGTTGCTGTTGAAATTTCGATTCCCATAGTTTCCTCCTATGTAGTTCACTTCCTCTTGATTCTCCTCCGTTCCATCTCCAATACGTTCCATATTAGGATCATAACTTGTATCATTAATGTCTTCAACGGCATGAACTCCTCTTTGACTCTTAAGTAGTTGTGAAACCATGTTCTTGAGTTCCGCAATTTGAGTTGAATCGGTTGATGATCTAGTAGTGTTGATGCTCTTATTGTAGTCTTGAGAACAGTTAGCATCACTAGTAGCAAGGTTCTCAATTAAAAGCTTTGCCTCCGGTACAAGTTTGGTCATGAAATTCCCATTACATGCAGCATTCAAAGATGTTTGGTGCTTGTAATCGATTCCATTGTAGAAGATATTCCATAAGTTTCCTTCCGAGAAAACATGATTAGGGCAGTCCCTAGTGTACTCCTTGAAACGTTCTAAGGCTTCAAAGAAGGATTCGGTTGGTCCTTGCTTAAAAATTGAGATCTTGTTCCTTATAGAATTCGATCTTTGTTTAGTGTAGAACTGGTTCAAGAAAACTCCTTTGTATTCGTCCCAAGTAGTGATGGATCGTGGAGGTTGAGACTTCATCCATCTAAGTGCCTTGTCCTTTAGAGAAAACGAAAAGAGCTTGCACTTAAAGTAGTCAGCAGGAACTCCATTAGCACGAGTCATACTACAAATTTCTTCGAAAGTATCGATGTGGTCCGTGGACAGCCCATGGAATTGGTTTTGTTTCACCAATGCGATGATTTGAGGTTTGATCTCGAAATAATTCCTTTGAGGTAGAGGTGGGCGGATAGGATTTCTATCAAAGAAGAAAGCATCAGAGGAATCGACATCTCCGATAGTTTGATGTTGAACTTGTTGCGCTTGTCTTGGGCGCAAAGGCTGTTGGAAATCTAGGTTCCCTTGAGGTTGAAGATGTGGAACTTGTTGTTGCATTCTCATATTCCTAGGTGGAATGAGATGTTGATCGTTTCCACCAACTGGATTCCTAACAATGTTCTCCGGAGGGTTACGGATTGCATCATTACGGATCGGTGGGTTTAGGTGGGCACCGAGTGGTTGCTCTACGTGATGGTTCTCTCCATCAAGAGCAGCAGCAGCAGCAGAGCAAGAGCTCGTTGCTCTTCATTCATGGCGTGTTCATCAATTTGATCGGCCATCCTTAGTTGTCTTTGTCTCCTAAGGGCTCGTTCAAGCTTATCGATTTCTTGCTCAGGTACAACTAGATTTTTCTCATTAGAATTTCTAGTACTAGGCATAAACACCTGAAACACATGAAAAATGATAAAAGAAAACGAGAAATCAAAGTCGAAAAAGAAAGAAATAAAATCGAAATAAAAAGAAAAACTAAAATTAAAGCGTTCGAGACTGAGTTTTAGTCAAAAATTCGAAGGTGATGTTCTTCGAAGTCCCCGGCAACGGCGCCAAAAACTTGATGCGAGTCGAGTTTTACCTCTCAACTAACAACCTGCAAGTGCACAGCAATCACGGTTAGTATAGATAAGGGATCGTATCCACAAAGACTTCTTAAGCACACTTCAAATTGTAATGAATAAAATTAAGCTAGAACAAGATATTTTTGTCGTTTTTGTGATTGAGAATAAAGTAAGCAAGCAACGAATGTGAATTGTAATGAAAATCAATAGAAGAAAAGCGTTAGGACTTAGGTATTTCGCAGAGAATCATGCAACAATAAAGATTGATTGATTTTAGGGATTTAGGAATTATGAACCATCTAGAAAACAAAGCACTGATTTAATGTCATCCCACTATCGTGACGTAACTAACCATCTATGTTTTAGCACCCTAATAGACTCAACTGTCGCAGATTATTACAAGGTGAAAACATGCATTAAAGTTCAAGTTTGATAAAGTTCACCGCACTCCTTAACTAACCTTTCGAATTGTTAAGGTTTTTGGCTCATCAAATACTAGTTTAGACAATATAACAAGCTTTTGGAGAGTATATTAACCTAAGATCAGATCGCTAAATACTCGGTAAAGCAATCATGCATTAAGTATAAGTAGACATGAAGACTCTATTGTATTCCCTAAACAATCATCAATCAATTATCGAATTATGAAACTCATTGAAAACCTAACAAATAAAACTACTTAGACATTATGGACAAAAAACCAGAGATAGATGATGAATTCATGATAAAGAAAATTGAATTAAAGAGTAAGGGTAAGAGGATTCTTCTCTATATCGAGATACAAAGCGAGATCATCCACCAGATTGCTCTAAAATCCAAATCTAATGAAGAACACCAAGAGAACTCATGGTAGCTGCTCATATCTGATAAACTACTCTATTGTTTCGTGGTCATACCTAACAAAAGGCTAAAAACAAGTATATATAGGCTTAGGGTTTTCTAGGGCTTCGTTTAGGACAAAACAGACTTTTTACGTCAAAACTTCTCCCAAAGTCGGTTGGGATTTCGGCCAAGGAACACAATCGGTATTGGGCCCAAAGTGCCTTGATTTGTGCTGGCATCAGCCCAGAATATCGGTCCACGAGGCGGCCCGATATTTTGATCGATTCTGCACATGCTTCGTTTCTGAGGCAGCTTGACATATCTTTAGTAAATCTAGTGTAACTTCCTTCTCGCAGCTCCAAATGAAATTATTAAAACTTCATTGTAAAGCTAACTCAAATATCTATCTTCACACCAAGTTTCATCCAATTCCAAATTGATTTAATTCTCCGTTCACTGCTGAACTTCTGGCGTATACGTTCTGTCTAATTTGGTAGAATGTTGTTTCTTGTGAATTCTTGGTTCTTGATGGTGTCTTTGGCTTATGAATGTTTCTGTAGCTTGGTTTACACCTATTTTGGCTCTTTTTGCTCCTTTTTCCTTGATTTCCCTGTTAAGACTCTAAAACTACAAATACGAGAAAAACTACCTTTAAAGGTATAAAACTGTAGATAAATGCATAGAAAACATAGTAAAATATATAGTAAAATAGGTAAAATATGGGACATATCAACTCCTCCAGACTTAAACCTTGCTTGTCCTCAAGAAAAATCCAAGTATAGAAAAGAGGTTTGAAAATAATTTGAACTTAGAAAAACCATTTGAAAATAACGTAGATACTAATACCGTATGTGACATGATCGATTCAAGGGTATATTCATCATACGCCATCCATAACCTTCGCAGCCTACTCCATGTTTTAATTACAATCCTGCAAAAATCTCAACTGCACTTCATTTGACTCTCTACATTCATTAAGGTATATGTGAATTTCTCATCAAGGGAATCATTCGGGGTAGACGACGCTAAAATTTGAAAAAGGCTAATATATGTGGTGAGGTTAAAAGTGTTTAGGGTTACCATAGATTCCGGGTGCGAGATATTATGCAAAATCGCAAGAGAGAATGGACCTGTTGATATCCACAATTTTCCAACCACTTTCTTCGCGTCTTTTTCCCCAAACTTAGATCTTTCTCCGGGAATCACTTGAAATCTTTTCTACTCGTCTCTTCTTTTGTATCATGGCGTTCTTTGGGTATTCGTTTGGCCTTAAGACTCTTAGACAATCTTTTATTTATTTTTTTGTTGTTTTTTTTTCTTTTTCTTTTTTAAAAAAGGGGGAAAACGGTATCTCTTTGATACGAGTCAAGTATAGGCCCGAAATATTACCATGTATTAATCATCTAAGGAAACGGCCAAGCTTTTTGAAATTTTTTCTTTGTACTCTACCCTTCTTTACCAAATCGTCGCATCTCTAGTGATTGGAAAATTGCTTCGATCCTTTTCTCTTCGATGTTTTTGCACATATCTGCAAGTAAGGAACTAAAAAGAGAAAGCATGAGGTCTGAAAAGAGGTAAAGGGTTTTAGGCAGGGTACCAACTAAAGATGATCTGGCCATTCATGACAACAAAGAGTGGTAAAAGAGGATAAGATGTCATGAATGTGTGAATCGTTTCCCCGATCTAACTCCTTAATGAGAAATAATTAAAATCAGGTTAGTGGTCAAATAAAATAGAGTCAAAATCAGATTCATCAAAACTTATGCGAGATGAATTATATGGGGCGAGTTCCAGTCATGAAGGTTTCTGAATCGTATATCCTGGATAAACCCTGTGACAATGGTAATTAGATCATAAAATCTACGCATAAATTCCTGAAAATATCATAGTTCGAAACATAGGTTTTCGACTCAATAAAAAACTCTAAGAAAATCATTAAAATGACTCAAAACATAAGAAAATAGAAAAGGACGTTAGTACGATAAACCCCCCCAGACTTAACTTACACCGTCCCCGGTGTAAAAGTCGCATAAGGGTGAGATGACTCAATAAAATTAAAAGGAAAATAATAAAAGGATAGATAAAAGTCGATACACCTGGCTCAAAAGACGGGTGACATAGACTCTAGTGAATCCGGAACTATCACGTGAAAGTGATCTCCATCAGACTCGTAGTTGACTATCTCTATCTCGTCTGAAGTGGTGGCCTGGACTTGTAACGCCCCGACCGCCGTCGAGCTATCGGTATGCAGGGGAAATCCTCATCCCCTCGAGAGAAATCCTCATCTCTCAATAACATACAGGGGAAATCTTCATCCCCTCAGGAGAAATCCTCATCTCCTAATGGGCCCCACGCCCACTCTCGGCCTGTGGGCCCACCCCTGTCCGACTGTCGGTGCGTTAGTCCGGGAGACTCGAAAGACTTGTTTACTGACCCTGCAAATCACAACGTGATCTTTCCCTGTGTTTTGTCCTCACTCAACGGTACTGGAAATTACTTCCCAATAGGTCACCCATCCTTAAATTGCTCTAGCCCAAGCACGCTTAACTCTGGAGTTCTCTCTGGATGTGTGACGGAAAAGATAAGTGCACTTTGGTGATATATGTAGACAAATCAATTTTCTTAAGCCTCTCCGCATGCACCACATATTTTCAGAAACCGGGATGTTATAGGACTAATGAGTGATGTCCGTACTGGGCATTGGCGGTCTTATCAAGGGTACGTGTGTTGGGATGACTAGAAACATCATCATCGACATCCTCATCATGCTCAAATGTAGAGACGAGTGAAAGACTACCAAATTCGTTGTTACTTGTTGTGGCGGTTGTGCTTCTAGAGGAGCGCCTAAAGAGATGTGGAATCAATTTCTTGACTGCTTTTACAAGCTTAGAAATCATCTTTCCTTGCCTAGAAACCGTAGCTTCAAGAGCAATCCTCTTCTCTTTTTCTTCCTCAAAGCTAGTTCGAAGCCATTCATCAAAATCGGCTTGTGTAGCTGCTGGAAATTGGGGCTCGTGGGGTCGCGTATGAGATGTGGAAGGCTCGAAATTACCTCCTCCTTGTGATCCTCTAGACCTCTCCTTTCGTGCCATCCTTGCCTTGGATTGATAGTATAGCAAAACTCCAATAAGAGGACATCTAGGACAACGATAGAACTATGTGGAACGAGTGGGGTGAAAGTATGTCTTACCCTCACTCAAGGCTAGGATTTCCACATGTGGGAGTAGAACACACTTGTTCTCTTCTTCGTAGGGTGGAGTGAAAAGGTACCCAAATTTTGTAGATTGCTCGTACCATCCACAAAGATAATGCTTCCTTTGAAGGGCATGTAGATCAAGCTTACTCTCAACCAGCAAAGGGACTTCGAGGTGAAAATCAACACCACACGCAAGTAGTATGGCTGTGATTGTTCCACCAAAATCACTCGATGCTCCCTGTGGTATCTTCTCCTTAACGGCATCATGCTTGATTTGTACCATTCTAGAGCTAAAAGTGAAGCGAGGTTCACCTTCTCGGGATTCTCCACAAACAGTGATATTAGCATGTAAAACTCTTCTTGTTTCACCACTCCATACTCATTCCTACTGAAAATGAGTTGAGAAAAGTAGGTAGTAGACATAACGAATCGCCGGATGTGTAATCTTCGATGCCTTAGAACTTCCGGGCTTAAGTCTATCACTTCTTATCTTCGACCATTTATCATAATGAGCTTCACTACCACTGAACTTGATCTTGTCATGGCACTCAAGTCCCAAAATATCACAAAGTTCTTCAATATTCAAAGTATACGATTTCTCATTAACCGTAAAAGCGAGAATTCCTTCCTTTGCTATGGTCGTCTTTGTCTTGGGGTAAGACAATGTTACCGTGGCTAATAATTCACGTGCAAGCCTTCCATAGGTAGGGTGAGAGATAGTCACAAACTTCGATAGGCCCAATGCTTCAAGATACCATTCAACATTCTTTCGGAAACCGAGTAAATCTAGTGTCTCGAAAACAATACCAAGAGTTGGAAGCCTAGCAAACTGTTGTAGACCAGCCATGTAGTCCACGTTAGCATTCATTTCGGGTCCAACATGCTTCATGATAACACTTGGTGCTTGAGTTACAACCATAGTTGATTTAGCTCGCGATTTTCTCTTCTTCTTCTTAAGAGGTGATGTTGAGGTATTGTTTGTGTGACCTCCACAAACTGCATTGGTACTTGAGTGGCTTCATCCTCCTCATCTCTTAGTTGGTAACCAAGTTCTTCTTCATTATCCACCAAAATATTCTTTCCATGTTTCTTTGATGACTTATTCGATCTAGTTTTAGAACGTGTAGGACGTGGGACTTGAGCTTCGTGATCTTGGTTGGTCACGTGTTGTTTCTTGGGTTTATGTCCTCTCTTAGACTTCCGTGGAACAATCTCATTCTCCATTGAAGTTCCTACAAAAAGAAAAATCTCGAAAACCATTTTACGGTCTTGAAAATCTCAATTTCCAAAAGAATTTCTTCCAATGGGGAATTGAATCAAAATAAAGCATAGCAAGACATTATAAATATTTAAGAATAATAACCACAGGTAAAATAATTTTTCTCTAATTAAATCATAATTTTCGGATTTAATGTTAATGACATGTTAAAAACACCAAAATTTTGCAATTAAGTGTTTAATATGTCAAAATTCATATCAATCCTATGTATATATGATAAACCCATATTAATAGATGCATTAACTAACCATGAATCACCCAAATTCGTTTGTTATTATAGCCTCACAAATCCAAAGTTGTGAAAAATTAATTAAAGGTTGTAATCATGTAATTAACCCATCAATAATGTTTATATTTAGTCTAATCAAGTATTCCTATATTGATTCTCCAACAACCTAGCTAATTTAAGCTAAATCTATGAAATTTTTAAAATATGCATAAACTTGGAATTAGACAAAAAAAGGGTTTTAGAGAGAAATTACCTTGGGTTTAGTGAAATAGGAGATTAGGAATTGAATTCCTAATGAAAAACTACACAATTTGTTGTGAATTGAGATAAAACCCAAAAATTGGATTTTTAGGATTCTTGAGCTCAAAAACACATTTGAGAGAGAAAAAGATGAAGTTGTGTTTGCAATTGTCAAAAAGAAGTTTATAAAACCTTTTAAAATCAGATTTTGTGATGCTTTTGGTTAAATTTCGGTTAAATACAGTTTAGAACCGGTTTAGAAAATTAAAATTGAACCAAAGACATACCCGGGTCGGTTTTAGTTTAATACCGGTCGGTTGGACGGACCGAAATCGTGACCGGAACTTACCGCGGGTCGAGTCATGGGCGGGTGGTGCTCGTGTCGCAGTAAGGACATGCTCGTGTCATGGTCGGGTTGTGCGATGCGGGACGGATGGTAGTGCGGTACGTGGGATGGTATGCGGGTACCGGTCATGTACGTGAACCAGTATTACCGTCCGGTATGGACGTAGCATCGTGTCGCGGTAAGACTGTCTCGTCGTGTCGTGGGACGATCGATCGTGTCATGACACGAGTGGGACGCGAGACTCGAATACCGGTCGCATGGGACGACCGAAACTCGTGTCCAGATTCACATTCCGTGAAACACGCGGAAAACGATAAAAGAAAATGAGAAATCAAAGTCGAAAAAGAAAGAAATAAAATCGAAATAAAAAGAAAAACTGAAATTAAAACGTTCTAGACTGAGTTTTAGTCAAAAATTCGAAGGTGATGTTCTTCGAAGTCCCCTGCAACGGCGCCAAAAACTTGATGCGAGTCGAGTTTTACCTCTCAACTAACTACCTGCAAGTGCACAGCAATAACGGTTAGTATAGATAAGGGATGTATCCACAAGGACTTGTTAACCACACTTCAAATTGTAATGAATAAAACTAAGCTAGAGAAAGATATTTTTGTCATTTTTTTTTATTGAGAATGAAGTAAGCAAGCAACGAATGTGAATTGTAATGAAAATCTATAGAAGTAAAGCGTTAGGACTTAGGTATTTCGCAGAGAATCATGCAACAAAAAAGATTGATTGATTTTAGGGATTTAGGAATTATGAACCGTCTAGAAAACAAAGCACTGATTTAATGTCATCCCACTATCGTGACGTAACTAACCATCTATGTTTTAGCACCCTAATAGACTCAACTGTCACAGATTATTACAAGGTGAAAACATGCATTAAAGTTCAAGTTTGATAAAGTTCACTACACTTCTTAACTAACCTTTCGAATTGTTAAGGCTTTTGTTTCTTGTGAATTATTGGTTCTTGATGGTGTCTTTGGCTTATGAATGTTGCTGTAGCTTGGTTTACACCTATTTTGGCTCTTTTTGCTCATTTTTCCTTGATTTCCCTGTGAAGACTCTAAAACTACAAATATGAGAAAAACTAGCTTTAAAGGTATAAAACCGTAGATAAATGCATAGAAAACATAGTAAAATATATAGTAAAATTGGTAAAATATGGGACATATCAGGAGTGATATCCACAAAACCACCCAATGATCTTTTTTTACATTTAATGGAGAATATATGTCCTCCACTTTAGTCCCCCACGTCTTCTCTACTTTTGCATACTCGGACATTTGACCTGTATAGTAATCCCACACCCCACCTGGTTGCTTTTTTCCACTCCCGTCTTCATTGGCAGGGAAGTCAACAAAGTCATTGTACCTCATATTCCATATTTTTCCTAGAGTAGTGTCGAAGATGCAAATTTTTTCACTCCTAAACCACTGTGGATGAGCCTTGTACCGTTTCCTCAATATATTCAACACAACATCCATGTACTGCAACAAAACAACCAGAACAATCAATGTTAAACGTCAAGAACATAATCAATGGCTGCTGGAGAAGTCTACTGGAGAAGTCTACTGGAGAAGTCTACTGGAGAAGTCTACTGGAGAAATCTACTGGAAAAGTCTACAAGAGAAGGAGAAGTCTACAAGAAAAGTCTACAAAAAAAGATTCATGGCTTACCGTGTCTTTTAGCCATAGTTTCGGCTCTCATAGAATCCAAAACCACTCTAGAGAAGTGAACGGCAGAGGAGATTTGCCATAATCCCTATTTAGCAATGAAAATTCAGTCATTGACATGCATAAACAATGAGTCAAGTTTTTTTATACTAACGGATCGAGTTCCAGCCACTCTTGTAGAGACCTCAACTTTTTCTCATCAAAGGGAGCTAAAGGATCATATCCTTTTCCTACGGTGCACTTAGCGGTTCTGTTAACGAACGGTGACTTCTGTGTCGGGCCGGCTTCTTTTGCCTCTCACTCTTTGCTCGTGTAAGAGTTGCCTTCTTCTTCTCCTCTTGTTTAGCTTTCTCAAGCGAAATATAATTCGCTTGTGGTTTTTGATTCTCGAGAACCATAACACTCGGATCTGCACCAGTGACACTCGCAATCTGACCATGTTCTTTAACTGTTTCCTTGTTAAACATTTTACTCTGCAAGTAGAGTATCAAAGTCGAATCATATACCAAAATTTTTAAAAAAATATAATGTATCATCCAAACAGAATAAACATAATCCAAACAGAATTGTTCAAACAAGAAATGTGAAAAAGTCAAATTTAACATAACATCAATCGCAGAAACATGACACAAATTAAGCAGATTTGAGACTAATTCTTCTTCTCTAATCTACGATTCCCTTTACTCTTTCGAGTTGGATGTTTAGATTGGATACTAACCCTAACATAAGTGACAGCCTTGTTCTCATCAACATCATCTGCCATGTCCGCCACATGAACAGCTGGTGTAGGTTGGTTGGATTTGGTTTGCTCAGCCTCTTCCTTTCCCTCTTTCACAGCCTCCATGTGTTGCTCAATAGAGCCGATCTTATCACCAAGTACTTTGATCTTCTTTTCACAGCGTTTAAAACCAGTATCAACCTTATCTGACAAGTCCTTAAAGTGCTAATCAAAGTGTGCTTGTATGCTCTGCACCAATGATGGTAGATCCCCTGCAACAACAGAACTTTCGGCGTCTCGACTCCTCTTACCCTGTAAGGTAAGGATAAGTCTGATGCTTTCAGACTTCACACTACCTGTTGCAAATTTCATATGAATAGATACCTTAACATATGATAGAACATTTAAAACCAATTCTAACAATTCTGAACACAACCTACCCCACTTTCTTTTGTCATTAGCGGAAGCCATCACACCCGTCACTGGCCACTGAGCACAGGTCCATCTCCAGCCTAGTTCATAGATTAGTAAGATTATGTTGGTTATCTTTTCATCGTCAACATCATCATCCCACTTTGGGAACATTTGAAGACAATCATCCTTCATCACACAGCTTTGCACATTCACCTACAAAATAGACATATAAGACGTATTGCGATTAACAGTTAGAAATCAGAGAGTAATTGAAAACTATTTTCCAAATTTGTAGAAGAAGAAATAATCAGACCTGTTTGTACATATTCTCTTTCATGTATCTCCGGCCTCTGGATCCGTTGAAAGCCAGTAGAAGTGGAGTTGGTTTATTTGGAAAGGGATCACCATATACGACTGCATAATCCGGTAGAGTATAGTACACCCATACTTGGAGAACATGTACAAAGCCTTCCAGTGTATACGACCGGTTTGACAAGTATTTATCCTTCACTGACTGGATGAGGAACTTCAAGGCAACCCTACCCCATGGGTAGTTCTGGAAGGCATCTATATCCATCACAAGCCTAGCAAAGTTAACATTTATGGGTGTTGACTCCTTTTTAGCTTCAATGTAACTGGCGTATATGCATATATATCCCAACCTGATGCGGTCCAACCGTGTCCAATCTTCACATAAACCACACGCTTCTATTAACTCAGTAACAGTTGGACCCCTCTCGACATAAACTCCCAGAAGATTCTAAAATTCTTTCATTTCTTCAGTGACCTCTTTAGCTAGGTTATCTAAATTCGGAACGTCGTCGCAATTCAGACCAGTAATTAATTCAAACTCAAACAATGAAAACTTCAACGGCTTGCATCCAATCAGACTCCATATCTCATGGGGTTTCTTGCACTCTATCTTAGCAGTTAATATATAATGAACCATCCTCGATGCCCAGTGAAAGTTGAGAGAATGGAACCGTAACAGCACACCCAATGGAGAGACTAAAAGCTCTTCCCACTCATCTTCCAATAAGCCTTTGGCTAGAGCAGCAAACAACTCTTTATGTCCATCATAGTAGTTTATGTTTTTCTCCGCATCAGGTTCATCTCCTTTGGAATACATCCTTGACGCGAATCTAGCCGCATCCAGCGTCTAAAGAAGTCTACTGGAGAAGTCTACTAGAGAAGTCTACGGGAGAAGTCTACGGGAGAAGTCTACTGGAGAAGTCTACTGGAGAAGTCTAATGGAGAAGTCTACGGGAGAAGTCTGCTGGAGAAGTATTCTGGAGAAGTCTACTGTATCCAAAACCCAACATCGTATAAGAAAATAAAAGCACAAAAACATAGTGAAGGTCTTCGATTTGGAAAACCTTTGATTACTAAACATACTGAGAGATGAAAACAAATACACGTCCTCTCACAAACCTTGTATTTCGATGAAGTTAAACCAAATTTCGTACTTTCCGACGTTGGCAGATCTGCAAAGAAGAGTGAAATAAAAAAAAGTTAGATTCTCGAATCAAAGAGAGAAATAGAGAGTAAGAGATAGTAAAATCAAAAAGAGTTCAAGAGATTTTGGATTCAAAGAGATGAGACAAAGAGAGAAATAGAGATTTCCGATTCAAGGAGAGAAAGAGAGATTTCAGAATCAAAAACTGAAGAGAAAGTCGAGAGAATGGAAAGAGCGCATGAACCGGTACCAACGGTGATGATGGAGACGCGAAACTAGGTTGTAATTTAGATTGTAATTTTTTTTCATCTAAACCACATTTTTTAGGTTTTATAGGTAGGATAAATAAATTGGTTAAGTTCGGTTTATTTGGATGGGTAAATAAATTGGTTCAATTTGGTTCTGGTTAAATACACGATTTGATTGGTTTTGTTTGGTTAAAAAAATTCAAACTTTTAAAATATTTTTTAAAAATTCAAATTTGCCTCCATATATTTAGTAGACTTCTAAATGCAGTCTTCTAAATGCAGTTTTAATTCATTTAGTAGACTTCTTAATGCAGTCTACTTTCTACATATTAAATCACAACTTTATACTTTTTAAGGTATATTTATATCCCAATTAATCTGAATTTGAGTTTAAGACTTCAATTTCAAAATCTGGTTTAGTAGACTTCGTTTGTAGACTTCACATGAAGTCAACTGATTGAAGAATCGATTATTTTCAATGATTATTCGAAACCCTATACCAAAACTTATTCCAAACATTCAAAACGTATAATATATTCACAAGTTAACACTATTATGCAAATTTCACATTTTAAATATAAAAATGATAAACTCTAACTTTAACCCTAAGTGTAAAAACATGTTTGCAACCTATGATGTACCTTATTTAGTAACTCTTTGTTTTGTATAGTATGTATTTCATTAATAACATAATTTGTCTAAGTAGGTTTAATTTTGTGAAATTTTTTTTTGAAATTTTATTTTTCATACTTCACAATTGTTTATAGTAGGATCATCAATCAAAAATTTTTATCAAAATATTTTTTGTTAATTTATAAATTTAAATTTAAAATATAATTATATAGTAGACTGTTTTGGTAGTCTACTAAACCACAAAAGTAGTCTTCATACCTTAATTTGTCTAAGTAGGTTTAATTTGTGAAATTTTATTTTTCATACTTCACAATTGTTTATAGTAAGGTCATCAATCAAAATTTTTTTATCAAAATAGTTTTTGTTAATTTGTAAATTTAAATTTAAAATAAATTATATAGTAGACTGCTTTGGTAGTCTAGTAAACCATAAAAGTAGACTTCACATGGATTCTACGCGTTGATTTTCTAATAGAAGTCTTCTCGTAGACTCCTATATTACGTAGCAGACTTTGCTAGGGTTAAAACAGAAATTAAGGCTCCATTTTATCGTTTGGTCATAAAGGATGTAGTTGTAATTTCACTACCCATTTGGGTTATTTTTCTCAAACATGAGATATATGGGTTACACTTATATTTTAAATCAATTTAGGGGTCATTTTTAGTTACTTTACCAAAATATAATAATAAAATAAATATTAAATATTTGTGCGGATTGAATTTTAGAATCTAATTATATTTGTCAAATTATAGGAGTTATCAATTTCAAAATCAAAAATATTTACCGCAATGCATTTTTATATGAGTTTGACACGTAAGAAAAATTATAACTCACCAGATCCCGAGATGTATCTAATATTAATCAGACGATGACATGTGTTAACACTTAAAATTAATTAAGAAGAAATAATATTTAAAATGAAAAATTCAAAAAATAATTGTCAAGTTACTAATCAAATAGTAAAAAGTAAAATTTCTAATAATCCATACTATTTAAGAAACAAAAATTAAGATGGATATAAAGAGGACATAAGCCATTAAAAAAAATAGATACAAAATAAAAATGTCAATTAAAATAAATAAAAATACGAATAATAAACAAAGGTAGGTATATAAATTGGAAAAAAAAAGTTAAAAAGGTTATAGAAACTTCAATTTAAAAGTTTAAGATATACACAACAGTGCAAAATAAAATAAATAAAAAATAAGAAAAACATACTTATTTTATCAATATAGAGTTATAGAATATCACAACAAAATGGAAATCTTCGATCTATGACGCCATTGGTACTTTCTAGCGTTAGAAAAAAAAAATTATATATATTTAAAATTTATATAAGTTAAAAAATAATAATATTATATTTACGTTAATAGTATATAAGGTTTGACGAGTATAAATCTCGATGAGAAAATAAAATAATGACATTAATGAAATATAATTATCAGTAATGTACTTATGTAATGATTCACAACATTATTTATAGTTTTTATGAGGTTACTAAAATAAAATTTCATTGTTCTGATTTAACTATATAGTATTTTAATTGTTTTATGATATTGTCACATAATTCATAAATCTTCATAATGGGTAAAAATAGATTTTTTCAATTGTTATTAAGAATATGATTTAAATTCCGGTTATATATATTTTTGGATTTGCATAATATGGATTAGGAAATGAGAATTATGATATATAGTAACCTCTACTGATATTAGAATCCACATTTATATAGTATTTTAAAATTCAATGTGGATACTAATTAAAATTTAAATTTTTATACCCGCGTATTAAAGCGGGTCCTATTCTAGTAAAATATTAAAGCGGTAAAAACAATTCAAATATAAATATGAGAATAAATTATCAATATTTAAAAAAAACAGAAATATGAATTGTAAAACAATATACTTAATTCAAATAGGAATAAAAAAAACTAATAATTTGAAAATATGTGATAAAATTTAATTGTAAATCAAATAACAAAAACATCAAAATAAATAAATAAATATTATAATTCTCATCAATGGTTTCACATTAATGTTCTCACTTTTATTTTATTTACTTTCACGAGTGATCTAATTTAAATATTTGGGGTTTTCATAGATTTATAAAATATTGAAATACAAACCCGCATATATGCATATATAATACTTCAAACTAATTTATTTATCCTTAGTCTAAACTCTAACGACAAAACATGTATCCAATAATTAAAACCTACAGCATGGCTAATTTTTTTTTTTTTTTTTTGAGCAAGGTTAAAAATATCTATACCTCTCTTTTACCGAGAGCCGGATCTGAATAGATTTTTTTGAAACATTTGAATGAAGATTCCATTTTTAAGGGGCCCTACTTATTAAAAAAATCAAATTTATATGTTTAGTTTATTAAAAATATGTTATTTGATGAAAAAATTAAGATTTAGTGGAATAACATACATGTTTTTTTTGTTTCATCAAATATTTTATGAAATTTTATAATTAAAAGATAAAAATATTAAGTAGGTTTTTTAATAATTTTATTTCTCATAATAAAACATGAATAACATGTTGTTGTTAAAAACCAGATTTTTATTAAAAAAATATTTAAATAAAATGTTAGTAGTAGTTTTGTATCGGAGTCTGATAATCTGAGATCCGGCTCTGCCTTTACCTAAGCAAAACATATAGTGGGAACCATAATCGAACATGGAAGCCACAACTAGTTGACATTCCCAAATTGCATTTGTCATTAACTATATACACTAAGATAAACATATAAATATTCACCCCATCGAATCAAATTTTCTTCCAACACCCAAAAGATAAAATCTTTGGAGCCAGTCCACGAAAAAGAAGATGGCGACCACAACATCAATCCGAGCCATACTCTCAGGAATTACCCTTCTCTTGGTCGTCATCCAAGCCGTTCACGCAGACTATTACCGTCCACCACAACCTACAATCCCGAGCTCTCCTCCCTATGACGCAGAGCCGAAGCCACTCCCTACCCCCAGCCCCAAGCCTATCGTCTATCGTCCTCCTCCCACCTACCAACCACCCACCGGCTCGTTTGAACGACAATTTCTTGATCCACATAATTCTGTTCGAGGCGGCCTAGGTACTTTCTTATATAAATTATGAAATGAAGACCTTATGTGTTTATAGTTAAGACAATATCTAAGCACAAATGGTTAGGATCTTAATTTTTGTTGCATATTCATATGAAACTAACAGATAAACGATTATGATATTTTGTTTGGGATCATTTTTAACGTTTTATCCCTTTTTCTTCAATCTACTAGTTGATACTTTGTTAACAATTGCTAACGATCTAACTAACAGTTGAAAGTTCTGTTTTCGAGTTTCTTATAGACCTTAATTTAATTCTGTTTAAAGTATTACCTTAGGGATATTTCTGTATCAAATGATCAATTAAGATTTTTCCCCTTTATTCTGATATTTTGTTAGATAAAGGCCAGATTGGTTTTGTTTTGTTTGAGACATTTAACATCTCAATTACGGCCATGTAGACCTGAATTTCAAATGATGCGATATAGAAGGTATCAATATCATATGATATCTCATATTGTATACTTTAATTTCTTGAGAAATGAACTACCTTACAAACTATTGGTAGATCATGCTCAAATTTCTATTAAACGTATACTTAATATGATAAAGTACCTTTTCAAAGAGAAATATACACTCTAATTTTTATTAAAAATATAAAAAAATTAAAAATTGTATTTAAGTTAGGTCATGCGAATATTTTCCTCGCATTTGCTAAATGGATAATTACTAGAACGATCTTGATAAATGGCCTAATTATTAGAATGACTTTCACAAGTCTCAAAATACTAAGAAAGGGTTTATAATACATAAAAACCAGGGTTATGTTTTGTTATTACGAAAATGTCATTGCCATTTTTGAGTAAAAAAAAAAATTCAAAAACTCAAAACACAAACGCGACCGTGGAGGCTGTAGAAGCACCGGAGACGCGCTCGGCAGAGATGTGCCGCCAAATTTAGATAAAATCGGATTAAAAATCCGATTTTTGATTTTTGGTTAGAAAAAAAAAACTTGAAATCTTTTGATTTTTGGTTAGATAAGGGATATATGATGTTAGATCTACTAGTTTTAGGCTAAATCGAGTTAAAAACAAGTTAAAATATAGTAAAAACGAGCTAAATAGAGGTTGGCCGCCATTGTTAGAGTTTGATAGTTTTTGGGTTGAAGAAGATGAAAGATAAATTATGATTTTACCCTTTTTGAATAAGTCTACCACTACTACAGATTAATAAGTTTACCACTACAGATTAATAAGTCTACCACAACAGATAATTAAGTCTACCACAACAGATAATTAAGTCTACCACAATAGATAATTAAGTCAACCACATCAGTAAATTAAGTCTACCACCACAGATAATTAACTCTACCACCACAACAGATAATTAAGTCTACCACCACCAGATTAGTAAGTCTACCACAACATATAATTAACTCTACCACCACAGACTAATAAGTCTACCACCACTACATATTATAAGTCTACCATCACTAAAGATTATTAAGTCTATGGACTGTGTAAAGGTTGAGGTAAGAATTTGATATTCAAGAGAAGAGGTTCGTCCAAATGAAGAAAACAAGCTATGGCGGCAGCTACCCTAGTTCTTCACCGTTCAAGTTCCACCTGAGGGCAAAACAGTGATTTCGCAACAAGTCTACAGCTACCACAAACAAGTCTACCATGCCGAATCTAAACAAGTCTACCACCACTGATTAATAAGTCTACCACAACAGATAATTAAGTCTACCACCACGTATTATTAAGTCTACCACCACAGAGTAATAACTCTACTACTGCAGATCAATAAGTCTACCACCACTACTACATATTAGTAAGTCTACCACCACTACAGATTATTAAGTCTACCATTGCAGGTATATAAGTCTACCACTGCATATCTGTAGGAAATAAGTCTACCACCACTACAGATTATAAGTCTACCACCACAGATTAATAAGTCTACCACCACTACAGATTATAAGTCTACCACCACAGATTAATAAGTCTACCACGACAAATAATTATGTTTACCACCACATATTAATTAAGTCTACCACAACAGATAATTAAGTCTACCACAACATTAAATTAAGTCTACCACCACAAGTTAATTAAGTTTACCACAACAGATAATTAAGTCTACCACCACAATAGATAATTAAGTCTACCACCACAGATTAGTAAGTCTACCACAAAAGATAATTAAGTCTACCACCACAGATTAATAAGTCTACCACAACATATAATTAAGTCTACCACCACTACAGATTATTAAATCTATCACAGCAGATCAGTAAGTCTACCATGACGGATTATTAAGTCTACCACTATAGATTATTAAATCTACCACCACAACAGATAATTAAGTCTACCACAATAGATAATTAAGTCTACCATAACGGATTATTAAGTCTACCACAACAGATAATTAAGTCTACCACAACAATAAATAAAGTCCACCACCACAAGTTAATTAGTCTACCACAACAGATAATTAAATCTACCACCACAACCAATAATTAAGTCTACCAACACAGATTAGTAAGTCTACCACAAGAGATAATTAAGTCTACCACCATAGATTAATAAGTCTACCACAACATATAATTAAATCTACCACCACTTCAGATTATTAAGTCTTCTACAGCAGATGAATAAGTCTACCATGATGGATTATTAAGTCTACCACTTCAGACTATTGAGTCTACCACCACAACAGATAATTAAGTCTACCACAACAGATAATTAAGTCTACCACCATAGATTAATAAGTCTACCACAACAGATAATTAAGTCTACCACTACAGTAAATTAAGTCTACCACGTGAGCGGTAGACTTATTCGCTTTTTGCGGGAAGCTCATTAATGGCAGTTTCGTAAATACGTTTTTTGTTATCAAAGGAAATAAGGGCAAATCGGGTTTTAAAAAAATTTCAATGTCGTTCTATTAATTATGAAACTTTATGACCAAAATTATCAAAAAACCCATTTATTAAGATAAGTTTAGTAAATCTCCCTTTGCTAAAAGAAAGCTCTGCCTACAAATGACCAAATGATCAAATTAATCTTTTAGTAGTATTGTGTTAATTTGATTAATTCCAAACTCAACAGGCCTGCCTCCATTGGTGTGGGACGGTAAGATCGCGAGCTACGCAACATGGTGGGCTAACCAGAGGCGGTATGACTGCTCCCTAACCCACTCGACGGGTCCCTATGGTGAAAATTTATTTTGGGGAAGTGGCTCAGATTGGACACCAAGTTTCGCAGTGGAGTCATGGACTGTGGAGGCTAAGTCCTACAACCACATGACGAACTCGTGCGAAGGCAGTATGTGCGGTCATTACACTCAAATCGTATGGCGTGACACCAAGCGCCTAGGTTGCGCTCGAGTTGTCTGCGAGAACGGCGCAGGAGTTTTCATCACTTGCAACTACGACCCACCGGGTAACTATGTAGGAGAGAATCCTTACTAACTTTGTCCACTGTTTTATCTTAAATCAAAATTGTTGGTGATTTCTTAATCTATGTCTTTAATTCTTCGTGATTTCTGTTAGCTTTTAAATATATATCGTTGTATGGATCTTACGTTGGTGTTGTGATGAACAATTTGTTGTTTCTATTTTTCTGTTTGTTATGTCATGTCCCAAAATGAATTATTTTGTGGTAAAATTGCCAAATTAAGACAAATTAACTCATCTCTTCGGTTTTGAAAAAATATATATGATAAGATATAAAAAATATTCATTAACCGTAGATCCTAGACTTGGGAAATTTTCAAAACTAATTTCGCTGAAAACAAATGCTACATACCGTTGAAGATGCAAAAATAGAACTTATATTCACGACACAAATCAAGTGTTAGAATTCAAATTCTACATTTGGTAGATATAGATAAAAAAGACAAACAAATATTCTTTTCACTCGTAGAAGTAAACGTGAATTCTGAAGGACGTAGAACAAACAAAAAAAAAAAAATTTCGACGTGGATTATTCTTTCATTTTTTGTTTTTATAATTTTTTAAATATTTGAAAATTATTTATTTTTAATTATTTACATGTAATTAATGGTAATATAGGAAAAACATAAATATGTGGAAAAGTTTATTAGGACAATAAGTAAGTTAATCTGTCCTAATTTAGCAAATTTCCTTATTTTATAAATTTCCTAGATTATAAATTCAATTTGTTTCCCTAAGTAAATCATAGCAATAAAACTTGGCACTCATTCTCGGATGAAATGAAACAAATTTGGTAACCAAATGATTATATAGGTTGACTAATCGATTTTAACATATATAATTTTTTAATATGTAAATGAGTATAGCAAAACATATGATTTTTAATATCTATACGTACAAAACTTATATGTATTGTGCATAAATTTCATAAAGTTGAACACTTTTGATGAAACATATGTTAATCTCATTAGTTTTGATATTTTTATGTGTAAAATTGATTAAAACATATGCAAATGTTATTTCTTTCAATATTTTTTAAGTGTAAAATTGATCTCAATTATTTGTGTAAATTATAGAACATACAATAAATCAAATAAATTTTAGATTTATATAAAATAAGTCAGACGTAACAAACGAAAACAATATATATTTTCTAATAATAAAATGTATAAATATTTCTAAAGCTGATTAAATATGTATAATAGACCACATCATAATAAAAATATGTATATAGTATATTAATCTAAATACACATATAAACAATAGATAATATTGTTATAAATATAATAATAAAAAAAATTGTTAATATATTTTGGAAAAAGATAAAAATAGATGATATGGTAAGTATAAAATATTACATTGACTTGGGCTTAAGTTTGTAAAGCAGGTATTATTGGGCTTATGTTATAAAACTAATGAGAATATGTACAGATTTTTACTATGGCGTATAGTTTTAATTGATTTTTTTTTTTTGATAAACCGTTGGAGTTTCGGATCTTTGAAATATTCTTATTAGTTAAATTGAATGACGTGTCCCTAAAGTATTCATTGAACGATAAGTAGGATTGTTTGCACTATTTCTTCTGAGTTAGTATATATATACTAGTGAAAATCCACGCGTTGCACGCAACAACTATTTATATGATTTTTAAAATTATCCCTTATACATTATTTTGAAAGTTAATTTTTCAAAAATGCTTACGTGTCGCCTTTAGATTCACTTTCACAATTTTATTGTGACGTGTCATCTTTTAAATTATGATGTGTCATAAAACTAAATTTGGCTTCCATAAAATTACAATATCATACCACTCGGTTGTTCAATTTAAATATTAATTCATAAATAAAAATCTTCCATAAACGTAGTCACAAACATCTTGGTAATAATGTAAACTAATAATTTGAAAACAAAACAACACAACTAATTCAATATCTGCATAATTAAAATATATATTGAATACTTTTTGTTATATATATATATATATATATATATATATATGTTATATTGACATTTTCAATTGTGTATACATACAAAATATTAGCATGGTTTATATAGTTCTTATAATATTATTTGAATGTTACATTTTTCAATATGAAGAGAATCAAACATAATGTAAATAGAGAAAGTTTTAGAAAAAACAAAATCTTATTTAATTATTACAATATAAAATCGGATTCAAAAATTAAATCTTATAATTTATTGTTTTTGTTAATGGAATTTTAATAGAAGGTTGACAAAAAAAGAATCATAAATAATTTTTTTAATGTTATTAATAAAATTACAGTTAATGTCAACAAAAAAAAGAGAAGATATTATGTTATATATAGAAAATTAAACTGAAATTCAAATTGAACATCATTAGCAATTTTTAACCACAAAATAATATTTTAAAATTTAGTTGATTTCTTTAAAATATATTTAACCGCGTATAATGCGGGGAGTCATCTAGTGGATATTTAACACAATTGATCACAATATGTCGTGTTTTATTTTGTCAAAATTTCAAACTATAAAAGAATTTACACACAGAGTAGTAGTATTAGTTTGGTGCAATGTGTTAACGGCAATGTTGACACTACACCATCAATAGAAATGGAAAATCTTTTAGAAAAGATAAAATCTTACTTTCTTATTACAATATAAAATTGATCTAAAGACCAATTCAATTGTTTTTTGTTAATTGAATTATAAATGAATGTTGACAAAAGCAAAAAAAGGTAAATGAACTAATTGTCAATGTTAATAACGAAATTCGAATTAGTGCCAACAAACAAGGAAAAAAGAAAGATATTATTTATATAAGAAAAGTTGAACTAAATTTCAAAATGAACATTATCAACAATATTTAACCACGAATAATACTATTCTAATTTATTTGATTTCCAAATTTTTTTAACCGCATATAACGCGGAGAGTCAACTAGTTTTAATATTTTATATATATTTACAATTATATATTAAATGATTTTTAAGATTAATGCTCACAATTTATATTTATACAAATTAAAACATTATTTTTAAATGTTTAATATGAAAGTGAACCATATGATGATATATACAAATATTTTTATTTGAACACTATATTTTCAATTCTACTCTAAAATTCAATGTATTTTTCTTGAATCTCTTTGTTATAATCCGTGTCCACTATTGTAAAAAAAATGAATGTTGAGTCCACACGTGACCGAAAATATAAAACTGATACAGTGAAATATGCAATAATTTATAGATAAACATATAGGTAAAAGAATTAGTGAAATTTAATTGCTTTTGAAATTGATTGATCACACATTTGGTTTACATAATCTGATTTTTGTATTATCTAAATTTATATAGATTCTACAATGTATTTGTAACGACCGCGAACTAGAATCGTGATTTTGGTCGTGCGTCGATCGACGCAGATGGTGTGCGTCGATCGACGCAAGGTTAAATTGAACCGGTTGGTTCGATTTAACTCGACGGTTTGTGTAACGACCGCGAACCAAAATTGTGATTTTTGGTCGTGCGTTGATCGACGCAGGTGGTGTGCGTCGATCGACGCAAGGTTAAATCGAACCGGTTGGTTCAATTTAAGTTATCGTTTTGCAGGCCGGTTAGGGTGAACACCCTAGGGTTTCCCTATAAATAGGGGTGTGGCCGCATTTTTGGGACATTAGTGTTTCCAGAAAGTTTCCAGAGAGTTTTTGAGGGAGGATTTGAGAGAAAGGAGAATCATTGTTGGTTTCTTCCTGTTCTTGATCCTAAAAGCTCGAGGTTGAGTGTTGTGAGGCTCTGGTGGTGGATTTGGATCCGTTTCTTCGCGATGGAAGAAGAGATCTCGGAGTTTGGAGAGTGTTCTTCGTACTTTTTCATCCTTTTTCTTCCAGATCCAACATGAGTGCGTGACCATGGCTTATCTGGGTAAAAAGATTGATAGGATGCGTTTAATTGTTGTTATTGGGAGTATTTCGTGTGGTTTTGAGTAGATTTGTGCAGGGAATCGATTGTGATGCGATCTAGAATCGAACCATGAGAGGATAGGTTCGATTCTACGATTTGTGACGTTGCGTCGATCAAAGCAATTGCTCTGTGCAGTTGTGCGATTCTTGTGTTGATTGTTCGTGCTTTGCCTTGTTGAATGTTCACCCTGGTATTGTATCATTTTCTTATGCCTGTGTGTATAGCCTTGTAGATGGGATGACCGTCTCACTGAATATTTGTGATAATACTCACGCATCTCGTATAACCATGTGATGCAGGTAAAGACAAGGTGTGATCGTGGAATCGTGGCCGGGAAGAGGAGATGATCTAGGGGCTCGATTGATTGCTAGTTGTTATGAGAATCGCTAGGATGTTAGTGATTCTAGAACTGAGTTGAATTGGCTTATTGGATTGGTTGTTAATCGTATTGGAATTTTTGAATTGAATTGGAATTTGGTTTATGTTCGATAAAGTATGAGATTTATTGAATGGTCTTATTGGTTATTGCTTGTATTGTTTCCGCAGTTTATGTTGTTGACAGTTGAAGATTATTATTTATGATAATAATAATCCGAATTTGGAAAATTTTAAATTTTTACGGGTTTGGTCGTTTTAGTTTGAGGGCCGGTTTAAGGGAAAACCCTAGGGATTCCCTATAAATAGTGGTGTGGCCGCGTTTTTGAGGGGTTTTAGAGTTCCAGAGATTTTCAGAAAGCTCCAGAGAGTTTTGAGAGAAGGAGATTTGTTTGGGAGGTTTTGGAGATCGTTGCTAGTGCTTGTTAATCGCGTTTGGGAGAGGATTTCAGATCCTTGGGGAGTGTTCTTCGCGTTCTTCGTGCTTTTCATTTTGCTTTTCCAGATCCAAGGTGAGTGCGTGACCATGGCTTATCTAGGTAAAGGAATTGATAGGATGCGTTTGATTGTGTTGTTTTGTGTGGATTCGTGCTTGTTTTGGGTGGATTTGTGTGCAGGGATCGATGAGATGCGTTATGGGATCGAACCATGAGAGGATAGGTTCGATCCTGGATTCTGTGATGATGCATCAGTCGACGCAGTTGCTTTGTGTCGATCGACACATGGTGGTTGTGTTGATCGACGCATGGCCTGTTTGGGAGAACATGTGTTGATTGTTGTGCTTATGTTATTGAGTGCTCATCCTGGTATCGTATCTTTTACTTATGCATGTGTGTATAGCCAAGTAGATGGGATGACCGTCTCACTGAGTAATTGTGATAATACTCACGCATCTCCTTTTGCCATATGATGCAGGTAGAGACAAAATGTGATCGTGGAATCATGGCCGGGAAGAGGAGATGATCTAGTGTCTCGATTGAGTGGCTTATGCGTTGTTAGAATTGTTAGGGAGTTAGTAATTCTGGAGCTGTGTTGAATTGGTTTATTGGATTGTTTTGCTGAGTTAATTCATTATTGAATCGGAATTGGTTAGTCTCAATAAAGTATGAGATTTATTGAATGGTGTTGATTGGTTTAATGGTTGTTGAGTTCCGCGAATTGTGTTTTTGACCGTTGAGGATTATTATTTATGATAATAATAATTCAAATTTGGAAAATTTTAAAGTTTTACGGGTTGGGTCGTTTCAGTTTGGTATCATAGCCCTTATGGTTCTAGGGCGGGTGCATTTGATTGATTATGTGAGTTAGTCAATTGATTGTTGTGTGGGTTTGGAGTCCCAGATCATCTTCTCCTAGCCTTCAATGAGATTCCATGGTAAATGTTGTTTGACCTTCTCGTTTTCTAGTATGCTTAGTATTTTGATGGGTAGTGTAGAGTGAGATGGCTAGAGGTACTAGAGGCAGAGGTGGTCGTGGTGGGCGTCGGCATAGGCGGGGACTTGAGAGTGAGTATGTTGCTGCGAGTGTGGCCTAGGAGACCACGCAGGAGCAGGTGGCTGATTCGCAGGCGTATCAGTAGGGGTTCGTGGGTGTGGCCACTGTGAGTACTAGTGTGAGGACAAGTGGGACGAGTGTAGGTCCCGGTGCGGCTGGTCCAGATGGGGGTGCTGCTTCAGGTGGAGCCCAAGATCGAGATGATCGTTTGGCAGATCTGCTACATATGATTCTGGAGCGATTACCAGGTGGGATGCCGGCTGTGGGTTAGGCTCAGGGAGTGCAGCCGGGTGTGGATGGTGTACAGCTAGGTGTGGCTGGTGTACAGCCAGGTGTGGTTGGGATGCAATCGGGTGTGGCTGGTGTTTAGCCAGGTGTGGCTGGAGTGCAACCGGGTGTGGCTGGTGTGGAGCCAGGTGTGGCTGGAGTGCAGCCGGGTGTGGCTGGTGTGTAGCCAGGTATGGCTAGGGTGTAGCCGGGTGTGGCGATTGCGGAGGAGCGCCCATCCTACCTTAGGATGATGGAAAAGATGCAGAGGATTGGCACCGAGTTTTTCTCGGGTGGTGTAAAGCTAGAGGAGGCAGATTTGTGGAGGAGCAGATTGGAGCGTAATTTCCAATCTCTAAGGTGTCTAGAAGGATACCAGGTGGACCTGGTAGTACATTATCTGGATGGTGATGCACATCTCTGGTGGCGAGGTGTGGTGGCTAGGAGAGCTCAGGTGGGTATGGCGTGGGAGGACTTTGTGGCTGAGTCTAACGCCAAGTACTTTTTGTAGGAGGCAGTGGATCGCTTGGAGTTGCGATTCTTGGAGTTGGCTCAGGGTGACCGGTCGGTCCGGGAGTTCGATGAGGAGTTCGGTCGGCTTCTAGTTCATGTCGGTAGAAATTTGGAGGGCGAGCAGGCCCCGGTGAAGAGGTTCCTGAGGGGATTTTGACCAGATTTGAGGACTCGCTGTAGACCGAGTAGGTTCTCCATGAGGGTGGAGCTGGTTGAGACAACTGATGCGATAGAAGATGACCTGACGGAGCAGGCTGTGGTGCGTAGTCCACCGGTTCAACAGCAGAGGAGGTCGCAGCCGCAGGTGGGTCCGAGTAAGAGCGGCAAGTCCGCGCAAGGCCAGAAGAAGAAGTGGGAGAGCACTTCGGGACCGAGTCAGAGTGGTCAGGATGGTTCGAGATGCTTCGAGTGTGGGAGCATGGATCACTGGGTGTCGAGCTATGCGAAGAGGAATGAGGCTCGGGATACGCGGGTGTGCTATCACTGCACGGAGCCCGGGCATATCAAGCCCAAGTGTCCGTGATTGCAGCAGGTGGTAGTGGCGGTAGTTCAGCCGGTGGCTTAGATTACACCGACACCGCGGGTGTTCACTTCGGTGGAAGCGGGTGGTTCTAGCGCCAAACCGATCACAGGTAATTTCAGAACTTGACTTGTTAAATTCTGTTGTTGTTGAATTTAGTCCATTTTGGAATCTGTGAGTCTGTGCTAGAATATTAGGGTTCTTTGGCACATGAGATTTATGCAGGGATCTTAGTAGTGGGCGGGTGTAAGTCCCATGTTTTATTTAATACTGGAGCGACAAATTGCTTTATTACTCCGGAGTGTGCTGAGGGCAGCGGAATCAGGAGCGATTCCGATGAGCTGCCGGGAGTAGTTAAGGTTGCTGGTGGCAAGTCGTTGGCTACTTTCAGGCGGGCTTGTGGTAGGAGAATTGATGCCAGTAGAATTGATCAGTTGTCCGGTGGAGCTGTAAGATGTCATCCTGGGTGTGGATTGGCTGGATCGGTACAGAGTCCATCTGGATTGTCATCGGGAACAAGTCGTGTTTGAGCGGGGAGGCTGGTTTATCAGGGAGTGAGGCCGACTTCTGGGAGTCTCGTGATTTCGGCAATTCATGCCGAGCAGCTGATTGAGAAGGGCTGTAAGGCGTATTTGGCGACGATTGTGATGCCACAGTCTGTTGAAGAGGTTGCAGTTGGGGATATTCGAGTTGTTCATGACTTCCAGGATGTTTTCCAGGTGTGCAGGGATTACCACTGTCTCAGTCAGATCCTTTCACGATTGAGTTGGAGCCTGGGATGACTTTGATATCTAAGGTGCCTTACCGTATGGGTCCAGCAGAGATGGCAGAGCTGAAGAAGTAGCTGGATGATCTTTTGGGGAAAGAATTTATTCGGCTAAGTAGTTCACCGTGGGGAGCGCCGGTGGTGTTTGTGAAGAAGAAGGATGGGAGTTTCTGGTTATGCATCGATTATCGGGGATTTAACTGAGTCACTGTGAAGAACAAGTATCCTTTACCGCGGATTGATGAGTTGTTGGATTAGTTGCGAGGGGCTACTTGCTTCTCCAAGATCGATTTGGCTTCCGCTTACCATCATATTCCGATCGATGAGGCGGATGTGAGGAAGACTGCTTTTAGGACGAGGTATGGGCATTATGAGTTCGTGGTGATGCCTTTCGGATTGACAAATGCACTAGCAACATTCATGTGGCTGATGAACGGAGTATTCCAAGAGTATTTGGATGAGTTTGTGATCATTAGTATCGATGATATTCTGGTGTATTCGAGGAGTCATGAGGAGTACGATGTTCATCTGAGAGTAGTTCTGGAGAAGCTGCGGGAACAGAAGCTGTACGCGAAGTTGAGCAAGTGTAGTTTCTGGCAGCGAGAGATGAGTTTTCTCGGTCACGTGGTGTCTACAGATGGAGTTTCTCTGGATCCGGCGAAGATAGAAGCTATCAGAGGGTGGCCTAGACCGAGGAATGCCACCGAGATCCAGAGTTTTCTCGGGTTTGTGGGTTACTGCAAGAGGTTCGTCAAGGGTTTTGCAAGTATGACGTAGTCGATGGTGAAGCTAACGGGGAAAGATGTCCTTTTGTGTGGTCTTCAGCTTGCGAGGAAAGTTTTGAGAAGCTGAAGAAGATGTTGACGAGTACACAAGTACTGGCGTTGCCGGAGCCGGGCGAGCCGTACGTGGTGTATACGAATGCTTTGGGAGTTGGTCTGGGTTGTGTGCTAACGCAGCTGAGAAAGGTAATTGCATATGCTTCAAGGCAGTTGAGAAAGCACGAGTGCAACTACCCTACCCACGATCTTGAGTTGGCTGCGGTGATTTTCGTTCTAAAGATTTGGAGATCTTATCTTTATGGGGAAAAGGTGCATGTGTTCAACAGACTATAAGAGTCTGAAGTACTTCTTTACTCAGCCAGAGCTGAACTAGAGACAGAGGCGCTGGATGGAGTTGGTAGCAGATTATGATCTGAAGATTGGATACCATCCGGATAAGGCTAACCTGGTTATAGATGCGTTGAGTAGGAAGATGGTTGCTTCAGCTCAGGAGCGGGATATGAAGGATTTGGTGAGCGAAATTAGCACGTTGAGGTTATGTGTTATCTCACATGAGCCATTGGGGTTAGAGGCTGCTAACCAGGCAGATTTGCTGAGTAGGATTCGGGTGGCTCAGGAGAAGGATCAGGGTTTGATTGATGCTTCTCAGGTGGCAGGTTCAGAGTATCTGGTCTCGGCAAACAGGACAATACTTGTAAATGGGCGGGTTTGTGTACCCCAGGATAAGGATCTGAGCAGGAGATTCTAAGAGAGGCTCATTCGAGCATTTTGTCTATTCATCCAGGGGCGACCAAGATGTACCGGGATCTGAAGCGGTATTATCTCTAGGTCGGGATGAAGAGGGATGACGCTAACTGGGTTGCAGTGTGCAATGTGTGCCAGTTAGTGAAGGTTGAGCATCACGTTCCGAGCGGATTGTTGCAGAGTTTACCCATTCCGGAGTGAAAGTGGGACATGATTACCATGGACTTTGTGACAGGGTTGTCGGTGTCGCGGACTTATGATGCCATTTGGGTGATTATGGATCGTCTAACTAAGTCGGCACATTTTCTTACCATCAAGAAGACCTATGGAGTGGCGGTGTTAGCTAAAAAGTATGTGCGAAAGATAGTGAGGCTGATCTTGTTTTCATGTGGATTAAATGTTTCGATTTCAAGGCAATGATCCGAAGGATATGTGAGTTCCCATATTTTCAAACCTCTTTTCTATTCTTCAATTTTGCTTGAGGACAAGCAAGGTTTAAAGTCTGGGGAGTTGATATGTCCCATATTTTACCACTTTTACCATCTATTTTACTATATTTTCTATGCACTTTAATAAGCTTTTCAGCCAAAAGAGGTAGTTTTCCTCGTATTTGTAGTTTTAGAGTCTTAATAGGAAAATCAAGAAAAACGGAGCAAAAAGGAACAAAAGAGGTGTAAACTAAGCTACAGAAACTTTCATAAGCCAAAGACACCGTCAAGAACCAAGAATTCACAAGAAACAACATTCTACCATATTGGACAGAACATATACGTCAGAAGTTTAGCAGTAAACGGAGGGACTAATCAATTTGGAATTGGATAAAACTTGGTCAGAGGATATATCTTTGATTTAGCTTCACAACGGAATTTGAATCATATCAATTGGAGCTGTGAGCAGATAGATACGCTCGGTTTACTGAAGACACGTCAAACTGCCTCTGAAGTGAAACAAGTGCAGAATCGAATCAAGCACCGGGCCAGTCCGTGGACCGATGTTTCAGACCGTTGCTAGCACTCATGAAGGCTTAAATAAGACTCCAACACCGGCCTAGAAGCCTGTCCGTTACTTGGCCCAACGTTGGATCAGTTTTGACGTAAAAGACCCTTTTGTCCTAAACTAAGCCCTAGAAGATCTTATACCTATATATACTTGTTTTTAGCCCCTTTAGGAGGATAAGCATCAATAAGCAGCCAAGTGGGCACGAATAGGGATCCCTAGGCAGCCGCCTATCTCTTCTCTAAACACTAAACACGTTTTCATCTTTGTTCTTCATTGGATTTGGATTCTAGAAGAAGATCTCCCTTTGTACTTCGATATAGAGAAAATTTATTATCTCTTACTCTTTAAATTCAGTTTATCTATGATGATTCGTGCCTATCCTTGTTGCTTCGTTGTTACTTCAATCATGTCTGAGTAAATTACTTGTTAGGTTTTAGGCATTCAAAGATTTCATGTTTATGCATAATTGAATATCGAACTTTGTTAGGGTTTATCTAGTGGATTCTTCACCTCTATTTGATCGTAATGTTTTTTGTTTTTTTGGTCATCTTGCGAACTGATCTTAGGTTGATATACTCTCCAAAAGCTTGTTATATTGCCTGAACTAATATTTGGTGAATAACAATTCGAAAGGTTAGTTATGGAGTAGTATGAACAATTGAATCTTACACTTAAAGCATGTTTCCACCTTATAATAACCTGCGATAGTTGAGTCTATTAGGGTAGAAAACGTAGATGGTTAGCTACGTAACGACAATGGGATGACCTTACATTAGTGATTTGATTTCTAGAACGATCTTTAAAAAACCGATATCTTTATGTGTTTCATGAGTCTCTGCGAATTGTCTAATGCCTAACGCTTTTTTCTTATTGATTTATCCTTGCTTTTACTTTCTTTTCTTTATAATTGCTATTCATAAAACCATAAAACAAAAATCATATTTTGTCTTAGCTTAATTTGCATCACATAAATTCGTAGCGTATCATCTCTAGTCTCTGTGGATCGACCCCTAAGTACTACTGCGTTTGCCTGTGCACTTGCAGCTTTATCTAGGGTTATAAATTTAAAGCTTGAATAACCCACGAAATCAAGTTTTTGGCGCCGTTGCCGGGGACTAATTTGTGACGTACGAGTTTTTGATAAAGATTAAGTCTAAGATTTGTTTTTCTTTATTTACTTTTGATTTTTCGTATTTTTTCTTTTTGTTTTTGTGAGTGTTTCAGAGAGTCATCAATGGAACACTACAACCTCTATCCTAGGAGAATGGCGAGCTCTTACTACCATGAAACCATTGGGGATTATAACCCAATGCCTCATGAATATCATAGACCGCCATACTTCAACAATACTCGGTGCAATGCTCATATGTACCAACAACAACCTTGGGAGGCTTATGAGCGTGAGGATGTCTATCATTACCATCACTACGAGTATCCATAGCCACCACAACAACTCCAAGATCACGCCTTTTCAATTACCCTAGACGATAAACTAGAATTGTTTGTGGCTCAACTCAAGGGAGAATTCAAAAATTTCAAACGTGAGATCAATACAAAGATCAGAATTCTTTGTCAGCTCTTGGAGAAACAGTAGAAGCTCTTGTTGCTCCAAGAAGACGAAACATGCATCACGGATGTTGAATTGGATGACATGTGCGATCAAGGAGAGGAGCTTAGAACAAGCTTCAATGTTTTGGAGACTAAAGATGACCCTCACAAGCCTTTAAATCTTGGTTCACCATTCCTTGAAACCGATGGAGAATTTGTGGATTCTACAAATCACCAAATCTCTCTCTCTAAACTTGACAAAGGAGTGATCTATCCAACCCTACAAGGTAAGGTTTTTTTTGTATCAATATGTACACTAATGAAACCTTTTATATAGATCTAGGTGGTGCGATTAAGAAGATCCAAGACGCCAAAATACCAGCCCCCCAACCATACATAAAGATGTTGTCCAACCGACAAAACCGAAAGGCAAAGAGACTCCAAATATTGCAAATTCGATCTTGGTATCTAAGGAACATGAAGACGATGTGGTTCATGTCGAGACGAAACACAAAAGGTCCTCAAATTTTTTCTCCAACTTCATAATTATGATCCCCACGGATTTGAATGAGAAAGATGAAGAATTCATCGAAGAAAAAGTCAACAATATGGTGAATTTTTTTCACGATGCGATTGTTCTTTATGAAAGCCAACAAGATGCTAATAAATGGAGCCTCAAGCCATGCGGTCCAGAGTGTAGAGAAGCTAAAGGAGTCCCAATTCCTTTAGTGGAACCATCCTATGCTTAAAAGAAAAAGGAGTCGAGCTAAAAAACTTAAAACAAACGCTTTATGGTAGGCAACCCTTATTTGGTTTTAACTTTCTTCGAGTCATTAATTTAAAATTTTAATTATTGTTTTAATTTTTATTTCTTTATTACTCATTGGTTTTTCTAACTATAATTTTTTTAGGTGTTTGCAAAAAGTTATAAAAATACAAAAAAAAAATGTTTGTTTTGGAGAAGGAAGAAGAGAAGGAGATAGAACAAGACCCGTTCTGGTTCAAGTCACAAACGAATTACCAGACCAAACCATAAAAATCTGAAATTTGGTGCGACTATAGTATACATTCATACGAAGCTATAGAAAAAAGCAGAACGTAATTTGGTATTACGGTCTAAAAGTTATGACCAATTTCCCAAAGCTGAAGAAGAGGATACGAAGCTGCAAGTAGCGAACTTCAAACTTGTTTTCAAGACGAAATAAAAGGAATGAGGAGCCAATCTTCATACTGTTGGATATATCTCGTTCTCAAGAGTCCGTAGCATCTTTCGAATCTCAATTCCGATGTGTATAGCCGAAAAAAAACTTGTTTAAAATCGCATAGATCGCGACACAATTTCCGGTCAACCACGCCGACCAATATTCGGACCGGTATGGCACCCCGATCGACCCGCGACACGAGTGACCCAGTACTGGTTACGCGTATCGGTCGAAAATCGTGACCGGTACTGGAGCAAAACTGCCCCGCATTTCTGCCGCAACTTCACCGCAATTCCTACCGCGAGGCAGTTCCACCGCACCCCCACCGCACTTCCACCGCACCCCCCACCGCACCCCCACCGCACTTCCACTGCACCCCCACCGCACCCCCACCGCATCCCCACCGCATCCCCACCGCAATTCCACCGCACCCCCACCGTAATCCCACAGCACCCCCACCGCAATCCTACCGCACCCCCACCGCAATCCTGCTGCTTTTTCTGCCTTGACCCACGGTAAGTTTCGGTCCCGATTTCGGACCGCGGTACCAATCGATATTCGGTCCAGTAGGCGACACCCGATCCCCCCCATCCCGACTTGACCTCTCGAATCGTCCCGCAACACGATGCGTCCCGCATCCTTCCCGCCTCGTTACGCGACACACGCGACACACGCGACCCAATACCATCCCACACCACCGACCGGTACCGCGACCGATATTACCTCGTCTCGCGACTCCACACCCATCCGACCACCGTCTCGTGCCGCGTCTCGCCTAGGACCCGAGCCACACCTCGAACCATCCTAGTACCGCGACTAGCACCCAACACCTTGACCGGTATTGATCACACCGCGTCTCCAGCAACCACCACACCATTGGAGTCACGAGCCATGGACCACCGAACCACCGCTTCGAACCACCGAGCCGACCACCTAACCGTTTGGTCAAAGAGGTTAATTTTTTCTTTTTCACTCTTTTAATTATTTTACAACCATTTTTCACACATAATTTTTAAGAGCCAATTATTTTTGCATATTCATGATTATTTAACTACAAATTATTTGATTCATGAATTTTTGCATTAGAAATTACAATATTGGTTAGATTTAAATGGTCTTAAACATGATTTTCACATCTGGACATATTCACTGATTTCACTTAGATTGATAGTTTTTAACAATATGGATTCATTATTTTGATTTCTTTTTGTTTAGTATCTATTTTTCCTACCCTTGGACTTAGACTTCAATACATACGTATTGAGGACTTAGCTCCAAAAAGTATTTAACAAGTGATTTCAAGTGTTTTAGCAAGGATATCTCGCTCTTTAACAGAACTTGTAACAAGACTTTTTGTTGTGATGCGCACACTTCCAATCATCTTAAGCATTATCCGCCATTCAAAGGAGATGTCTGAGAAAAGAGTATTGCGTCATAACAATTCGAAAGGTTAGTTATGGAGTAGTATGAACAATTGAATCTTACACTTAAAGCATGTTTCCACCTTATAATAACCTGCGATAGTTGAGTCTATTAGGGTAGAAAACGTAGATAGTTAGTTACGTAACGACAGTGGGATGACCTTACATTAGTGATTTGATTTCTAGAACGATCTTTAAAAACCCGATATCTTTATGTGTTTCATGAGTCTCTGCGAATTGTCTAATGCCTAACGCTTTTTTCTTATTGATTTATCCTTGCTTTTACTTTTTTTTCTTTATAATTGCTATTCATAAAACCACAAAACCAAAATCATATTTTGTCTTAGCTTAATTTGCATCACATAAATTCGTAGTGTATCATCTCTAGTCTCTGTGGATCGACCCCTAAGTACTACTGCGTTTGCCTGTGCACTTGCAGCTTTATCTAGGGTTATAAATTTAAAGCTTGAATAACCCACGACGTCAGCTGCACGGGGTGCCAGCGAGTATTGTGTCAGACAGAGATCCGAAGTTCGCTTCAGAGTTTTGGAGAGCCTTTCAAGCTGAGATGGGCACTAAGGTGCATATGAGTACTTCTTATCATCCTCAGATGAATGGGCAATCTGAGAGAACGATTCAGACACTTGAGGATTTGTTGAGGATGTGTGTGCTAGATTATGGTGGTCATTCACCGGATCATTTGAACTTGGTAGAGTTTACATATAACAACATCTATCAGGCGAGTATTGGTATGGCTCCGTACGAGGCGTTGTATGGGAGGCCATGTCGTACACCATTATGTTGGATTCAAGTGGAGGAGATGAGCATGTTTGGTGTAGACTTTGTTCATGAGCCAACAGAGAAGAGTCATGTTTTAAGGTTGAACATGAAGGAGGCTCAAGATTGGCAGAGGAGTTATGTTGATAACAGGAGGAAAGAGTTAGATTTTGAGATTAGAGATCAGGTGTATCTCAAGGCGGCGATGTTGAAGGGTTCTAACAGATCCATTTCTGATAATAAGCTAAGTCCGAGGTTTATGGGTCAATTCAGGGTTGTGGAACAGGTTGGACCAGTGGCTTATCGTTTGGAGTTACCTCAGAGTATGAAGGCATTTCATAAGGTCTTCAATGTGTCGATGCTGAAGAAGTGTCTGCATGAGTCTGAGGAGGTGTTGGCTAGGATTCTGGAGGATCTTCATCCCAACATGACATTGGAGGCGAGACCTCTGAGGATTCTTAAGAGGAGAGTCAAGGTTCTGCGCAGGAAGAAGATACCGTTGTTTAGAGTCTTGTGGGACTATGACGGTGTTGAGGAGGAGATTTGGGAACTAGAGGCTAAGATAAAGGCAAAGTTTTTCAAGTGGTTCGAGAAGCAAGTTGAGGCTTGAGTTTGTCTTCTGGTTTTCAATTTCAGAGTTAGCATGTTGCTATGAGTTTTTGGTTTATGTATTTTTGTTTGAGGTTGTACCGATTATTACATTCTTGAGATTTATAAGATGAGGATTTCTTAGGGATGAGTTGATAAGATGGGTAGTTCTTATGTTTGGCTATCTATGTCATGGAATTATGACATTTAGAACGTGTGGAGATATCAAGTTTTATAATAAGTTAGAACTTGTTTATGTCCGCGATAGAGTTTTAGTAAACACCTTGAGTGATTAGACTGTTTAGAGTTGACCTGTGGATTGGTCAGGGATGAGATGATATTCCAGGAGAGTGGAATGTCAAGATGAGACCACGGGAGGTAGTTCTGGTCAGAGATGCTTATTGATGTTTAAGAATTGATTGCTCTAGGGGATGAAGATTTTCCTGAATAACTCATTAGCAGCTGCGAGTTCTCCTGAGGGGATGACGAGTTCCCCTGTATTTTCTTTGAGAGATGACGAGTTCTCTCCAGGGGATGTGAGTTTCCCTGCATACCGAGAGCTTGACGGACTGTGTGTCCCGAGAGTGTGAGTGGTATGGAGCATACTAAGAGCCTGACGGACTGTATGTCCTAAGGGTGTGAGTGGTATGGTGCACCGAGAGCTCAAGGGATGACGATCCTGAGAGTGTGAGTGGTGTGGATATGAGTTAAGAGCAATTAATATCTAAAACGTGCCTATAAGCATAAGACTAGATGTGGACCTCAGAGATCAAGAGTGTTGATCTCGAGTTGTGCTGGCTGAGTTGGTTAGGAGTGTTGACCGTAGTGTGACGGCGTTGCGTGATTCGAGATAAAATCCGTGTTAGTGGGGGAGAATTGTAACGCCGCAAACCAAAATTAGGATTTTTGGTCAGTGCGTCGATCGACACAAGGTGTGTGCGTCGATCGACACACATTGCGAATTGAACCGGTTGGTTCAGTTTTTGAGCGTCGGTTTGCACTCTAGTTTAAGAGAACCCTAGGGTTCGCCTATATAAGTCAGGGGCCGTATTTCACTCGCGTTTTTTGGAGAGAAAAGCTGATTTTTAGAATTCCAGAGAAAAAAGAAAGAGATCTTTGAGTGTTCTTGTTCCTTAAGGCTAAGAAAAGGCGTGATTGAGATTTTGAAGGCTGTTCTGTCCGGTTATAGAAGAGGAGGGTAGCGGCCAATAAGAACAGATTGGATCAGAGCAAAACTTTCAGGTTAAGTTTTCCACTCTCTGATCTTGATATAGGAGAAAACGGTTTTTCAATCTGATGTGTATTCTAGGAGTTATAATTGTTTTACTAAGAGAGGTTTGTGCAATTTTGGATCTGCGATCACTTCAAAGAAGGATTTCCGTCGAACCAGAAGAACTTAGAGGACCATCCATATACCGTTGGATAGCTCTCTTTGTCTAGTTTCCAGATCAGGTTTTCGATCCTAATTCTAAGGAAATCTCCGTTCTCAGTGTGCTTTCAAAGTCAGTGTGTCGTTCCAGTTTTCTAAAACCCTAATTCGGTTTAGGAAATTTTTGGAGAAAAGATAGAGGTTTTGTTGGTTCATTAGGAAAAAAAGATAGAGCAGGGGCTGTAGGTGCTAGAGAGGTCTCTTTTCGTAGCTGTCCTTGTTTAGAATCGATCCAGAATCAAGGTGAGTGCATGACCATAGCTTATCTGGGTAATCGGAGTATTCGTGATGCGTTTGATTGTGAATTTGAATTGATTGATGAATGATTAATGGTTATTTGTTTGTGCTATGCATTGTTGATTGATCGCTTGGTATTGTGTTATTTCTTTATGCTCGTATGTATAGCAAAGTAGATGGGATGACCGTCTCATTGAGTATTTGTGATAACACCCACGCATTTCTTTTAACCATGTGATGCAGGTAAAGAAAAGATGTAATCGTGGAATCAAGGTTGTGAAGAAGAGATGATCTAGAGTCTCGTTTATTTGCTTTATGTGATTGTTTAGAACCGCTAGGTTGCTGGTTTTATGGAATTGAATTGGTGATGGTTTGATGGTTTAATCGTTTGATTGGTTTGAGTTGATTTCCGCTGGTTATGTTTGGTTGCTTGTTGAATTGCTAAGTGTTGAGAATTAGTATTTATGGGAATACTAATTCGATGAAAAAAAAGGGGTCAGGTTGTTTCAGAAGCGGGAGCCACACTAATCCCACAAATTCCCCGGCAGTCTCTGCCTCCCAGAGGTTGGCAATGAGAACCTCTGTACACAAAATAAACAGGTATGGAGATAAAGGGTCTCCTTGTCGCAGCCCTCTCGAGGGGACAATAGAGCCCTTTGGCTCACCATTTAACAGGACTCGGTATGTAACCGAATTGATGCAAATCATTATCCATGATGAAACAACCCAACCCATAAAATTTTAAAAAAATTTCTTTCGGATTATTATTATCACAACTAATAATCCTCAGCGGGTCAATACAAAAAATGCAGAACAATAAACAGTTAACAATCACACCCATTCAATACATCCCATACTTTATTAAATTCTAAACCAAAACAAATCAATAACCAATCAATTCCATTCAATTCTAATAACAATAACACGGTTCCAGAATCACTAACAAGCTAGCAATTCTAATAAAACAACCACTTAACCGAGACACTATATCATCTCCTCTTCCCAGCCATGATTCCACGATCACACTTTATCTTACCTGCATCACATGGCAAAAAGAGATGCGTGAGTATTATTACAAATACTCAGTGAGACGGTCATCCCGTCTATAAGTTATACACACAGGCATAAGAACCGATAAAAATACCAGGGTGAACACACAACACGCAAGCACGAACGAAAACACACAAGTCTGCCTCGAACAAACATGCGTCGATCGACACAGCTACAAGGTGTCAATCGATGCATATACCTGCGTCGATCGACACAACCACTAGGTGTCGATCGATGCATCAGCTAGTATATCGATGCATATGATGCGTCGATCGACGCATCATCACAGATGCCAGGATCGAACCTATCCTCTCATGGATCGATCCTGGATCAAAATGCATCAATCCCTACATGCAATCAACACGAAATCCACACAAAAACATCACAGGAAACACATTCTACCAACCCTTTATCCAGATAAACCTACGGTCACGCACTCACCTCGATTCCAGAAGGAAAAATGATGAGAAATCACGAAGAACGTGAAGAACACGAAGAACACCGTTTCCAAATCCCCAAATCCACACCCTAACACGCAGAACACAGCCTTTAGAGATCAAAAACAGCCCAGAACTTCCACAAACACTTAAAATCTCCCAAACTCTCTCTGATTTCTCTCTTAACACTTCTAATTCTGATTTCTGCTAGAAAAAATTGGCCAAACCTGCCTGTTCTGCGTTTTATATACAACCTTAAGGTTCTCTAAACAAACCCGCCAAACCAGCAATTAAAATCAAACCGGTTTGATTCAATTCACCTTGCGTCGATCGATGCACGCTACTTGCATCGATCGACGCACGACCAAAATCCACAGAAATTGGTTCGCGGTCGTTACAATTCTCCCCCACTAACACGGATTTGACCTCGAATCACGCGACACCATCCCCCTAAGGTTGACACTCCCGCCCGAAACCCGACCAGATTCTCCCAGAAACATCAACAATGCAACACACCCTGATCTATATTAGGGCTGCCAGATTGATCGCGCAACAATCAAACAAGAACATTAACGACCAATGCCGCTACATATGTTTACCATGGTTGTCTGACCTGACGAACGCAAGTAAAAACCCTAGACTAGACATCCACTTACACATCTTTATCAACACTCCTAACCACCCAGCTAGCACCCCTAGAGAGCTCACCCGATCCCCGAGCTCCACAAGTCCCATACTAGCTACATTGCACCGTTTCGCCACGGCTGCAATCCTGACCAAACCCGGTCAGCACCACTTGAGATCCACTCCCGATCCCTAAAGCTCATCTAGTCTCATACTTACAATCAAACTACAGACACTATTGCTTATACTTATATCTATATACACCACTCACACCCTCAGGGTCGTCATCCTTCGAGCTCTCGATGTATATCATACCCCTCCCACCTTTAGGACCGCCGTCCATCCAGCTCTCGGTATGCTCCAGCCCTTCCCACTCTCGGGACATACAGTCCGTCAAGCTATCGACTGCAGAGGAATCACACATCCCCTAGAGAGATCCCTGTCCCTCAAAGTATATGCAGGGAACCCACTATCCCCTGGAGAGAACCTCACTGTCCCCTCAAGTATATCTAGGAGACCCAATATCCCCTGGAGCAATCACTCTGTAACATGAATCATAAGCACCTGTCGACCAAAATCACCTCTCGTGGTTCCATCCTGACATTCCCTATCCCAGAATGTTACCTCATGGCCAATCACCAGGCCATCCAAAACAACCCAATCACCTGGGTATTCCCATCAGAATCCCTGGAAAAGACAGTCTTAACTCACATAAGACTTCTGTTTCTAGACTCCGCCTAGGAAATAGACAGGTTCTAACTCATATAAAACCTTTATTTCCCATCGCCATCTAGGGAATAGCCAAGTCCTAACTCACATAGAACCTCCATCCCTAGATACTCCTCCTAGGACATTGAGAAGCTCTAACTCACGTAGAACTTCCATTCCTAACCTCACTAGAAAATAGACAGCCCTACTCACTTATAACTTCTATTTCTAGCTCCCTAGCCGATAGACAAGCTCTAACTCCTATAGAGCTTTTATCGCTAGACCTCCACATGACCCCGCTCGTCATCACAACACATGACCTACCAGTCATCACAACCCATGACTCCACTAGTCATCACAACACATGACCCACCAGTCATACCATAAGAATCACATCTTATAAACACATTTAATAAGAAAACCCATCTTATTAAATCTCATCAATGTATAATCGTTACAACACAAAACGAAAAATACATCAAACTCATAGCAACATGCTATACAGACTCTGAAAACCAGAAAAAGACACTCAAGCCACCACTTGCTTCTCGAACCACTTCGAGTACATTGCCTTCATCCTCGCTTCTGGTTCCCAAGTCTCCTCCTCAATACCATCACAGTCCCACATGACTCTCACCAACGGTATCCTTTTTCAGCGCAGAACCTTGACTCTCCTCTCAAGAATCCTCACAGGCCTCACCGCCAACGTTATGTTAGGCTGAAGATCCTCTGGAATCCTAGCCAACACTTCCTCAGACTCATGTAGACACTTCCGTAGCATCGACACATGAAAGACCTTATGAAAAGCCTTCATACTCTAAGGTAACTCCAACCGATAAGCTACTGGCCTGACCCGCTCTACAACCTTGAACGGACCCATAAACATCGGACTTAGCTTATTCTCTGAAATGGATCTGTTAGGACCCCTCAACATCGCTGCCTTGAGATACACCATATCTCCCAGCTCAAAATCCAGCTCTTTCTGTCTCTTATCGGCATAACTCTTCTGCCGATCCTGAGCCTCTCTCACGTTCAGCCTCAAGACACAGATCTTCTCTGTCGTCTCCTGAACAAAATCCGCGTCAAACATGCTCCTCTCCCCTACTTTAGTCCAGCACAATGGTGTACGACATTGCCTCCCATACAAAGCCTCATATGGAGCCATCCCAATACTCGCCTGGTAACTATTGTTGTACGCAAGCTCTACCAGGTTTAGATGATCTGCCCAATGACCACCATAATCCAGCACACACATCCTCAGCAAATCCTCCAATGTCTGAATCGTCCTCACAGACTGCCCATCCGTTTGAGGATGATAAGATGTGCTCATATGCACCTTAGTGCCCATCTCAGCAAGTAAACCTCGGATCCCTGTCTGACACAATATTCGATGGCACCCCGTGCAACCTCACTATCTCTCGCACATACTTCTTAGCCAACACTGCCGCTCCGTCGATCTTTTTGATGGCAAGAAAATGTGCTGACTTGGTCAGACGATCCACAATCACCCAAATCGCATCATAGGTCCGTGACACTGGCAACCCCATCATAAAATCCATGGTAATTATATCCCACTTCCACTCTGGAATAGGCAAACTCGGCAACATACCACTCGGAACCTGATGTTCAGCCTTCACGAACTTGCACATGTTGCACGATGTAACCCAGTTAGCGACATCCCTCTTCATCCTGACCCAGTGATAATACCATTTTAGATCATGATATATCTTGGTCGCTCCCGGATGAATCGATAACATACTCGAATAAGCCTCTTTCAGAATCTCCTGCCTCAGATCCTCATCCTTGGGCACACACACCCGCCCGTTCACTAGTATCGTCCCATTCGTCGAGACATGATACTCTGAACTTGCCACCTTAGAAGCATCAATCAACCCCTGATCCTTCTCCTGAGCTACTCGAATCCTGCTCAGCAAATGTGCCTGGTTAGCTGTCTCTAACCCCAACGGCTCCTGTGAGATAACACACAATCTCAATGTACTAATCTCGCTCACCAGAGCCTCAATATCCCGCTCCTGATCTTAAGCGACCTTCTTCCGACTCAACGCATCTGCAACCAGATTAGCCTTACCCGGATGGTACCCAATCTCCAGATCGTAATCTGCTACCAACTCCATCCAGCGCCTCTCTCTCTGGTTCAGCTCCGGCTGAGTGAAGAAATACTTCAAACTCTTATGGTCTGTGAACACTTGCACCTTCCCGCCGTAGAGATAAGATCTCAAAATCTTTAGAGCGAAAATCACCCCAGCCAACTCCAAATCGTGAGTAGGGTAATCGCACTCATGCTTCCTCAACTGCCTCGAAGCATATGCAATAACCTTCCCCTGCTGCATCAACACACAACCCAGACCAACTCCCGAAGCATCTGTATACACCACGTAAGGTTCACTCGGCTTGGGTAACGCCAACACAGGTGTACTCGTCAACATCTCCTTCAGCTTCCTAAAACTCTCCTTACAAGCTGTAGACCACACAAAAGGGACATCTTTCCCCGTCAACTTCGTCATCGACTGCGCCATACTCGCAAATCCCTTGACGAACCTCCAATAATAACCCGCCAACCCGAGAAAACTCTAGATCTCAGTGGCATTCTTCGGTCTAGGCCACCCCCTGTTAGCCTCAATCTTAGCCGGATCCACAAAAACTCCCTCTGCAGACACCACATGGCCAAGGAATCTCATCTCTCGCTGCCAGAAATTGCACTTACTCAACTTCGCGTACAGCTTCTACTCCCGCAGTTTCTCCATAACCAATCTCAAGTGCACCTCATGTTCCTCAGGACTCGTCGAATACACCAGAATATGATTAATGAAGATGATCACAAACACATCCAAATACTCATGGAACACCCCATTCATCAACCTCATGAGCGCTGCTGGCGTATTCGTCAACCCGAAAGGCATCACCATGAACTCATAATACCCATACCTCATCCTGAAAGCAGTCTTCCTAACATCCGCCTCATCGATAGGAATCTGATGGTAACCCGAAGCCAAATCAATCTTGGACAACCAAGTAGCCCCTCGCAACTGATCCAACAACTCATCAATCTGCGGCAGAGGATACATGTTCTTCACAGTGACTCGGTTAAGTCCCCGGTAATCGATGCATAACCACAAACTTCCATCTTTCTTCTTCACGAACAACACCGGCGCTCCCCACGGTGAAACACTAGGCTAGATATATCCCTTACCCAATAAATCCTTCAGCTGCTTCTTCAGCTCTGCCATCTCTGCTGGAGCTATACGGTAATGTGCCTTGGATATGAGAGTCATCCCAGGCTCCAACTCAATCGTAAACAGATCCGACCTCAATGGCGATAATCCTAACAACGACTGGAAAATGTCCTGCAAATCTCAAACAACCTGAATATCCCCAACTACAACCTCTCCAACAGTCTCTGGCATCACTAATGTCGCCAAATATGCCTCGCAGCTCTTCTCAATCAGGTGCTTGGCCTGAATGGCTGAAATCACGAGACTTTCGGAAGTCGGTCTCACACCCTGATAAACCAACCTCCCCGCCTCCCGCTCGAACACCACACGTCTTCGATGACAATCCTGATGGACTCTGTACCGATCCAGCTAATCCATCCCTAGGATGACATCGTACAACTCCACCGGACTAATGATCAGATCTACTGGCATTAACTCTCCCGCCACTAAAACATCCACACCACGATCCCGCCCGAAAATAGCTAACGACTTGCCACCCGCAACCTTAACTACTCCCAGCTGCTCACCGGAATCGCTCCGGATCCTGCTGCCCTCCACACACTCCGGAGTAATGAAGCTATTTGTAGCTCACAACCGCCCACAACTAAGGTCCCTGCACAAATCCCATGTGCTTAAGAACCCTAACACTCTAGCAGAGACTCATAATTTCCAAAACAGACTAAAATTCAAACACCAAAAGAATTTTAAAAAGTCAAGTCCGGAATTACCTGTGATCGGTCTAGCGCTAGAACCACCTGCCTCTGTCGAAGTGAAAACCCGCGGTGCCGCTATAATCTGAGCCAATGGCTGCACTACTGCCACTGCCATCTGCTGCAACCTCGGACACTTGGGCTTGAAATGCCCCAGCTCTCTGCAGTGAAAGCACACCAGCGTATCCAGGGCCTCGACATGCGTAGCCCCAGTTCTCTTCGGATAGCTCATTACCCGATGATCCGTGCTCCCACACGAAGCAACCCGAACCACCCTGACTAGCCCCTGAAGTGCTCTCCCATTTCCTCTTCTGTCCCTGCACAGGCTTGCCGCCCTACTCGGACCCACCTGCTGCTGCGACCTCCTCTGCTGCTGAATCGGTGAACTAACCACCACAGCCTGCTGCCTGAGGTCCTCCTCAATCGCAACAGCCGTCTCCACCAGCTCCGCCCTCATGGCGAACCTGCTCGCTCTACAGTGAGACCTCAAATCAGATCGAAATCCCCTCAGGAACCTCTTCACCTAGGCCTGCTCGCCCTCCATGCCCTACCCGCATGCACCAGAAGTCGACTAAACTCTGCGTCGAACTCCCTCACTGACCGTTCTCCCTGGGCCAACTCCAAAACCTCAGCTCCAACCGATCCACCGCCTCATGCAGAAAATACTTGGCATTAAACTCAGCCAAGAAATCCTCCCTGACCATCTCGGCCTGCGCCCTCCTGGCCTCCACACCTCTTCACCAGAGATGCGCATCACCCTCCAGGTAATGCAGTGCCAGATCAACCCGGTATCCCTCTGGACATCTGATAGAGCGAAAGTTACCCTCCAGCGAAAGTTACCCTCTATTCATCGACCTCCTCAGGCTTTGCACCTCCCGAGAAAAACCCGGTGTTAATCCTCTGCATCTCCTTCATCATCCTAAGGTAGGATGGGAGCTCCTCTGCAACCGTCACACCCGACTGCACCCCAGCCACTCTTGACTGGATTCCAGCCACTCCCGGCTGACCACCAGCCACACCTGGCTGAACAATAGCCACTCCCGGCTGTACTCCTAGAGCCTGACCCAGAACCGGCACCCCACGTGGTAACAGCTCCAGAATCAATTGTAGCAAACCCACAAAGCGATCATCTCGATCCTGGGCAACACCTACGGCAGCACCCCCACCTGGGTCCAACGCACCACCAGCTACACCGAGACCCACACCAGCCTCTCCAGCCCTCACGCTGGTACCCATAGCGGCCACACCCGCGGACCCCTCCTAAAACGCCTGTGAGTCAGCCACCTAATCATGCGTGGTCTCCTGGGCCACACTAGCGGTTTTCGGTTAGGTGCAAGTTATCGGTTTTCTTCATTGGTTTGTGTCAATATCACGAGATATCGATTTCTTCAGCTTATTCTTTAGCCGATATGGCACGCCTGATCCAACGGTCGGAGAGTCTTAATGCTCAATCGCAAGAAGGGGATAACCTGGGATATCTGTGCACTGGTTTGGGGACACTGATCTTCAGATTCTCGACCCAAGTTACAAACTTTAGTAGATTTGTTGAGACTCCATCTTTCCGTTGTCCCAAGTGCTTCCTATCGGTGAGCCCTAATGATTGATGACCGATTTGTGTTCTCCTGTTTCTTCTGTTAACTCTAGAACCTTGCAACTGCCCTTGCTTCCACTCTTCAGCAACCCACTCTAATCCTCCAAGCTTTGATAAGCCAGATAACTCCCATTTAGCACAGATACCACCTGAAAAAAGGTAAAATAAGAGAAATATGTATAAACACTAACCTAAGACCCTAAGATGCAAACTTAAGCTGAACTAAAGCTAAAGAGCTCCTAAATAATGCAGAATGATGCTGAATGAGGGATAATGAGATGCAATTATGGACTTAGAAAGTGAAAAAAATATGAATATATCATGGTCACGAATGGTCGTGTACTCCCCATTGCTTTAGCTAAAGCGTTTTGCATCGTGATCATGTTGGAGTTCGGTGGGTTGCTAGAATCTCCCTTGTCTTTTTCCTGAAACAAAAGAAATTTAAAATTAGTGAAGTAAAAACTTACTCGAAATTCTTAATCGAGAGCTAATGGTGCTTGGTAATTCCGCGACAACGGCGCCAAAAACTTGATGGGTTGTTAATTCAATCAAATTTTTACCCACTGTAAAACAACCTAGGCTGCAAGTGCACAACCAATCAATCATAGTATTTAGGGATCGATGTTGACATCCGATTCTGTATAAAGAGATTTAGCCCAGCAATCCGGGATCCAGTTCCAGAGATAGCCAAATTTCATTAAAAAGAGCCCAACTCACGAAAAAGAGAATAATGGGCTGGTTGGTTAACAGAACTTGGAATTGGTTTTATCCTTATCCACGAGGTCTCGAATATGGGCTGCGACTAGACGAGTAGAATTGGGCCCTAGATTGGAAGGGGTCCACGAGGTCAGCGAGAACTGCGAGGCCCGCGAGATCCACGTGATGAAAAGAAAGGAAGTTCGTTTTACATTCAAATCTTGTAACATCTAAGTCAAAAAAAAGTTGAGAGAATTGAATGAGATTGTAATGTTAAAACACGATTCTCGCATCTTGTTAGATGTATATATACGAAATAACACTAGAGAGAAGGGACATTCTGAACTCTCTAGCAAGATACGCAATAAACTTGTTTGTTTCTTACTTAGCCGTTTTTCTTACGTTATATGTTTCACTCAACTAGTTCATCTCACGAACTAGTTTTTTCGATCAACCTGTTATTCGAATCAACTTGCTATTCCGATAACGTGTTGAATCCAGCTTATCATCTCTCATCGTGGGAGCTCGCTCCAACAACTCCTTGATCGCCGACTAATATCTCTCATCGTGCGATCTTGTTTCGATTACACCTTAAACTTGATTAACAAATCTGATATATCGTGGTTTTTACCTGTTTTCAACCATGATATAAGTCCTTTTTACAGAGTCTTTTTGGTATTTTTCGAGTCTTTTTGAGTCTTTGTAGGTTAAGGACAATTGGAGCTTAATGGGAGCTTTTGGAGCATTTTGGATGCATCGGGGAAAGAAGAGACGAAGTGATCAAGTCAAAGTCGATTTTACATGTTTGTGTCGATTGACACGGTCCTGTGTGTCGATCGACATGAGTAATTCTGACTTAAAGATTGAAGAATTTCTTTTTCGGCCCACGAAGCTCATAAGCTTACAAGAAGCCCAATCCGAATTTTAGACTTTATATATAGTTTTTCCTTAGGTTTTTAGGATGGATCTAGTTTTTTATTTAAGACTTGGAGATTCAGAGCTTTTAGGAGATTTCAGACTTCCGGATTCCATCGCTTTCGAAACTCTGTATCTCTTACTATAACTTTTTAATGCAATTTATTTCATTCATTATGATTTCATCATCTATGTTTGAGTAGTTTGCTTGTTAGGTTTAGGGTAGTTCTAGGGTTTGATGAGAAATTGGTAGGATTGAAACCCTGTTAGGATTTATCTTTATGTTTTTTATCTATATTGATTTAACCCTGATTTTAGGACTGATCAACTGAAATTGGATATCCTAGGTTGCTTTAATAGATGCGAAAGTATTATTAACAACCGGACATAATCTTAGATGAGCAAAATTATCTATTCGCAAAGAAATTTGGCTTAGTAATTTTGTGAACAATTGAACCTGAACTTAATGCTTGTCTTTATTCACTGAATTTGCAAAGAAATTTGGAATTTAGGGATTTAGTCATAGAAAATCTTTGCAACGAAAGTTGATTGGTTTGATATTCGTGTTTGAGTTCTAGAACCGTTCTTAACAAATCCTAACTGTTTTTATCCTCGTGTCGATCGACACGGACATTCATGTCGATCGACACAGCCGTATTTCAAGTCATTCCTGCAAATTACCCAATGCCTAACCTTTTGTCTAATTGATTTCAAGAACTTTATCATCACTCACTGTTTACTTTGCTGTCTATTTTACATTATTACACTGTTGCTTAGCCTAATTTGAATTCATAATTGATTGTGTGAATTGATTCCCTGTGGATTCGATCCCTAAGTACTACATCGATCTCTTAATTTGAGAGAGTACCTCAGGGTAAATTTGAGCATATCAAAATTTCATCCAGTGATCTCACACCGATCACTTTTCGTCTCCGATTCTCAATATTTTGGTGTGATCTAAATCGGCGCAGATTCGTGACTCACATTTTGGGACCAAAACTATTTAACATGTACCAGAACCTGGAATCACCATCTTCTTCCACGATATCGGACCAAGTTGACCAAGCTACCATGTTGTCCGAGATAAAGATGATGTTTTCTGATCTGAAATCCGCTTCAGATCTGCAAAAGACCACGAGCGATGTGCTCATAGCTCGTTTCGATTCTCAAGAAGAACGAGTCAACTCTCGGCTGACCAGTTTAGCCACAGCACAGACTGAACTGGAGATGTGCATTAACGCGCTAAGTGCTCTGCGGAATGATAGACCCTGTAACGCCCGTGAACCAAAAAGTGAATTTTTGGTTGGTGCGTCGATCGACACGCGTGTTTTGACTTGTAAAAATTCAGGTTCGGGGCGTTGCGTCGATCCACACAAGGTGTGTGTATCGATCGACGCAGATTAAAATTGGACCGACAGGTTTGGTTCAATCATACGGTTTGGCGGGCCATTTTAGGGAAGCCTAGGGCTTTGATATAAAAGCGGATCAGACGAGTTCTGGTCGCTTTTTGGTGAGTTTTCAGAAAAAAACAAAGAGTTTGAGTGTTCTTGTGAAGGATTGAAAGGAATCGAAGGATTCTTGTGGATTTCTTTGCCTTTTCGATCCTGAGAACTCGTGTGGGTGATTGTGAGACTCTGGGTGTGAGTTTCGTACTGGTAGATCACGATTTGGAGAGAGGATTCTAAGATTTAGAGATCTGTTCGTCATGTTTTTCTCGTTCTTCGCGTTCTTCGGGTTTTCCTCATTTTTTTCCTTCCTGAATCGAGGTGAGTGCGTGACTGTAGGTTAATCTAGGTAAAAGATTGGTAGAATGCGAATTGTGTTTTGTTTCTGTGTGGATATTTGTGTTAATTACGTGCAGGGATTAATGCAATTTGAACTAGGATCGATCCATGAGAGGATAGGTTCCATTCTGGCATCTGTGATATTGCGTCGATCAACACACAAGACGGTGTATCGATCGACACCGGGGTTGCGTGTCGATCGACACACTGGTTGATGCATCAATCGAAACCTAGAGGTTTTGTCGATCGACACAGGTGTTGCATCGATCGACACATGGTGGTTGTGTCGATCGACGCATGTCTGTCGAGGCACACTTGTGTGTTTTGTTCGTGCGTTGCATGCTGTGTGGTCACCCTGGTATTTTTATTGATTCTTATGCCTGTGTGTATAACATGTAGACGGGATGACCGTCTCACTGAGTATTTGTGATAATACTCACGCATCTCTTTTTGTCATGTGATGTAGGTAAAGAGAAATTGTGATCGTGGAATCATGGCCGGGAAGAGGAAATGATCTAGTGTCTCGAATTGAATGGCCTTGTTGTAGAATTGCTAGGGTGCTAGTATATTCTGGAATTGTTGATTGGTTTATTGGATTGGTTATTGACTTGGGTTATTGGTTATGCGTTGTTAGATTGGAATTAAGTTTATGTTTCAATAAGTATGAGATTATTGAATGAGTTGTTGGTTTAATTGTTTATTGTTTTCCGCATTGCTTGTGTTGACCCGTTGAGGATTATTATTTGTGATAATAATAATCCGAAAGAGAAAATTTTTAAATGTCACGGGTTGGATTGTTTCAGACCCATCTCGCTAGTTTGACGCTTTGCTTGTCAATGCAACTGCCTCGGCGGCTAGGGCTGGAAATTAAACTAGGACTGTGGATCCTCGATCCGGCAATCAGAATCCGATTGGATTTAGTACACTGAGTCATGTTAACCTAGGAATGGATCCCCGAATAATTTTGGATCCTATGGTTACACCGATTACTTTTCATCTCCGATTCTCTATATTTTGGTGTGATCTGAATCGTCTCAGATACGTGATTCACAATCGAATCCATAGAGAATTATAAACACTCAAATAACAATTTAAACTAAGAACTACGCTAAATCAACAGGGTGTTTTAGAGTGATCAAACGATAGTAAAATTTGGTGTAAGCAATAATTAAGAAATCATTGGGCGTTCGGAGATTCTCAGGGTCTCATAGTTTGAACTATTCAGGCAAATTCATAGAGGCAATTGATTCGATTTTCTTCCTAGAACATGAACACATATCAAGCTAAACAGGCTCTCGCGATTATTAGCTACTAATTCGAACTAGTCCTATCAATCAACTCTCACAGCGATAAAGACTATGTTCTAATGCAAGTGTAAAAAGGTTCAATTGTTCATTCAATCCTCTAACTTAACTATCGCAACCTAAAGAATCAAACTCATCAAAGGCTCTCGCGATTATTAGCTACTAATTCGAACTAGTCCTATCAATCGACTCTAGCAGCGATAAAGACTATGTTCTAATGCAAGTGTAAACAGGTTCAATTGTTCATTCAATCCTATAACTTAACTCTCGTAACATAAAGAATCAAACTCATCAAACATCCTTTTTCAGACAAGTAATAGAACAGTTTGAACTCTATATTTTATCTATGATCAGTTTCAAGGTGACCAATCCCTAAAACATGTAATAAAGCACGAATCAAGATGAAGGAACGTTCTAACAAAAGTGTCACCCTAGTTCATAAATCATATCTATCGAACCATGAAAACCCTTCGAATGGGTTCTCCTAGAACCCAACAACAGAACTACTCAGTCATAGCAAAGCAATTCATAGAAATACTTGTATTCGTTAAGAACAATAGAAAGAGGGTTCGAGAAACTTCTCTAAAGTTTACAAAGACGGTGAGAATCCTTCTCCCAAAATTCGAACAAGCAAAGTAACTAGTAGAATTTTGAAGAACTAAGAGCTTTGAAGAGATGATGGTGGTGAGCTTGGTGAAAAAAGTGATGATGAATGTCGTGGCTGCTCCTGTCGTTATATAGGGGATACATCGGTTTTAGGGTAAAACCTTGAAGATTTGGAGATAACGTCGAAAAAAAATTCCCAATTTCCTCGGATGAGGTGATCGATCGATCACCTATGGTGTTCGGTCGATCACCTTGTAAAACAGTCTTTGCGTCCAAACCATGGGCTTTGTGCCGTTCGATCGTATCTGGCGTCCGGTCAATCATTGGTGAATCTTCGTGAACCGCCTTTAACTTGAACTTTATTCGAATAGATTTCAGTAGATCGATGATATCACAAGATCTAACCCTTCGGATTGTGGCGATCGAATAATAATTTTGAAACTGAGATCCTCCTCTATCTCCTAGTAAAATATTAACTTGAACTGACGGTGGGAACTTCTTCATCTAGATCGAAAAATCTGACGGTCAGGATTTGTCCATCCTTAAAAAGGCTTTGATTTCACTCTTTTTAGTCCCACAATGCTCCAAATACCTATATTGACTTCAAAATCCACAAAAATGCTAAAAAAAACATGTTAAGTTTTAAAACCATTCATTTTTTTATTAAAATCATATTAAAAATAGGTAAAATATCGTATATATCACTATACTTAGTTAATCTTATGTTGATCTCAGTGGGGTGAAAGTCGATCCCACATCAGTGGTGGACCAAAATGGAAAGACTAGGTGGGCAAAGTTCCCGGAACTGAAAAACTGACCTGAATTATCCAAACCGAATCCGAATTTTTATCGAACTGAAGCGAACAAGTATCCAAAGTATCTTAAATATAGACTAACTTGAAGATATTTATGTTTTAGGTTGGATATGTTTAAGTGGTTTGAATAAATTTTATATGTTTTTCTTTGTTTTTTCTATTCATCCGATTAGTTCGAGTATTTATGGGTATGTTCGAGTAAAAAAATAACCAATTTAGGTATTATTTGAATTTTTACAAATTATTTTTGTTAATGTTTCGGGTATTTTTGGATACTTTTGGAATATTTCGTATATTTTTGGATACTTTCGAGTATGTTCGGGTACAAAATAATGAACCGAAGCGAAACCAAAATTTTTTGGATCTCCAAACAAATACCCGAACCGACCCGGTACCAAACGGAACCCGAACCAAAATAATAATATCCGATCGGTACCTATTTTCCTAGAACCGAAATATCTGAAACCCAAAATACTCAATCCGAACCGAACTAATTACCCGAATGCCCACCCCTAGGTAAAGAGCATTATCCAAATGTAGGACTTTGTCTTTTGAGAAGCGTAGGATGGTTGGACTTTTAAATGTACTTGCTCTAGGTGTGATTGGTATGCATTGGTACAACATAATTCCTCTCCATTTAGCGAAAAGGGTGTTTGATGTGGAGGCATTTGAGAAGTTTCCATGGGATGGTAGGAGGGCATGTGAAAGCCTTGTTGTATCTATCAAGGTAGTTGATTAGAGTGGAGATTCTTATTTTATTGGTGGATTCGTTCATGTTCTTCAAATATGGTTGTATGAGTCGGTTACTACTGTTGGAGAACGCTTTGGGCGTAAGATAGAAGGTGCTGAAGTTCTCATTCTGTCATGGTGTGATGGTCATAAGCGCTTTAACTTTGAAGATGTTATACGTGAAGAGAAGAAGAAAACTTATAACAACAATTCAACAAAGTATGTATATATACGTATTGTAACATAAACAAAATATTAGAAGTACTGTATTTAAGACTTGTTTTACATTTTCTTTATGATATTTTTGTAGGTCAGGATCAGACATATTGTTAGAGATATGATTGTGATTTCTGTATATTCCGTAGTCATGTTAGAGATATGATTGTGATCTCCGTATATTCCGTAGTCAATACCACGATTCTCTGTTATTATCACAGGCTCCTGTATACAAGGCCGATTGTATTGTACATTAGAAATATATCAAATACTTTATTTACATGGTATCAGAGCCATATCGGTTACTCTAAATTTTATTTGGCAGCCATCTCTTCTTCTTCTTCTTCCTTCTCTAATCACCGTGGCTGCTAATGCTGAAGCTCTCGATGCTACTCAATCTCTTCTCAACGTCAACATGGTTAACATAACCAAACTCAACTCCACCAACTTCATGACATGGAGCCTTCAAATCCATGCTCTACTCGACGGCTACGATCTCGCCGGTTACATCAATGGATCTCTGCCGGCACCAGAACCGACTCTCATCGTCGACAACATAACAAAACTGAACCCAGACTACACCAAATGGAGACGCCAAGACCGTCTTATCTATAGTGGTCTCATTGGAACACTTTCGCCGTCTATTCAAACTCTTGTCACAAACAGCAAAACATCTCATGATGTTTGGAAATCACTCAGTGCTACGTATGCGACTCCAAGCCGAGGTCATATCCAAAAATTGCGATTGCAGCTCAAGCACTACACCAAAGGTGACAAAACTATTGATGATTACATGAGGGGTCTCACAAGTCGTTTTGATCAATTAGCGCTCCTAGGCAAACCGCTAGACCATGAGGACAAAATTGAGTACATCATAGATGGGCTTCCGCAGGATTACAAATCTGTGGCTGAGCAAGTTGAGGGTCGTGATACCTCACCCTCCATTGTCGAGCTACACGAGAAACTCATAAAAAAAAAGGCAAAGTTGCTGGAAATGTCCGCTCCTCCTTCAATTGTTGTTCCGATTACTGCAAACATGGCCACATCTCGTCCAAAGCAATACCAAAATCAATAGTACCGCAACAACAATACCTCATCCAAGCAAGACAATCGTCCATCTAAAGGCTATGAGGGACGATGTCAAATCTGTAGCGTGTTTGGTCATAGTGCCAAACGATGTCCTCAACTGCTACAACAGAACGCCTCTGGCTACAATCCCTTGTCGTCTCGTCTGTGGCAACCGAGAGCTAACATGGTAGTTGCATCTCAGAACCCGACAAATGCCTAGCTGATGGACTCTGGAGCAACTCATCACCTCACCAGCGATCTCAATAATATGACCCTTCATTAGGCTTACAATGGCGAAGACTCGGTTCTCATTGGAGATGGAACTGGTTTGTCAATCACTCACACCGGTTCTCTTTCTCTGCCCTCTCAAACTCGAAACTTGCTGCTCAATAATGTTTTCTGTGTTCCAAACATTAAAAAAAACCTCATCTCTGTCTATCGCCTATGTAATGCAAACAAAGTTTCGGTTGAATTTTTCCCTGCCCACTTTCAGGTGAAGGATCTTAGTTCGGGGGTTCCGTTAATCCAAGGCAAGACCAAGGATGAATTGTATGAGTGGCCAGCCTAACCTTCTATCATTCAGCCTTTCTTTACCTCAACCACACCACAAATAACCATGTCTAATTGGCATTTCCGCCTAAAACATCCTTCTGCTTCAATTCTCAAAACCGTTGTTTCCAATTTTTCTTTACATTATGTGCAATCTGTCCATCAAAACTCGTTATGCTCCAATTGTGCTATCAATAAAACACACAAATTGCCTTTTTCTCAAAACACCATTACATTTTATCGTCCCCTTCAATATATATACACAAACCTTTGGACCTCTCCTATCATCTCCGTCGATGGATACAAATATTATATCATACTCATTGATCATTTTAGTCGGTATACGTGGCTATACCCACTAAAACAAAAGTCACATGTCCACAACACTTTCAGGACATTCAAGGCCCTGGTTGAAAATCACTTCAACACAAAAATTGGAACCTTATACAGCGGCAACGGAGGCGAGTTTATTGCTCTACGAACGATTCTAGCAGAAGCTGGTATCAGTTACTTGATATCTCCACCTCATACACCTGAGCACAACGGTATCTCGAAGAGAAAACACAGACATGTGGTGGAAACTGGTCTCATGCTACTCACTCATGCAGCGATGCCTCACTCATATTGGACCTACACTTTTGCAGCAGCCACTTACCTTATCAACCGCCTACCAACCCCAGTTCTCAAGATGAACTCTCCCTTTCACAAACTTTTTGGAACTCAATCCAACTACAACAAAGTCCGCGTATATGGCTGTCTTTGCTTCTCTTGGCTACGCCCATACACGGCTCATAAGATGGAAGAATGGTCAACACCTTGTGTCTTCATCGATTATTCACCAACTCAAAGTGGATATTTATGTCTTAAACCAAGCATCTCTCGACATGTTAGATTCGACGAAAGGACCTTCCTTTCAAAACATCTTTGCTCTTGCAACCTACCTCACCAACCCCAACAGCCACTTCCCTTCACATTCCATCACCACCGGTTACCAAAATACCAATCTCCACGCCACTCCCAACACCAACACCCCAGCCGCCACTCGTACAGCAAATGGAACCAACGAGCTCAGATTCTCATTTGTAGGTACAAGAAAATTCACCGTCACTCAACATCTCCAATGCCATCAATACGTCTGCAACAACGTCGACACCTCATGTCGCCTCGTCTGCTTCCCCAACTGCCACAACAGAGTCACACTCGGCCTCTTCCTCTCACAACAACACCATCACTGATCAACAAATAACAACTGCTACGACCGCAGTGACATCGACAACACCACCTTCAGCGCAAATAAATCAGCATCCTATGCTCACCAGAAGAAAGAACCTGATCAGCAAACCAAATCCTAAATACAACTATGCAGCCGCTTGGTCTTCGATCATCCCAGCAGAACCTAATACAATTTCTCAAGCTATGAAAGACAAGAGGTGGCGTGGGTCAATGTCTACTGAAATGGATGCATTTGCTCGCAATCAAACATTCGATCTTGTACCAAGACAACCACATCTTAATGTAGTTGGCTGCCGATGGATCTACAAGAACAAATTTCACACTAACGGAACACACAAGCTCTGCAAATCAAGACTTGTTGCAAAAGGCTACAATCAGGAATTTGGGCGAGACAACAATGAAACCTTTAGTCCAGTAATTAAGTCTACGACTCTCCGCCTTGTTCTCGATATCGCTGTAAGCAATTCCTGGACACTCCAACAACTTGATGTTAACAATGCTTTTCTTCAAGGAACTTTGACAGAGGATGTATATATAGAGCAGCCTCCGGGTTTCATAGACACTGACAAGCCGAATCATGTTTGCAAACTCAAGAAAGCAATTTACGGCCTCAAACAAGCTCCTCGTGCTTGGTACACCGAGCTTCGTAGCTTTTTGCTGAGTCTCTGGTTCTTCAACTCTTTGGCTGGTACTTCACTCTTTGTTCTAAACCGGGGTAAAGAAATCATCTATCTGCTCATATATCTCGATGATATCTTAGTCACGAGAAACACTACATCTGGAATTAAGCGGATCTTTCAATTACTAGCTGAGCGGTTCTCAGTTAAAGATGTCGAGGATTTTAATTATTTTCTTGGCGTGGAAGCTCGCCGGACGTCGAAAGGTCTTCATCTCAGTCAACGGAAATACATACTTGATCTACTGCACAAGTATGATATCACCAACGCCAAACCGGTAACAATGCCTATGGCGTCCTCTCCGCGGCTACATCTTCACTCTGGAACAATGCTATCCGATCCATCAAAGTTCAAAAAACTAATCGGAAGCCTTCATTATCTCCAGTTCACCAGACTTGACATCGCATATGCAGTCAACAAGCTCTCTTAATTCATGCATAAACCTACGGAAGATCACTGGCGAGCAGCCAAACGCATACTGCGATATCTCGCTGGCATTGCACTGCCTTTATCTCTCTCCTTCGATGTGATAATGTTGGTGCCACGTTCTTATGTGCAAATCATGTCTTCTACTCACGGATGAAGCACATTGCTATTGACTATCGCTTCGTACGCACACAAGTCTAGAAAGGTGCTCTAAAAGTATCTCATGTCAACACACATGATCAACTAGCTGATGCTCTAACCAAACCACTGTCCTGTGCGCGATTCTTGGAACTACGTAACAAAATTGGAGTTACTTCGGACACTTCATCTTGAGGGGGCGTGTTAGAGATATGATTGTGATCTCCGTATATTCCGTAGTCATGTTAGAGATATGATTGTGATCTCTGTATAATCCGTAGTCAATACCAAGATTTTCTGTTATTATCACAGGCTCCTGTATATAAGGCCGATTGTATTGTACATTAGAAATATATCAAATACTTTATTTACACATATAACCTTGAAGCCTAGGGGAGGGATGTTAAACCAATATGGAATTATGAGGAAGAGCATGCTAGTCTGGACAAACTGCTTTTGATGATGTTATCTATGATCGTATCTTTGTAGATGGTTGGAAATTTGAAGCCAAAGATGAAGATGAAGAAAAAGATACGGAATGTAGAGGATGATGAGTCTGATGAAGAAACTGAAAGGCAGAAGAGAAAGTGTTATGTGAATAATAAGTATTTAGCAAGGTAAAAATTGCATAACCCCTTTGTAAGTTTTTCCTTCTCCTTTTATAGAACATGTTTGTCGCCTAAGCGAGGATATCTGAGTATGCTCTCGAAGATTTACTTCCATTTTCTTCATTCGGCCGATCTTTGCATGATTCAACTTCATCATTTAGGGCGAACAATAATATGGGTTGGCCCATGGGACTCGTGATCCGTCGCCTCGGCCTACTGTCTATCAGCTCGGCCCTGAATATGTTGCGTCGGCCCGCTGAAGACCTGGCTCATCGCCTCGGCTCATTGAAGACACAGGCTTCTTGGCCCAAAACGTCTTCGACTCGCCTGGCCATCTGGGCCCAAGAAATTTGGCTAGGCCCAATTATCATTTAGCCATTTTTGGTGAGTTAAAAACTGACCCCAACATTTTCTGGAGATCAACTTTTATGTATTTATCTAAGTAAGATATGCTTTGAGCTTTTATGCCAAGAGGTCGTTCTCTTATTTCTACTTTGAGGAAATGCCTTTAACTATAGGCTGGTTGGGGGGTGACATGTGGAATTGTTGACTTGGTATAGGCGATGTGCTCTTGAGCTTTGCAATTGTTTGTGTACCATGGCCCTGTTCGGGGGTGCATCGCTGCGTCAGCGGCCACTGATCCAAAAAAGCTGCAATTATAAGTTACTTGAGATCCAAGTATGTGGTGAGTAACTCGCAGTCCCTGTGACCATTTGTAGTGTCGCTGTTTTTTTCAGCGATAATAGTGTTATTTATAAACAGTCGATGTGTCACCGCCGACATCATTACTTACTCTCCACATGTTTGCGTTACAAGCAACATGAACACAAGGCTTTTTTGTCGTTGACGCTCGTCGCAGCGATTACGAAAAGAACACGCCTCATATTTCAGAAATCTAGGCCGCGGGAGGCGTTGAAATTTTTTGGTGTAGGCGTAAGAATGGTGGAGTTCAATTGCTATAAGGACCTTTGAGAAATGAAGAATGCATAGTGATTTATGTATCAAAAATTTGTTAACATCGACTCTTCTTAAAAATATATATTCCAAGCGCTTTTGTGCTTCGGCATGGAAAACAAATTTTTTTTTTTTTTTAATTTCTACCTGTGTAAAAGGGCAAGTGATAGGAAAAAATCGTTTAATCAAGAAAACCAAACCCAAAGTAAAACGAAGAGATTTGGTCAAGAAGAACACGCTTCCCTTTTGTTTAATAACTGGAGAAGTTAATATTTCTTTAGTTTTAGAAGCTCAATCTCCATATCTCCATTTCCTCATTTGCATGACTTTGTTTCCATGTTTTTAGGATCGGTGATCGATCAGTTGTTTTTCGTAGTGTATTTGAACACCTTAAGGTCAAGATAATTAAGTAGACTTAAAATTTGCAAATTGAGTTTTATCTGTTTTTTTGAAAAACTAGTGTGACCTATGAGTGATACTTATCTCCATTCCACCCAAATGCAACCAAAAATAGGGGAGTCCTCCTACTGAGATGGCTACGAACAAGGACCGTCTCGAACTGTTGGAAACAAGCCTTGGAACCCTTCAAGACGAGATGCGGAAGTTGCAGGTCAGAGTGATGGAGAAATTCTCTCACTTCGAAGCAACTCTTAATCGTCTAATGGAATCCATAGCCAGCAGTAAATAAGGGAGTTTGAGCACAACAAACTCTGGGAACTCTGGGAAACATTGTAGCAATACGCCTAATCAAACGGATCGATGCAACAACATGTTTCATTCGAAATTTGTCAAGCTTGAGTTTCTGCGATTCTCTGCTGGAAATCCAACTGCGTGGCTGGGCAAAACCAGGCAATTCTTTGCCTACAATCACCGCGTGCAATACGCTGCCTATCATCTCGAAGAGGAAGCTAATGAGTGGTGGCAGGCGACGAAGAAAGCTTACGATGAAGAAGATACGCATCTCGATTGGAAGACCTTTGAAGAAGAGATGTGGGCTCGTTTTGGTCTTACTGAATATGAAGATTTTGATGAAGCCTTATCCAAAATCCAACAGTCTAAGAGAATATCAACGAGAATTCGGACGCCTACATAATAAGGTCCATGGATGGACACAAAAGGCTCTGATAGGAACGTTTGGAGGTTTAGAAGATGCTATCGCGGACGAGATTCGAATGTTTAGACCTAAAACATTGAAAGACATGATTAGCTACGCAAGAATGGGTGATGAGCAGCTGCATTGCCAACGTCCGAGCCGCTCAAGCAGTTCCGCAACAGTTCAAAGTGTGCAAAATCGCGACAACCGCGACCACGCTGAGCCAACGCCAAAGAAGCTGAGTTGGGAGATATCAAGGCAAAACGTAGTCTAGGACTATGTTTTATTTGCGGTGAAAGGCACACGCCAGGACATAAATGCAACCAATCCCAACTGTTGCTTATGGAAGGTGAACATGAGGATGAAAACGAAGAACCTTGAAGACAAGGTTCTATGGGAGGAGGGAGTATTGATGGGAACCGGTTTAATCAAGAACACCAAACCCCAAGTAAACCGAGGAGACTTGGTCAAGAAGAACACGTTTCTCTTTTGTTTAATAATTGGAGAAGTTAAATCTTTCCTTAGTTTTAGGAGATCAATCTCCATATCTCCATTTCCCATTTGCATGACTATCTTTTCATGTTTTTAGGATCGGTGACTGATCAGTTGTTTTGCTTTGTGTATTTTATAATTAAGTAGACTTGAAATTTGCAAATTGAGTTTTATCTCTTTTCTTTAAAGCTACCGTGACCTATCAGCGAGTGAGACTTGTAGTTATGGCTAGGGAATCAATCTCGGATTGTGAGATAAAGAACGGTGAAACTCTCTAAACCTCCACGTAAATCTGCAATTAAAAAAAAACCCGAGGCAGGGAACTATAATAGCTTTGATGAGTTAAATTTTGTAAGAGATTATTATGGTACTTTCGTATATTTAGTGAACTTTGCAAGTGTTGTGCATGGAAAACCTATATAGAGTTTTTATTTTATTTTATTTTCAACTCCTAGCTAGAGTTTCTAGGCTTTACTTTTAAGAAAGGAAACAAACTGTTGAATCTATTTTGTTTTCTTCGACCCAAGAATGAGTACGAATGATAATATCGCACTGTTACACAAAACCAAAGGGAATAACATGAACTACAAACGATTTTATTATGCAAAAAGCGAAGATTGCAAATCGTACATATATATAGATCATTACATTATAAAGCTTTATTCCCATAATTTATTTTCTTTACCTTGATTCACTTCATTACAAACTCACCATGGTTTACTTAAAGTCATACACACATACGACATATGTGTATACATAGATGTAATAATGGATGGTGGTTAATATATTATATAGATTTAGTGACCAGGCTGAGTCTGAACAGCTTCTGCTCCGTGGCCTCCTCTTCCTCCGTGTCCCCCGCGGCCTCGTCTTCCTCCTTTGTATCCTCCACCTCTGTTGTATCCTCCACCTCTGTTGTATCCTCCTCCTCGTACTCCACCACTAAACCCATCAGGTTGCACAGTTTCCTCACTCTTTGAGTTCATCGTGCCTGTCCAAAAGAAAACACCTCATTTATTTCAAAGATATTTTTTAGCACGTGCATTTGTGCATTCCTCTCTCCGATTTTAAAAATAAATTTATTTTAAAAACTATTTAAAATACATATAAATTCGGATCTCTAGTTAAAAAGAAAAAATGAGCTTCATCACTAAATATATACGTTCTATATATAAAATTTCCACCGTGTTTATATATAGTCTCCACACGTCCGTATCACTAAATAGTTTCAGATGGTCTGATACGTATAAAAAGTTTTGTTTATTATAAAAAAAAGTACCATACGTGTCGTCAAATCAACACCAACACCATACCATAGTAAGTCCAAATAATTGGCCATCGTAATTTAAAAAAAAAAAAAATGACCATCGTTCAAACCAACTTTCTGGACTTAATACGGACGAAATGGTTGGAAATTTTTTATCAAATGATACGTTAGCACGGGTTCGATTAGCCTCACGAACATATTTTTATTTTGTATAAAATAATTTTACGTACCGGAGGCCATTTCTGAGACGACGAGAAGAAAAGCAAAGACACCCAACAGAATTAAAGTCTTGGAAGCCATTTTCTGCAACTGCTTATAAGTAATAACACTCTCTTTGTGGAAAAACAGGTGATGAATAAAATGTTAGCCTGCATGCTCTCTATTTAAAGAAAAAAGAAAACGAGGGGTGGATGAGAAAAGTCAAATAACTACTCCCTCCGTTTCACAATACTTGTCATTCTAGTCTTATTTTTTTGTTTCAAATTAGTTGTTATTCTGCAATTTCAATGCACATTTATGACTAATTTTTCCATTTTTATCCCTACTTTTAAACTTATTAATTACTCATATCAAATAAAACATTGTATTAATTAGGGGTAAAATAGACTTTTAATATATTTTCTTAATATGTGTGAAACAACCTAGAATGACAACTATTTTGAAACAGAGGGTAACATTTTAATAAAAGCAATAAAAATAGAGGAAATTGCTTGAAATAACCCACAAATTTATTCCAATTGTAAAACTAGATCACATATGTCATGTTTGGCAAAAACTAACCAATGGGTAGTGAAATTACAATTACACCTCTTATGATCAAAGAAAAAAACGAAAGCCATAATTACCGTGTAACCCTCGAGAAGTCTACATTGTATTTTAGAAGTCTACTTAGAGTAGACTTCATTAGAAGTCTACTTTAGATATTTTGTAGACTTTGAAGTCTACTTACTAATTATTTATGAAATTTAAATTTATAAATTAAAAAAAATTAGTTTGATTAAACATTTGTATTCATGACTAAAGTATAAATAATTGTGAAGTATAAAAATTAAAATTTCACAAAATTTCACTAATTAAAGAAACAAATATAAATTAGGTTATAAATATTATTCTAGTAGACTTCAATTGAAGTCTACGTACTAATTACATATGAAATTTAGATTTATAAATTAATAAAAATTAGTTTGATTATAATTTTGTATTCATGACCATAATATAAGAAATTGTGAAGTATAAAAAATAAAAGTTCACAAAATTTCACAATTTAAAGAAACATCCCAAGAAACAAAGCTAAACTAGGTTACATATTCATAATGAAACTAAGTTGGAAATATGTATTTACGTTTAGGTTTAGATTTAAGGTTTATTATTTTTATATTTAAAATGACAAATTTGAATACAAGTGTTAATTTGTGAATATGTTACACTTTTTGAATGTTGAAATAAGTTTTTTATTTAGGGTTTTGTTTTGAATAATTAATCGAAAGTCTACATTTAAGGTTTAGAGTTTAGGGCATTGTAGAATTCGTTTGAATTCTACATGAGAAGTCTACATGTGAAGTCTACATATTCATTATTCGGTTTATTCAATTCCGAAATTAATCAAACCATCGAAATGTCATACTAAACCGAAAGTAATTTTATTTTAACGACACAAACCAATAAATTAAACCGATTTATTTACCCAACCCATAAAACCAAACCGAACCAAATTTTTTACCCTGCATATAAAAGCACAAATTTTTTTCTTTTCTAGATAAAAAGTTAAAACCGAACCCCGAACCCTAGCCGTTTCTCGGCGTCTTCTCCTTCTCGCCGCCGAAGCCTCACCGTCGTTCGAAGATAATCTCTCTTCTCTTCCTCTCATTGTTTCTATCTTTCTCTTCCTCTCATGGTTTCTAACTATCTCTCTTTGTATTGAAAATTGAACTGTATATCTCTTACTCTCCCTTCCAAATCTGGTTCATCTTCGCCTTCTCGCCGCCGACGCCGAGGCCTCACTGTCGTTCGAAGGTAATCTCTCTTCTCTTCCTCTCATCGTTTCTATCTTCCTCTTCCTCTCATGGATTCTAACTATCTCTCTTTGTATTGAAAATCTAATTGTATATCTCTTACTCTCCCTTCCAGATCTGGTTCATCTTCGCCTTCTAGCCGCCGCCGCCGAGGCCTCACCCTCGTTCGAAGGTAATCTCTCTTCTCTTCCTCTCATCGTTTCTATCTTTGTCTCTTTGAATGGTAAAACTAACTTTATTTGTTTCACTCTCTCCTCCAGATCGGGTTACCGTTTGCTTCGCTACAAAATCAACTTCGATATCTGTCAAAGGTTTGTTTCCTGTGTAGACTTCCTGTGTAGACTTCCTGTGTAGACTTCTTGTGCAGACTTCCTGTGCAGACTTCCTCTGCAGACTTCCTGTGCAGACTTCCTCTGCAGACTTCCTGTGCAGACTTCCTCTGCAGACTTCTTGTGTAGACTTCCTGTGCAGACTTCCTGTGCAGACTTCCTGTGTAGACTTCTTGTGTAGACTTCCTGTGCAGACTTCCTGTGTAGACTTCCTGTGCAGATTATAACTCAATTGTAGTTTGAATTGCAGATTTTGGTTGTTACTGATGACGTCTGAGATGGAATTCCCGTTAAGGCTTTATACAAAAGACCAGGAACCTCCTCCGGATAAAAGCATAGGTTATTATGCAGGTGATTCAAAGCTGTTTGAGGCTATGGCTGTAGATGGTGCACTACGTCCAGATGAATGTAGTGAGATTTTTCATTCGAGTTTGGGTGTGTTCATTAAGTTCCACTCTCTGAAATTTGGATGGACATCGAGGCTGGTGCATCACATGCTTAGTCTTCAGCTTGACACCGTGAAGCCGTATGAGATATGGAGTCTCATCGGTGCAGAACCGATTAAGTTTTCCCTTCGTGAGTTTGAATATCTAACTGGTTTGAATTGTGAGTATGTAGCGAATCTGGAAACTCCGGAAGTTGAGGTTACCGATGAGATGAAAGCATTCTGGGAGCTTCTAGGAGTCGATTTGGAGATGGGTACAAGCGTTAATGACTTAGTTGCAGCTTGTGGTGCATGCCAAGATTGGTCTCGGGTGGATCGCATGAGGTTGGGATATCTCTGCATCTTTGCAGGTTACATTGAAGGTCGGAGAGATTCAACACCCACTCCGGTTAAGCTGGCTAGACTAATTATGGATTTAGATGCTTTTGTGAACTATCCGTGGGGAAGAGTTTCTTTCAAGAACCTGTTAAAGTCTGTTGAGGAGAAGGACTTGACGAAGTCGTCCTATGTGATTGAGGGGTTTGTACAAGTTCTCCAACTTTGGGTCTATTGGGCTCTACCAGATTTTGGAAAAGAATTTGGTGACCCTCTACCATATTCACCAACTTCACTGCTGCTTGCTTTCAAAGGATCTAGATTTAGGAAGAATTTTAAAAGAAAATTTGATGAAACAGGTATTTCATCCACTGTCTAGTTCTTAAATTTATTCAAGTAGATATCTATTATTGTCTAATTAACTGTGCTTTGTATCCTTTTGTAGACCAATGTAAAGAGCTTTGTTATGAATAATACTTTGGGTGAGATGTATCCTTTTGGAATGATGATGTGGTAGATGCAAAGGTTGACAACATTCTCAAGGTATCGTTTGATAAAGGTTGGAAGTGAAAAATTAGGCATTGGCCAATTGTTGGTGTTAATATCTACAAGAACCCGAATAAAGGATCAGGTATTGAGTATAACAAAAGAATTCGTAGTCTCTTTCCTTTTATGATATTTGTTAAAGTCTTTAACAATGTGAATTCTGAAACAGGTCTTGTGAAGTCTGAACCATCTTATGTGAAGCCGGAATCACCATATGTGAAGGCTGATAATCTCAGCCTTCACACAGACGGCCAAAGTCGGAAGAGGCCTCGGAGTGTTGATGAAGATTTGGTGTCATTGGTGCTGAAACTACAATCACACTTTGATGATTGCTTTACGGGCTTGAGAACAACGATAACGGATGGGTTTACTAGGTGTGAGAAGAGGATTAAAGGCCTTGCTGATAAGGTGGCAGCTATGGAGAAGTCCATGTTGAACGGTGGACAGAAAGTGGCTATGCAAGATGGAGAGGAGAAAGAGGAAAAGCAAGTCCATGAGCAGGTTAAATCCAATGTTGCTCCACCAACTGTTGTTGAGAAGAAAGGTGATAATGATGCTGGTGAGGACAAAATCCACCAAGGGATTTCTGATGTTGGGGTTAGTACAAACTCCTCACCCAAAAAAGTAAATGCTAATACTCGGAAAAGCGCAAGGGTTAAAGGACAAGTAGGAAAGAAGTAGTATCATTTGTTTCATGTTGCTTTGTGGAATTATGTGTTTGTTCAAAACTTGTTATTTAGTTCACTTAAATTGTTTGAACTTGATATTGTTTGTTTGAAAGAAATTTGTACTTTAATTTCATTACTTTGGATTTCAAGGTCTATTCAATTTATAAATTGCTTGACTTTTATCAACTTCGATATTGCAAAGTAAATTCGTTAATGTTAATATTAAGGTGGAACGGGGTGAAGTTCAAAGTCAGAGTGTCAAGGGGGATGCGCCAAGTGTTATGATTATTGGCAGAGTAGAACCACGACCCAATTATGTACCCGATCTAAAAGCGAAACAAGATAAACAGAAAAATGCGGCCAATGTTTTGGCACGAGCAAAGAGTGATAGGCTAAAGAAGCCTGCTCCATCACAAGTTTCTCCTTTCATAGTACAGAAGGTTAAGGTCATCATTCCAAAAGGAAAAGGATATGATCCTTTTGAGCCCGTTGATAGGCAAAAGGTGAAGGTACTCGATGATTGGCTAGCACTTGATCCGTAAGTAATAGATCTCTACTTGTATTTACTTTGTTTACCAGCTCTATAATCATAAACTGAATTGTGATGGTACTGAATTGTGATTGTATACAGCAATTACCCAACGATAGTGAAGCACAGTAGTGGAGAATGGTTTTGGATTCTACGGACTAAGAGATAATATCTAAAAGACTCGGTAATGTAGACTTCCTATGTAGACTTCGTGTGTAGACTTCTTGTGTAGACTTCTTGTGTAGACTTCTTTTGTAGACTTCTTTTGTAGTATGTCATTATGCTTATAATTGTTCTGTTTTTTGCTGAGCTTGCAGCACATGGATGCTGCAATATGTCTACTGAGACTTCGGTACTCGAAACATCCGGATTGGTTTAGGAGCAGAAAATTGTGCTTTGTTGACACAATTTTATTCACGATGTGGACGGCCAAGTACAAGGACTTCGTTGATTTTCCTGCAAATTCATATGGTTCTGGTAAACTCTTACCTCCTGCAGCGTTGGATTACCAAAAAGGTGTGAAACCAGCTTATTGCAGATCAAACAAGATGTGGGGGATTGAAGTGGATGACATATACGACCCATTACACATCAAAGGCGATCATTGGGTGGCATTGTGGATTTCAATTCCAAAGAGACACATTGTTATCTGGGATAGTATTCTAAGTTATGCAACCGATGCAGAAATTTCCAAGTTAAATAGAGCCTATATTCGTCATAATGCCTTATCTACTCCGTGAGACATGTTTAGCGGAGGACAGGTGGAAGTATCCATATGATCCAGACACGCATGAGAGGATTAAAGGAGGAGTACCGCAAAACGTGCAAAGTGGTGATTGTGGCGTGTATTCTATGAAGTATGTTGAATGCCACGCTCTTGGCCATCCATTTACTTCGACCTTGTGTGATGCCAACATCGTTGCTATTAGGGAGAAACTTGCTGCTGAGATATTCGACGAGACTGAAATACACGGTACCGAATTTCGCACGTATAACTCGTTGGACATATATGACTAATATATGTCCACCAAGTTATATGCTTTTGTAATCCCGCTTAACTTTTAGGATTCTTGCAAATATCTGTTAGATGTAAGACAAACTCATATCCTTTATTTTTTGCTACTATTGTGGGATGTAAAACGGATAAATTTGATATTGTATGGCTAATGCCATATCTCAGAATGTATATGCTAATCTATGAAGTTTTTTGTTGATACAAAATAACAAAGTTTTTTTGCAAATACAAAATAATAAAGACATTTTTTTGCAACTACAAAATAACCAAGTTTTTAATACTTCTCTGGTAGACTTCACGAGTAGACTTCTCTTGTAGACTTCACGCATAGACTTCTCTGGTGGATTTCACGTGTAGACTTCACTAGTAGACTTCTCGTGTAAACTTCACGAGTAGACTTCTCTTGTAGACTTCACGAGTAGACTTCCATACTAATCCAAAGAAACCAGGCCTCCTTGCTTGGTATTGGGCAGTGACTAGATGATATTAAGTAACACAATTCGGCATTGTATGTCCTCCTTGCTTGCATTTTGAACAATTGTATTGATTGTGAATCTTCTGCGGTTTTGTGCATTTCATCTTCGCGATTTATAGCCAAGTTTGCCACCTCGACTTCTTCTTTCTACCAGGACAAGGCTTAATGTCGGGAAGGAGACATGGCACTGCTCCACGTCCTTTGAAGGCGTCATTGGCGGGATAAATGTTTTGTGCGTATGTGGCATACAAATAATCCTTCGTGTAAGACGGGCAGACAATAGTAGACACATGTTGACCAACCAATATCAACGCCGCAATAGCATGGGAGCAAGGTATCTTCTCAATATAAAAGACACCGCAAGAACACCTTTTATGTTCCAAATCAACAAGAGCATCTCGTGCTCCTCCCTTGACATAAAATTTCCAATCATCGATTTTGTCCACCGTCATTGTAGACGCGTAATAGTCATGAATTGCCAACAAATATTCAACTCCTCGACTGTGGTGTGTTGTTAGACTCATAGCATCTTCTCTCCTTTTAGAAAACCACCTTCCTAACTTCTCTCGGATAAATTCCAAAAGGAATGATATGGAAAATCCTCTCGCTACTTTAAGTGCTGCATTGATAGATTCGGCAATATTGCTCGTTTTTATGTTGTATCTATCTCCCTCGAAGTGAACTCGTGACCATAGCTTTGGGTCTGCATCTTCCAAATATGTCGCAAGTTCGGGCTTCACGCTACGGATCGCATCCATGTATATGTCATAATCTTCAAGCGTATAGGCATAGGCAGCACCTTTGACCAAGTACATTAGATGTTTTCCCTCATATTTCGTGACAATGTTACACTGAAGATGATAGTAACATATACCTCGTGTTGCCCAAGGGAAAACCGTGTCGCACGCCTTCTTGATAGACTGGTGTCTGTCAAAAACTATCACAAGAGGATATTGATCTGAGATACAACCGCGGAGTTTTGTAAAAAACCATTCCCATGAAGCATCATTCTCACTATCAACAATTCTGAAAGCCAAAGGAAATATCTTAAAATTTCCATCTTGTGCGGCTGCCACTAGCATAACCCCTTCGTATTTCCCCGTTAAATGACACCCATCCACGACAATAACTCGTCTAAGATACTGAAAACCAGCTATGGAGGCTCCAAATGCTATAAATAGATATTTAAATCTATTCATAGCATCAAGCTCAATACCCGTAACTGTTCCGGGGTTAGCTTTCTCGAGTAGATGCAAATAGGAAGGCAAATTCTCATATCCATCTTCCGCTGTTCCTCTAACCAATTCTTGGGCATACCTCAGTGATCTATATGATGTTGTATAATCGATATTCATACCAAACATCTTCTTCATTGAATCTTTTATGTGTTGCGGCGTAATTCCATTGATAATTCCGACGCGGTCAATAAAAAGCTTACCAATATATTTGGGAGTAGACTTCCGACGGTGCGAAACTCGGTCCGATATTGAACATGTATGAACTTTCAAGTACTTCGTCATCCAAAACCGATTTGCTTCATTCGTGACACCCGCTCTAAGCTTCCACTTGCATTCTTTCACAGAACATGTAGCCACGAAAAGAGTTTTTGTTGACTTATACACCTTTAATGCAAATCTTGGCTTTACCGCCGTCAATCGCAATTATGTAACCAACTCTTCTTTGGTAGCAAAATTCTAGTTAACAAATATATTATCAGACGGTGTCATATTTGGTATTCCTCCTCTTTGGCCACCAACGAAATCAAATGAGATGTCATCTTCATCCTCAACTTTCACTTTTCCAAATATACTATAGTCCTCATCAACACCATCAGCAATTTTAATACAATCATCTACATTCACATCATCATCTAAATTAACACCATCACCATAATCCTCATCAACATACTCATCTTCTTCAACATCTTCATCATTGAATTCCTGTTCGTTTTCGTCTACATCTTCATATGGACAGTTACCATCATCACTGGCTTTAACGACTTTGGAGTGACTTGAGACAAATGCGTATAACATGCGTTTTACCTAGCTCGATCAAATTTCGGACTTGTCTATCATTTGTGACATGTATAGGAGGTGTATCCGGATCCAACTGTTGCAATATTGATTTTGGTAGTGAATAAGTGATGTCCAACAACTCTGATTTTGTGTCTAACTTATAATCATCTTCAACCATTTCAAGAAGTTCACCATGTGTACAACCATCATGCAAGAAGAACATTCTCCCTCCTCTCTGATTATGAACCGCAAATTGCCATGACGTATCTTCCTTAACCCATTCTCCATAAACAGCCAGAAATTAAACCATTATCTGTGGACAAAGAACAAATAAAAACATATTAGCTATCGTAAATGCAAACTACAAAAGAATTCTACACATATGAGCTAGATACCAATCAAACAAGAAAATTAATTTATAAAATATATATTATATATTTTCATGTCAAACTTATACTAAAAAAACATCATAATTAACACGCATTTAAAAAAAACAAAAACCTCAAAATTCATTACTAATGAATTATAAATAGATTATTAGTAAAATCATATATGTAGACTAAAAAAGAAGTATACTCGGAGCAGGCTTCTTCAGAAGTCTACATATATGAGCTAGATGTCAATCAAACAAGAAAATTAATTTATAAAATATATATTATATATTTTTATATCAAAATTTTATATATTACAACACCATAATTAACACACATTTAGAAAAAACAAAAACCACAAAATTCATTACTAATGAATTATAAATGCATTATTAGTGAATTAATAAATATAGACTATAAAAGAAGTCTACATGAAGTAGACTGTGGATGTAGTCTACACATATGATAATTAAATAAGAAAATTAAGTTAAAGATTATCGATTACACATATACATGTCAAACTTATACTAAAAAAAACACCATAATTAACACGCATTTAGAAAAAACAAAAACCTCAAAATTCATTACTAATGAACTATAAATGCATTATTAGTAAAATCGTAAATGTAGACTAAAAAATAAGTCTACTCGGAGCAGGCTTCTTCAGAATTCTACATATATGACCTAGATGCCAATCAAACAAGAAAATTAATTTATAAAATATATACTATATATTTTCATATCAAATTTTTATACATTACAACACCATAATTAACACATTTAGAAAAAAACAAAAACCACAAAATTTATTACTAATGAATTATAAACGAATTATTAGTGAAACCGTAAATGTAGACTACAAAAAACGTCTACAATTGTAGACTTCGTGTGTAGACTTCTTTGACCTGGAAGGTTAGTTTTGCAATTAGAGCATAAGTACGTAGACTACAAAAGAAGTCTACACAACTATTTGGGTTATTTTTGCAATTGACCAAAACTTTGACTCTATTCGTGTAGACTTCTTTTGCAGTCTACAAAAAAACATTTAGGTTAGTTTTGCAATTGACTAAAGTTTGACTTTCCAAGTAGACTTCTTTTGCAGTCTACACAAATACGCGGAAAATCGTTTTTTCAAAGTAGACTTCTTTTGCAGTCTACAATCAAAAGTAGACCTCGTTTGTAAACTTCTTTGACCTGGCGGGTTATATTTGCAATTGACTAAAGTTTGACTATCTGTGTAGACTGCCAAAGAAGTCTACTCTGAAAAAAGAGGTTAGTTTTGTGTTTGACCAAAATCTCGATTTAATTAAATAGTAGACTGCAAAAGAAGTCTACTTCGTATGTAGACATCTTTTGCAGTCTACAAAGATATTGAACTGCGGTAAAGATTTTAGTCAATTGCAAAACTAACTTATTGCTCAAAGTAGACTTCTTTTTCCGTCTACTTTAAAAAGTTAAAGTTGAGTCAATTGCAAAACTAACCTTAATTTTCGACATAGTAGACTGCAAAAAAAGTCTACATGTTGTAGACTTTTTTTGCAATCTACTCTATAAAGTCAAGTTTTGGTCAATTGCAAAACTAACCTCACTTCAAGTAGACTTTATACGAAGTCTACAAACGTTTTTTTTGTTTCCAAAGGAAAACGTGTAAATTGCAAAAGAAGTCTACTTTGAATATTTTCAAAAATGGTCAATTGCAAATATAACCTCTCCGTTGACCAGTAGACTATAAAAGAAGTCTACTTTCGCGAAGCAGATCTGAAAACAGGCAAAAATCAAGTAAGTCTACCTTTTTCGCCGTTTAAGCTCGTTTTTAGCTTCTTCAACCACTTCTAACTTTGAGTCTCACCGGTAACAAAGAACCCAAGACCCTGTTATGCAAGAACCATCGAAAATCGTTATGTTTATAAAAGAAAAATTTTGAAGTACAAATTTAAGAGTTTTTTGAAAGAAATTAGAGATGAAATAGAAGACAGTAGGTAATGAGATAAGATATTGAGCATTTACACTTAAAAAAATCGGATGGGAATGCATTTAGAGCTCTAAATTGGTTGTTCATGGTGGTTGACAAAATTGAAGAAGATGGCATTTTCGTAAATATGTTGAGTCTTTTGGTTTTTGTGTCATTTACAATATTTTGGAATTTAAAAAAAAAAGAAAAAAACAGAACATAATGGCATTTTCGTGAATATGTGTTGATATTAAGGATAAAGAAGGGATAAAGTGGCAAAATATGAGATGGAAGAAAATGGGGGTTAGTTTTGCAATTGACTTCAATTTGTGGGTTATTTTTGCAAGTCTCACATAAAAATGAGTTTTTTAATTAAAAGAGAATTTATCACAACACAATTAAAAGTATTTGCATTATTTGCAGATAAAGAAAAAATATTTTACTAGCATTTAAGTAAATGAGAAAATATATATTTTTGTCAAGTGAACAAACATGACTTTTTAAAATAATTTGGATGATTTTACTTCTTTTATTTAAGTGTTATGGAACATATGATTTTTTCTGTATTTGTGTTATTTTCTAAATAGACATATAATTTATTAAAGAAATTTTAAATACAGTCTTAAATATTTCCGCATGATTTGTTTTATGTATCATGCTATTTTATTTGTAAATATCTATTTTATTTTATCAATTTATACATATGTTCATCATCTCATAATTATAATTATTTAGCGTGTTCAATGTCAGTTATCTATGTTTGAAGATGCCAAATGAATATAGTTTTCGAAGCCAATTTTTAAAAATAACATGCTACATTTTTACCCTTATTTTTGAGAAATTTGCCAATATTTTTTTGTCTTAATAACAACAGCTATTTACCAAAACAATATTTTTTTTCATTTCTTACAATTTACTAAATCCAGTCTAAAAGTAGTAAGGGGGTAAGTATCAACTATCAAAGTAATGTATACGTTGCTTCGGTCCCCATTTGGTGTGTAGTTGGATTCATTTGTGAATAAATTTGAAACTCCATAAATGGCAACCCCACCAGTGTTTTAGATTGTTTCTTGCAATGTCTTAAACACAGCACAATCACAGATGTATTGAAATTCATTATTGGACTGTAATGGTTATTATTATTACAGGTTCTTATCATTATTAATTGAGAAGGTTGTTGAAATAACCTCAAATTTGAGATCAATTGCAAATGTAAGCCCCTCTTTCTCTTTCCTCAAAATTTGAAATAACCAACCATAAAATTCAACTTATTCACGGAAATGCCACTATATTTGAATTAATTTTTTTTTTAAATCAGACATTCTAAACTATAAAATAAACAACCAGATATATTAACTTATTTACGAAAATGCTATTATCATCAATATTTCCAACCACCATGAACAACCAAAATGAAGCTCTAAATGCTTCCCCAACTAATTAGGAAAGGATAACAGCTTCATTTGTGAGCTCATAACTTCTTCCTTACCCATTTCCTCTCCAATTTCATCTAAAAAACTAATTAAATTTGGTTTTCAAAATTTTTTCTCTCATAATCTATCGATTTTTAATGGTTCTTTCGTAAATGACGGCTGGGCTTCTTTGTTAACGGTCATATTAGAAGTTTCAGGTGCTTGAAATAGCTGAAAACCGAGCTCTACGTGTGAAAAAGAACAAAAAACCGTGTTTTCCGATTTTGTAGACTGCACCAGAAGTCTACTAGTCAACAAAAGGTTAGATTTGCAATTGACCTTTTTTAAAAATATTCAAAGTAGACTGCTCGTGAAGTCTACCTGTTTTCCTTTGATAAAAAAAAAAACACTCGTAGACTTCATGTGCAGTCTACTTGAAAATGAGTTAGTTTTGTATTTGACGAAAACTTTGGCTTTAAAGAGTAGACTTCTCCGTAGACTTCTCCAGTAGACTTCTCCAGTAGACTGCAAATAGAGTCTACTGCAAGGTTATTTATGGCATTGACCACATTGTTGACTTTTTGTGTAGACTGCATCAGAAGTCTATTATGTACGGACGGGTTAGTTTTGCGTTTGACCAAAATCTCAGACATTGACCAAGAAAAACATTTATCAGTAGACTTCTTATGCAGTCTACTACTTATTAAATAAATCAGTAGACTTCTTAAATAAATCAGTAGACTTCTTAAATTAGTAGTAGACTGCATGAGAAGTCTGCCGATAAATGTTTGGTCAAACACAAAACTAACCTTTTTTAGAGTAGACTTCTGGAGAATTCTACTCAAGAAGTCAACAATATGGTCAACTGCAAATGTAACCCGGCCTTTTGAGTAGACTTCAGAATGAAGTCTACTAAATAAAGTCAAACTTTAGTCAATTGCAGAAATAACCTTTTTATTCAGTAGACTTCTCTAAGAAGTCTATTTGAAAAAAGTCAAATTCTAGTCAAATTCTGGTCAAATACAAAAGTAACCTAATAGACTGCTGCTGAAGTCTACTAGCGTTTGTCGTAATTGCAAAAATAACCCATTACGTAGACTTCTCGATGAAGTCTACTGGTAGACTTCTCTAACTTCATAGAGAAGTCTACCAGTAGTAGAGAAGTCTACCAGTAGACTTCAGAGAGAAGTCTACTGATTTAATTTTCTTATAATTGCATTTAAAACTTATTTATAATGAATTTTTTAGATTTTCTTTCTCCCACATGTGTGTTATATAATGTGTTTTCTCTAGTGTTAATTTGACATATTTAGGTTCAATATTTATTGTATAAATCAAATTTCTTGTTTGAGTAGTACCTACATATTGTTCATAGACTTCTCTGTGAAGTCTACTAGTAGTCACTTAGTAGACTTCAGTACGAAATCTACAGCAGATGTTCGAGACCTAATGTGTTTTCTATTGTTTTTTTTTACAGAGAATGGTTCATTTAGTTGTTGTCTATGGAGAATGGGCTATTCAAGATAAGGTGTGGCAATTTGTGGTTGATAATCCAAAAAGAGGAAGACTGTTCTTTTTGAGTGATGATTGCACCCATTGTGTTCTTCTTGAGATGGCCAAAGATGAATATAAGTTGGAATCAGATTTGGTGGAGATCACTTATTCACTACCGGAATCAATGTTGCAACATATGGCACCGGATACTCCTCTAATGCATGTCACAAATGATAGACAAGTTAAGAATTTGATTGAGCTAAGTAAAACGCATGTTATACGTCTTTGTGTCTCGAGTCGGTTGGAGAAGGATGATGATGTCAACAATGATTGTGATGGAATTTTGGCCAGTGGTGGTGAAGAATATACAGACGTAGATGCTGAGGAATGCGAGGAAGGAGATGGTGACCACTATGGGGATGATACGGGAAATGATGTCAATGAAGAAGATCAAGGTAGTGAATATGGTGATGGGCAAGACGTTGAAGATGGTGATGGGCAAGACGAGGATATAAAAATTGATGGTGTTGGTATCAATGAAGATTACAGTGCATACGGGAAAGTCAAAGATGAGGATGAAGATGATATCTCATTTGATGGTGTTGGTGGGAGTGAGCGTTGTTTTGGCGAAGGATTAGGATCAAAAACGACATGGTTTGATGGTATACTTGTCGGAAAGAGTTTTGGTAGCGAGGATGAGCTGCTTAGAGAGTTGCGAGTGACGGCCGTGATGTCAAGATTTGCATTCAAAACATACAAGTCTACTAAAACTATGTTAGTCGCTATGTGTCGTGTTAAAGGATGCAAGTGGAAAGTCAGAGCTGCCATGACGAATGAACCAAACCGTTTTTGGGTGACAAAGTATATTAAAAATCATACATTTTCACTACCGGACAGAGTCGCTCACAGGAAACGCTCTACTCCAAAGTATATTGGTAGGTTATTTATCGAGCACGTCGGAATAATTGATGGAATTACGCCAAAGCATATACAAGATTCAATGAAGGTGATGTTTGGTATGAATCTGGATTATTCCACTTCATACAGATCATTGTTATACGCCCAAGAAATGGTGAGGAGAACTACTGAACATGGATATGAAAATCTCCCATCTTATTTACATATGATCAAGAAAGCAAATCCGGGAACATTGACCGCTCTTGAGGTTGATGCTCACAATAGATTTAAATATCTATTTATATAGTTCGGAGCCTCCATAGCTGGTTTTCAGTATCTTAGACGAGTAACGTGGTCGATGGGACTCATTTAAGTGGAAAGTATGAAGGTGTTTTGCTAGTAGCGGCCGCCCAAGATGGTAATTTTCAGATTTTCCCTTTGGCGTTTGGAATTGTAGATGCTGAGAATGATGCTTCATAGCAATGGTTTTTTACCAAATTGAGAGGTTGTATTTCTGATCAATACTTGTTGAGCATAGTTTCAGACAGGCATGCGTCCATTAAGAAGGCATGCGAGACAGTTTTCCCTTGGGCAACCCGAGGTATATGTTACTACCATCTTCAGTGTAACATTGTCACAAAATTTAGGGGAAAACAGCTCATGTACTTGGTCAAAGGCGCTGCGTATGCGTATACGCTTGATGAGTATAACCGATACATGGATTTGATACGAAGTGTGAAGGCAGAAATTGCAACATACTTGGAGGAAGCGGATCCAAAGCTATGGTCACGAGTTCACTTCGAGGGAGATAGATATAACATAAAGACAAGCAACATTGCTGAATCTATCAATGACGCACTTAAGGTAGCTCGAGGATTTCCCATAACATTTCTTTTGGAATTTATCCGTGAGAAGCTAGGAAGGTGGTTTCGTATAAGGCGAGAAGATGCTCTACGTCTAACAACACGCCATACTCGGGCAGTTGAATACTTGTTGGCGGTTCGTGATGATTACGCGTCTCGGATGAAAGTGGGACGCATTAATAATCTTCAGTTTCATGTGAAGGGAGGAGCACGTGACTGTATTGTTGATTTGGGCCAAAACAAATGTACATGTGGTGTCTTCAACATCGAAAAGATGCATTGCTCGCGTGCTATTGCCGCTTTGGTAGAGAGTAAACAAGATGTCGGTACCGGTGGTTGCCCGACTTATGGAAGGGATTCTTTGTACTGGGCCTATGCGGAAAGCATTTTCCCGACAAACCCAGTCGGTGAATGTATAGCATCAACCCCATGTCTGCCTCCTGACATGTAGACGTGTCCGGGTCGGAAGAAGAAATCAAGGTGGCAAACTTGGTTAGAAATCGCAAGGATGAAAGGTACTAAACAACGGAAGATTCATGCTCAATACAATTGTTCAAAGTGCAACCAACCGGGGCATACGAAGCCGAATTGTGGTACTTAGCTGTTTTCAGTAGTACTTACATGTTGTTCGTAGACTTCTCCATGAAGTCGACTGGTAGACTTCTCTAAACAAGTCTACCAGTAGACTTCATAGAGAAGTCTACTGATTTAATTTTCTTATGGTAGCATTTCAAACTTATTTATAATGAAGTTTTTAGTTTTTCTTTCTCCCAAATGTGTGTTATATAATTGTTTGCCTCCTGTATGATTTTGACATATTTAGGTTCAATATTTATTGTATAAATCAAATTTCATGTTTTCAGTAGTACTTACATGTTGTTCGTAGACTTCTCCATGAAGTCGACTGGTAGACTGCTCTAAACAAGTCTACCAGTAGACTTCATAGAGAAGTCTACTGATTTAATTTTCTTATGGTAGCATTTCAAACTTATTTATAAAAATATTTCATTATGAGAAGTACTAAATAACGTCAATACAAGTGAAAACAAACTCCATAATGATATTTTTTAACAAATTAAATACAATGAAATCCTATTTAGTAGACTTTGGTGTGGAGTTCCGTGAATTGTTTTGCATGAGACGAATAGCATTCCTGATCACTGGATCAATTTCTTCTTCGTCTTCCTCGATGCGTATTAAGTAGCCAAGGTGAGCGAGAGATCGTCTGTACTCTAGTTCAGTGATCTCCTCCACATCAACATCCGTAGCACTTCCTTGATTGTCATTTGCTTGTTCTTGTCTCCCAAATGGTTGTTGTGGCTGTTGTGGCGGCTGTCGGACTGTTGGGTTGGCTCTCAATGCGGGGAGGGCGAGTACGATTTTCCTTGCTGCCATTGCCTTGCTGCCATTGATAAAGTGCAAGTCAAATAACAAATAACAAATCTACAAATTAAGTTTCAAACCTGTTTATTCTAGCAGACTAAAGAGTAAGAGGTTTTTAGAGACACGAGAGAGATAGCGAGGAGACGAAAGAGATATATACAGCAGACGCGGAGGGATACGAAGAGGTAAAAAAAGAAGATTGTATCCGTATATTGTTTATGACCGTTAGATTGTTTCTAATCAACGACCTGTGTAAAGAATTAGGTAATCCTCACCTTCATTTATTAGCCAATGAAATAAGTTTGTTACAAGAGAAGTCTACTAGGTAATACAGGAGAAGTCTACTACAGAGAAGTCTACTAGCGGACTTCTCTGTAGTAGACTTCTCGTGTTAATTCTAGCAGACTTCTCTGTCAAATAAGTTTGTTACAAGAGAAGTCTACTAGGTAATACAGGAGAAGTCTACTACAGAGAAATCTACTAGCGGACTTCTCTGTAGTAGATTTCTCGTGTTTATTCTAACAGACTTCTCTGTCAAATAAGTTTGTTACAAGAGAAGTCTACTAGAGAATACAGGAGAAGTCTATTACAGAGAAGTCTACTAGCGGACTTCTCTGTAGTAGACTTCTCGTGTTTATTCTAGCAGATTTCTCTGTCAAATAAGTTTGTTACAAGAGAAGTCTACTAGGTAATACAGGAGAAGTCTACTACAGAGAAGTCTACTAGCGGACTTCTCTGTAGTAGACTTCTCCTGTTTATTCTAGTAGACTTCTCTGTCAAATAAGTTTGTTACAAGAGAAGTCTACTAGAGAATACAGGAGACTTCTCTGTCAAATATACTAGCAGACTTCTGTGGGAAATAAAAACTTCAATCTTCAAACAGGAGATATTGTAGCAGACTTCTCATACAAAACTTAAAAACTTCAATCTTTTACAGAGAAGGAAAAAAGTAGAGAGAGAAAGCTTGAGTAAGAAGTCGAATTGGTGTTCCGGTTTGCTACGGCAAGGCATCGGCTCTAGGTATTCTCGAATTTGGTGGTTGATTTGGACTCCGGCGAGATAATTCGTCTTCATCTCCAGTTTTCGGCGTCTCTTTTTCGAACCGAGCTCTGTTCCTTTGAGTGAGAAAGTTCTGGTAGTACCTGCACAACGAGAAACAAACATGTTGACTAAGAGTTACTTAGAATTCGACATTCGACAATACAGCAGAGATGTTGACTAAGAGTTTACGTGGAAATTCTCTCGACAACTGCCTCATACAATAAAAAGTTCTCTCCGTTTTGTGAATTTTTTCGGGCATAGTTGTCGATGGCCCTGTCGATTGGTCATCTCGCAACAGAGAAACAGATTTCAGATTAGTGCTGCACAATTTTATATTGGTGTTTGAATCGACATGTATGCAGTTAGAAGTATGTGGGTTTGTAACAATGATCTATACGCTCCTCAAGAGAAACAGGGTTGGTTCATGGAACTTACAAGAGATTTCCTCCCATTATGGTGTAGTCAGCGATCTCCTAAGGGGCTTCAGTGGTTGTAGTTGGTTCATACAGAAAGGGAAAGAGAAAAGGATTCAGACAGTGAGTTAGAAGTTAGAAAGGGAACATCTTGGACAGAGGAAGTCGAAGATACTTACATGGATATGAGGAGAAGTCAATGCTATATTCAACCCTCTCGGGTCTAGGGAACCGAATTTCAGATGTAGCAGAGGAAGAATCCGGTTGCAGATTTGGGGATCGATACGGAGAGGCCATGATAGGTGATTGATTGAGATTTTAAGTTTTTGTTTCGCAAGAGAGGAGAAAGTGAGGAGCTTCGTTGGTTCGGAACCTAGGGTTTTCAGATAAAGGAATTGTTGACGGTTCTTTTTTGTTCAGATAAAGGTAAATAGAGAAACCGTGATATTTGATGAAATCTAGTAGAGAAGTCTACCGGAGAAGTCTACAAGAGAAGTCTACAAGGGAAGCGTACACGAGAAGATTCATGTACAGAAGCAGAAGTCTACCGGAGAAGTCTACTGGAGAAGTTTACTGGAGAAGTCTACTGGAGAAGTCTACAAGAGAAGCGTACACGAGAAGATTGCTCTTTATAAGCAGATGTCTACAAGAGAAGTCTACCAGAGAAGTCTACTAGAGAAGTCTACCGGAGAAGTCTACGAGAGAAGTCTACAAGAGAAGCGTACACGAGAACATTAATGTACAGAAGCAGATGTCTACCGGTGAAGTCTACTGGAGAAGTCTACAAGATTCTGATCAATACAGAAACAAATGTCTACTATTTAAGTCTACAAGAGAAGTTTTTAGAGAGAAGTTAATAACATATCAAATTACGTTAATGTACATTAGTTTGTACATATCACATCCCGCCATAGTAGCCAAAAAATAAGGATGAGTTTTTCTTACATCTACAATATATAGGAAAGATATCTACAATATTGAAATTGTGAGGTCCTATATTAGTCATAAACACCCAATCCAGTATATGTACCGTCGTCTGCCCCACGAAATTCAGTCTCCGCGAAAATCTCAGCCGCAAGCTTTTCCCAAATACGCTTTATCTTCGCATCAGACAATACACTCACACTAAATGGAATGCCGAGAGCATGGCATTCAATGTACTTCAGACAATACACTCCACAATCCCCAACTTTCTTGTTTTGTGGTACTTTGGATGCTAGCCACCTTTCATGCGTGAATTTGGTGAATGACCACTTGGGTCTATCTTCTACTGTACATGATGTATGCATTAGATAAGGTAACATAACGGCAATGGGCTCGACCAAGTCTTTGAGTTGTGCGAGCGTTGTATGGGTTACTATAGAGTCCCACACTACAATGTGTCTCTGTGGGAGTGATATCCACAAAGCCACCCAATGATCTTCTTTGACATTTAAAGGTAAATAAATGTCCTCCACTTCAGTCCCCCACACCTTCTGTACTTTTGCATACTGGGGGAGTAGACCTGCATAGTAATCCCACGCCCCACCTGGTAGCGTTTTCCCACTCCCGTCAGGATTGGGTTCTGAGTTTTTAAAGTCATTGTACCGAGTAGACCATATGTTGCCTAGAGTACAGTCGAGGATGCAAATTTTGTCACTCCTAAACCACTCTAGATGTTCCTTGTACCATTTCCTCAGCATATTCAACGCAGCATCCAGGTGCTGCGACAAAACAACCAAAAGAATCAAGGTTAAACATCAAAAACATAATAGAAGTCTACTGGAGAAGTCTACAACAAAAGTCTACTGGAGAAGTCTACTGGAGAAGTCTACTAGAGAAGTCTACTGAAGAAGACTGCATAGAGAAGTCTACTGGAGAAGTCTACAAGAGAAGTCTGTCTACAAGAGAAGTCTACTTGAGAAGAGAAGTCTACAAGAGAAGTCTACGAGAAGTCTACTTGAGAAGAGAAGTATACAAGAGAAGTCTACTGGAGAAGTCTACTGGAGAAGTCTACTAGAGAAGTCTACTAGAAAAGTCTACTGGAGAAGTCTACAAGAAAAGTCTGTCTACAAGAGAAGTCTACTTGAGAAGAGAAGTCTACAAGAGAAGTCTACGAGAAGTCTATTTGAGAAGAGAAGTATACAAGAGAAGTCTACTGGAGAGAAGAGAAAAGAAGGCTTACCGTGTCTTTTAGCCATTGTTGCGGCGTTCGAAGAGTCCAAAACCACTCTACATTAGTGAACGAAATGATCTCTTCGCCATAATCCCTGTTTAGCAAGGAAATTTCAGCAATTGACAAACTTAAACAATGAGTTAAGGTCTTTTTTATACTTACGGTTGTTGTTTCAGCCACACATTAAGTCTCCTCGTCATTTGTTCATCAATGGTAGCAAAAGGATCATATCCTTTTCCTACCTTTCAATTAACAAGTTTGTTTTCGTAAGGTGACTTATTTGCCATGCCCCGCTTCTTTACCCTATCACTCCTTGCTCGTTTCAAAACCGCCTGCTTCTTCTCCTCTTGTTTAGATTTCGCAATCTCAGCATAATTCGCAGGTAGATTCTGAGGAGGCAGAATGATAAGGCTCTTATCCGCACAAGTGACACTCGCACTCTGACCATCATCCTTAAGTTTTTCCTTAGCCTTCTGCTCCTCTTCTTTAGCTTTCTGAAGCGGTAAATTCGGTTGTGGTTTTTGAGGAGGTGGTATCATAACACTTGGATTCGCACCAGTGACACTCGCACTCTGGCCATCTTGAAATGTTTCCTTGTTAAACATTTTACTCTGCAAGTAGAGGATCAAAGTCGAATCATATACCAAATAGAATATATCATCCAAACAAGAAAGGGAAGAAATGTGAAAATGTCAAAAGAGATTACAGAATCTAAACAAGATTACGCACTAACCCCAATATCAGGAACAGTCTTGTGCTCATCAGCAGCCGGTTCATTGGAGACCCCCACATGAAGAGCTGGGGCAATTTGGTTGGATTTGGTTTGCTCTTCCTTTCCAGTCTTCACAGCCTCTTCTTTTCCCTCTTTCACAGCCTCAATGCGTTCCAAGCGTTTCTCAATATTGTTGACCTTATCACCAAGGAGTTTGATATTGTTTTCACAGCGTTTAAAACCAGCATCAACCTTCTCTCACAAGTCCTTAAAATGCATGTCAAAGTGTGCTTGTATGCTCTGCGCCAATGAAGGTAGTTCCGCCGTGTAACTACCTTCTTCTCGACTCCTCTTCTCCGGTAAGCTAACAAGGCTAAGGCTCATGCTGCTTTCGTTTTTCACACCAGGCTTCACCCTAGACTTCACACCCTGCTTTCTTGTATCATTAGCGGAATCAATCACACCCGTCACTTGCCAGTGATCATGGGTCCATCTCCAGCCTGGTTCAGAAATAGCTGAGATTATGTTAACTATCTTCTGGTCGTAAACATCATCATCCCACCTTGGAAACATATCTTCATACTCATCCTTCATCACACAGCTTAGGACATTCACCTACAAAATAGGCATATAAGACGTAGACCGATTAACCAGAGAAGTCTACTGGATAAGAGAAGTCTAGTAGAGAAGTCTACTGGAGAAGTCTACTGGAGAAGTCTACAATAGAAGTCTACTGGAGAAGAGAAGTATAGTAGAGAAGTCTACTGGAGAAGGAGAAGTCTACGAAGAGAAGGAGAAGTTTACAAAGACCTGTTTGTACATGTTCTCTTTCATGTATCTCTTGCCTCTGGATCCCTTGAAAGCTAGTAGAGGTGGAGTAGGTTTATGTGGAAAGGGACCACCATATTGGGCTGCATAATCTGGTAGAGAATAGTACACCCATATTTGGAGAACATGTACGAAGCCTTCCAGTGTATACGATAACTTTGCCAAGTCTTTCTCCTTCACTGACTTGATGAGTAACTTCAATGCAACCATACCCCATGGGTAGTTCTGGAAGGCAGTGATATCCATCACAAGCCTAGCAAGGTTAACATTGATGGGTGTTGTCTCCTTTTTAGCTTCAATGTAACCGGCGTATATGCATAGATATCCCAACCTGATGCGGTCCAATCGTGTCCACTCTGCACATAAACCATAAGCTTCTATTAACTCGTTCACAGTTAGACCCCTGTCCAGATCAACTCCCAGAAGGGTCCAAAATTGCCGCGTTTTTTCAGTGACCTCTACATCTGGGTTATCCAAGTTCGGAACGTCGCGGCAATTCAGACCGGTAATCTCCTCAAACTCAAGAAATGAAAACCTCAACGGCTTGTTACCAATCAGACTCCATATCTCATGGTGTTTCTTGCACTCTAGCTGAGCAGTTAGTATATAATGAATCATCCTCGATGCCCAGCCAAACTCGAGAGCATGGAACCGTAGCACCACACCTAATGGAGAGAATAAAAGCTCTTCCCACTCATCTTTCCTTAAGACGTTGCGTAGAGACTCAAACAATTTTGTATTTCCAGCATAGTAGTGTATGCTTTTACCCGCTTCAGGCTCATCTCCTTTGGAATAAAGCCTTGACGGAAAACTTATTGCATCCATATCCATCACCGCATCCATATCCACTGTATTTCGATGAAGTTAAACCGAATTCGTACTTTCCGGCGGCGGCAGATCGGCAAAGAAGACTGAAAAAAGAAAGTCAAAAGCTCGAATCAAATAGAAAAATAGCGAGTAAGAGATAGTAAAATCAAAAAGAGTTGAGAGAATGAAAAGAAGGCATGAAGTGTCCGACGGTGATGATGGAGACGGAAGGTGGTAGATCTCTTGTTTGGAGACGAAAGGTTGTAACTTTAGGTTGTAAATTTTTTTCCAACTAAACCGCATTTTTGTGGTTTTATAGGTAGGGTAAATACACTGGTTAAGTTCGGTTAATTTGGATGGGTAAAAAAATTGGTTCAATTTGGTTCAGCTTAACTACACGATTTGATGAATGTTTAAGAAATTCAAATTTTTAAAATGTTTTTAAAAAAAATCAAATTTGCCTCCTCATGTTTAGTAGACTTCTAAATGCGATTTAAATCTACTGGAGAAGTCTACTGAAGAAGTCTACTGCAGAAGTCTACTAGAGAAGTCTACTGGAGAAATCCACTGGAGGAGTCTACGGGAAAGTCTACTGAAGAAGTCTACTGGAGAGTCTACTGCAGAAGTCTACTAGAGAAGTCTACTAGAGAAGTCTGCTGTATCCAAAACCAAACATCGTATAAGAAAATAAAAGCACAGAAACATAGTGAAGACCTTCGATTTGGAAACCTTTGATTACTAAACATACTGAGAGATGCAAACAAAAACACATCCTCTCACAAACCTACTGGGCTTCGATGATGCAAACAAATACACATCCTCTAAATTAAGTCTACTTCACATAAATCGATTATTTTCAATGATTATTCGAAACCCTATACCAAAACTTTCAAAACGTATAATATATTCACTCAAAAGTTAACACTTTTATGCAAATTTGACATTTTAAATATAAAAATGATAAACCCTAACTTTAACCCTAAGTATAAAAACATGTTTGCAACCTATGATGTACCTTATTTGGTAACCCTTTGTTTAGTATAGTATGTATTTCATTCATAACATAATTTGTCTAAGTATGTTTAATTTTGTGAAATTTTATATTTCACACATCACAATTGTTTATAGTAGGGTCATCAATCAAAAATTTTTATCAAAATATTTTTTGTTAATTTATAAATTTAAATTTAAAATAAAAATATAATTATATAGTAGACTGCTGTAGTAGTCTACTAAACCACAAAAGTAGTCTTCATAACCTAATTTGTCTAAGTAGGTTTAAATATGTTTAATTTTGTGATATTTTATTTTTCATACTTCACAATTATTTATAGTAAGGTCATCAATCAAAATTTTTCATCAAAATATTTTTTGTTAATTTATAAATTTAATTTTAATATATAATTATATAGTAGACTCCATGAGAAGTCTACTAAACCCCTTCTGGTAGACTTCTCATGGAGTCTACGAGTTGATTTCCTAACAGAAGTCTACCGGTAGACTTCTACATTACTTAGTAGACTTTCCTAGGTTAAAACAGTCATTATGCCTCCATTTTATTGTTTGGTCATAAAAGACGTAGTTGTAATTTTACTACTCTTTTAGATTATTTTTCTCAAACATAGAATATATGGATTACATTTATATTTTAAATCAATTTTAGGATTATTTTTTTTAACCAGCACTTATTAATTTGGACACAAAAGTCAGTCAACAGATTTTGTACGTTTACGGATCCCTCTTTGAAAAGTCCCAACCGACATATTTTAAACAGCCGTATAGAGATAAATCTATATACAGTGAAAGTAAATCATAGAGTAGCAAGACGTGGTACTATTTTTTTTTTTTTTTTGAACCTTCGTAGTACTAACTTTAAACCATTATTTTGCTTTATTTTGCTTGGCTATGTTTAATCGCTATACGAATATTCTTTTTCTGGATAATCGCTTGGCTATAGTTTAGTTTATGACGACTCGATCAAAATATCTATCCAAGTCCCCTTACCGTGAAGGAGGCTTGAGATATGCATAAATGCATGATATGAACAGTAACAATGGACATGTAACTTTTATCAAGCATGTACATTTTTAAAAATGATTAAATAATTCGTGAATGGGATAGGGTAACAAACTACTAAACAGATGAAGATCATAGCCACGACATAGTGCCATAAACGACGATATTAGATAAGACTTGGCCAAACTTAATGACTCGAAGCCTGCAACAAAGGAGGAGGTCGACATGAATTCCTAAACATAGTCGTCTAATAAATTGTTGCGGTTGTTTTTCATCACAACTCTTAACACTATTAGTTCCTAAAGAATAATTATAAGCATACTTAAATTATGTTAGATTTCCGTTCTTCTTCTTTTTCATCTAATGTTAGGTTTTAAATAGCCTATCGAATTTATTCATGTATTTTCATATTATTATCATTATTTTTTTTTATCATATACAATTTCTATTCGTAGTTCTTGTATTTGATTTCGGATTATGACATGACATTGGCACAAAACAATCAAGTAAACTACAGACTCTCTGACTCTGGTCATGAAAATTATTTATATGACTAAGAACCAATTAATAGTTCAACTGGTAGAAATTTCAGGCAAATTCTAAAGATCGTTGGTTCGAGTAGCATTTAAAACAAAACTACTATTACATGTTGTAGTTTCAGGTTTGAGGGATTATGGATTTCGACTTCGAACCTCCTAATAATTCAAAAAAAAAAATTTATTGATATGTTGGATTATTTTATGAGTATTTGCATCATATAGCAATAGTTCATCACTAATTGGCTAAACAATATGATTACTATTTTTAATTATATGTACTTCTGATTCATAAATTTTTATTCTCTCTTTTTCTTTTTACTTTCTCTCCCATCGACTGAAAAAATTGTGTCTTCCGTGAAAAAAAATGGATAGCAAGTCCTTAAGTTGGGAATTAAAAAATGTGATTGGTGGTAACGAAGTTTTATTTTTTTCTTGTCAACAGCATAATAAGACGACTTTACCACCAGTTGGTGATCCAAACAGGTGGAGACGAGCTTACAAAAAAGACATTATAAATAACTCTTCGTACATAATTCGCAAGCCGGTTAGCCATGAAATTCAATGTGCGCGAAATGAGTGATAACGAAAAGAAACTGAACTCTTCTTTAATTTTTAGTATTTCTCTGAGGTATACTTCAAACGCTGACTACTCCTTCGGTGTAGATACCTTCTTCACCAAATCTTAACAGTCTGTTGCGAACGTGACCTCGATCTTTTGCTGAGAAAGCAAACATTGCATCGCCCACAACAGCGCTTCTACCTCCGAATGCAGGGGGATAAACTTCGTCTCGTATTTCGGACGCCCATCATAAACGCAGTATCTTCAACTTGAAAGGCAAACCACCCTATGTTGGAGGCGGGATCAGTATCCTTCCAAGATTCGTCAATGTAGCATTTTAAGCCTTCATATATTGGGGGCCTACCGTTGACCCTATATCCGATGATTTGGGTGCGTCCTCGGTTTAATTCGTCTCCTATGCCTTAGCTTCTGCCTCTGCATTGCGTGGAACAATATTGGGAGCCACATCGATTCTTCTAAAAACTTTATCATTCTTTGTTTTCCAAATATACCATATAAGCCACGGAAAGGTCTTATCCTGATATGTGGGAGGGATCCTCCAAAACAAAAAAATCCATATTCATAAAGACTGGCGATACCGGAAATACCCCTAGTACTATAGGAATCATCGATAAAGCCCATGTTTGGAAAGCAGGAGGGCACTTAAAAAGAGTGTGGTTGATCGTTTCTTCCATGCCACATCGAGTGCACTGTGTGTCGTACCTGATACCCCTATTATTTAAATTGACACTCACCGAGAGACATCTCCATAAGAACTTGCCAGAGAAAATGTCGCAACTTTGACGGATACTATATCTTCCAAGATTGTGCTTGCAGCGCCTTAATAGTCAGTCCAAAGACCAAATTTTGATCAGCATACAAACTGTTATTCTCTATTTAATATCCTGACTTAACCGTATATTTTTCAGATTTTATATGACACTAACCCACCGAATCTGATCTTAGTATATTTCCTACTAGGATACTACGTATAATTTCCACGTCTTCGGGGACTATTATCGCATTGATCAGTGCTATATTCCAAGTCTTCGTTGAAGGATCAATCAAATGATTAACCATAAAAGATGGGTTTTACTCCAACCCTGCTTTATTTTAATTACAAAATAGAGTAGAAAATAGGTTTTACTCTAAATATTGGAATAATCTCATTATCACTCCATTTTTTACTTTTCATTTATTTTTTATTTTAAAATGGAGTAGAACTCGAATAAAACACAACTCGATTCTAAAGTTATTATTACATTTTAAAATAAAAATAGATTTTTGGGTTGAAAATTGTCTAACATAATCAAATTGATTCATCTACTTTTTTCTTAGTTTTTTATTCAGAGATTCGAAAGTTCGACGGAGATTAGCATAGCAACAAGCCAACAAACATCTTTTCATTTTCTCAGCATCACATTGTCGAAGTTTGTGTTGGTCGAAGACTTGACAGAATTTAATATCATGCTGGAGACATTTGGCCAGAGATCATAAAATGCAAACAAAAAATACAACAATTTAAAAAGTTCCATTTTTCTATTTTTAACATGTCAATTTGTATGTGGAATTTATTTGCCCAATGTTTTGACTAAAGATTAATTAATACTTCTACATTCAAAGTTTTGGGGTTAGATTTCCAGATAATACGATATATTAACAAATATGTGTATTAATGGAAACAAGTTTACAAAATATCTCCAGCGTTGTGCAATTTGAACTGTTTGTCGTGATTCCATGTATTAAAAGTAGAAAATGTATGTCATGAACATAGAACATGAAATATCGTCTATCGTGGATCTAATAACTAGTCGGAATGAATTGTTTGAGGTAGAATAATCTTTGTATCAATTCTCATAATTTGTAATAAAATAATAAATTCAGACGTTTTAAAAAAGACATGTCAATTTGCATATATGTATTGCGATAAATACTATAATCTATCTTGTTATATTTAGAGACCCTTATATTTACTTGTAGTACGTTTAAGAAATATATTTAAAAAAAATTATACTCCCCTTATAAGAAAGGAAATTGAAAAAGACAAACGAATATTATTCTGAGTAATTATTAGTCAGTATTTCTTTTTATTTTATTATTCTTAATCATTTGTTCTCTCTAAAAAAATGTAGAAATCTCTTTAGTCTAGTGGTTTGATAAAAAAGTTCATTATACTTCTACACTAGTAGGTATGGAGTTCGAATCCCGGAGAATGCAAATTATTGGATGCAAAATTTACAAGAGATTTTCAGCATGGTGCAAGGAGAGTCATTCGGAGTGGTTCCGCATTTCAAAATTAAAATTGTCCATTGTATAATCGTTCGTGTAATTGTTCTCATAATTTGTAATAATTCATAAATCTTTACGATTGAAAAAAATAACAAGTCAAACATAATTAGTAAAAATAAGTATTAGTTTTTTTTTTTACGGCAAAAAATAAGTATTAGTTATTTTGAATATATATGAAAACTCAAAATATTATTATTCTAAGAAGACATTAATTGGGAGATTTGGTTTAATATTCTGAAAATTTTATAAAATTTGAAAAGTAATCCATATTTTGAAACTTTTGAAATATAACTTTTTAGTTGGAGAAAAAGACACTAATATCCTAATGTGAAAACTTATAATTAAGAAAAACATAAATTTTTTGTTTTCTTTTTCAGTTTCGAAACAAAAATTTATTTTCTACATTAAAATAAATTTAAAGAACAAAACGTGTTTACTTTAGATCTAGATTTAAATTAAACATACTTAATAGATATATACATATATACATATTGCTATTTAATCGTATTTGTAAGTTTTTCATTACAGATTAATATAATCAAACGTCCAGATTTTTAAAAGCTTAAAAAATGTTAATTGACTTACACGGTGATAGTGCTTTCATATTCGCTTCATAAAATATATCAAAACAAATATAAAAAGGTGTTAGGAGACCTATGAGAGAATACGTGAATTGAGAAGTTCATATTTCAATTAAGTAAAAAAAAGAATTCAAAACCATAGGCCACCAAAAGAAGAAGAAAAAATAAATAAAAAAATACTAAATTCCAAAATCACACCCTAAATACAAAGTAAAAAGTAACCAATACATAAAAAGAGAAACGAAACAAATCAAAATTCATATGCTTCAGAAATACCAAAATTTTCGTCAAACGGAGAAATCATATAGGTCATGTTCTCAATTATGCTAAAAGCCTAAAATCGTCCATTAACTAATTAAAATCACGTGATGATTTTTCATTATTAAAAATAATTTTTAGGTTTGCTTTATTTAAAGTATTTTGGTAAATTTCAATGTAAAAAAGTTAGTTTTCAAATCCTTTTAAACATAGGTTACTTTTCAAAATATATCAAATTATTGGAATATCTTTACAAATTTCCGCTAAATTTTATGTGGAAACGCAAGCATTGGTTTGATTTTTTTTTTTTTTCCATTTTTTTTTTGCATGGGTTTGATTTACTTGCCTCCAAAATAGGGTCTGACTATAGTAAGAAAAGTAAAATGTAAAAACACCACCAGACACTAGATCTCGGCGTGGAACGGATATCCCGAAAAAATATCTGGAAATAATGTAGTATTTGTAGTTCGATTTTTTTTATGGATATCTAATTTTTTTATTTATTTTCCTTCAAAAAATTTCGGACACTAGGCCTGGACATGGATCGGATATCCAGAAAAAATGCAGTTTTTGTGGTTCGATTTGTTTTTGACAGATATCTAATTTTCCGGTTTGTTTTGCTTCGAAAAATTTCGGATATTCGGAATTACGGATATCCGAATTTTTTCTGGATATTTGTGAATATACGGATATTCACGAATATCTATTTAAACAAAAAAAAATTAAAACACTATAATATTTTTTTTCAAAAACAAAAGTTTTAGTATAAGATTTAAACTAATTAATCAATAAATATATAAAATGAGTTTAATTTTATTCGATAATTTTTTAAAAAATAAAAATTGAAAGATTAAAACAGTGAAAAATAAAATATTTATTTTTTATTTAACAAAATATATTTCAAAAAAGTTGTATCTACCTAGTTTTAATATAAATATATTCGCCAATTATATTTGAAAGTAAAAAAATGTAAATATATGTTATAAATCTACCATATTATATGTATATATAAGTATTATATGGATCAGAGCGGATATTCGGATTTTTAAAATTAAATTTGTGATTTGTTTCGATTTAGACGGATACTAAATTCTACTATTTGATTCGATTTGATTCAAAACGGATATCTAAATTTTTTGGATCGGATAGAAACGAATACTGAATTGGATCGAATTTAAAGAATAATTTGCCCAGTCCTAGTAGACACCTATCATATAATTCCTTTTAGGTTTTTTACTCAATCTATGTTATGGAACTAATGGATTCTTAATATACTTACAAATTTTTCATTTTGTTTGTGAGAACGGAGAGATACTGGATACGTGGAGTCTTGGGTCTCTTGAGCACCACACAATTTGAGATAATGTGGTATTTGTGGTTAAATTTATTTTTGACGGATATCTAATTTTTCGATTAATTTTCCTTCGAAAAATTTCGAACACTAGGTCTGGGCGCGGATCGGATATCCAGAAAAAATGCAGTATATGTGGTTCGATTTTTTTTTGACGGATATCTAATTTTCTAATTTGCTTTGCTTAAAAATTTTTTGGATATCCGGAATTACGGATATCCGAATTTTTTCGGGATATTTGTGGATATACGGATCTTCACGAATATTTGTTTAAACAAAAATAAAATTAAAACACTATAATATTTTTTTCAAAAACAAAAGTTTTAGTATAAGATTTAAACTAATTAATCAATAAATATATGAAATGGGTCTAATTTTATTCGAATTTTTTTTAAAATGAAAAGTGAAAGATTAAAACGGTGAAAAATGAAATATATATTTTTTATTTAACAAAATATGTTTCAAATAAAGTTGTATCTACCTAGTTTTAATATAAATATATTCGCCAAATATATTTAAAAGTCAAAAATATAAATATATGTTATAAATCTACTATATTATATGTATATATAAGTATTATACGGATCAGAGTGGATATTCGGATTTTTAAAATTAGTATTTGTGATTTGTTTCGATTTAGACGGATATTAAATTCTACTATTTGCTTTGCTTTGATTCAAAACGGATATCCGGATTTTTTGGATCGGATCGAAACAAATACCGTATTAGATCGAATTTAAAGAATAATTTGCCCAGCCCTACCAAACACCTATCATATAATCCCTTTTAGATTTTTTACTCAATATATGTTATGGAACTAATGGATTCTTAATATACTTACAAATTTTTCATTTTGTGTGTGAGAACGGAGAGAAACTGGATACGTGGAGTCTCGGGTCTCTTGAGCACCACACAATTTGAGATAATGTGGTTAGAAAACTAATAATTTCACTAACATTTAATGCTAATGGATACGTGAAGTTTACAATGGAACTAATTTATTCTTATTTTATTTTTAGTAGATGAATATCCGCGAATACGCGCTTGTTTTTCTCATAATTATTTCTTTTATTCATAAAATTAACATTTGATGTATTATTATTTGGTTTTATCAAATAAATTTAACTACTATTTAGTGGTACTGCTCGACCAAAAATTCAGTACTCTCATCTAAGGGTGGACAAAAATAACTAGAAGTGAAAAACCGAACCGGACCGAACCGAGTTAAAGGGTATCGGTTCGGTATCAGATCTTCTTAAAAATCCTACTGGTTCTCAATCTTTAAGTACCATAGATCTCGGTTCGGGTTTTGGTTTATACCCAATAACCGAATTAGAACCGAATCAGACCGAACATGTTTAAACATAATATAACATATAGGGCCTATATTGATACTTGTTTAAAACCTTTAATGGGTTCTTAATAAGCTAATGGCATTCCAACACTATTAGGCCCATTAAAGCATTTCACTCGTTTAAACTGCTTCTCTCATCATCTCCTTCTCCTTCAAAGTAAATCAAAGGCAAAAATGGGAAGTAAACAAGCGGCGGTTTCGTTCCTTTCCAATTTGGTACATATTTAAATCATGTTGTGTTTTACTTTTTAGCTTTCACTTGGTACACATTTGCAGGTTTGGATTCGGTTCTTAGGTATTAACCGAACCGAACCATTTTGAAATGTGGTTCTTTTACGGTCCTTGTAAATCTTGTACAGAACCGTACCGAACCGAAGTAAAACTGAAACGTACCAGACCAAAAATCATTCAGTCTTCTTATGGACCCTTTCTTACTACAAACCGAAAAATCGAGAAACCGAAGAACTGAACCGAAACCGAACCGGATAACCAAATGCTCACCCCTGTCTCATCCAAAAATTCAAAGAACTAACATTATAGATCAATCACCAATAATGTTCTTATACATTATTAATACATAAAGAATTTCATGTAAGAGTGTTTAATCTGACTTGCATAAAATGATATCACATTAGAACTGTTAACAAACGTAAATATATAACGTGAGTTTGGTGTTTTCCTCATTTACATGTTTTTTTTGTCGTAGTTAAATAGAAAGAATATATATTTGGTAGATTCAAATAAAGTAATAGAAATTTCCATACAAACTGGTTCGACTTAAGGAGCTAACTAGGGGTGGGCAAAAAATCCGAAATCGAAATACCGAACCGAATTCGATTCGAATTATCCGAACCGAACACGAACCGATTCTCTACAAATATCCAAATAGATCGTCCACACTTCAAACCGAAAACCCGAAACCGAACCCGAACCAAGAACCGAATGGGTACTGGAAATATCTGAAACATAAACTAAACATAAACTAACTTAAATATATTGAGAGTTAAGGTTTGGTATGTTCATGTAGTTTTTGTAATTTTTATAGTTTTTCTTTGCTTTTTTGATTAATGTGGATAGTGTGGATACATTTCGGTAAAAATAACTAATTATGTTATTATTTGAACTATTACAAATTTTTTTTGTTATTTTGTTCAAAGTACTTTTGGATAATTCGAATAAAAAATAATTAAATTGAACCAAATAAAAAAAAGTGAGATAATTATAAATTTTTTGGGTAATTTTTGAATATTTTCGACAATTTTTTAGTATTTCGGATCATCCGAACCCAACCCGAGCCGAACCCGACCCGGAGTTTTTTAATATCCGAATGGGTATTATATCTCTAAACCCGAAAATCCGAAATACCCGATTCGAACCTGAACGGATACTCGAATGTCCACCCCAATACAGATACCCGAATGCCCACCACAATAACCGAGTGCTCTAACAACCAAACAACAACAAAAATCAGATCATTTAAACTTTCTTCATTTCCATACAAACAATAGTATTTTTCATTTTTAAATAATCTGAGAAAACTAAGATATAGATATTCTAAAATTAAAAACACCACCAAAAAGATCTCAATCGCACCATATAATTAAAAACTCTTGTCATGTTCCACAGTCTTTAAGCTCTCATTTTTTATTTCTCCATGGTTGTCGGAGCTGGAGCTGCAATATCACATTGAATAATAATCAGAGACCAAACCAAACTCCGAAGGACTTAAGATTTGTTTTTTATGGCGTTTGTGATTTACATTTTCATGTTAAATTGTTGTGTTTTATCCCAAAAGAAAACAAGTGATCAAACATGATTTGAAAATTCTAAATCAGCTCCAAGTAACTCTCCTTCCATTATCAACCACTAATCTCAGTTATACACACTTCTTAATGGATCTTGGAAATGAATTTCAGAAACACGTTTGGGCTGTATCTTAGAAACATGTATAATAAAATAAACTTAGTTAACCCAATGGCATCACATCATAGCCGTTCATTATCTTCAGCTTCTTACAGACATCAGTAAACATCCTGTAATATTTTGGATCAAAAATCACCTAGGATCGTTATTTCCAGTTACCATTTTAATCTTTCTATGTTAGATTTGGTTCTAAGATATGCTGACATAATGTTACAATGAGCAGAAATATTCTAAGAAATTTTGAAAGTAAGGAAATTACTCCAATGGAACATATCCATTAAGCATTCACTCCCCATCTTTATCTTCATAAGTGAGTATACAGTCTTTTCCATTTAGAAGATCCTTGAGCTTGGTCTCACTAAGTATATCCTTCCCCATACCTCCATTATATCCACATTGACCTAACATCAAATTAAATTGTGCACGGTAACCATATTTGATAGCATCCATTGGGATCAAATCACTTGCAATCACCGAAACATTTCACCAAGAATGAAAGTGGTCAAAATTTCTCCCAAGGCTGATGAACGCTTGTTGTAGCTAGTGTAGCTCTCTTCGTCAACTTTCCTCAGATAAGAAGCACCATCCATATTAGCCTTCACCAAGAGTGCCCCGGAACCTGGCCTACCAGGCTACCATCAACTTCATCATTGTTCTTACAAGTCTTTTACCAGGAGACTTTTTTTTCTTGCCCAAAACTGATATTGGACTTAAAAGAATGCTTTAAGAAGTTGAAAACTCACGGTTATTAATACCAATTAACACCAACACCATCATGTGTCCGTTGGTGGGTTGGAGCAGATTTCCAAATGATGCTAGATTGCTAGTGGGCCTGCAAATTCAAAACGGTGAGTTGATTCTTTAATACAAAGAAGCAACAATACATAACTAAATTGATATTGTTAGACGAGATTTCTCTCTTAACTACCAACGATACAACTACATAAGAGATTAGGTGAGAGAAGAAGTTTCATAAGAACAAAATTCAACCATCAAACTTTCTTAAAAGAATGATTTAAATAAAATTCATAACTTTTAAAAGAGTACTGAAATTCCAATCTTGTTGCCAAGTGGGGACCAATGCTGTGTATTGATATTTAACTTGTCAAACGATCCAAACACTACAACAAACAATCAAGTCCTACTGAAACCACTCAGAAATTGATTAACCATTCTAGAAGGAGAAGTCTCGACAATGTGTGTAACATCCCGGTTTCAGAAAATATGTGGTGTATGCGGAGAGGCTTAAGGGAATTAACAAAGTTAAGCGTGATTGGGGTGGAGCAATTTAAGGATGGGTGACCTACTAGGAAGTCATTTCCAGTACCGTGTGAGTGAGGACAAAACACGGGGAAAGATCACGTGGTGATTTGCACGGTCAGTAAACAAATCTTTCGAGCATCCCGGACTAACGCATCGACCATCGGACAGGGGTGGGCCCACAGGCCGAGACTGGACATGGAGCCCACATTGTAGGGGCGGTCGGGACGTTACAAGTGGTATCAGAGCGAACCCTGACGAGTGTGTGAGTCACACTGTTGGGGATAACGATCCTGGTACGCAACAAAGACGTTACGATAAGTTAGTGGGAGTGATTGTAACATACCAGTTTCAGGAAATATGTTGTGTATGCGGAAAGACTTAAGAGAATTGATTTGGCTACCTATATCACCAAAGTGCACTTATCTTTTCTGTCACACATCCAGAGAGAACTCTAGAGTTAAGCGTGCCTGGGCTGGAGCAATTTATGGATGGGTGACCTACTAGGAAGTCATTTCCAGTACCGTGTGAGTGAGAACAAAACACAGGGAAAGATCACGTGGTGATTTGCAGGGTTAGTATACAAGTCTTTCCAGTCTCCCGGACTAACGCACCGACAGTCGGACAAAGGTGGGCCCACGGGTCGAGAGTGGGCATGGGGCCCACTAGCAGGGGTGATCGGAGCGTTACAATGTGTATGGGAGAAGACTCTGCGTCACTCTTTATTGCTCAGCATAAACCAACCTAAATTGTCAAGTCTCTAAACTACCTCTCTCAATGTTACATTGTTCGTACTAAATCCTTGATCAAAATATTTGAGAAGTTGCCTGTAGGAGTGTTTCCACGCGATGGGGTGAAATCTGAGTAAGTGAATATAAAACTCAAAATTAGTACACAAACTATACCATTAATTCAATAAAGAAACTAACAGAGATGAAAGATTTTACCGCCATTTACGCTGTGGAAATCATCCTCGGAGTGGGATTGTAGCCATTGCTGCGAATCGAAAAAGGTTTCATATTTACTTACTGTAGAACAAAGCTAAGGTCAATGATACATATTAAAACTTTAGAACAAGAATGATAAATCTATGATAATAATGTTCACAAGTGTATTTCAGACCTTTTGATTCACCTTCATAAGATGGAATAGACCAAAACAGACAAGACTCACTATGCATAAGGCTAGATCTCAAAACAGAGGAGATAGACAAAGCAATGCTTAGAAAGAGATTTGGAATTTAATCTCATAAAGCGTGGAAAACAATGAAACCCATATCAAAAATAGTGAAGAGTAGTACTTTTACACAGTTTTTAAGATCTGGTAACAGTTAAAGTAGAAAACTGTTTAAATGACAGTTCACCAAAATAGCTCTCTTTGAATTATATGAGTAACCAGAGGATTATTAGTGGAAAGCGGAAGACGACATGAAGGAGGCAAAACCGAAAGATGACTGTCCTTTTGGTATGTTTTGTGGCACATCCTTTTTTTGCTACATATTGGGTGGCTAATGTTTCAAGAAAAACATCCAGTTTAGCTTCTGTGAGCTGATCCATTGTGTTAGAAAAGGCTCTTTTGTTTCCTGCGGCAATGTTCTTTTGCGAGAACAAGCATATCTCGTCTTTCGGAGGAAGCAAATGAAAGAACGGCTTCTCATCGAGCATTCCAGGGCTTAAGATCTAGGGTTGGTGTGAAGCTTTAAACGATTGTGCGCATTTGGAGAGGAGGGTTTGCACGAATACAGAATAAAAACGTTGTAGAAGGGAGGAGATGATGAGTTTCTATTTTTAACTAACAGAGGATAGAAGACGAAAATTTAGATTTTTTCTAAGCTCCATTGAATATAAGGTTTGAAACCCGTTGAAAGAGACACGAAGAGTTTCTTTCTTCTAGAAGGATTGCAAGCATAAATCAGGACTCTGACAAAAAAAAGTACACGTAGCATGTTTAGAAAAGTTTAAATTGGTGATGTGGCATCTCATGGAAAGAGCTATTCCACTTTCATATAGTAGATTTAGTTTTACAAATAAATTGTCAATATCGAATAGTGGATACGTTAAGTCTCGAGTCTGTTGATTACCACACAAGGGACAGTTGAGATAATTTGGTTAGAAACTAACATGTTCACTGACATTTAATACTAATGGTAAGGCGGGTTTTCCTTCGTAAGGCACAGTTTATTATATTTTGTGTTTGTGTGTTTTCATCAATATTACAAAAACTAATACGGTAACTAAATTGTATAAATAATATAAATGCATAAAAACATATCTTCACTTATATGAATTAGAGCATCAACGGAGATAATACCATGAAATGTAAAGGTATATGATATGAGGGCAGCTAATAATATGACAAAGGAAAAGACATGTATTTGTGGAGAGTTGGAACTCATGGTAGACAGTATTTGCGAAATTATGTTATGTAAAAGAGAATGACATGATTTTAAAATGTGAGTAGTCTCAAGCAAATGAATCATGTTATATATGTGTGGCAGTTTACTGCTTTTGTGAAATATGAATCATGTTAAATCAATTACGATAACTCGCCATGAGGTGGCAGTCAGGGTATTTGTGGAACACCAGCCTGGTCCATTTCCTTGGCTTGTGCCGCCGTTTAATCCTAATTTGTCTCGGCATGGCAGACCTCACCTAATTGCGAGGGTCGTTAAGTATTAGAAGAAGACCCTTTAATCATAGTATGTACAAATTAAAATAGACAATTCATTAAATGAAAAAAGAAAGCTACATGAAACTAAATGGAATATGAACTCCACAAGGAATTGAGTATAACGTTCAAACTAATATGGTATTGATATAGGATCGGAATCACTCCAATTCTTTGACCATTCGATGATCGAGAGATTCCAAACTTAGACTTTCGGAATGTGGAAACGATGGTAGAGATGGAGGGGAAGTGATTGACTCACTCAATCAAATGGATGAAGCTGCTTGTTGAATCACACAACAAACTGATCCGCACGAACAAAAGAGACTAGTGACTTGCTCACAAGACTCAAATGCACAAAAAACTCAAAGAGACTCGTCTTTGAAAAGAAACAATACGTTTAATAAAATTCGATGATCAAGGGTGTCTTTCAATGAACACGAACTGAGCTTATATATGCTCAGAAACATAGCTAATCTAACGTTCTAAAACTTCAAATAAAGAAACAAATAAACTAAAGAGATGGTGCTATGATGATATAGCTGGTGGAGGCTTTAATGCTTGGCCAAACAAGGGAACTTTGAGAGAGCCTTATATCTTGATATTACCGTATATGCTTGGCCTTCTAGAAGCCTCTTGAAGTTGCACAAAATGAGAAAGTAGCCGTTGGAGATTGATTGCTTCAATTATAAATGTTCTTGGCACAGGATTTGGTGAAGCTTAAGGTGTTATTAGGAGGCTCTAGTTGTAGTAGATACTCTCCTGGACGCCAAACATATGACTGAATACTCCCAAACCCTGAAGGTTCTACATTAGACAAGTCTGGAGTCCTCCGGTTTAAAGTTTAATAACTTTTACGTCTGAACCGGAATTGACATGAATCCAATTTTTTGCGTTTCCATTTTGAACCAAGATTGCATACCAAGTCATTTTATCACTTAATTCCTTCTGGTTCGGTCGGAATCCTCCAAAGAGTGCACGTGTATCCAAGTCAGGTAAATTTAGATTCTCTCGGATTGAAAACTTAATATCTCCTTCATTTGAACTCGTATTGGGCTGATTCCCTTTCAAGGAGATTCTTAATTGAGCTAAGAATATAGTCCAAGCAGCCGCTGGATTGTAACAATTGATATTGGCCTTCATCTGAGATGAACGATGCTCAGGGGTGTTGGATAGGTTGAGCATGCTTAGGCCGCAAGTTTGAGTTTGATTTCCGCCATCTTGCATACTGAGTTGCTCTTGTGCTGTCTTGTGTCATCCAGTTTCTTTTCCATTAGTGTGTGCTTCAAGCCTCTTCATTAAGGCTCATTGTTTTGGTTTTGTTGGCCCCAGTTTGATCTTCTTGGCCTTCTCGGCTCGCCTAGAGTCCATGCGGTTTCCTCCAGGGTTAATACTTGGTTTGATCATCAGGTATGATAGAACTTGAGCAAATAATCAAGTAGATGATGTAAGGAACCAAATAACCATCTTAAACCAAAAAGATAGACTACCTGACAACTTTCACCTGCCTTCAAATACAAATCAAAGTTTGTTCAAAGATGAGAAGAATCAAGTCCTAAAGATGAAAAACTACAAAGTCAAACATCGAGAACAGGTACACTTGATCCTAACTTGTGTGTTAATCATGCCATCTAAAAAAAAATAACCTTCGCGTAAACCACAAAAAAAAAAAAAAGAATGGTTGTTATAAACAATATGAATTCCACTATTTATTTTTCTAATCCATATTTTTATCTTTGTTTAATGGATTGTGGATGTGAGCATATGTTATAACCATCCCATGTAATATATGGCATCGCTTTTGATCTCATAAAATTTATAGTACATAAAAGAGCTTAAAATCAAATTTTATTTCGAAGTTTTAACAATAATAAGGAAGGAAACAACACATATTTCAGCTTAAGATGCATAAGAATCAAGGAAAGATCTAATCAAAGTCATATATTTTAGAGATAGGCGACACACCGTTTCGTTCTGCAACCCCTCGACATGGTTCATAGATTGTGCTTCTAAATCCGTCCACATAGATTGCAATTCCACTTTTTCCCTGTGTTTTCGTTCTACCACCGTATTGACTGTTAAACCAAACATAGAAGTGGACCGATAGCTTGATTCTCAGAAAAGCGAGAGCGTCATGAATTTGCTACAAAAGGTTCTTACGACTTTGATGAAACAACAAGAACTATGTATCATGTAAGACATTGACGCTGTAAATGATATGTCTTTAAAGTACGGACGCAAGACTAACTGAGATGGAAAAGTTGAAGACTCTTTGGTCTTAATTCGAATTTCTAAGTCCTAAACAATAAGAAGATAAATCAGTAATTCTCCCAATATTTTTAGTACGACCAAACATTTCAAGAAATGAACCAGAGATCATTCTCAACCTTTAACACCACAAGACCTTAGGTAGTTTGAAGGGATGCTCAGAGGCAAATATTATACATGTAGAGAAAAATCCCACCTTTCATATGGTGCTTTTGCAAAGGTCCATTGACCGAATTAAATCCGACCAAAGACTTGAAACCTAACCATTTCCATTCATTACACTAAATACTATTGAAAGAATTGAAACCTAACAATTTCCATGGAACTCAAACTGAGAACAAAATCAGAACTTCAAGAAACATCTAAAGAAAGAATATGAACTGACCTAAGTGACCAGTTGTTCGCCAGTGGTGCTTGTAGGACGATACCAACTAACTCCAAATCCTTATAGATGAATATTCATTAAATGGATATATACCTTCATTGATAAAGCTTTATTTGGATATTCATTAAAGCAACATTTGCACTTTGCTTTGAGGAGCAGGTGCTTGTCAAGCATATACCGTGTCTGCAACAAAATCATCATGCCACCATAATAATCATAATTAAATAATCAACGATTTCACAGATTAATCTCATTAAATCATTCCAGAAGTATATATATAGCTTGAAAGAGCTAATGATGACTTTAATAGAACGAACTTGCTTGAGAGAACCATCTAGTTGACGATCAAATTGGTCTAACTCTTTTAAATTCATAGGTCCTAATTCCTTCTCAAGAAGAATTATGCACGTACCAATATATATTATAAAAAATATAAAGAGAGAGATATGTTGACGCAGGAAGGTTTTCATATCTTCCCTTAAGCTTATTGCCTGTCATTGTTTGAAAATTCCACGGGAAACTGACTTCTGAACAAAGTTCTCTCATGAGATTTGGTATAAATCTAAAATCTGAAAGGCACTCCAGTTCCTTGGCAAGTTAGTTCATGTATTGCAACGAAGCCATCACTGCATCTCTGGAACCGCTCCAGTGTCTTCATCATTGATATGATCAAATTTGCCCTGAGCTACTCTCTCAAATTAAGAGATCGTAGTAGTACTTAGGGATCGAATCCACAAGGAATCTAAACACACAATCTATTAGTGAATTCAAATTATGCTAAGTAAGAATGTATGAATGTAAAAGAAGTAACAAAAGTAAATAAAGTAAATGATTATCAAGGATCTAGAAATCAATTGGACAAAAGGTTAGGCTATGGGTAATTCGCAGGAAAGAATTGAAATACAGTTGTGTCGATCGACACAGATGTCCGTGTCGATCGACACGAGGATAAAAACGGTTAGGATTTGTTAAGCGCGGTTCTAGAACTCAAACACGAATATAAAACCAATCAACTATCGTTGCAAAGATTATCTATGACTAAATCCCTAAATTCCAATTTTTTTTGCAAATTCAGTGAATAAAGACAAGCATTAAGTTCAGGTTCGATTTTTTTACAAAATTACTAAGCCAAATTTCTTTGCGAATAGATAATTTTGCTCATCTAAGATTATATCAGGTTGTTAATAATACTTTCACATCTATTAAAGCAACCTAGCATTTCCAATTTCAGTTGATCAATCCTAAAATCAGAGTTAAATCAATCTAGATGAAGAACATATAGATAAATCCTAACAGATTTTCAGTCCCAACGATTTCTCATCAAACCCTAGAATTACCCTAAACCTAACAAGCAAACTACTCAGACATAGATGCAGTAAACATTATGAATGAATAAAATTGCATAAAAGAGATAAAGTAAGAGATACAAAGGGTTTTAGATCGATGAAGTCTGAAGTCTGAAATCTCCTAAAAGCTCTGCAAATCTCTTCTCTCTCAAGTCTCAATTAAAAACTAGATAAAAACATAAAAGCCTAAGGAAAAACTATATATAATGTCTAAAATTCGGATTGGGCTTTCTATAAACTTCTGGGCTTTTTGGGCAAAACCGGAATTTCTTCAAAATTTGAAGTCTTCACGCCAAACACGTGTGTGTCAATCGTCACACAGGACCGTGTCGATCGACACAGCTCGTAAACTTTGATTCCGTCTTGATCACTTCGGCTCTTCTTTCCTCGATGCTCCAAAATGCTCCAAAAGCTCCCATTAAGCTCTAATCGTCCTTAACCTACAAAGACTCAAAAAGACTCGAAAAATACCAAAAAGACTCTATGAAAAGGACTTATATCATGGTCAAAAACGAGTAAAAACCATGATATATCAACTCCCCCAGACTTAGCATTTCTTGCCCTCAAGCAAAACATATACCAAGAATGTGAAAGAGGTTTGAAAACGCAGAAATTTACCTTCCCTTGGAGTACCGGACCAAACCCTTTCAACTAGTAATCCACATAATGCAAAACCTACTCAAAACCAGACCACCATGTACTTCTCCATAGACATTCGCAGCCTCCCAAATTCATCCACGACTTCTCAACATAACCCGCTAGTCCTCATTGCTGGGTCTCGTCCTATATCTCGATGCCAAGAACCTTCTAGACTCATTCCATACTATACCATGACTAGTGAACCATACAACATTTGGTACTCTTTCTCTCCCCCAAACTTATTCGATTCAGAAACTCAAAAACAGTGTTTTCACTACTATTGTTCCTTGTGAGGAGATAGGGTCGTGAGATCGCTCGTCCTCTACATCCGTTCTAAGGGACTTAGACTGCTACTTTTGAGCTCCAGGTGATCACCTCTTGAGTACTGACTCACTGGAATTTCATTTCCTCATCTTATACTCAAGAACTATCATATCACCCCAAATCATTCATTTTTTTGTTTTTTTGTTGTTTTTTTTTTGTTTTTTGTTTTTTTATGTAAAGGAGAGGAGTACCATTATTTTCAACAGAGATTGCACTTGTCAGGTATGAATGAGGAGTCGAGCTCTATGAACATCAATCACCGAGGAGACCGCATAATTAGCTTGAACTTGGCGGATTATGCTGGAAGTAACAGATGTCTCCAGTTAACTTTTCAGCCTTAGGATTTCCCATTAGTCTGCCTTTGAAATTGATCCTAGAAAAAATAGTCACACAACTGAAAGAGACAATCCACTAAACCAAAGGAAGAGTCATTGTTTCCAACTGACTATTTTGATTTAATAAAACGTTTTGGACTGACTCTCAAAAACGAACACAAAGTTAGTAACTACCTCCCCCAGACTTAAACAACACTCTCCCCACTGTTATCAAGCCTGAAATTGGTGAAAAAACAGAAAAGAAAAAGAAAACACCAATTGAAAAGAACGAGAACTTACCTGTTGCAGGGTGTGTCGATCGACACACTGTTGTTTCCTCGTCTTTTTTTTTTTTTTTATAAATAAACCTGAAACACTTAGACTAAAACTAAAAGTTAGTAAACAAAGGGAAAATAAAACGAAAATAAGTAGACTTATCAGTGGGTTGCCTCCCACTAAGCGCTTGTTTTCAGTCATTAGCTTGACTGTGTCAGGACTCAGGCTTTTGTTGGATCTTTGAGGGGTCTTATGTCTCCCTCGTCCGTTGATAACCTTGCATTTGATCGCTCTCCAGCTCTAGACATCCAAGGAACAATACCAGGGAAAAGCTTCATGGTGGTTTGCAGCATCTCTTGAACAACTACCTCTCCTTTCTCCCTCAACTCTAAGGGGATGATGATTCTGAACTTGGAGAAAGTTTTGGAAGTCTTTTTGCACTTCACCTTGCAGGCTGTCAAGTCTCCATCAGATCTCATAGAAGGTGAAGTCAAGGGTGGGGCACATGGGATCCTCTTCGTGTCATCTCCAAGGTCTGAACACTGCTTTCCTCCATTTGTAATGGTCATACAAGAATTCTCCTTGAACCAAACTGCAGGGTAGAAGACATCCTTGTTGATCTTAGAGAAAGAGATTCGTTGATTAGGAAAATCCACAATTGCACCCACAGTGGCAAGGAATGATGACCCAAGAATCAATGGTCTCTCGCTGTCATTCTTCGTCTCCATAATGTGAAAATCTACCGGAACCAGACAATCTCCTACTTGAAGCATCAAGTCAGGAATGAACCCTTTCGAAAATGTTGAAAAAAAGTCAGCCAGCTCGAGAGACATCTTTGAAGGTTGCAGATCCTTAATCCCCAGCTTCCTTGCAACAGACTGAGACATGATATTCACATTAGCTCCAGTGTCACAAAGAGAATTCTTAAATTCCATACCTTTGATTGAGCAAGGAACAACGAACATCCCTGAATTCGGTATCTTTTGCAACTTTCTCAGCAGTGGTTGAGCATGTCTCCCTTTCTCCTCTGGTGTTTTGACACTAATAGCCCGTGGATACGGAATCTTTCGATCGACACAGAGGGGTTGTGTTGATCGACATGCCTGTGTTGACCTCATGTCGATCCTGGGAGAAGAATCACTGATTGCGTAAACTCCAGTTTTGCGATTTTTGACCTGTGTCGATCGACACAAGCCTTCCGTGTCGATCGACACGGGGTCTGGAATGCAAAACTTATCTTCTTCAACCTGCTCTTCACTCCCCAAAGTGATAGCATTGACGTGTAGTCTCGGGTTTGTTTCCGTCTTGGCTGGGAGAAAACCTTTTTGCCTTCTAACATTCTCTGCGGTTTGAGCAATTTGGGTGTCTAGCTTCTTCACATGGAGATTTAGGGCCTCGATTTTACCATTCAGATCAGAGTACATAGCATCCATCTTCCCATTGAAGCTCACAGTCATCTTCTGTTGACCTTCCAAGAGCTGCTCTAGCATAGAATTCATCTCGCTACTCTCTGATGACTGAGTATGTGGTGTCTGATAAGAAGAAGAACCGTAGTTCCTAGTGTAATTGCTCTGGAAAGGCTTCTGATAGTCGTTCTTCTTATACCCTTGTTGATTACCATACCTCTGACCCTGAAAACCAGCTCCATTGATGTAGTTGACATCCTTTTCGTCTGGCTCGAAAGTCTCTACCTCTGCAGCAAACTGAACTGACTTCTTCCTCACTAGAAGGTTATGCACAGAGTCTATCTTGGCTTTCACCTCAGCAATCTGACTTCCATCCATGTTCTCACCAAGTCTCTTCCTCTCAAAGTCTGCATTCTTGGTACTGTTACTGGCAGCCAAATTCTTGATAAACACAAGTACATCCTCGGGATATCTAGTATTGAAGTTCCCGTTGCTCGCAACATCCAGAGCCATCTGGTACCTCCAATCAATCCCTCTGAAGAAGATACCCAATAACTGAACATCGCTGAAACCGTGATGAGGACAATCTCTCTGATAAGCCTTGAATCGCACCCCGGAAGCCTTGAATGCTTCAGTTAGTCCTTGCTTGAAAGTAGAAATCTTCGCTCTCAAATCCTCTGAACATGCCTCATCATAGAAATTGTTAAGGAATGTGTTCTTCATATCCTGCCAGGTAGTAAGTGATCCCGGCTCCAACTGCTTCAGCCAGTAAGCAGCTTCTCCACTAAGAGAGTAGGGGAAAAGCTTGCAAAACAGATAATCACTTGACACCCCATTAGCCTTGATGCTAGATGCCAAATCCTCAAATCTCTCTATATGATCCATCGGGTGCTCAGAGGGAAGACCATGGAATGGATGTTGAGCCACGAGTGAAAAGAAAGCAGGCTTAAGCTCGAAATCGCTCCTCTGGAACGCAAGAGGGCGAATTGCAGCCCTATTAGCGTAGAACTCATCTGGCTTGTTGTAGTCTCCCAGAGTACGCCCACGCCCAGCTGGCTCATGGCGCGCCACAGCTTGTTCAACAATCACTGCACCCTCAGCATCAAGTCGTTGTCCTTGTGCATTGCGCCTATTTCCGTCCTGGTCTGGCAGAAAACTATCTTCCCCTCTAATAAGCACTAGCGGATTAACCATATTGGCCGTTTTTCTCGCTGCTCGGTTAGCTCGCTCTAGCTTTCCAATCTCAAGGTTGAGATCAACTAACTCTTCGTTCTGGTTGCTTCTGATAATGCGATTGGGCATAAACCTGAAACACACAAGACAAAGAGAAAAGAACAAGTATCAAAACAAAATAAAAAAAACTTAGACAAAATTCTAGTATCAAAAATCTATTCCCCGGCAACGGCGCCAAAATTTGATATGCTCAAATTTATCCTGAGCTACTCTCTCAAATTAAGAGATCGTAGTAGTACTTAAGGATCGAATCCACAAGGAATCTAAACACACAATCTATTAGTGAATTCAAATTATGCTAAGTAAGAATGTATGAATGTAAAAAAAGTAATAAAAGTAAACAAAGTGAATGATTATCAAGGATCTAGAAATCAATTGGACAAAAGGTTAGGCTATGGGTAATTTGCAGGAAAGAATCGAAGTGTCAATCGACACAGATGTCCGTGTCGATCGACACGAGGATAAAAACGGTTAGGATTTGTTAAGCGCGGTTCTAGAACTCAAACACAAATATAAAACCAATCAACTTTCGTTGCAGATATTATCTATGACTAAATCCTTAAATCTTTGCAAATTCAGTGAATAAAGACAAGCATTAAGTTCAGGTTCGATTTTTTCACAAAATTTCTAAGCCAAATTTCTTTGCGAATAGATAATTTTGCTCATCTAAGATTATATCAGGTTGTTAATAATACTTTCGCATCTATTAAAGCAACCTAGGATTTCCAATTTCAGTTGATCAGTCCTAAAATCAGAGTTAAATCAATCTAGATGAAGAACATATAGATAAATCCTAACAGATTTTTAGTCCTAACGATTTCTCATCAAACCCTAGAATTACCCTAAACCTAATAAGCAAACTACTCAGACATAGATGCAGTAAACATTATGAATGAATAAAATTGCATAAAAGAGATAGAGTAAGAGATACAAAGGGTTTTAGATCGATGAAGTCTGAAGTCTGAAATCTCCTAAAAGCTCTGCAAATCTCTTCTCTCTCAAGTCTCAATTAAAAACTGGATAAAAACATAAAAGCCTATGGAAAAACTATATATAATGTCTAAAATTCGGATTGGGCTTTCTATAAACTTCTGGACTTTTTGGGCAAAACCGGAATTTTTTCGAAATTTGAAGTCTTCACGCCAAACACGTGCGTGTCGATCGACACACAGGACCGTGTCGATCGACACAGCTCGTAAACTTCGACTCCGACTTGATCACTTCGGCTCTTCTTTCCTCGATGTTCCAAAAGCTCTCATTAAGCTCCAATCGTCCTTAACCTACAAAGACTCAAAAAGATTCGAAAAATACCAAAAAAACTCTATGAAAAGGACTTATATCATGGTCAAAAACGGGTAAAAACCATGATATATCAATCATGCTGAAAAAAGCCCACAAAAAAGGTTAAGAATTAATGAAGAAGATCACACAGTTAACTTAGGAGAGAAACCTATAACTCATCATAAACAAGAAGCTAGATATGTACATGTGTCTCTATGTATCTGGACTTGAGCTGGTCATGGCACACAAAGACCCAAAAATGAATTGGGAACTAATCAGGTCAATAATATATGAGTTATTTGGAAGAAAAATGCCATATGTATCAATTTTGATATTACAACAGGAAAATGTGAAAGAGTGGAAGCAAAACAGAGGAAATGGAAAAACATTTCATATGGAAATATAAAATTCTTAAGCTTCCTTTACATAACATATTTATATCTCCTTGATCCTTTTTTTGGTTCCCCTTTGAGAAGTAAACAGTTGGGAAAAAATGATTAGGTTTATAACATTTGGCGAAACCAAAACGAAACTTCACTCTCAGAAAGACCATACATGCTAATTTCAATGCCCTCCTTGATCTAGTCTTGTCTCCATCCTTGTAATTCCGACTCATAATCTTATTTATCCCACACTTGAGATGCAACCTTTGAAGGAGGGAAATCATATATCGATCAAATTCTGCATGAGTAAGTATGAAAGTAGCAAAAATTAGATCCAGAAGCAAACAAAAATCCAAGGAAACCGTGCAGAGAAAAGATTTTCAATACAAAAGCTAAAATAAAAACACTATTGAATACCTCCACAATGTTGCCAGCCAAGTCAGGCAGAGCTGCTTTGTCAGAGAAGGAGTTTATCACATGTGGTACTATTTTGCTTCGTATATCATGAATATGAACAATAAGAAACATTTCATAACCGAAGAAAGAAAGTACACCAATACCATAGATGGATTTATATATTGATAAGTTTTTGGTAAACATAACAATTAAATCTATGTAATGAGCAGATTAACTATGTGTTATAGTGGAAAGGTTTTGGATAATTCTTAATCCATTTATACCTCAAGATATTGAAGAGCTTTAGGAGACAAACCATCTGTTACATTGACATTACTATAGAATGACCCTTATAAACCAATATATAGTTTTATATCCAAAATGCAAAAGCTATAACGATACAAAGAAAGGCCTGAAAACCTCTCCTGCAACGATTGATACAAGAAGAGAAAATGTCTACGTCAGAAGAAAATAGCATGATGAGACAAGGAAGATGGAGATGGAGGCGAGTGTGGTAGAGATGAGCGAAGAGAGTCGAAAAAGCGCCGGGGAAGGAAGAATAATTGTATAGCACTAAGTTTGGTATTCTCTCTTCTAACGCATATCTATGGCTTCGAGCGCAGCATCTGATCGGAAACTCCGTGCAGCGTCGAGACGAAGCTTACCTGATTTCATTGGAATAGGCAATGGAATCACCGGAGACAGGTGTGATGGCAGTGGTTGCCGACATCTCGAAGAGTCTATCGCAGCCTCTTGAAAGGATCTTGGTGGGGTGTTTCCAGAGCTTGAGAGAGTCGGCTCTATATGTGGTGCCGATGTTGAAGTGGAAGAGACTTATCAATCTTAAACTCTAAACCCTAAGAGGAATATAAGGATGAGGACGAATAAGGAACGGGACATGAACGATTGTAAACCACCGGTGGCATTTGGAGAAGAAATCGATGCAGTTTTTGAGCCGAGGTTTAAAACGATGTTAAAAGGAGAAGCAGAGGAAATGTTGATGGTAATTAATATTTGTTTTTTTTTTATATATATATATAATTTGCAAAAACACATGGCTTTCTCCTTGTGAGCTAAGCATCATTATATGTGATACATTATTGGGTATCAACAAGATTAATTTATTATTAAATTTAATATTTTTTAATTTTTGAGATTAATTAATGATTTTATTATTTCTGTATGTTTAATGGTGATACTCATTAAGGATATCAACAGAATAAAAAAATAATTTTTTTAAATATATAAAATAAGAATTAAAATCAAAGTAGTATATATAAATATACAGAAATTCCAGAAAACACTAATTTATTAAGTTTCATAAAATTATAAGTACATATTACAATCCGTAAAAACACACTGAAATATAAACTCGCATATAGTAAAATAAAAAAACGTTGACTGATAAAAAACATAGGAAAGCATAATGAATAACATATTGTGCAATATGATACATGCTCTCATTATCTTCGCTATTCTTGCCTTATCCCAACAAAGAGCCGGGTTTCGACAATGCAAACCGAGCTTGCAAGACTCCAAAAACACGCTCGACATCTTTTCTGACACCTTCTTGGTAATTAGAAAATAATGACGCTTTTGGACCTTGTGGCCGAGAAATTGATTGAATGAAAGTTTTCTATTTCGGATATATACAATCGGTGAGATAGTAAGTCATATGGTATTGACGTCTATTAACAAAGTAAGTTACCTTTGGAGCTCGACCTTGTAATATATCATCAAAAACTGGTGAGTGGTCAAATACATTGATATCGTTACACGTACCTGGAGGTCCAAAAAATGCGTGCAAAATCCATAGATCTTGTGAAGCCACAGCCTCTAAAACGATTGTGGGTTTTCCATGTCCACGTGAAAACTGTCCTTTCCAAGCCGTGAGACAATTCTTCTACTCCTAATGCATACAGTCAATGCTTCCTACCATCCCAAGAAATCCCCGAAACTCTCCAATATTTAGTAAGCGTTGGAGATCTTCTGGTGTAGGCCTTCTCAAGTACACATCTTCGAACAAATGTAAAATTTCATCCACAAAATTTTCTAAACATTTGCTCGCAGTGGTTTCACCGAGCCGGAGGTATTCATCCATCGTATCAGTTGAAAGACCATATGCCATCATCCGAATAGCGGCTGTACATTTTTGTAGGGCAAACAAGCCGAACCTTCCGGTAGCATCTTGTCTATGTTGAAAGTAAGGTACCTCATTGGAGAGTCTTTGAACAATATGCACGAACAGTCGCTTGTTCATTCTAAAGCGTCGTCGAAAATGCCATCAGGGTAAGTTGGTTGTTCACTGAAATAATCATTCCACAATCGAATGTGTCCTTCCTCACGGCCTCTTTCTATATGAGCTCGTTTTTCCTGATTTTTTTGGATGCTTGACGTTTACCATAATCATCTATACGATCTTCAAAACTCGTATCAAATATTTGATCGAACATCTCATCGAAATTTTCATCAAACGCAGAAGTGTGAGGAGAAGATGACATGAAATTTGTTTATAATTTGTAGTGAAAAGTACATAGAATTTGAATTAAAAAGAAAATTTAAAAGTTTGGATGAGAATTTTTTTTAGGTTTGAGAAAGAAAGAAATACACTCATATGATTGAAAAGTTGTGATGAGAAGCAAAACAAACGGATCATTTGATATTTATAGAATTTTACAACATAATTTGGTACATAGGTTGGTACAACAACTTTAGCAAAATACACACATTTCTCACAATAATATAGGTTGGTACAACAACTTTTATTAAAGCAAAATGACAACATGTAGTGCACCTACTTCATACATCTCTTCACGGTATCATCTCTTCACTGTCTCATCTCTTCATTGTCTCATCTCTACACTGTCTCCTGCACATTCAAAAGAAAACAAATCAGATTTACGAAACACCATCATTTGCAAACAACCATTTACCAAGCTATAAGCAGATTTACCAAATACCATATTAACCAAACTACCATTTACCAAAGTAATCAAATTTATCAAACACCAAATTTAGCAAACACAGATTCATGAAATTATTGACCAATGACTTACCAGCTAGATTACAACATCTCTTTAATGAGTTTGTTTTTGAGAGAGAATTCTATCTCTGAAAGTGGTTCAGCTTTGCCAATGAGGCTATCAAGCAATTTTTGCTTAGAGAGCCTTTCCCTAACAATCAAGTCTTGCTCCTTCAACACCCACAACTCCTCGAGATCCTTTATAGAACTCGCCTCACTTTCTTCACTCTTTGTCTTCACTCTCTTCTTCCCTTTGGCCTTGAATGCCTTAACACCCATAGGCCTCTCCATTATTTCCTCCTCCACATGGCTGGTCGTGTTGGAGGCTGATGAATAAGCAACACCATCATTTGCTTTAACTATTTTTGACTTTGTATTACTTTTAGAAGTAACCAAAGTACACCATTTCTGATCTGTTCGAAGCATGCTCAAGGGTAAACTTAACTTTCTGATCTTGGAAGTAAAGCTTGTAAGCAAGCTCAAGGACATCATTCTCTGTTTCCCCACTGCGGTATTGACGCGATGCATACTTGTAGCATCCAGGAAACTTGCTCACCTTCTCGTTGATCTTTGCCCACTTTTGCTTACATGTGTTGGTCCCTCGCAATGGAAGGTTGGAGACAGCAGGACTTGCAGCATAATAATCTGCAACTCTTTGCCAGAATGCAACTCCTTTCTGTTCATTCCCCACTATGGGATCCTTACTTGTGTTTAACCACGCACTAACAAGAACTTGTTCTTCAGGGAGACTCCATCTATTCCTAGGTTCTCTACGGTCAGGGGAAGTTGTTTGGATTGGAGGTGACAGTGTTTCATCATTGTTAGTTGCTGCTGTGTTTGAAGGGTGTTGAGTGTTCAAGAGATCTATAAAGGATTGAGAGGAAGCATATGGATCAGAAGAATCCATTTCGAAGGATTGAGAGAAAGGGTTTGTTTAGAGTTTTTAGAACAGAAGGATTGAGAGAAAGGGTTTGGACAAGATTGTTTTTAGAACATAAGGATTGAGAGAAAGGAAAATGTTGAAAGAAAGGGTTTTTTTTAGAGTTTTTAGAACAGAAAAGAGAGATGGAGTCATTAAGAAGCCAAATTGGCTCATTAAATGACCAATCTAATCTGCATTCAATTTAAGTTAGATTTTACAATTTATATCATTGACTTAACTCACCAATGTCTACATCACCATAAATTTTCAAAAAGTTTTAAGTTTAGTTAAGTTTTTGTTCACTTAAGTTTTAGTTTAGTTTAGTTTTAGACCATACATCATTTACTTCTATCTATGATGTACTTTCACAAGCGAACATACATCATTTATTAGTTCAATTATACATCATTTACACTATCTATACGACCAATCTAAAAACAGTTTGAGAAGAGAACACCCAAACAGTTTGAGAAGAGAATAAGATGTTACCTGGGTATTGAATCAGTGCCTGCATCCCACCGTTTTTCTCAAACATAGCATCATGTGCCAGGAGTCACCATATTCATCCTTTTTCTCCATGACTCTTGAAAGGAGAGTTTTTAGAACAACACCATAAAAGAAAAGGAAAAACAGAATACTAGAAGTAAGTTCTCTATTCTTAAATATGCAAAAGTAAGCACCCAGGAAAAGGAAGAGAAAACTGAATCAATGAATGGTATTTAATATGCAAGACCATGGATGTCATCATCCATTATATTACATGAACATTTTGCACTGTTTGAGATTTAATTATGGAAATGAAATGAAAACCGAAAGCTCTGTCCTAAACAAAGAACCATAAAAAAACTTCTCTTTCTTTTTTTGTTAGTCCTGTGTCTAGACCTCAACTCCTTCCTCAAGTCAAGATTCTCAATTTTCTTCAAAACAGAAAAGGCCAAATCCACTCAAACAGTGCATACAGAGCCGGCCTTGAGGGCAAGCCAAGCAAGCATGTGCTTGCGGCCCTCTATAGAATAAGTAATATTTCGGCCTTGTATTGGTAAATATTTTCTTTAGCCGAGTTGGTTAGATGTCATTATGAGTGAGAGAAAAGTGCAAGGTTCGACTTTAAACACTAGCAAACATTTGATAATTTTTACATTTTTTATTAGTTTGTTAATTCATAGGCCCAAAAAAAATTTCTGCTTGTGGCCCATGTATTTTCAAGGCCGGCCCTGAGTGTATACAAAACCAATTGTATCGACGTCTTATAATAAAACGAGACACATGGAATTAATTCAACAGAAACAAAAAATGTGCTTCCACATCCCTACACAGCACTTAGCATAAAAACGTAACGATGTTGGGCAATCTCATACATAAGACATCAACAATTATCACTACTTTGGAAACTATTCCAAAGGATCTTAATTCAAATGTTGTCTAATTTTATAGCACAATTTCAACCATACAACCAAAGCAACCTCCAGCTGGGAAAGAAAATGCTATAGTATTTCTGTCAAATTGTGTTCTCCAACATTAAGAGTTTACGGAAGATGATCAAAGGATTAGTTTTACTTATGGGGAACATAAAATGCATTACTATATAAACAAAGGATGTAGAGAAATCAATTTTCCAGCTGTGCCTATATCTTTGCAAACACTCTTTCAAGGAAACGGAAAAATGATGCCAAGGAAAAAATCATGACAAAGAAACCAATGAAATAATCCAAAACGCTCAAACTTTTGAAAGCACTATAAAACAAGTCACACAGTCATAATTGAAATACCTCATGTATTTGCAGACTGTATAAATCAAACACATACTGATAAATCAAACACATACTCGTTGTTCAAGCTCTCCTACAAAACAACAAAGCAATTGCTGGCTTGGTAATATACCTGATATCCTGCTGTCTTCTCAAACGTAGTAATCTTGTGGACAAACCCAAAGGCAGAGAATACCTGCATTGCAAACAAGCAATTAGAACACCAAAAAACAATTAAAAATTCAGTTTTTACTTCCCAAAATGACAAGGAAATGAAGCAAAACAATTCAATTATCTTATTGATCTGGTGGATGTGCGATCGTTGACGTAGACGAAGAAGGATGACGAAAACGGGAAGAATTGAAGATCCGATAGACAAGTCAACTCGGATCTAGGGTTTGGGCGGCGATATGAACCTGCGATTTGGTCGAGAAAGAAAGACGGTGAGGGAGAGAGATAAAAGAGGAGCAGATGGCCGATTTCATCCACAAATCGGCTCCGATCACGGCGAAGAACGGAGAAGCATCTGCGATCATTTGAATCGCCGTCTGAATCGCCAAGCTCACCAGATCGAGAGAGAGAAAGAGATAAAAGAGAGAGAGATGGCCGACATGCAAGAAGAAATCGGCTCCGATCACGGCGAAGAACGGAGATATATATATCGATCTTCTGAATCGCTTGGAGACGACGAATCGCCAAAGATGGAGATCGAGAGAGAGAAAGGAGGTTTCGCACAAATGGGTCAGTTTTTACGGATATGGGCTGGAGCAAAAACCACAGTCCAATATAAAATCGACATGTGGCAGGTGATACGTATCAACCAGTCTAACGTGGCATCTCATGGAAAGAGCCATTAGGCTTTCATCTAATAGATAAGAGTTTTAATGTATTACTAATTAGTTGATTAATGTCTATATAATTTGATTTTATTTTAACATAAAAGATATTATTGAAGGCTTTCTGCATCGCTTCTTGCAAAATTTAGGAATCAATTATGTGAAAAAAATCTTATTAAAATTTACATTTTTAGTTTGTAACTAAAAATATGAGATTCGATTTGTCAAAATTTTGGAAAATAGATATATGAGTATATACATAAAAAACTAATTCAATTAAGAATAGAGAAAAGTAATAATTTAAAAATATGTAACAACTTTAATTGAAAATAAAATAATATAAGAAAAGAGTCAAAACAACTTAATAATGGTGAGACTTCTTTATCAATAGTTTTGTACTTCATGTTTTGTTTTTTTCACAGGTAATAAAATATTTATAAAATTAAAAAATTCAAATAGGAACATGAGAAATTAATTTAACAAGATTTTTAAAAAATAAAATAGCGAAGTATTAAAAACTAAATTACTAATTATTTTTAGAAAACATCATTAAAATTACTTGGAAATCAAATAAAAAATATCAAGACAAAAAAGTAACTGTTAAATTTGTTTAGTGCTAATGTTTTCGATCTTATTTTGATTATTTTCATGTGTGATTTATTATTGTTTTTAACTATTCCGAATTTGATTATTTTACGGGTTATAAATATTTTATCATAAATCTGTATATATGTGGGTCATTTATCTAGTTTTAAAGGAAACTTTATGTGTAAATACTAAAAGAAATACATAATATTTTGTTCTTTGTATCAAAAGTGTCTTCGAACTCTGAACGTAAAGGCATATGACAATGTTAAACACATAATTATTAACCTTTTTCGTTTGCATTTGGAATCTTATAAATCATATTATCTGTTATATATGTTTTTGTATATTGGGATTGGGCATTCTCACGGATATATAAATAACCGTGGACACAATTACAACCATCAATTAAAATAATCACGTATACAAAACATGATCAGTATCACAAACTCCACAGAGACATCTATTTTCTAGTAAAATACCACAATACACCCACCTAGTTTTCTTTGAAAGTGATAATAATTTCTAAAATAAGATGAAAGAGAATTTGAATAGATGAATGATCCATCATGGATCAATAGGGTCTCTGGCCGATGTAGTTACCAGGAGGATCATAGTTACAAGTTATGAAGATTCCACCATTGTTGCATACCACACGTGCGCACCCGACTCTCCTCGTGTTTTTCCACACCATCTGTGTGTAATGCCCACACATCTGGCCTCTGTCGCACGAGTTGGAGCCGTAATGATAAAACCTCTTCTCGCTCGCCCATGCAACCACCGCGTCTGCCGGAGAGAAGTTGGCACCGTATCCCCAATAGATGTTCTCGCCGAAACCAGACCTTCCGTTTACGATAGAGTGTCTCAAAGCACAATCTGACCTTCTTTGACCGGCCCACCATTGAGCGTAGTTCTGGAGTCTGCGGTCCCACATCAATGGAGGTTCGAATCTTGTGGCACGGACCAAGTTGTGTCGGAACAAGAACTGTAAGGAGTCGTGGTCACATCCCGGACACAAACTCCTACAGATTTGGAATACAGCACTCAGAGTTATAGCTTTGGTTGTTGATATTGAAACCAAGAGATTAATAGCACCTAAGAGTAATATTACTCGTAAATGGGATGAGTTCATCCTTTTATTTTTGATGAGATCTTATTGTCTTTTGGGTGCTAATGGTTTCGGAGGTTCTAGTGTTTTATTTGAATATATACAGGGGGAAAAAATGGAAAATAATTGCTGTTGGAATTGTATGGATACAAATTTTAGATTTTTTTTAGCGGCTGACTATTTTTTTAACCGTGTAACGTGGATTACCAATGTGATGAGGGATTGCTTTGTTTGGCAAATTGTAAATTTGAGAAAAAATGATTGAGGATAAATATGGAATGTATCAGTGGAGGGATATGATTGTGTTATGTTGTCCGTGAACAATAATGGTGTCCGTATTAGATAGGCTCATATGGGAAAATGGTGGGTCGTCACCGAATGTCAACATGCCAATCATTAATCCGGGTCGCGTAAACTATTCGCATCTTTCAAACAATCTAAAAAACTCTAAGTTTCTAAGAATCATAGCTCAAAAATTAACCAACGATGGACAAAATAACAAAAGCTTGTGTGTTTATTGGATGAATTTCGGGTCGCATAAACTATTGGGATCCTTCAAACAATCTAAAAGAGTCTAGATTTCTAAGATAATAGCTCAAAGATTAACCAACGATGAACAAGAGAACAAAAGCATGTGCGTTTATTGAATAAATTATGCATCCTTTGTTCAAGAGAAATAGATGCATATTTATAAAAAATTTAGGTGGTCCATCAAAACGATAAGGATAACTTCCTATGTCCTAGTAGATTTTTTTCTTCCTATCAATCATTTTCTTTTTCCAAGAAGCTCCTAGGATCGATTGAATCTTCGTGGGCTTGGGTCGAGCTCGTTTGTTCGGGCCAAACTCGTCATTATGGGCCTAGATCGTTTGCCTAGTAATCTTTTAGGTCGGTTCGGATCTGGATCGGGTGCTAAGTCTGATACCATCAATAAGCCCCTCCCTCCCCCCCCCCCCCCCCTCCCTCCCTTTCGTCGGTCGAGTTGCAACAGAGATCGGCAAAATCACTAGTTCAATAACAATGACAAATGACTTGGTGCGGATTCTGAATCGACACGCTTTCATCTAAGTTACAGATTTTGCGTGAAAATATATTAACCAAAATTCAATGTTATTGAACTAATGATTTGATAAAGTATCTTCAAATCCAATGTTATTGGAGATATATGTAGGATTTGATTTCAAAGAATTTTAGAGGATTCTTTGTCAAAAATTCAAAGAGTCAAATCTAATAGTTTATTGATATTAAATTTTTTAAGTCACACAAAATCATTAAAATTATTTGAAAACTCAACTCAAGTCCCTCAAAATGTAGATTGAATCCACTCTACTAAATATACTTTTAATATTAGCGGATTTGAAAATATTTGTTCAACTCACTAATTCAATAACATTGAAATTTAATATATTTTTAAAAATTCACGACTCAGTAACATATGATCCAACATTTTGAAACAAATCACTCAAAATGGTAGATTGGATACACTCCTCCTAAATATTGGATATTATTGTGATTCTTTTGGTTTAATTTTGTATTTTTTTATATAAAGAAAAACAAAAAAAAATTATGATTCTTTTGGTTTTATTTTGAATATAATATTTCACTAGCGCAGTAACTGCGTCCTGCAAGGTAGAACATTTATATAAATTTCTTTTTTTAATACCCATATTTATTATTTTTAACTGTCGCAAATGTTTTTATCTACTTATAATTTTTATTAATTTTCTAGAAAAACATTTAAAATTATTCATTAACATTATAGCATCAAAGTTTTTGAAAATTAAGGGGTACCAAACCCTAACATGGAAGTCTAGACCCTCACAAATGTACGTAAACATTGAAAACAATACATCAATCCTAATTCTTATACTCTAGCACCAAAGCCTAAATTCAAAAATTTGATACATTATGTCATCAATTTATTTGATTAGGGATGTTAAATCCTAGAATAAAAGTCTAAACTCTTACCATGCACGTTTGATGGTTTACAAAAAATGCAGGCTATAGGAAGATGATTCAAATCATTGATTCGGCAGGGCCTTCCTCTGTCAATAATAAAATATCATCCACATTATGTCATTGCATATAACAACTTGATTGGTGAGCTTATACGTAATAAATATACAATTTTAAAAAAATTCATATGAAAACCCATAATTATATGAAATTTGTCGAAACACTAATATACAAATTGGTTTTCAAATATGACAACACTATGTAAGTTCCAATATAGTATAGAGATTTGTAGAAGAGATACCTCTATTCATCTTCAAGGTGTGGTTATATATACAACGACATAGCAACTAGGGTATTCTAAGAGAGTTAATGAGAATATACACTTGACATAATTAGAACCTTAATGTAAGCTATTAGTGATATGATAATATCCTTATACGCCCCCTCAAGATGGAGGTTCTCTTGTAACTCCAATCTTGCGAGAGAAGGTAGAAAACGCCATGCGAGAAAGGGGTTTAGTGAGAACGTCAGCCAATTGATTATGTGTCGAGACATGAACCACGCGTAGAGCTCCGGTTTGTACTTGGTTTCTGATGAAATGGTAGTCCAATGCAAGGTGTTTCATTCGCGAATGGAAAACCGGATTAGCAGAAAGATATGTTGCCCCGACGTTATCACAGTAAATCACCGGCGGTTGTGTGAGGTTGATACCCAATTCACCAAGTAAAGAACACAACCATTGAACTTCTGCGGCTGTATTAGCGACAGACCTATATTCGGCTTCAGTAGAAGAGCGAGCAATACCTTTCTGTTTCTTAGACGACCAAGAGAGCAGATGAGAACCAAGATAGACCATGTAGCCATTTGTAGAGACATAATCATCAGAATTTCTAGCCCAGTCAGCGTCGGAATAAGCATGAAGAGTCAATATGTTGCCTTTACGGAGGAAGAGACCGTGATCCGAGGTGCCAGCAAGGTATCGAAGGAGACGTTTTACCGCATTCCAATGTTCATCCGTTGGAGCATGCATATATTGAGAAAGACGATTTACCGCGTAACAAAGATTAGGCCTTGTGAAAGCGAGGAATTGCAGGCTGCCAAGAGTTGCTCTATATTCAGTAGGATTTGCCAGTTTGGAACCATAGTGAAGGGACAACTTCGGTGAGACAGCCATTGGAGTTGTGACAGGTTTGGCCGAAAGCATATTGGTACGAGATAGTAGGTCATGAATGTACTTCTTCTGACTCAAGTGAAGCCCAGTAGACGTACGACGAGCTTCAATACCCAGAAAATAATGCAAGTCTTCGGGATCCTTAATAGAGAACCGTAAAGCCAAGGCATCGAGAGTTTGTTGGAGAAGATGGTTGTCATTACCGGTGACTAATATATCATCAACATAAACAAGCATGTAGACAATCGATTTACATCGTTGCAGAATGAACAGAGACGTATTCGAGACTGAGTTAACAAAACCAGCCGAGAGAAGATAGTTGCGAAGTTCCATGTACCATGCTCGCGGAGCTTGTTTTAAGCCATATATCACTTTTCGAAGACGACATACATAATCTGGGCGATCTTTGTCAATAAACCCTGGAGGTTGAGATATATAAACTTCATCAGTCAGAGTACCCTGCAGAAAAGCATTATTCACATCTAGTTGACGAATTGGCCACGACCGATCAACCGCAAGACCAAGAACGAGTCTAATTGTTGTGGACTTGATTACGGGACTAAAAGTCTCAGCATAATCCAATCCAGCACGTTGATTGTATCCTTGTGCCACTAAACGAGCTTTATGGCGATTTAAAGACCCATCGGAATTATATTTCTTCGTGAAGATCCACCTACAACCAACTCTCGTAACCGACTGTGGCGGAGGAGGAACTAAATCCCAAGTGTGATGACGGATCTGAGCATTGTATTCAGACCCCATTGCGTTCCTCCATTTGTCATCTTTGAGTGCTTGAGTTGCGGTTCGCGGTTCGACGTCAGGTGGAGAAGAAACAGCAGCATGAAGGAGATATCGCTTATTGGGTTTTGCAATACCATCCTTGGCTCGAGTTGACATACGATGTTGGTTGGCCGGAATTACTTTGGGTTGGTGCGATGATGGTTGAAAAGGCAGATTATTTAGTGGTGAGAATGGAGGTGAAGGTAATGGTGAAAATGCAGGACTGTTGTTCACAAGGTCAAAATTGATTTGAGGATTCGTGTTTGACGATGGTGGAAGCGATGGGTGTGTTGGGCTTGGTGGATTTGTTGGGCTTTGATGTGGTGATGATGATGATGGAGATATGTGAGTTATAGGTGGTGTGGGCTGATTTTGAGGTTGCTGGGCCGTGGCTTGCCGCCCATTTTCAGGAGCAGTGGGCTCAGTGAAAGAAGAGGAAGAAGAAGAATCTGAGTTGAGAGACGATACCTAAGCGGTGTCAGCCGGCGGTAATGACGGTGAGACGGGATGAAAGTCTGAGTACGGGAGACCCCGGGGCAAAACTATCGGTTGTAGAGGATGAATTATCGGAGAGGATACAGTTGGAGGTGTGTCGTCTGATGCGATTGAAGCCTTCGGGGCGAGATGTGCGAAGGGGAAGAAGCTCTCATCAAATTTCACATGCCGGGAAGTGTACATTCTGCCCGTCGGAAGATGCAAGCAGAAGTAAGCACTTTGGGTAGGAGAGTAGCCCATGAAGACACAAGGAAGCGACTTATCTTCAAGCTTATGGCGAGTATACGGTCGCAACCACGGGTAACACATAGACCCAAACACGCGAAGCTTGTCATAGTTAGGAGCTGCTTGAAATAGTTGCTGAAATGGTGATTGCAGGTCCAAAATTGGAGTTGGTAATCGATTGATCAGGTACACAGCTACGGCAAAAGCAAAAGGCCAATACGTATTTGGCATTGAAGCAGTGGACATCAAGGTCATTCCCATTTCCACAATATGACGATGCTTCCTCTCATATAGACCATTGTGTTCCGGCGTATGTGGAGGAGAGGTAAGATGAGATATGCCATGAGAAGCAAGGTAACTCCGTAACGCGATATACTCGCCTCCATTATCCGAGTATAACGTTCCAATGCGATTTGAAATCGATTTTCCACCAGATTTTTAAAGGCAATAAATGTATCTTTTACTTGAGATTTGAGTTGGAGAGGAAAAATCCATGTATACGGGTGTAGTGATCCACAAAGATAACATAGTATTTGAAGTTTTCTAGTGAGAGAATTGGGGAGGTCCACACATCCGAGTAAATGTATTCAAGAGGTCTCGTGGAAGTAATTGTGGATTGAGAAAAAGGAATCTTATGACTTTTATTGATGAAACAATCTGAGCAAGACAAAGACTGTGAAGTTTGTTTTGCCATAGGTAGAGAAAACCGAGAAATAACGGTGCTTAAAATCGAAGATGACGGATGACCTAATCGAGAGTGCCAAGCGGATAACGTAGCTACCGAAGTAGGAGAAGCAAAGAGTGACGTAGCAGAGGTGGAGGAAAGCAGCCATTCATACAATTCATTGATAGTTTTGCCTTGGAGTAATGGGGTTCCCGTGCTCAGATCCTTCACCTGAAAAGAAGCCAGAAAGAATTCCACTGACACTCTATTAGTATTGCATAGTTTATAGACCGAGATAAGATTTTTGTGTATATCTGGGACATATAAAACTTTATGCAATTGTAAATCACGAGAGTTTGTGGGGAAGAGAGTGGAACCAGTTTGTGTAATCGGAATCGTAGAACCATCTGCGATTGTAACCTCATCCCTGCCGTGATAAGGTTGATGTAAGGACAGGTTGTTGAGATCGGAGGTCATGTGATGAGTGGCCCCGCTGTCAAGGAGCCAATTGTTAGCAGCATACGCGGAATTCACAGCAAGATTGGCTCTCGGTTGCCATGGTGTGAAAGGACTTTGTTGTGGAGGAGGAGCAGAGTGGTAACTCTGAAGTTTGGAGCACCGGCTTGCACTATGGCCTTGGACTCCGCAGATTTGACAACAGCCTAAGTACGGCCGAGGAGCATAAGATTCGGTTCGGTTTTGTTGCTGACCGTTTTGCCAGTGGGATGTCGCGTGCTGCTGCCACTGATTGTTGTTGGTCTTGTTGCGATATTGTTGTTTGTGATGATTGGAGTTGTTTGAATTAGTCCTCTGTTGAACCATATTCGCCGTGATAGGAGTATGAGGAACAATCGTGTTAGCCATTGAGAGGAGCTTGGCTTCATGATTTAGGAGACGTTCGTGGAGATCCGGGATGGTCGGTGGAGTGTCTCTGCCTTCAATTTGATCAATGACAGATTTGTAATCCTCCGGAAGCCCTCCAAGAATGAGATCAATGAGATCTTCATGTGCCATTGTGGATCCAAGGGTAGCTAGTTGATCCACACGAGTAGTGATGCCTTGTAGAAAGACATCGATTGTTTTGCTTTTCTTACGCCAATGCTTGAGTTGCGTCTTGAGTTGGCGAATGTGACCACGGCTCGGTTTGGCATATGTGTCATCGAGAATGGTCCAAATCTCAGCGGAGGTTGTAGCCCGAGAGACAATCGGTTGAAGAGTTGGGGAGATCGCACCAATAAGAGAACTAAAAATCAACTTGTCTTGACATTTCCAGAGAGTGTATGCGGGATTGGCAGAGGTTGTGTCACCGGCGGTGAGAGTTGCAGATGGAGGAGCCATGGTGCCATCAACATGATGGTGTTGGAATGGACTTGGAGCTTCCACATCAAGTAGTTGGTTGAATTGAGTTTTGTGACATGAGACATATTGAGCGTAAACAAAGTTTGAGCATTCACGGTGATGGTGTCCGTGACCGGAGGAGTAGATGTTGTTTCAGACGGAGTCATGGTTTTTGGAGAAGAGGAAGAAGATGCAATCGAAATAAGAGCAAATTTGTTTTAGATGTTATGGATCGAATGTCTCTGATACCATATAGAGATTTGTAGAAGAGATACCTCTATTCATCTTCAAGGTGTGGTTATATATATAACGACATAGCAACTAGGGTATTCTAAGAGAGTTAATGAGAATATACACTTGACATAATTAGAACCTTAATGTAAGCTATTAGTGATATGATAATATCCTTATATATAGATCAGACTTGGACATTTCTTCTGAATCCGAATTGATTTCTTACTCGGATTGGATTTCTTATCGATATCTAACGGAAAAAATATGCAAATATTCCATCCACTTATATATCTTTAATAATACAATAATGTTGAATAATTGGTTCCTTTTCCACTTGAAACTCGACATATGTTGTATGTTATATATGATTCTTTTTTGTAGCATTGGTTTTTGCTATGTCTTACTCGATTAATAATTTTATATCCCATGTCAATCTGTAAAACTTGCTTAATTTGTTCAACTTCCACGACACTTGCGTAAATATTTTTATCTTCCGAATAGATATGAATAAAACCGACTATTTGATAGAATGAATAACAGTTTGTTCAACTCGTATATGATTTTTGTATCTCTGATCCTCTAATGACCCTACTTTCTAGAAAATCAAATCTCAACTACCATGGTCTTAACAAACAATATCTCTAAAAGACAATGGAGGGAGGGAGAATAACGATTAAGTGATGAAGCCGGCCATCTTTCCACTATGCTAATCTAATTAGTAGCAATAACAAGAAGCAGAAGCAATTGATTCAACTGTGCGTTGTTTGATGATAAGACACGCTTTGCTAATGATTCTTGGCAGAAATCCCACTTTGACTCTTGATTCTCATTAGGTAGCGTGAGCAGCAAGCTTGAAAATCTGTTAAAATTATTTTCCTTTTCTTTAGTTCCTTGTGCTGAAACTGTCTTGAAACAATAGATTGTCTATGTTTTTACATGTAGTACAAAGTTTATGCATATGTTACTCTTATTTCCTGAATCTAATGCAAGTTGTGTTTCTGGTTCATTAAGTTGCAAGAATTGCATTTGTTGTAGAGTTAAGATAGAAGAGAATGTTGTGAATTGATCCTCACATAGGATCACATCAAGATTCCACAATCAGCATGTGGCAGCGTAAGCTTCTTTACTCATCTCTTTCTTTGCATTCAATTTTTGGTTTTACAAGACTCGAATTTTCTTAAACAACTTCTTCAGTATTGTAGAGGCTTGGTGATATTTTCCATATACTTGGATACGTGTGTGTATCTCTCTATAAGATCACACATCATATAAGCAGGACAACAAAGAAGTTAATGAGTCACCTGGGGTCGTTGACTAAGACGAAGAATATCAAGACTTACGTGTGAAAAATTATGTGATTTCAAAGAAGTTATGTACAAAAAAGCATGACAATAAGTATTAGGTTTGTTTGTCTTTCTGTTTTTTAATTAGATCTGAATATGTCTTCACGGTCTTCTATGGATTTTATATGTGGTTTTATTGTTTTAGATGTTTAGCTCTGCTCTTTAAGTTTTGTTATGCTCTTTGATTGTGTAGAAAACGGAAGAAGATATGTTTCCTAGAAAGGATAACGAGGAACTATCTTAGGTTATTGTTTTCGTTTATAATAGTTTGATGTTTGTGCAATACGTAGCCGATGGAGATTATTGGTAGAAGCTGCTTCGATTAACTTACCCATGTATTGGTGGAGATGAGGAGACGTTAATCTTTACGATAATATCAAGTTACTACCGAATTTTTTGTTCATAGCTCTGATTCCTAAACTCAAATATTTTTCTATTTTTTGTGTGTTTACTACGTCTCATTCCGTAGGTTAATTGTTTTTTAAAACTGTTCTTCGATTATTTATAGGATGATGTTGTTACAAAATGACTTCATGAACCATGACTCTGTTGCTCTTTCTTCTCCAAAGTAAAATCCAAATTATGATACTTTTATATGGTTGTTTTGAAAATCTATAGCTTATCGTGCTCATATAAAAATATCGTGCTCATGATAGTGTATAAAACTTTCTCATGTTAAAAATTTAATTTACAACGGTACTCTGATAAATGAAGAAGGGATCACCGTTAAACGCAAACTTAGCTGATTGTTACACTTGCCGTCATTGGAACTATCAGTAGCATGAATCAACAACAAACGAAAACGATAAGTCAATCACATAACCAGACAAATCTCCATACGTATCCCATTAATCCTCTCCAATAAGGCTAGCATCTTGTCTGATTCCCGACCAAACCAATATCTTATGACCTTGTCCTCTTATGTCATATTTCTGAAAGTAGAATAAAAAATAATCCAATACTGTGGTGTGTCTTGCAGTATGAACTGAATCGTCGAATCACAAGACTTCCTTGCATCTCTATGAGAGAGACTAAACAACTTAGATGAGAACAATCAATTATCATAAGGTTCAAGAGAAGAATCTTTGTCCTAAATTATCATACATCCACTCCACTGTTCACCGAATTCTGATAGTATTCTCCATCCAAGCTAAAAAATTACCATTGCTCGACCCAACAACAGTCAGGATCAAATTCAAAAAAACATGTTCAAGCGAATTCCTAAATCATTCGAGTAAAATCAAACTCTCGAATTTCCATGTTACCTTACGAACTCAACGATTGAAACTCTAAAACCCACAAATTTGCATAAACAATTAATCCAGTAACTGCTTTCATCTTGAGGTAAAACATTTAACGAATGGCTTTTGCAACTGGAAATCGCTGCTCGAAATCTCTCTCGAACTTTGATTTCAAATCGATAAGATTGATCGATGTAGAACTCAATCACCGATTGCGAGACATCTGATCTCGATGAGGATTGAATCCATGAGGCTGAAAGAGAACATACGAAGCCAAAATTTATCACCTTTGATGGAATGATCGGAATCAGAACTTGTTCTCATAGGAAAAAAATCCTATGAAACCAATACCAGAAACTCCCGCGATACAATCCAATAAAAAAAATCGAGAAAGATATTTCAAAAACACACGCTAAGACCATCCACATTGGTCATCCTCTAAAGAGTGTCTTAAGCATAATTTAATATTAATTTAATCTAAACATTCTTATTAATTTTGTATTCATTTCTCTCCTTCCATTGGTGATCTTTAAATACGGGTGTCTTTAGAATAAAAAATTAACTTAAATAGAAAATGTGTTTTTAGTATAATAATAGAAAGTTATAAATATTTAAAACAAATTTATGCAAAATAAGAAAATGAAACTATAAATTGTAATTATAGTACATTTTAGAAAAACACAAATATATTACATTATAAAAACTTGTAAACATATATTACAATAGGAAATAGATAAATTGAAGCTTAAAATTGGATATAATAAAAAGAAAACAAATACGTTCAATGATAGAAACATATAGAAGAGGGGGAGGAGAATAAAAGAAATGCAATGAACAGCATGCAGAAGAAGAAGGAAGAATAATTTGGAGACTTACAACTAGACCAACATCCAACGAGGACAAGTTGTACCATGAAACTCCACTTAATGAAGGCGACTGCAGGAAAGGAAAAGCACAGTAAGATAGCAAAGTCATAGGTTTCTAAAAAAATGTAGACAGTTGAGAATAACATACATGCATTTGACAACAATAGACAGAGGAATTCATAGGAAAAAATGGCTTGGCAAGTGTGAAATATGAAATCATCATTTCGTTGATAATATTTAACTTTGACAACACTGACTAAAGACTTGACAAATCAATAAGTTGAACAAAATTGCAGATCTGCATAGTTTCAGACAAATTTAACTTTACCTGAATTGAAATGGTTGCACAAGAAGTTGCACCGATTTCATAACCATAGAGCAGTCCTTCGAGAGCTGGAAAGAAAAACTAGTAATGAAAAAGAAACTTCTTAACACGAAAGACAAATGCAGTGCACTGCCATTAGATTCTGACATGCACAGCAGGAAGTTGGCAATAAATGAAAACAATTCAAGAGGTTTGTAGAATCAATCTGCCAATATAGAAAAACAAAAAACTCACTGGATATAATAACACTATTGATGCGGGAACATACACAAAATGGCAATAGGACTAGCTAGAAAAAGAAAACAACTCTGGGCAAAGACATATAGGTCCAAGCTCTTGGACATGAGTTATGTTTACATATGAAGTTTTACTTGATAGCTATTTCTAAGAACCACACACAACATTCTAGTTTCGGAGTGCATATGATGCACAATATAACCAAACAAAGAACACACTGGAACTGTTCACTATGTTTTTATTCAAGTAAATTTCACGAGCGAGATGAGTAATGAAGATACAAAGGTGGCTCCTCCATGTTGTCATGATTATTTTGAGTAGTAAACTTAGAGATAAGATGAAAGATCTCACGAGAGGATTGCTGCAAGCACAGAGTAGGGTATGATTCTCTTTAATAAGAGGCTCCCTTTCCGCGCTGATCTCACCAGATGATTTACCAACCTACAGAGCATAAACAGTTTCAGAAACTTGCCAATAAGGAAATATATATATATCATGAGATATATAAACCAAATAACACAGCATCATCTTAAGGTCTTAATAATCTCATGCTAAAAAAGATAATTGCAAGGTTAATGGCTAAACCCGTCTAAAAGCCTCTCAGTTTCTTCTCAGAATTGAAATTGACTGACTCTTATATACAATACAATAGCAAATTGACTCAATGATTCCGATATAAGTAGCCCAAAAGCCAAAATGGAGCCCAAAAGTAACGAAGTTTTGAGCTTCAGTTAGATACTGCAATTGAAAACTCTCTCACACAGTTTAACAATCGAACAAGCAAGAAGAATCGCAAACAAACAGAGACGAACATGGGTTTAAACAAGGATACAAAAAAAAGGACGAAGTGAAAGCAGAAGTGAGAGACGTATATATATACCTCTCCGAAATCAGAAGAGGTAGACTGCTGCTCGGGATCAAACGCCATAGCTGCGATACGAGGAATCGAGAAAAAAAAAAAAAAAAAAAAAGAGTTGGGGAGTTTGATTCTGGTACTGGGTTTAAGGTTGTTCAGCGAAACATTTAAATAGTAGTACCACTCAACGACATTGAATTCAGTGGTTACAGGCGTGGAAGTTGGTGACGATGAGACGATCCTGAGGAAATTGGAATGGTAAACGAAGTTACCAACCGTTGGATTGGGTGGCTCCAGACGAATGTAGTAGATACCATCAATAAATCGATTGTGACTTCTTCTTCTTCGCCTCCGTTTTACGGGAAAATCCCCAATTTTGGTTTCAATCTCTTCGCCTCTCGCCTTGAGAGAAGAAGACCACCTCTTCGTTTTCATCGACGGACAAAAAAAAAAAAAAATTAAACATACCCAATGAGATGCTGACACCTGTCAATCTCGCCACTGACACGGATCTTCCCAACATTTAATTTTGTCATTTATTTGTTTTTGCTTTTATTATTTTAATATTTAAAAACATCCTCTAATGGGCCTGATTTTTCAAAAACAACGAAACCTAATTATTTGATAAATTCAGCACGAAACAGTAAAACGGTGGCGTTTTTTTTCCTTTTTTTTCTTAAAAAATCATTTTCAAACTAACACATAAATAAAATGACTTCTCATTTATAAATATAAATACATATCTACAACGACCATTATTTTATTATATGTATAAATCATAGTTTTCTAAATTTTTAAAAAAATGTAGCTTAATTATTATAAAATAAATTATATTTAATATTCATTAATTTTTGTACTATTATTTTGTACCAAAAATAATACTACTAGATAATTTTGATATAATAATAAATTATATCAATATCTTTAAAAAAATTATGTGTTGAAATCATGCGAAATTAAACTAGTTTAAATTTAATATAATTTATTATAAATACTACTTAATAAATTATTTTAATTATGGATCAAATTCTCTCTCCCATATATATATATATATATATATATATATATATATATATATATTTTGGTCACAGGATCAAATTCTCTCTATGATCCAAAAAAAATCCAGTGCGGCCAACTTTCCATGAATGACGGGAATTGTTCCTTGAATGTAACGCTTATTCGCCGGGAAAGTTAGCGACTTTTCACTTGTTCCTTGTTATTGCGTCCTTACTCCACATGATCGCGTCCTTCTCCAGACTCCAAATCTCGATCTCCGATTCTATTTCACCTCCACTTCTTCTGCCTAGTGAAGATCATTTCAAGTTGAAGCTATACCTTCGATTCCGTGCTCAGCCGAAAAATCTCGATCAAATGGAGTGGATGAACCGCCTTGGAATCGGCTGCTTTTCGATGAATCGGAGCAAAAGGGAGCTGAAGACAGAGATCGACAGCGGCGGAGAGGATTTGTTCATGGAATCGGCAGAGAAGCCTGATCATTTGGTGGTCATGGTCAACGGTATCATCGGCAGGTTAGACAATCAGATAATTTTCAGATTACGGTATCATCCGCAGGTTACACACTTTCCTATCTATCTTTGGATCATGATTTAGTTCGGCGGATTGGAAATATGCGGCGGAGCAGTTCGTCAACAAGTTCCCGGACAAAGTCCTTGTGCACCGTGCGTCTTTCTTATGGTTTTGAAAATTGTTCTTTCTTGATTTCTATTGAATTGATGATCCTAATCTAGACCATAACCAGGTAGCGAGAGTAACAGTGCAACGTTGACATTTGATGGTGTGGATATGATGGGTGAAAGGCTAGCTAATGAGGTATATTTGGCAGAGCATTGTTTCTGCAAATTTCACTGCTGCTCTGGTCTGGTCTTGATTTCTATGTCGAAATCTTGTGCAGGTTTTGTCTGTTATTAAGCACAGAACTGGACTGAGGAAGATCTCATTTGTGGCTCATTCATTAGGAGGTCTTGTTGCAAGATATGCCATAGGGAAGCTCTATCAACAACCCGCCCAAGCCAACTCTTTGGACTCGAGCGCTACAGGAGGCGAAATTGCTGGGTTAGAACCTATGAACTTTATAACTTTCGCAACGCCTCATCTTGGTTCAAGGGGACATAGACAGGTGAATTTAGTTTTTAGATTGCATGTCTAGGTCAGATGTTTCTGTAAGGTTTGCATACATGCATCCGATGTCTCTGTATGACACGCTTACTTCTTGTCCTGATTCTTTCAGTTCCCGATTCTCTGTGGCCTTCCGTTTCTTGAAAGAACAGCATCCCAAACTGCACACTTAGCTGCTGGGAGGACTGGAAAACATTTGTTTCTTGTGGACAACGATGATGGAAAGCCTCCACTTCTTATCCGGATGGCTACAGATTATGGTGACTTAAAATTTATGTAAGTGTTTCCGTCTCTTGGTGTTTTCGTTGGTGACTTCCAGATTGATATGTGCTCATCTCTTCTTATGATCTCGACAGATCAGCTTTGCATGCCTTCAAGCGTCGTGTGGCGTATGCAAACGTGAATTTTGATTGTATCCTTTCTAGAAGAAAAAAAAAAAAAAAGAAGAGCATGGGTTTTAAGTAACTTCTAACAATTTTTTCAAATTTTATTTGTTTACGAGAAACAATGTTTGCCTTCACTAACGACAAAGACATGGTTGGATGGAGGACATCCTCAATTCGCCGTCCAAATGAGCTCCCAAAGGTATGCATTTACTTGTTACTCTGACAGCTTATTTTATGCACAAACTATAATGTTGTTGGGGATTTATCAGTAATCACTTTGCCACTTCGTCTTCCAGCCAAATCTTCTAGCACCTGATCCAAATTATCCACACATAGTATACGTAGAGAATGGAAATGTGAACAATGGTAGTTGCCAGTCGACTTCTACAGAAGTAACAGAGCATAACACTGATCTTGAAGGTTTGCTCCATTTCTCACTTTATTATATTTTTTTTGAAGAATTGCTAGAAACAGTGATATATCTATCTGATATTCTGGAAGTGCTTCGATTCTTACCTCATTATATATAGCAGATTGGTCTTCTTATATTCGTACCATCACAAACATCATCCCGTTATATTTTTAATTCTATTTTGCAATGTAGAGAAAATGATAGATGGACTCAGTCAACTATCTTGGGAAAGAGTAGACGTTAGCTTCCACAATAGCAAGCAAAGATACGTCGCTCATAATACCATTCAGGCAAGTTTAGTAATAAAAACTCTAAACTCACTAGTGATTTTTAACATAATAATGTTGTTGTAATGTGTAGGTGAAGACATATTGGTTACATTCTGATGGCAAAGATGTTGTCTTCCACATGATGGATCATTTCTGTCTCTAGCCCCGACTGTTTTTTAACCGCTGCTCTGGGAGAAGGCGATAAGCATTACAAACTCTCTCTTTTTATTTTTTTGGGGTGGGTGTTTATATCGTAGTAACTACTAGTAAGTATGATGTTTGATGGAATACAAATTGTGGTTAAGTTCTTATTACTTTCATTTGATGTAATATTTTTGTATGAATCTGTACAGAATCTACTTGTTCTTTGTAAAGCTTTTCCTCTTCTCTTGATTTCGATGAAATTGATGGTTCTTTTTCTGATTAAACTATCTTGATTTCAATGTGATTTATATTACTCCTTAGTAAGAGGGTAAGTTAGTCTTATGCATCATCCAGTAGTTCTGTGAACACCACCGCATTATGTATCCCAATACCAATTTTGAATTTTGATGGACACCCGAGGTTTCGTAGATTTCTTCACGCTTATGCAGAGAAGTGATTATCATCTATGCGTTTTTTTCTTCGAGTTTCAGCCAATAACTAATGTCGGACTTCAATTTATTCCTCTTCATTTCTTTCACGGCGACAAATTTCTCTTAAAAACTTATGGAGATGGTATTCATTCTTCCTCAAGTATTTGATCCTCATTCTCTACTCTCTCTTTAATTAGAATAGGTGTTTTCCGCAAATGGCTCTAAAAATTTGCAGGTGTTACGAAAATAAGGAACACTTCTTTACCTATGGCCCTTTTCCAAAAAGAAAAGAGTAGGGTCGAAATCAATCTATAGAAGCTTCATTCACTGGGAAAAGAAAATAAAGGGTCCACCAAAACTCGCTCTTTGTCAAAGGCTCGAGTAATTTGGTGGCTGGTATGTGCACTGAATGATACAGTCTAAGGGCAGAAAGGGTTATTTTCGCGAAGGTTATACATCTTCTCGTAGCAAGTGACTCTTAGCCATGCGCAAAATTGTGCCGAAAGTAAGCCATTTTAGTTATTTAGTAGAGAACAACGAAGATCTTAGAATACAGAAAAGAATATCTCGACATCGCTACGAAATGAACAATGAGAAGAAGAAAGTGAAAAGGTAGGATGGCAAAAAGTCTAGTGGGGAAGGGAAAACTTTACGTCTTGTTGTTTACCTGCTTTGACTAAGACAATATTTTGTCAAACTCCCTCCGTTCTGCAAAAACTATTACAAGTTTGGAGTCACCCGAGCTTTGACGAATGTAGAGGATCGTTATCCACATCATGTTATTCTTAAAAACATACTGAAGGATACAATTCGCACATTTAAAAGGCAAAACAGTAAAACTTTTTAATAAATTTACCTTGACAAGGATTCCAAGTTTGTTGCATTCTGGTTTTCCCTCTTGAGTAGAGCCACACTTAACATGTATCAGATCTGGTTATTTCCTATCCACTACCGTAATTAATGTTTTACGGTTCATTTTCCCTAAATTGTTTTCTTAGAAACCCAACCACAAAAACAACCCCTTCATAGTTGGTTGAGTAGTATTTATGGAACCTGAAATTCTCCAAATCAGTTTGAGACCTGAGATTATATCGTTTGCGCTCGTTTTATGACTCAGTACTTAATGGAGAATTGAGTTAGATTTTAGATGTCGGATTGTGGCCGGATCCTAGGAAGCCATCTAATGTGTCGGATGTCGTGTTCTTTGGTAACTGCAAATTCATCTCCAATTTCTTTCCATGTTTCAGTGAACTAGGAAGGAAGATCATTTGTGGCCATGAAGACCCAAAGTCTTTCTTTTTCTATATGTTTGTATACGGTGATTTAATACACCAGCATGCATCCTTGGTACGCCAAAAATAAGTCATTCAATTCGTCAACAATGACAATGACCAATTACAACAATATTTTAAATTCCAAACAATGATTTTAAAACAACAATTGAACTCTTTAGTAAAATTATTTTAGATTGTTTGGTTCAGTTCAACTAAAATGTTAATTGATTGTCATTTCTAGCTTATAATGGCAATGTTTCAATATTTATTGTTTGTTCCAATTTTGTACATTGAAATGTAACATTAGTTTCTTTGAGACTTTACTTTCATTCCCTTGATATCAATCTCATTTCTCTTTGGTTCATTTACTTAGTTGTCATAAAGGGCGAGTTTTGTAGGACAAAATCTGTTTAGTTATAATAAAAGTGATAATGATATAAAGGATAAATTGTAAACAAATGTGTGAACAAAGAACTCAAGTTGTTCCGTTTTTGAAGTCACGTGATCAAATACTATGTAACACAAGTCGCGTGACTCGAAAGCCACGTGATCAAGTACTATATATAACAATGTTTATCAAAATTTGTATCGAAGTCGTTCATTTTTACACGTAGATCCCATTCTGATAAACTTTTGGGCCAAACCTACAAAATTAGGCCTATTGTCAAATCTAATCCAATTGAAAAGCTAATTTAAATTGGTTTACTCCATTGAGTTCACCTAATATATAAACAAGGATTTTTAATGAAAAACCCTTCAAATCTTGTTTGATCCATTTCAAACCCTTTAACTAAATTATTAGTGTAAAAATTCCTCAACTAAAAGATTTCAGTGAAAAACCCCTCAAGTAAAAACTTAATGAAAATTTTTTTCATTCGATAGTAATGTAAAAATACTAAAAACAACTAGCATTAAATCGATACTATGGACTCATTGACTGATTGTTTTTTTTTTTTAGTTGATTGTATCATTTTTCCAATGTTGTTTTAAAATCATAATAAGATATAAAAAAAGTACACAATCATACAAACTCTCTTTCAAATGATCATGTGTCATCTTATAGTTCTCGTTTATGACACACTTCAATGTTGTATACATGTTTCGTGAACATAGTGGTATAAATTTTTCCTTTCAAACTTCTTAATTATGGGATTTATACATAAATTTTCAATTGATTGATCCTGATATAATAATTCACAAGTCATTCTACGATTAACTGCAACTCTCTCTACATGCCATCTGTCTTAAGTCCCAATTCTTTCACTTTTACTATAAAAATCAATAGAAAAACAAATTTCTACTTCGTGCTGTTAGAAAAAAAAAAAAAATGTTCAACTTCGCAATTGCTCTACCCTTTTCCCCACGATCTCAAATTCTCCACTTCCACTCCCATTTCAACAATGGAACAAAACTATTTCCTACAAAGAAACTCCACATCTCTTCCTCCTTTTTTTTTTTTTTTATCTCAATCACTTCTCATGATTTTAATCAATTTATATATCTACATCTCTTATTAGATTTCTGGTTTTATTTGTTAATTCATCTTCAGAGAACCCATTCTCGTGACTTTGAGCAATAGGAGATGAAGTCGGCTATTCTATTATTTGTGTTAGTTGAGGAATGAATGAGAAGCATGTAGATTATCTAAATTACAATGTGTGCCATCGATGAAGCTTTTCAAGTAGAATCAGGTTGGCAAGGCAACCAAAATTTTAAAGGTAAGGGTATAATCTGTTTTTTTCTTCTTCTAATATTTGCAGTTTTACAATTCACTAATTGATTATGTAAAAATTATTCACTCTTTTTATTCTTTAGCTATCTCAATGATTCCCAACAAATCCAGGAGCATAATAAAGACCAGAAAGAAGAACCAATACAAGTCTATTAAAGAAAGTTTTTCTTTTTTATGTGCTTCGAGTAGATGATCTTAGTAAGGATATCAGATGTTAGATGGCATTCTGGATGTTGTAGCCATGTGAGATATGAAAGAAGTCTGTCATGAATAGATGTGTTTTTCTCTATGTCTTTGAAAATAATTCGACTCGTAAAAATTTAAAATTTTCCAAACTCGGATTAACGGTCAAAACACAAATATGCGGAAACAATAACTAAACCAACTTACACCAGCGGAACCAACACATTCCATTAAACCAAGCAGTCATTCGATAAACCCCATAATTCATCAAACCAACAAAAATCCATTCAATAACCAATCACTTTCAATCCCATTAACAATAACCAACACTTCCAGAATTTACTATCAACCTAGCAATTCTAACAACAACGAACAATAAACCGAGACACTAGATCATCTCCTCTTCCCGGCCATGATTCCACTATCACACTTTGTCTCTACCTGCATCACATGGTTCAAAGAGATGCGTGAGTATTATCATAAATATCCAGTGAGACGGTCATCCCATCTACTTGGCTATACACAGACATAAGCAAAAGATATAATACCAGGATGAACAATCAACAATGCATAACACAACAATCAAACGATAATTAGTCCAACAGACCACTACGTCGATCGACACATAACCCCAGTGTCGATCGTTGCAGTGCTCGTGTGTCGATCGACGCATAGCACTTGCATCGATCGATGCACCGATGCAGAACCCAGAATCGAACCTATCCTCTCATGGTTCGATTCCAGAACGCATCACATCGATCTCCTGCACGCTATACACCAAACAAACACGAAATCCAACCAACAAACACAATCAATCGCATTTTATCAATTCTTTCACCCATATAAGCCATGGTCACACACTCACTTTAGCCTATCAATTGCCTCTGACCTCAACCTCTGGCAACTCTCTTCTGACCTCAACCTTTGTCTGATGAACACTGCAAACCAAACCAGTCAGTTAAACCATCCAACCAATCTAATCTGATTAACTAAACCGAACCAACCCAAATTGGTTTACCAAACCAACTGGGGTTTCCCCTAAACTGGATTAGGGTTTCTGAAAACATAAACAACACACCAACTTCGAAAGCACACTGAGAACGGAACATACCTCAGAATTATGATCGGAAACATGATCTGGAATCTTGAGAAATAGACCTTTCCAACGCTATGCAGATCGTCTCCTAACTTATTCTGGTTCGACGGGAAAACACTCACGAGCAGATCTAATTCTACACGAACCTCTCTCGGGAAAACAACAATAACACTCAGAATACTAATCCAATTGACAAAACGATTTCGGCCAAAGCTAGATATGAGAGTGGAAAATTTACCCTAGAAGTTTCACTCCGATCCGATCAGATTAGACTGTCCGTTCCTCTACTCTTATGAAATGGGCCAGAACTGTCTTCATCTCCTTCTTAGACACGACGGTTTATCTCCTTCTCCTCTTCTTTTCTCTTTCAATTTCTCAGCCGTTTTCACAATATCTCTGCACAAAACGGAGGATGCTCCCTTTTAAACACGAGTCCTAGGGTTCCCTTAACCCAAACTAGTCAAACCGAACAATTAAAACCAAATCCGTCAGTTCAATTCAACTTTGCATCAATCGACACACTCCACTTGCGTCGATCGACGCACGACCAAAATTCTCAGAAATTGGTTTGCGGTCGTCAAAGTCTTAATGCCATTGTTCTCACATGAAATTCATATTGATAGTAAATCATTGGTTAAACATTCTCTAAATACGATGACAAAAGTGTTTAGCAATTTTGATTCAACAATTTTTTAAGGCTGATTTTCTGAATTAAACAATTTGTTAGTTTTTAAGTTCTTTTAAAGTTTCATGCATCAAGCTTCAGTCACTGTATATTTCCAATAACAAAACTTACCATAAGGAGGGGCACTCAGCAACTTTAATGGACATTATGGGTATAGAGAAGATTAGTTTAGATATAACATGGCTTGGTTTAAAGATATGTTGTATAGAGTGCGTTTAACAGTATGCATTTTTTTTTCCACTAATTATTAATTATAGGAAATGGACTTAGATCAGACCAGACGTGAGTGAAAAATTGTTGTCTCAACCTTTAACTTTCAAAGCTCAAACTTCAAACAATACAATTTAGTATCTTATTTCTCTTTTTTTTTGCTAACGAATTAGTTATTTGTCTGTAGATTTGTTTCTACTAAAAGTGACAATTCTACATTATGATCAATACTTTCTTTGCCCCGTGCAGAGCACGGATTTAATCCTAGTGTTGTTTATAAATAAACGTTGTATTCTTTAATGTTTAAATAAAATATAAATGTCCTTTTTTAACAAACCCATAGTTCATAGTATCAATTTATTAGCATTTTTTAGTATTTTGACATTACTACAGAAGGAGGAGTTTTTTTCGTTATTAAAACTTTACTTGAAGGGTTTTTTCATTACTCTTTTTTAGTTGAAGGATTTTACATTAATAATTTAGTTGAGAGGTTTAAAATGGATCAAACAAGAATGGTTTTTTCAATAAAAACCCTATAACAACTATTTCCTTATTTTCAAAAGGAATTATTGATTCCGCGAGGCAAAAAAACAGGAAATGTTCCCTTTTTTCTTAAGCTATGGAAAATTTTAAAGAAGGAAATGATTCTTTGCTAAAATATGGAAATATTAAAAAACGAAATTTTTTTTTCTTAATGTAAATGTTGATCGCAACAGACTAAAAATTAAGGTTCCTAGATACACAAGACATAGATTATCCGCAAAATCTCTCGATGAAGACTGCTTTGAAGAGCTCCGATGGTGAATCGTTTAAGATCAAATAAGCCATCAAACACCAATCTCCAACAAGAACTCACTCGAGTTTTACGAGTTCTGTTTTAATATTTTCTCATAAATATATTAATTAATACATGTGTAGAAAATTTTGAGTTCAAATAGACTTAGATTTACATACTCAAATCTTCATGGATTATAATATTTTGTCTTGATATAATAAGGTTTTGTGCTCTCTCAATATTTTCACCAAACAATTTAGACTTCGATAATCTTTTTCACAAATTTTATTTCAGTTTTTTCATTAGAAAACAACATTATTACTCTCTTATTCGATAGGTGATATAGATTACAATGATGTATTTTAGTTTGTGAGAAAAATAAAAGAAAATTCTAACTCAATTTGTTTGTTTTAATATTTATAGTATAGATATCATCACATCAATGACTACTCAATCCAAAAAAAAATCCACTATTTAAAATTAAATCAGTTAAATAAAAAATATGTTAATCGTCATACCATAATACGTCATATAAGAAAGTGGGAGGCGAGAAATTTTATGAAAAATAATGAGATTATAGGAATACACTTTCTTCATAATAGAAATATGAACCGGATTTTCAAATCAAAACATGTTTTCAAAATTGTGATTATTTTATCCTAACAATCATTCGAGATTTGTTGGATACTATAAATTTAATTTGGTGATTATGTTTTTTTTTGCTTTTCTTTTTCTGATTGGGATTGAAAACAATAGGGAGGTTTGGTTTGATAATCCAATAATTTTATGTAATTTGAAAAATAACTCATGTTTTTAAGTTTTTGAAAACTAACCTTCTTAAAGTTTTAAGACAACATTTCTTTTCATAAAATTTGAGAATTTATAAATAAAAAATATATTTTGAAATAAATTGGATAAACGTTTGACCAATATTACTTTCAATGATTTTAAAATTAGCACAATTGTATTGTTGTTTCAAGTGATTGGAACAAATTAAAATATAGTATAAACGGAAAATCGTTTTCCAATCGAATCTCTAAATTTTTTTTAGAGCAATCTATAACAGTTTATACCTCAAGTTAATATAGTAATGTACAAGATTTTCCATTAATAAACATTACATCAGTTGGTCATAGAAGAAATATGATAATTTGTTAAAATCACCAGTGCCTCATGTCTCTTATGATTGTGCATGAGTTCCACCATCACTTTAACTATATGTTGTTTAATGTTTCACATTTTATGACATTTTCATTATTCTACGATCAACTATATCAAATAAACTAAACATTATATAACTTGAACTCAAACCATAAATTTTATCCATTTTTAATCTTTTTACATATGTGATTTTTCTTATGTGCAATTTATATATTTTTTTAATTGATCACGTTAAATGATATCTTTTTTATTTTGTAAACTGTTGTATAATAGAAATAATTACCGAATGATAACAAAATTTTATTTAAAAAATATTTTATATATTCAATTTATTTGAAATATTTTTGATAATTTTCATTGGAAAAAGTTAGTTTTCGAACTCTTGAAAATATGGGTTAGTTTTCAAAATAAATAAATTTTTTGTAATATTTTTACAAATTTCCTCAAAACAGTATGACCTGTTCTGGTTGACTGCACAAGTTGGCCATACTGAGCCGGGCCGTGAGACCCTACCGGCTCCCCCCCCACACGCTTCGCACGTGCAGTTTCATCGAATGCAAAACTGAAAAGATGTCTTCACCAATCGCTTCTTCTTAATTTTGATTATTAATTTGTTTTTTTATTAACAAAGAATAAACGAAGAAGCCTTTTTTTTTTCTTCTCTCATTTTCGCATACAACTTTTTCCTCGAATAAGAAGAAGAAGACGAAGGTTTCCTCTCAGGGCGGACAACCGTCGTTGCCGGAGATAGAGCCGCCGAGATTGTAACAGAGTAGAGGTATATACATATACAGAGGGACAGGACCGGATTGGGAGAGGCAAGTCCTCATCGGTTGTGTCGGAACGGCTAACTCGCTGGAACTAGGGTTTCGTCTTGCTTGTGCTTGCTGGTGAGACATTTCTTCTTTATTTCCCTCTTTCTATAGCCATTCTTTGCTCTGAAATTCCCCTAGGGTTTGTTAGTGTCATCTCTGTCTCTCTCTCTCTGTATTTTTTTGGTTTTTAATTTCGATTCTCTTAATTGATCATACGAATCTTGTCTAATGAATCGGCCGAATCTCATATAGTCTTCCACATGTGTTGAATTTTTCTTAGTTCTTCCGAATTCTAGTGTTTCGATCCTAGACCAGGAATTTGGATTTGGTTGGGGCAGCATATTGATATAGATGTACTCTAGTTTCTGAGATGGGGCTATTTGCAGTCTGTATCACTGCGACCAATTCAAAATTGTCTGTATTGCCGTTAATATGAGTCGCAGTTACGAGGAATTAACTCGTGGTTCCCCTGCAAATTGTAGTTATTTGTATTGGTACTATGCCATATGTATATTTATTCGACTTCGTTCTCTTGCCGAATGCCACAGATCTTAGATTTCTGATACTGCTTAGTTTTGTTGGATTTGAACCTTTTTAGTTGCACTCTCTGTCAGATAAAATGCAAATTTGATTCGAATATCAAAGCATGATTCCCTCTTCTTCATATTCAAATTTTGAGAACAGTTTGATAGTTTTTTTTGCACCTGCCACCGTAGGCTAAGGACGTAAAGTTTCTCTTATTCTCAGGACCTTGTCATATGGGAGAAAGAACCTTTCTGCCTCCTAACGGTGTTCCATGTTGTTGGAGTTGCCATATGTAAACCAGTATGACGCTTGAGGATTTCTTTACCCTGAAAGAAATAAAAGATGGACTCACGGTCACTTCTCGTGTTGAAGAGCTTGTGTCTGTCATGCATAGCAATAAAGAGTCAGGTTTGAAGAATGCTAGCGACTTTTCTAGACAGTGGACAGCTGTTGCAGGCACAATTGCGGCCACAAAAAACAGAGAATGCCTTGATGTTTTTGTAAATTTAGATGGACTCCTTTACTTAGGTAGCTGGCTAGCCGAAGCGCAGATGTTGGCTAACGATTCAATTGACCGAAGTATAGAGGAGTTAATTCTTGCTTTGTTAGAAGCCCTTCAAAATCTAAGTGTAGACAGATCTAGGCTGGTTTCTTCTGGGATATGGGTTGCTGTCAAGAAACTTGTTGACCATGGTAGTTCTCGGGTTCAGGATCAGGCGAGAAAGCTTTTTGGTAGCTGGAATGATGATAAAGCTTCTGACCATTCTGAACGTGACACCGAAAGCTGTAGCAAAGTTCATGAAGATGAGATGGGAGTCGTAGCAGTAAGCGGGGAGAGCAGTGGGCAAAAATCCACTGTTACTCTTTGTTCAGGCCTCCAAAATAATAATGAAAAACATCGTCTTGGAATAGCCGATGAAGCCTTGCTGTCAGGAAGCTCAGAAGAAAACAACGCTGATCAAGATAAGGGTTTGGAACTGCAGGAGGACAAGGTTCAGTTTGAATTAAAGATGAATTCTCACTGCTCTAATACAAGGACTGAAACTTTAAATGATTCTTCTACGGATGATATCATGAAAGAAGTTCAAGAAAATCTCTCTGTAAAGGAAAAAATTTCTATGAGGGAGACAGTTGGTCCTACTTGTTCTAGTGGCCTCCCATCAAATGCTCCACTGGGTACTGAGAAATCTACGGAAAAGCAGATGGGCATCTGTGGAAATTTGGGGGGAGCAGTAGCAGTGACATCAAGTTCAGCAGGACATGTAATTCTGTCTTCTGCTTCTATTATTGCAAGTATGGAGTTGGAGAAAAATAGCCTTTTGCAGAGTAGTCTTGATTCAAATGAGGTGAGCAGGAATGCGTCTGAGACAATATCTGGGTCGCACGATGTGGGCATACGCCATAGTAGCAAACGTTTGCCTTCATTGACTCATGTGATTGACAATCAGGATTCTGACAATTTATCAGGGTTGTCAGGTGGCCATGGTAGAGATAAAAGTATTGAGTGTGACCATATGACTGCTCATGCTGAAAAAGAAGCAAAAAAGGATGACAAGCTCCATTCTAATAGAAAGAAGAGAGTAAAACAGAGAAAAAATCGCAGCTCTTCTAGATCGATGACTGTATCCCAGTGCCTTGGTGCAATGGACAGAACAACTGCTGATATTGAACTTGGTATTGTGGATGCCTTGGAGGTTGCTACCAAAGTCGCACAGGAAGTCGCAAGAGAAGTGGACTCTGGAGATCCTTCTCGCAGTTCTTCAGAAGAACTATCGGATGAAAGCGGGCAGTCTGATTCGCAAGAGTCCCTCGATGATGTTCTACACACAGGTTCTCCATCTAAGGGATTATCAGTGGGTGAAAACCATTCCTTTGAAGAACCTCATACTGGAGATGAGGACATAATGGATGACAAGAATAAGAAACCTGAATACAGGATGAAGAACAGTGATGATGTTGAAGAAAGCCACGTAGCAGCAGCTGCTAAATCTGAAGCAGACAGAGAGAAAAGCCCATGTGATTTCGATCTTAATCAAGATTTTTGCTCTGATGAAACAGATGTCATTATGTCTGCCATATCAACTACTGCTACTACTACCATGTCTGTTTCACATTTTGTCCCAGCTTTTAGAATGCCTGCAGCAGCACCCTTGCAATTGGAAAGAACTCTTAGCAGGAAAGAAGTTTCTAGTGAGGATTTAAGAGAAAAGCAAGTGATTTGTCGTGGTATAGATCTGAATGTGATTGAGGTAGGAGATGATCAAGTTGAAGATCTAACTCCCTGGAAACAGTTTCCTTTCTTGTCAACAAACTCTAGGAGTGGAGAGTCTTCGCATGAAGTTGATCCCCGGGGATCAAGCAGGTTCAACTTGGATTTGAATTGTACAAATGAAGACGATGATATGCCTCCACCTCCCGAGTTGAAGATGGAAACAAGATTGTTTCTAAGTCACAATGGTCAGCAAAGCGCATCACCTGCTCCATTGTCATTTGCTCAGCAATCAGGAAAGGAGGTAAACTTTGATTTGAATGACAGGCCACAAATTTTCATAGATTCACGTGATCAGGGTCCCTACCACCCATGGAGTACAGCCCACTATGGTGGGCACAAAGTGGATGAACCGGTTATTTCTATCTTGGGTACAAAAGTGGACGTTGACAGAAAAGACTCTGTATCCCAGATGGCTTCGTTCTTGTCCAATGGTAAGTCCCTCGAGCCCTCAGCAGGATTATACATGGCAAGAATGGGAAACTCTTTAGGTTTAGCCTCTGGTGTCTCCTTTTCGCCACCCCCTATCTATGGCTACAATGGATTGACTGGTCCTACTGGTTTGTCAATGTCATCACCCATGTATGTTCCTGGAACTGCTATTCCATACATGGTGGACTCAAGGGGTTCTCCAGTGATGATGCCTCAAATAATCGGATCTACCCCATATGCGCAGCCTCCGTTCCCTCAACAACATATGTTCATGAGTTTGGCGGGTGGATCGCCTAGTTTGAATGGATCAGTGCGGCCAAATTTTGATCAGAGTTCTGGGTTTGGAGTTGAGGTAGGAAACAGAGAGTCGACAAGTTTTAGGCAGTTTCTATCACTGGAACAAAGCGGGGCTATGGGAGAGCATTCGGGAGCAAATGTAGAGCCCTCGTCGAGTTCATCTATTAGCATTGGTGGGAAGCGAAAAGAGCCAGAGACACGTTGTGACTTCCCTCCATGGAGGTGAGTGATTTACAAATGGTGGAGATGGGTTCTTGAAATGATTGCTTGGTTGAAACATGACAAGTGTTGAGGTAACTTATAATATGTCTTCTAAACTTTCTCTGTTTTTTTTTTCCTTCAGTTTTCCCCATTTTCAGGTTATTATTTCATAACATATATATATAGGAGGATTAGTTCAAACATTGGTATATGTCAAGCTTCTTTTTAACCTTGTTGGGTTTTTCTCCACAAATAAATATTTAGTTATAAAAACAGCAGAGATCTTGGTGGTGTTATGAAATGGATTTCCCTTTTTCGTTTCAAAAGCAAAGCAAGAGTGTAGTATTATTTTGTGATCTTATTCTCTCATATCCAAATGACCCTGTCATATAAGAAAGTAGCGAAGGTTTGTTTTACTACTCTGGTGAAGGAGTCTCAGGCGCTGTGTTGTTCAATAATAATGGGGATAAACGACACTGAGACATTATCATCATTGAACCACATCTACTTCAACTCAATTCCGATATCACATCGGATCCAAAGATGTCCAAGTACTGAAGTCCAACTTGATTGCACGTAAGCGAATACTATAAAATTGGTTGTTTTGGCTTTAAGAAAAATGTAGTATAAACAAAAGAATTCACATTTGGTTGGCGAACAAAAAACTATTAAGATTTCTAGTGTATAAGTATTAATGAAACTTTAATTAAGCATTGGGTCAATAGGTTTCGATATTTTAAATTAATTAATAAAGGAGTAATTAACCTAATCGAGACCTTTAATCCTTTATATCTGATCTATTGACTACTGATGAATGGGCGAGTTGTTTTTTTTTGGGGGGGGGGGGGTTTGGAGTGAGTCTGATGTCAATAAAATGGACGTGTATCATCCAATAGTGACTTGCCACGTTTAGCCAAGAAGAAATAGCCATCCGATCGCCCAACAAGGACTGACACGTGTACCACATCGACACAGCAGACTTTCATGATTCAAGTCCCACACCCCTAAAGCCACGTCGCTCCACGTCAAGTACAAGACCTTGATCCAATTAAAAACAAACACGTGGCACTCTCGGCAACATCGAGCCGTTGGATCTCTGCCACGTTGGCAAATCGAGCGTAAGCTAAAGAATCACGAGAAACCCAAGTGTACGTAATACTCCACAGAATAATTTCCTATTTACGGATCTGTCGAGATTCGATTCAGTGATTAACCTCACAGCAACTTTTGAGTGAGTGAGCGAGAGAGAGAGAGAGAGAGAGAAGAGAGGAGAGGAGGAGGAGGCTACGATCTACGATCTACTAAGAAAATGAGGAAGAGGATGATCGTGTCCGTGTTGTTCCTTGTCTGCCTTGTGTTTCTTCTTCCAGATCAAGGTACGATCTAACTCTTTTTCAATTGTGATTTCTGGCTACGACTCCATGCCTGTTACTTGATCTGATATCGGCGTATCTGTGGTATTCATTATAGGAAGAAAGCTGCACGCGAATGCAGAAGGTAGTTCGGAAGAGGTTTCAGATCCACCAAAGGTGGAAGAGAAACTCGGTGGTCACGGCGGTTTGTCGACGGATTCCGATGTTGTTCATAGGTTAGATTTTTATACCTTTGGCTTCTAATGCACAGAGGGTTTGGGTTAATTCGTTATTTTTCTTGGACACAGAGAGTCTGAGTCCATGTCAAAGAGATCGCTTCGCAATAACGCGGAGAAGTTTGAGTTCCAGGCTGAGGTTTCCCGGCTTATGGACATTATTATCAACTCTCTCTACAGTAACAAGGACATTTTCCTGAGAGAGTTGATCTCTAATGCTTCTGATGTAAGCCTCTTTTGTCTCTTATCTCCGTGCTTGTTTCAACTGGTTCTTGTTAATTAGGGAAGTAATAGCAAGTGTCTGTGTTGGAAATTCCAGGCCCTTGACAAAATTAGGTTCCTTGCACTCACTGACAAAGATATTTTGGGTGAAGGTGATACTGCTAAGCTTGAGATCCAGGTTAGCTGCGTCTTTCTTCATAAGAAGTTGTTCTAAAGCTATTTATAATATATACTTTAAATGTGTCTAGTGCAAAGATTTCTTCCTTATAATAACATCTATGATATACAGATTAAGCTAGACAAAGCCAAGAAAATTCTTTCTATTAGGGACCGGGGAATTGGCATGACTAAGGAAGACCTAATCAAGAACCTTGGTACCATAGCTAAATCCGGAACATCAGGTACGTTGCTTATGTGGTGATACATTGTCCTGTATGATTAGGCCGGATCAATAAAATGGATATTCTTTACTTTTCGCAGCTTTTGTTGAGAAAATGCAATCAAGCGGGGATCTGAACCTTATTGGACAATTTGGAGTTGGATTCTACTCTGCTTATCTTGTTGCTGACTACATTGAAGTCATTAGCAAGCACAATGATGACAGCCAGTAAGTTGGTTGTGGAGAAGATTTCTGTTTAGAAATATACTTATGTATGCACTCTGATCAACTTCTCGCCCATGCTCAGGTATGTATGGGAATCAAAGGCTGACGGTAAATTCGCTGTTTCTGAGGATACCTGGAATGAACCACTTGGACGCGGAACCGAGATTAGATTACATCTTAGAGATGAAGCTAGTGAGTACCTAGAGGAAAGTAAACTTAAGGTGAGTAATATTATTAAAGGTTGGAAGTAAATCTCTCTTTTATTTCATTAAAGAAATCTACAAACTATATGTTATCGAAAGCAACAAATTAGAGTAACCCATGGTTTGTTGTGAGAACCTTTAACTCTCCCAAGGGCAACTGGTTTAACAGAATTACAGTGCACTGCGTGTATCTGTTTGTCGTATCATTGTAGTTACTTATAATCACCGTTGTCTATCCAGGATTTGGTGCAGAAATATTCTGAATTCATTAACTTCCCTATCTACCTCTGGGCTAGCAAGGAGGTTGAAACCGAGGTCCCAGTTGAGGAAGATGAATCAACAGAGGAGGATACTGGTGAGTAATAATGAAACACCGCATTAAAATTTTCTGCTGTATTTTGTCTTTATAACGTCAAGTCAGGCTGAGTTTTATTAATGGTACCTCATTTCAGAAACCAGCACTACCGAGGAAGAAAAGGAAGAAGATGCTGAGGATGAAGACAGTGAGAAAAAGCCAAAAACCAAGAAGGTGAAAGAAACAATTCATGAATGGGAGCTTCTGAATGATGTTAAGGCTATATGGCTGAGAAGTCCAAAGGAGGTGACGGAGGAAGAGTACACTAAATTCTACCACTCTCTTGCAAAGGTGAAAATCATGTGTGGAATAGTACTTGTTATGCACTAGGTGTGAGATTCTCGTGTGGATTTTCCTGACCCCAGTTGCTATACAGGATTTTACTGATGAGAAGCCAATGGCGTGGAGTCACTTTAATGCTGAAGGTGATGTTGAATTCAAGGCGGTGTTGTATGTTCCTCCAAAAGCTCCTCATGATCTGTATGAGAGCTACTACAACAGCAACAAGGCAAACTTGAAGCTATATGTCAGGAGGGTGTTCATCTCGGATGAATTTGATGACCTTCTGCCTAAATACTTGAGTTTCTTGAAGGTAACTTATAGGTAGACAAAATAAGGTGTACATTCAATACTAGTTCACGGGCCAAGTTCCTCTAATGTGAGTTACTTCTGCAGGGCCTTGTTGACTCTGACACTTTGCCTCTCAATGTATCACGAGAAATGCTTCAACAACACAGCAGCTTAAAGACAATAAAGAAGAAGCTTATCCGAAAAGCACTTGATATGATCCGCAAGCTGGCTGAAGAAGACCCTGATGAGATCCATGACGATGACAAAAAAGGTATTCTATATAACAAGCTTCTTGTACTGATCCAGGTTGTTTTACCATGGTAGTTTTATCTCTCTGAAACTTTGGTCTAACGTTATTGAATTTTTGGCATACACAGACATGGAGAAGTCTGGTGAGAATGATGAGAAGAAGGGTCAATACACAAAATTCTGGAATGAGTTTGGCAAGTCGATTAAACTCGGTATTATTGAGGATGCTTCTAACAGGAATCGCCTTGCAAAACTTCTTCGCTTTGAGACGTATGTGATTCGGTTACACTTTTATACACTTCTGTCTGCTTATTAACACCAACATGCTAAAGAGTTAATTCTTTTCTCCAGAACGAAGTCGGATGGGAAATTAACTTCCCTGGATCAGTACATTAAGAGAATGAAAAAGGGGCAAAAGGACGTATTTTACATTACAGGAAGCAGCAAGGAACAATTGGAGAAGTCTCCATTTCTGGAGAGGCTCATCAAAAAGGGCTATGAGGTTTGCATCAAACATGAATAATTATTCTTCACCTATTGCCAATTCGCATCACACCATCCAATACTTGTGTTTTCAGGTTATCTTCTTCACGGACCCAGTTGATGAATACTTGATGCAATACTTGATGGATTACGAAGACAAAAAGTTTCAGAATGTTTCTAAAGAAGGACTGAAGGTTGGGAAAGATTCAAAAGATAAGGAGCTTAAGGAAGCATTCAAGGAGCTAACCCACTGGTGGAAAGGGATACTCGCTAGTGAGAACGTGGATGGTGTCAAAATCAGCAATCGTTTGGCCGACACTCCGTGTGTTGTGGTAACGTCCAAGTTTGGATGGAGTGCTAACATGGAGAGGATCATGCAGTCCCAAACTCTCTCTGATGCTAACAAGCAAGCTTACATGCGTGGAAAGCGGGTCCTTGAGATCAACCCACGACATCCTATCATCAAAGAACTCAAGGACAGAATTGCGAGCGACCCAGAGGTAAACAAACATTATTTGTACATTCTCTGTCCTTTATCAGTTGAGTGATTGAAAAAAAAAACTAATCTTGCCAAATTCTTAGGATGAAAGCGTGAAAGAAACAGCGCAGCTAATGTACCAGACAGCTTTAATCGAGAGTGGATTCGTACTCAGTGATCCAAAAGACTTTGCAGCCCGTATTTACAATTCCGTTAAGAGCGGTCTCAAAATCAGCCATGATGCAGTAGCCGATGAGGAAGTTGAGGCAGAGGAGTCAGAGACCAGTGATACTACCGAGATGAAATCAGATGACTTGGCTGGTGGTTTAAACATTGAAGCTGAGCACAATGAAGAGACAACCAAGGACGAGCTTTAGATTTCACTTATGATGTTTTTTTTTGGTTTTTTTTTTCTTCTCTTAATTCTAAGAACATCGTTCTAGTCGAGTCTCAAGATTAGTTTTAGTAAGTGGTTTTTTAAGGATTATGTAAAAGCGGCACAACTTGAATTCTAGAGATCAACGAACGCAAACTTCATCTTTTTTTCTTTAATAACGCCTTCTCATTTGCTAAATCATGACCCTTCTATCCGAGTTCATTAACAGTTTGGTGCGTATTTTCAGCTTGCTACCATGTCTTTGTTTTTCAAATATGGATGTTGTAACAGATCCGTAATCCAACAAAAAAATATATATATTTAAATAACTAAATATATACCAAGGTCTTAGATAATATAATGATATAAAAATTGAAATATAATTAAAAAAAAAAAAAGAGATAAACTAGTCACTTTTTTTTTTTTTTGTCGGCAAACATATTATTAAGCCCAGAAGCAATAAGTCTACAAATGGCTTGCGTATTTTCGAACCCATTCTTTACATGTAATCAAAAGCCCAAAACCCAAATGATTAAGACAAATGACAAGGTAAGGTTGAGCTAACAATTAAACACGTGTCCAATACGTGTTCTGTAAAGGACGACTGATGAAGTTCCGATAGGTTCGATGGTCTTCTTCTTTGATTCCTCCAGATTCGCCACGCCCATCAACAAACCATCGTAGAAAGCCCTAATACAGAACAGATCCAGCAACCCCAATTAGATCCGCTTTTCTTCACCACACTAAGCCTCATCTCCGATCACCTCTTACAACCGTCGGACACTTCTCCCCACTGCCTATACAAAGGCCCATTCTTATCAAAGATGGAGGAGTGAAGGCATCATTACTCCTAGGCCAGAAGAGATTGGAGCATAAATTGAAGAAGAGAGTTTCACTAACGTCGCTGGATAAGATCTGCAAAAGGGGAAGATCCGGATCTAACCGGAAAGACAAAATCGGACAAGCCGAAATACATATCCGATAAGCGGAAACCTTAGATCTATATCACTACACATAAACACAAAAGAAACAGGTATTTACAAACCGGACCGACGTTGTGGCTGAAGAAGCATACATCCGTCGGCCGGAAAATCAGATCTAAGAAAAAGACTTTTCGAAAATGAGAGGTTTTTTAGAGAGGGAAACTTCGGTGAAAGCAAGCTGTCTTGACTTGTGAGTTTTTTACTTTTTATCTCTTTTTATAAACTAGTCACTTAAACATAAAAAATAATATAAAACAAAAATAAGTAAAATAGGCGCTAAATCAGCCACTTGAATAGAAATTTAAACAAATTAAGAGTAAAACAATTAAAAAATCATTTATTAAAATAAAAACTTGCTTATCAGAAATAGTAAAAATGTTTGAAATTACAAGAGATGAGAAAATATGATAGAGCGAGGATTAATGAGAAAGAAGCAAAATGTGAAAGTGAGAACTTGGTATACAATGAAACTAAGACTTTTTTATATAGGAGTTTACAAAGGGTGCAATACCACATTTTAAAATAAAAGCCTATGTTGCATGGAATTAGAAGCGGGTACGCGGAAGCGAAGGGTTTAGAAACACAGAATCGATTTTTTACAATTTTTCAGGAAGCGCGTACATGTTGAAAGCGTATATAAATAAATAAATATATATATATATATATATATATATAAAAAATAAAACTCCAATACCAAATGTATTAAAAATTTGCGTTAAACAATATCAAAAATTAGATTCAAAATTCCAAACAAACGAAACGAATAATATCAAACTTAGATTTAATAAATTTACCAAAAGATTAAGTCAAGGACACAGATTTGGGATAACCTCTCTATGTGACGATGGAGAAGACGGAGAGACTAAAAAGAACGATTAAAGTAGGATTTTTTTAGTTAGACTAATAAAATACCATATATATCCATATTTTTTAATTATTTATTTATTTACGTTTCCAAAATGAAGAAAAAAGCTTCCAAATCGGAATCGGAGTTCCAAAACGCTTCCAAACTCGATTTTTTTGGAATCGCGCTTCCGCGAGCTTCCGATTCCGATTCCAATTCCGAAACGGGAATCGGCCATTCGATTCGATGAAGCTTCCGTGCAATCTAGATAAAAGCACACTTGTGGAATGTTTTGGATACTACTACTCACAATAGATGTATCCAATAAGCTTCGATAGTGAAATTTTGTCTCCACGATATGGACCTTGTTCTTCATGGCTACAAGAAATGGCACCCATTCTTCATTGTGTGGTTTTGCTAGGTATTGTAGATTGTGAGCAAAGATTCATAACAAAATGACCGCACTCGAAGATTCGTAACATCGTTTTCTCGAGATTTGTAATTTTTAGGGGATAAATCATATTCTACTGTTGCTAAATATTTCATCGACAATCACCAAGACATTTAATAATGTTTTGATAAATTGTTTTTTAAAAATATTATGAGGAAGAGAATTGTGAAGACTCTGCTAAAACAATTTATAAACATGAAGACTTTGAAATCAATTTTGAAGCCTGGTTTCGATTGGAAATTATTTTTGAGGAGGCTTCACAATTTTTAAGATTTCTTGAGAAGGGATTTTTTTAGAAGAATTACTCTTCCCTTGGTTTGAAAAGCTGTCTGGAGTTGCAGAATTTGATCCATAATTTGTTTTAGAGATTGAAGAGATTTTGGTGGTTGGGAGTTTAAAATGTTTGATTACTCTTCTGGTTTCACACTCTTTTTGTAATTGTTATCCAGGGTGCTATTTTGGGTTCTTTGGTGTGTTTGGAGGGAAGGTTTTTTCTGGTCTTGAGTCCAATGTTGTGTCTTCTCCTTTATCAATCTTCTTTGGAGTCATTGTACCCGAGAAATTTTGATGTCAAGAAATCCGGAATATAATTTGATTCTCCTTTAATATATTATATACAAAACTACTTAAAATAGCTTGTCACCACACAATAATTTTTTTGAGGCAAGATTTTTAACATCTTTTGCATTTTTGCAATCAATTCGTTAAAGAAATTTTTTATTTACAAATGGAGTTCCAAAGACCATTGTTTATGAACAAAATTCAAAGTTTTTGAGCTATTTCTGGATGACTCTATAGAGATTACTTACTATTTATCTGTTATTTTATGTGTAGATTACTTACTATTTATCTGCTATTTAGTACTTTATGTCATCCACAAACTAAAACTAATGGTCAAACGGAGATAACAAACAAAACTTTAACAACACTTCTGTAATTAAGAAGAACTTGAAAGAATGGGATATGAAGTTAGCTCATGGAAAGTTTGCTTACAATAGATCGACAAGTTACACTGAAAAATGTTCACCTTTTGAGGTCGTGTATGTTTTGAATCATCTTAATCATGTCAAGCATATTATGTTGTGGGTTCCAAGCAAATAAGTTGTGAGTTCCAAGCAAATTATGAAGCAAAAGAAAGGGTTACGACAATGATGAAGCTACATGAAATGTTTGGTTTGAGATTGAAAAGCCAAATGAGAAGTACAAGAAGAAAGCCAACACGAATCGCCATGCTACTGCTAAGTCATTCAAAAACAGGTGATATGGCTTGGTTGAATTATAGAAAAGAGAGGTTTTCGGGCAAACTCAAGTCAAAGCTCATGTCAAGATTAGAAGATCCTAAAAACGTATTGAGAAGTTTGGTGAAAGTGCTTATAAACTTGAACTTCTAGGTGATTATAGAGTTTTAGCTACTTTCAACGTGAGAGATCTTTCTTCATACTTTGAGTATGAAGAGTATTTGGTTTTGAGGACAAAACCTTATGACCCTAGAGGGACTAATGTGGGTGCATACATGCAAGCCAAGCAAGCAACACAAAGCATTGAAAGGAAGAATGCTGTTACTTTGTTGTTTTTGGCTCAGCCTAGTAGTTAAAGACGTGAACAATACCTCTTGGGCTGGAAGTCATGGAGAAATGCTTACTAGAGCATTTTCAAGCCCAAAACAATCACTCAAATATGTATTTTCAGCTATGGACAAGATTGCATTTATTTGAATTTGTTTTTTTCTCTGCAAATTAGAGTTAGAATTTATTTTTTCTACTGTCTTTTGCATGTAAAGTAGCATTTATGAACATCTTTATTGTAAATTTCTATATAATGATGCTCATATTCATCAATGAAATAAGAAAAACGAGCTTGGGGATTTAGAGAGTAACCCCTTGTACTCATTACAATAAGCCATCTTTAGAAACTAAGTCCAATCTGAAAGAACCCCAGATAAACCATAGGTAATTGCCCCATGCATGAGCCCAATAGTTAGTTAACCAAAATAGGTCACCAACCAGATCATCGATGATATGAGGTAGATCTAGTTACCCTAGGGAGAACCAAAGTTGAAGATTTTTTCTTGCTCCATGTGAGTTATGTTCGCGGAAGGAAGAGATTTGGATTCTGATTGTCGTATCTATCCAAAGACGAAGAGCATTCGGAGGACGATAGACGTTGTGATGAAGGCGTTCATTTATTTCTCTCTAAATCCCGTAGATCGAAGATTTCCAAGCGAGGAGAGTTAGATAACGAAGAAGGTTTGGTCATGGGAAGGATACAAAAGCTTCAATAGTAACTTCCCATAGAGTTGATTATAGCTGCAGTGGAAGCTTTTAAGCAAGTGGAGAAATGGCACTCAAGGAAAAGGTGATTACGGGACTTGATTCCCCGATAGCAGAGTAGGCAACTGAGTTCAATCCCCAAAATCAGCATATTGCTGATCGGACACCGGTTGTGCAATACCAGCCAGGTTAGAGTTTTATGTTGTGGGATTCCTCTCTTAGACCAGATTATATTGTGCCATCTCACCTGACGCCTCAAGTCTTTGATGTTATTATACACTTCCGAGCCAGTCCACCAAGTCTTCATTCTATTGTATGAGTTAGGGACACCGTTGTGAGATAATCATGAGGTTCCCAAACTGAGGAGACCATAAGGAAGATGCCACATTCCTTGACGCCACAATGAAGGGAGCAAATGGGCACTAAAGGTCAATCCAAAACTTGCAATTCTGACCATTCCAAGGAACCAAATGAACCTATCGGAAAGTTAGTCCTCGAACCTTAACTATTTATTTGAGAACCCAAGAATGACTAGTCCCAAATTTTTTAATCGAACAAGTGTATGTCCATTTGGAGCTATTCACACAAATTAAAAGTTAGAAAACTTAAATTTAAAAGTATAAATTTTGTATAGGTATAGATATTATTTCCAAAAAGACTGATCAAAAAATAATTTCAACATAGTGTAATCAAGTAGCGATAAAATATCTTTTGACACATCGTTTTATCTTGTATTACTTTAAAAACCGTAAAGGAGAATGGTAATACTTTTATCAGATATCGGATCTTGACCCTTGAGAGAAGGTATATATAGAGGTGCTGATGACATCGCAATGCTCTTTAAATTCTATCTCTTATTTCCTTTTCTCCTTCTTCTTTCATTTTGTTATCTCAAAACTTGATTTCTCCACCCAAAATACTTTTCTTTTGAAAAGAGAAGAAAGAAAATAGTCATGACCAAAACAATTCTTCATCCTCCTGTCTCATTCTATCTGATCATCCTTACTTTTCTCTCCTTCCACGGTAATCTTAATACGTGTATATCCATCAAAATTTATTTCTGATAATCGATATACTGAAAATGTACATTAACATATACAAAGCATTGCATTTGGCTTGCATAGGAAGTAATTGTGCTACAATCACCCTCGTAAACCGATGCAGCTTCACTGTGTGGCCGGGAATTTTGTCTAACTCTGGAAGCGGCAGCATAGGAAGTACCGGTTTCGAGCTCGTCTCCGGTGGTTCGCGTTCGTTTCAAGCTCCTGCTAGCTGGTCGGGACGGTTTTGGGCTAGAACAGGTTGCAACTTCGACTCGGATACGGGCCAAGGCACGTGCTTGACCGGCGACTGCGGTTCTAATCAGGTCGAGTGTAACGGCGCTGGAGCGAAACCACCAGCTACACTGGCGGAATTCACTATCGGGTCAGGCCCCGAGGACCCGACCCGGAAACAAGACTTCTACGATGTGAGCCTGGTGGACGGGTACAACGTTCCGATGGTGGTAGAAGCGAGTGGCGGGTCAGAGGGTAGCTGCCTGACGACGGGATGCGTAGCGGATCTAAACCAGAAATGCCCATCGGAGCTTCGGTTCGGATCCGGGTCAGCATGCAAGAGCGCGTGCGAGGCTTTTGGAAGTCCAGAGTACTGTTGCAGTGGCGCGTACGCTTCACCCACCGAGTGTAAGCCGTCCATGTACTCAGAGATATTCAAATCGGCGTGTCCAAGATCTTATAGCTACGCGTTCGACGACCCAACAAGTACTTTTACGTGTACTGCTGCAGATTATACCATAACCCTTTGCCCTTCCTTGCCTAGGTAGGTTTCCTTATTATATCTTTTTATTTTATTTTTTCACACTTGCTTTTTCGCATGCACACGACGAGCTTAGCTAGCAAAGTATTGTGATTAGCTTGAGCCATTCTGAAAAAAAGCTTGATTCTTCTTTTATTTTTCCACGTAATAAAGGAGTGAGTCCATCAAAGAAAGGAAACAAAAAGGTTATTTAAAACGTACAAGAGGCCTACCACTAGTATCAAACGCGTAAGCACAAATTTATTATTATTCATTTTACTGATAAAAGTTGGAATGTTTTACAGCCAAAAATCGGCAGCGAATGGGTGGAGAGAGAGCAGTGGATTGGCCGAAAGCTCATCGTCGCCTTTATCGACGTGGTTATCTGATGTCTTCACCTCTGACTCCTCCAAACTTCAATATTCCCATTTTTCACTATTCTTTTGTGTTTTTCTTCTTCTGCTTTGGCAATTTTGATTCTTATTCTATTATTTTTTGTTTTTTTTTTTCATTTCCCCATGTACATTCTGTTCCTCCCCATTCCTTGTATTCCTAATGGTTACTATTTAGAGTTGTGTACATTGATGATGAACATTTAATCACATTTATCTGGGTTGACTTAAATTTGGAGGCATTACAAAATTGTATATGACAATGCGCAGCGAAAATTAGATGTTATGATAATATAAATTATCGCAAACGGCTCGGCGGAGTTTCAATTACGAAAACTTAACCAAATGCACATGACGACAAATAATTAGGACATATAACTATTATAAGTATTTTTGTCGCAAATGAGCTTATGTAACATTTTGCAACTGTTTAGTTTAGAGTTTGTTATGATTGTAATCAAACTCAGTTGAAAAGTAGTTGCAATAAATCGAAAGATGACACCGCAACTGAGTCATAAAATACGAATAAGATATTATATATATTTTGCTTTGATGTTGGATGATATGTGCCAGTAGAAATACATTGATGGAGAGATGACAAGGAATGCAAAAACTTGGACTGAAAAAAAGGGAACAAAAAGAGGACCGATAAAATATCAAAAACAAAGGTTGAGTTAAAGATGATCATTATCTTTTTTTCTCTAAGTAGATACATATTTGACCGGGACACTGTGGTCGAGTGGTAAAGAAACGGGACTGGGATGCCAATACATTCCATGTTCAATATACCTGCTGCGCGAAACTAAATTACATTGTCCTGAACTCTCACATGAATATGAGTTTTAACTTTCGGCCTATTTGCATATCTAGAAAAAGGGTTTATCCATGAGCTACAACTCTCTCAGGGATTAGTCTGGGCCATAGGCCTGAGATTTACCCTGAGTTATAAAAAAAAAAATAGATACATATTTTTAAAAATGATTATTTTTAGGGATTACATTTTGGTGACCTATAAAATTGGTTCTTTGGTACATTGGGGAAAGATGAGAGACGGAGAACAAATGTCTTCGGCTGATTTTGTGATGAACGGAGTTTCTACTTATATCATATTACAAATAAATTTTTCTATTTTTTTTGCTTTTCCCTTATTTCAAGTCTTTTTTTTCTTTCGTACATAAGAAAAAATGATTATGAATGTTTAGTGAAAAACCTAAATCACAAATATGTTTTGTTTATTTAAACATAATATCAAAGTACTACTGATCTAATTGATCTTCCGCAGAACACAATCAAATAAAATCACTATATCAGATCAACAAAAGCAATATTCAAAACAAAACAAAGCAAAAGCAAAACAAAAATGACATCAGCTAGACAAGTCGTACATGTTTGGGTAAATGTTAATGAGCTCTAATTGAGACCGTTTTACGGAATAACGAGAAGATATAGTTTTTATTGATCAACAAACTCCTGACAAACAACTGTTTCAAATCACAAACAAATTAATATCAAAATCGCAAAAAATGATATTGTCATAGCCAAAACAGTTGATGAATTCTTGTCGTTATTTTGAAAAGCGGCAAGAGTTCAACTCTTAAGATTCATGAGTTTATTACGTTGTCTTCTTTCTTGTTCCAAAACTTTATATATTACCCTTAATATATATAAATATTTTGTTTTTTTATTCTTTAGAATTTCATATATATTCTGATAGTATATTGCGCTGGAGCTCGTAGGTAGAAGAAGCAGAGGCCTCAAAATGGCAGCTAAGAGGCGCGGGGGTTAAGTAGAGTTATGCAATGTTTGGAAACTCTCGGTTTGGTACAACTTGTTTCATAAAGAGAGCAACAATTATTATTCCTCATATATATATTGTGATAGCCAAACATCTTTGTCTCATATTTTTTAAATGAAAAATCAGTTATGTAAAATTTTTCTCTCATTTTTTTTAATGGTTAATTAGTAAAATATCACTTTTAAGAGAGAAAATTGGATAAGTAACTTATTAAATAATATAATTAGGTAAATAGCAGAGATAATTAAATATAAGATAAAATTGTCCATACAAATATAATCAAAATAGGTATGAAAAATCTCTAAAAGAATTATATTCCTCTCATCTCTAGAAAAATTGCTTCTGTACTTCATCTCTTAAAAAAGTAGATCCTTTCTACAGATAAAATAGAATTGAGTCAGAAAACCAGCCGTAAACAGTTAACTATTTAATAATATTATTGACGATTCTCGAAACTACATACAGTAGAAACTCTATAAATTAATAATGTTGAAAACTTTCATAATCTTCTAATTTTTTTTACTTGAATTGTTTTTATTTTATATTAAACTATATTTTTCTTACATTAAATTTCTTATCTTTGTTTGTGTTTATCACATGCAATAAGGATTGAGTTATAAAGAAATTTTTTTTTTAAGAAAATAACAAAAAACACTAAAATCATATATATAAATATATCTTAGCTGTGTATGTATAAAATTTTATATAGCATATATTAATTGGGACCATATATTTACATAAGGTTTTTATAATATTTATTATTTTATCGAATTGTGTTATATTTTGCATTTGCCCGAGTCAGTACCGAATTGTTTTATTAATTTATCGAGTATTAATTTATAGAGTTTCTACTGTATTATATTGATCTCAGAAGATAGTTAGCTACATCACAAATTTGTAAATGTCTAAAACATAGTTAACTATTTTCTAGAAAACATAGTTAACTATTTTTCAGAAAATAGTTACCAATTTAAAAGCATAATTAACTATTTTCAGAGCATAATTGTCTATTATACCGATTGTATAACATAGTTAATTACATGAAAATATTTAGTCAGTTACTTATTTACTTATTTACTTATATACCGATTGTAATAGTTAGTTACTTATTTAAACAAACGTAGTTAACTATGTTCAGAACATAGTTAACTATTACAGTTTGCATAACAAAAATGGATAAAATACATAGTTAACTATTATTAAAAATGTAGTTACGTATTATAGTTTGCATAATGAAAAAAAAAAGATACATAGTTACCTATTGTACTGATTTCCGAACATACACTACAAGAAAACATAACATTTGTGACAACCGTCTTAGTCACAAAATGGTCACAAATGACCTCTTTGCGACTACTTAGTGACTAAAATAGGTAGTCGCTAAACGAGCGTCGCTAATTTAAGCAGTCACAAATTAGTCTCTAATTAGTGACTACTTGGTGACATTACGCTTGTCGTAGCAAAATAGCGACTATTTTGTGACTATTTAATGGTGGTCGCAATAAAGCGACTATTTTGTGACAAGATAAGTTTAGTCACAAATTAGCCACTACATTGCGACAATATTAACGTTGTCACAATATAGCGACCAATTTGTGACTACCTATGGTGGTGGGAAAATAACGACTAAGTAGCAACAAGTTTTGTAGTCGTTAAATTGTTACTAATTTGTGACGAAAAATGTAGTCGTTAAATTGATACTAATTTGTGACGACAATTGTAGTCGTAAATAAGCGACATATTAGAGACTCTTTCAAATGTCTTGACTAGTCACAAAATAGACACTAAAGTGTCACTTATTAGCCACTAGTTTGCGACACCTTTGTTTTTTTTGGTCTCTTTATAGATGAATTCAGTTGCTAAGGTGGTCACTTTTTTGTCAAACACCTGTGTTTTGATTTGAGAAACTTAAATCAAAAGAAGAAAACAAAGTTTTAACACTACAAAAGAAGATTAACATAACAAAGAAGAAAAGTTATACATAAAATAAAAGGGTTCTAAAGTTTGAGAAACATAATAAGTTACAAAGAGAGTTATCAAGTGTTGTCTTCAACCTGATTTGTGGTTGTGGGTGGTGCAGAAGCATCGAAGGCAGAGGAGTCAGACATGTAAGCAGCGAGGTTAGGATTGTTGTTCTTCATAAAAAGAAAGAGCTTCTCCAGTTCAGCAATCCGAGCCTTACTTTGCCGTAGCTCCTCATCACGTCACTGATTTTCTTCGTCACGACGTCAATTCTCCTCATCCCGACGCTGATTTTTTTCTTCGTTTTCAACAATCTTTTGACGAGCTGATTTAAGCTCGTCATGGATCCCTAACAGCGATGACGTAGAAGATTCATCGAAGCTTATCTTCCTCTTTCCTTTCTGAACCTGTGACAGTTGGCCCATTCCATAAGGAGTCCCCTTGGAATCGAATTGAGTACACTGCAACAGTGATATAAAATGCATAGTTATAAGCTGAAATCCAATATATCTATCATTAACTACTAAAACAGTGTACATTACAAGCTGAAATACAATCCAATATAAAATAGAAACATATAAACCTAAATCCAGTATGATCCAGTACCTAAATCCAGTATGATTCATAGACCTAAATCCAGTATGATTCTTATTTGTAAAACAATATATGTCAAAGATGATAACACATACATCCAGTAGTATCCATAGACCTAAATCCAGTATGATTCTCAAAGATACAGAACAGAGAGAATGAGCAAGGTTAAGTAAACGAAACATAAAGCATGAGAAAATACATAGTTACCTTAAGGAAGATGTCATTCCTCTCAGTGATGCTTAGAGTCCGATGTGAAGAATGCTCAGAGGAGGTGTCTGTAGCCTCTGGTCCATCTCCAGGATGATCCAAAACCTCTTGCAGGGCCCTTTCATAAGTCTCAGCGACTTGCTTAGCTTTTTCATCAACAAAACTCCCATCAGCGTTTGTATGAGTCTTCCTAAACACTTCACCAAAAGAGACAGGACGTCCTAGTTCCTCCTCCTGTAAGAGTGGATAAAAAGGATTAGGTAGTTGAAGTGAATATGACAGAAAGAAATGACAAAAGTATTACCATGTCTTGCTGAACGGTCAAGAAAGAAGATTGGCCTGAAACATGCTTGTAGATTCCCAGTCCGTTACGATAAAAAATTGCGAGAGTTGGAAGCCATAGTGCTCCTGACCTGAGCCTCTGGTGTGTTCCAGTGGTCCCACATTACCTTCCACAGCGTAGGAGTAATCCAAATTGGCCTCACACCCTTTTTCTTTGCCTGACTTACAATGCCTCTCATCCGCTTTGTTGCAATCCTCCTGAAATGAGCCCTTACAAGGGGAGTGATCCCTATATCCCAATTGTACATCCCCTAGACAGTATAATGCATCGTTAAGTATTAGTACATTCTCGTGTATAAGAATTGAAAGTGGAAAAGAAGGAAAAGTAGCAAACATTACCGCAAAACTTCTGAAATATCTTTCTTGTTTGTCAATTGGCGTCACAGTCCAACTGTAGTAAGGGCCATCGAACTTCCGGCGAAAAATCTCAGCGATGACTCGGGTCAGTAGTCCTCTGTCCCGAGTAAACCTTGTAAAAAATGGAGTATGAGGTTAAATAACACATACAAAATATAGTGTAGTAAATACAGTATAGCAAAATACAAATATGAAACAAATTGAGTAATCCAAATTAGCTTACCAAAGAGTGTTTTGTCTTCGATGGGAACCTCACTCAGGAAGGGCAAACATTCACGTCTTGGAAGAGCCATCATATTATCCAAAAGCTCCTGGTAGTCATCGTGAACATCAGCAACATTGCAATCGAGTCCTAGTTGTTGACCCTCGACTTCTTCTTCTTCTCCTTCATCATCGATATCTTCTTCATCTTCTTCAGCTGCCATGTGAACGTCCTGATGGCGTGGTTGGTGGTTTAAGTGTAGGCTTCTAGGTGGTTCAGCCGATGGAGCAGCAACCACATCTCTCTGCGATCCACTCCGGTTGGTTGTTGCAGGGTACTGTGCTGGAACCAAGCTGGTTCGAGAGACAGAGGTTGTGGCTTCAGACGACGTTGGCCCTTGAGATGGAGGCGTAGTATGACCAGACGGGTTTGAGGAATTTGAAGAAGCCTGACCACCGCCTGTTGATTTACCGCCTGTCAGTTTACCTCCGCTGTGACGGTTCGGTTGTCCGCGTGAGGTCCCTCCACCACCGTCCAAAGCAATCCCCTTTCCTTTGCCACAGATAGGAAGCTTGCGAGAACCCACAACCGGTTCCTTACTACAGTCGCCGGAAGCAGGAAGCTTCCCCACCAATTTTCCACCTCGACCAGTTGGAGCAGGAGGATTTGCCCGACCGGCGCCTCTTCCACCGCCGTCGCCTCTTCCACTGCCGACGCCTCTTCCACACCCGGCGCCTTTTCCACCGCCGGCGTTGCCTTTTCCAACGGTGGTGCCAGTAGAGCGGCCTCGTCCTCCTCTTGTTTGAGGCATAATTAACTATAAAATCGAGATAGAAAGAGTGAAGAGAATCGGTAGAGATTTGAAAGAGACGAATCGAAGAGATTTATTCAATCTCGGTTCGATTCAAAGAGGGGAATCGATTGGAGAGTGTAAGAAAAAGGAGAATCGATAGATTGAGTGAAGAAAGGAGGAGAATCGATAGAGATTAAAGAAGGAATCGAAGAAATTTGTTCATCTTTCGCCTGCGAAAGAGATTTGGGGATTGAAATGATTTTTTTTAGGGTTTTCGACAGAAATGATTTGGGAATTTTTTTTAACAAAGTTATATTAGCAGGGTGTCACAAATTCGTCTCAAATGCGTCGCAAATTAATTGGGTTTGGCACGAAATTAGCCCGCCTAAAAACCCATATTTGACCCATTAGCCCGCCAAAGAAAAATTGAGCGGGAAAGAAGCCCACTTTCATAGGAGTAACAAATTAGTCACAAATTGATGACTGATTTGTGACGAACTTTGGGTAGTAGGAAATGAATCCCTAAACCCTAAACATTTTAACAACCAAGTTTGACCCATTATCATTTCAAATCAATTACAAATGCATTTCTTGAATGATCGGATGTTTATATCCATCACATTAGTCGAATTCAACTTACTCTATATAAAACATAAAACTTATCAAATAATGGATTAAACATCAATGTTATTCATACTAGTTATATTTATGCTAGGAAATTTAGAAAATGAATTTGGATTTTCCCACTCTTAAAATATTTTCCTTATAAATCTTATTGTTTACAGAGAGATTGTTAATACGGAAATAAATAATATGCACTTAGAATGTATTCTTTCTTTTGCAAAAAGATTATAAATAGTTGCGAATTAGTCATAAATTAGTCACAATTGATACTCGACGTCGTAAAGTAGTCACAAAAAAGTAGAAAATTACTGACTAATTTGTGACGGATTTTAAAGTAGTGCAATCACATTTCTCTAAACCACGAAGATGTCACAAATGAGTAGGTAATTGCTGACTAATTTGTGACGGATTTTAAAGTAGTGGCCATCACATTTCTCTATATCACGAAGTGTCACAAATTAGTAGGAAATTGCCGACCAATTTGTGACGGATTTTAAACTAGTGGCCATCATTTCTCTAAACCACGAAGTGTCACAAATATGTCACAAATCAGTCAGAAAATAATTAAAAAAGCAATGCACCTTTCGTGTATCGATCCTGTGACCGGAGGATCTATTGGAGAGTGTAAGTATTAGTGTGACCATTGGGCTATTGTAACCATTCGAATAACTTCTCCACATTTTTTGTATATATATTTTTATATCTGTCGGATTGAGAAATAAAAATAAGAATCCGGCAAATAGATTACACAGTTACTGTCTCAAACATTATTAGTATGAATTCCCAGAAATAAAACACAGAGTAATTAAATATAAAATCGAAGATCAATCTAGTACAATAAACATAATACAAAATATTTGAAAAATTACATATTTCAAATATCATCTTCATCCTCTGAAGATGATAAATTACACTGAAACTCATCTTCTGGGTCACCATCTGCAATCTCCAAATCGATGTCTTCCATTGGTTGTCTTCCATCAACTAAACTCTCGACATTGATTTCCTCTACCAAAGACGTCATTGCCTCATCCTCCGTTTGTTGCAAAATGACTAGGTCTTTCTCGTTGTAGTTTCCTTGAACACGATTACGTGGATTTACTTTCATAACGGATAACCAAACGTGTCGAGGGCGTTCCGTATTTAGGTACGGAAGAAAACAAACTTGATCAGCTTGAGAACCTGTCACGAATAATTTTGAATTTTTAATAGTACAAACATATAAAGGATAATTTAAAGGGATATGAAATTCACACCTAATATGAATGGTTCGTAATTACGATATTTTCCAGAAGAGAGCACGTCCACAACACCTAAATCGCTCTTTCGAGTCCCTTTGCCGAGCGTAGGGTCATACCATTTACAATAAAAAAGTATGATCTTCAAATTCACAATTCCGGGATATTGTAACTCCATAATTTTCAAGACGGTCCCATAGAAATCCTCCTCCTCACATGCTTCTGAATAATTTTGGCCTCTAGCACATACACCATAATTCATTGTTTTCCTGTGCTAGCCATAATCCCTTGTATGAAACAAATATCCCCTTGAAAAATATTTAGGCCACATCTTTGCCTTATATTCGGGACCTTCCACTATATCGTGAACCCACATTGGGAAATTTTGGTAACTTTTAGTCGCATCCACCTGCATAATGTGAAATAATTCATTTTATTAACTTTTCAATTATTAATAAATCAGTCACAGGATTACATACATATTCCTTGATCTTGGTCGCAAATTCATCATCTCTTTTTGCTATGACCTCATCATCAGATAGTTCTGGATTATCAGCTCGAATAAGTGTGTCCACCATGCTAATATACCAACACAAGACTATCACTCAAAGATGAAAAATATATCAAATTATTATAATTTTTTAGGAATTAATCATAATTACCTTTCAAACTTCCGAAAATACTCACAATTCCGCATCACATATGAATGTGCGCACTTATAATCTTGCTCTAATAACCATTCTTGAGTACATTTGCCACTTGGACGACCTACTTCAGTAAATATATTTGGTACCTCCACATTGTACATGGGTACTTCACCTTCATCATACCGACTAGTCCTGCGTATCATCCATCTCATTAGTATGATGTCATGGTATATATATAGCATAACAAACATATTAAGGTACCACAATTAATATTACCTTCTTCGGATAGCAGTAGACATTTGTGATGCAAAGTAGTGTTGGGAGAAAAATGATATCTCGTCGTTCATGTAAGATTGAAAAATTGATCCTGCTGGATATCTTTTGTTCTTCGCCATGCCTTTCAAATGCTTAAAGAATCTCTCAAATGGATACATCCACCTATACTGCACAGGACCGCCAAGCTCAGCCTCATACGGCAAGTGAATAGGTAGGTGCTCCATCACATCAAAGAAAGAAGGTGGAAAGATTTTTTTCCAAATTACACATAATTAGCACAATGTTATCCTTCAAAAGTAGAAGGCGGCTTTGATCCAATGATCTGCTGCTTAGATCACGGAAAAATGCTCCAATCCCTAAGAAACATCGTTATTAGTCATGAATAATTAAATTTATTTTATACCAACATAATTAAGGACATATTCATTAAATTTATTAAATTTCAAACGTAAATATACCTGATAATGCTTGGTGCACGTTACGCGGGAGAAGCTCTGCAAATACAAACGGAAGTAACCGCTCCATAAAAACATGGCAGCCGTGACTTTTCATTCCTGAAAACTTCCCACCACTGATGTCTGCACAACTTGCTAAATCTGCAACATAACCGTCGGGAAATCTAACTTCATTTTTCACCCAATGTAGTAAGGCATCTTTTGCTTTTGAAGTCAATCTCCAAATAGGAAATGGAACATTCCCACGACCATCGATATGTATTTCCTTTCGATCACAAAATCTCTCGATATCTAACCTTGACTTGATTGTGTCTTTTGATTTGTCTTTAACATTCATAACAGTATACATGATGTTATCAAAAAAGTTTTTCTCGATATGCATCACATCAAGGTTGTGCCGTAGAGTCAGATCGGTCCAGTACGGCAGCTCCCAAAAAATATTTTTTTGTGCCAGTTATGCCAATCTCCATAACCGCCAGGTTTTTTGTTATGTCCGTTTCCACCGCATTCTGATGTTTTTGCTGCCCCGACATTCGTTATACGCTGATATACTTGTTCACCCGTCAACGATGCTGGTGGATAGTCATCAATTGCGTTCTTTCCTTTTATAAAATTAACTTTATTCTTCCGTAACGGATGATTATACGGCAAAAATCTTCTATGACAGTCGAACCAACATGTCTTCCTACCAGCCGGTAAATAGAAAGAATTTGTATCTCCCATACAAATTGGACATGATAATGTTCCATGTGTCATCCATCCCGATAACATACCATACGCGGAAAAATCACTTATAGTCCACAAAAGAACAACTTTCATGTTGAATTTTTGATTTAACGACACATCATATGCCTCAACTCCGTGATTCCATAAGTCCTTTAACTCCTCGGTCAGTGGTTGGAGAAACACATCAAGACTTGCTCGTGGATGATTTGGTCCTGAATTCAAAACCGTAAGAAACAAATACTCGCTTCTCATGGCCATTTTCGGAGGTAAGTTGTAGGGTGTCATGATTACCGGCCACAACGAATGGTTTTTTGACATACCAAAAGGATTAAAACCATCTGTACATAATCCCAAATAAACGTTTCGTGTCTCCTCTGCAAATCTCGGATGCATTATATTGAAATTTTTCCACTCAGCCGCATCAGATGGATGACACATTACTCCGTCATTTGACTCGTGCTCAGCATGCCATCTCATCGACGCTGCAGTCTTCTCTGATTGGTACAACCTCTTTAATCTATCACTGATGGGTAGATACCACATCTTACTGACCGGTATTTTTTTTCTCCCTCCACTAACCTGATATCTTGCTTTTCCACAAAACCTACAATGCTCCAACTTCTCATCATCTTTCCAGAAGAGCATACAATTATCTACACATACATCATATGTATGGTACGGTAATCCAAGCTTTCGCATCAACGTTTCCGTCTCGTAGTAAGAACTGGTTGCTTGATTAGGCTGAGGTAGATACTCTGTAAGCAATTCCGCCAATGAATCCATGCATGATTCAGCCAAATTATGGCCAGCCTTGATGTTCATCATCTGCGATGCTAATGATAATTGGGAATGTCCATCCTGACAACCATCATACAATGGCGTATTTGCAGAATCTAACATGTCATAAAACTGTTTAGCCTCGTGGGTAGGTTCTTCATAAACTTGATCATTTCCACTATGAACATGTTCATCTTGATAATCATTAAATGGCGCAGAACCATGGAATGCATCATGAACCATCCCACCATAAACATTTCCGCCATCGTAATTTATTTCTTGATTACCGCTACTAAAATCAGCATTCCCGCCATCGTAATGGCTAGTTCCTACCCCAACTACATCGTAATCTTCACCATGTACGGTCCATACATAATAATCTTCCATAAAACCATAACTATGCAAATGCCCCAAAACGATTCTAGCTGGCTTTAAACGCTTAGAAATTTTACATTTCGCACAAGGACAGTATAATTTACCTCCACTGCTTATGGCTAAGTCTTGGCTTGTTGCAAAATTCATGAAATGCTCGACTCCCACCAAAAATTCGTCAGATAGATTATTTGTGCGCGGGTCGATCCGATTATACATCCACCCTCTAGAAGAATTCCACATATTTTTTTCCAATTTTTTTTCTCTTTTTTTTTTCTTTTTTTTTCCTCTTTTTTTATTTTTTTCTGTAACAAAACTTGTGAATAAGTATGGGGGAGGCTAGAGGTTATATAGAAGAAATTTTGCCTCTACTTTATGACGCTCAAGGAACTAGTCACAAATTTGTGACTCTTTTGTCATTCTTTTGTGACTACCTTCAATAGCAACCAACTTTATTAATATCTTGCCGACATGCTACCCGACAAAGCTACCGACATGCTAACCGACAAAGCTACCGACATGATAATTTGTGACGAATTTGCGACTTTTTATAGACGTCCTTATGGAGTCACAAATCGATCATAAATTTGTGACTTCTTTGCCACTATATTTACCCACTCTGAATGTGGTCACAAATCAGTCGTATTGTGTGACTAATTTGTGACGAATATCTATCTCTCCAGCAAGAGTCGCTATGTAGTCGCTAATAGGTGACTAGTGTACGACTGATTTGTGGAGTCGCAAATATGTGACTATTTTACGTCTCCTTTTATCGTTGTCACTTATAAGTCGCATATCAATCACAAATCAGTCGCAAATTTAGTGACTATAATAACAGTCACAAAAAGTAGTCACAAACAAACTGTTTTCTTGTAGTGATAGTTACGATTGAAGAATTTTGATTTATGACAACGAGATAAGACAAAATGATTGAGAGTTGGTTTTGTGGATCACCAGAGAAAGAGGCGAGATCAATTATGGTGTTTAATTGTGTCAGACGAATAAGAAAAAGAAGAAGAAATGATTGAAGGAGAAGATGAAGAGAAGAAGAAAAAAGTTGATAGAAGAAAAAAATGATTTAGAGTGTTTTTTTTTCATTAAAAATAAAAACGAAAAATCGAGACATGATATTGTTAATTACTATATTTTGATTTATTATATATTAAATAATAAATGAGATGTTAATTAGGTAATATAAAGTCTAATTTCTCTTTAAATTGTTAACGTTGCTGCACATCAGCCCAAAATTTTTTTTTTGTCTTTCAAAATATAGGGAACAGATGAAGAATGAATAAGAGAAAAATTACACTGTGGTTCTGGGTGGTAGGTTAAAGCTGGTCAAATTATCCGTTAAATTATATCCGATTCGGTATTCGTTTCGATCCAATCAGAAAAATTTGGATATCCGTTTTGAATTAAAGCAAAGCAATTAGTCAAATTTAGTATCCGTCTAAACCAAAACAAATCACAAATACTAATTTTAAAAATCTGAATATCCGATCCAATCTATATTACTTATATTATATGATAGATTTATAACGTATATTTATATTTTTTAATTTTTAAATATATTTGGCGAATATATTTATAATAAAAATTGATAGATATTTACCATTTTAATCTTACATTTTTTATTTTTTAAACAATTTATTGAATAAAATTAGACACATTTTTATTGATTAATTAGTTTAAATCTTATATTAACTTTTTTTTTGAAAAAAACTATTACGGTGTTTTTAAATTTTTTGTGTTTAAAACATATATCCGCGAATATCCAATATCCACAAATATCCAGAAATCCACAAATATCCCGAAAAAAATTCAGATATCTGTCATCCCGGATATCTGAAATTTTTCGAAGCAAAACAAATCGGAAAATTAGATATCCATAAAAAAACAAATCGAATCACAAATGCTGCATTTTTTCCGGGTATCCGATCCGCGCCTAGGCCTACTGGGTGGAAAAAAAAATCATTTAACCATTTACAAATGGATTTTATACATTAAAAACAAAATCTAAAACTACTAAATCAACTACGGCAGCGATGAAACTGAAGGACGACGATCTTGCCTTTCTCCTTCTACATTTCTTGGGGCTGGACCAAACATGCTCAAGAACACCTACATCATACATTCGAACCATTAATATTTACGACAACAACAACAAAACTAACATGAGCGAATGTTCAAATGATCATGACTTACCGGTAAGAACACAAGGCCGTGCAAGAAACCGAGAAGGACCAGTGCCAGATACATCTTAAAATAGTAGACCTGTCGAAAACAAAACAAATTCAACCATTTAGCCCCAACTGTGAAAATGTAAGGAGGAAAAAAAAGGCTACAAAAAATGAAAAGCACATACCACAAATACTTCTGATCTTGAGAAGCCGAGCACAATCACCCCAACTAGTTTCGTCAATGTAATTCCACTGCCGACAATTCATGATACATATATTAGAATATTTAAAATCATAACGGAACATGTGATACTTACGAGTTTGGTTCATATTCTAATCACAAAATTCTTCCGCTAGTGGTTTTTCAGATTTCTGATATATAGGATGGACTTGTTGCTGAGATTCATCTCGGGAATTATTGCTTGGGATGTTTTCCGGGTTTATCAGCTTATACCAATGGAAACATGTTCCTCTTTTTTTGTTCTAATGCTCGAAACGAAACATCCACAGCCACCAATAATTTCAGCATCGCACTTTAAAGTTCATAAGTCGGGATGAAGAAAAATACCTGAAAACTGAAGCTCCCATCCCACCCAACGCCTCTTTCATCCGTTGGTTTCTGTCCCCAGCGCTTATCTGACCATTTAGAAAGATCCCATCAAAACAGAAATAATAGTATAGATAGTATAGTGGTTGTGAATACTGATATATGGGCACTGACCGAAAAAGCATGAGTTATGTGTACACAAAACTCAACCGCTATGCCCACAGACATGATTAGATTTACAACCGACAGTGCATTTAGCTGGATATGAAAGACTGCCATTACTCCCTGGCATGTTTCAAATCAAGCATTCATAGAGTGACCATTAGTAACCTGAGTTTATGAATACAACTATCTATTTTTTTCATGAGAAGAAGAGTGAATTACCAGGAGATCAATAATGATCATTGCAATCACCAGCAAAATAATTGCTGAGCTCCAAAAGCTGAGTTAGAACGCAGACAGTAAAAAAGATTTGGGGAATTCGGTTAACCACATCTTCCTTGTAAAATAAAGTTAACGCAGTGGTTGGAGAGTATATTTCATTGCAAAAGAGCATAAGAGGGATACCTGCATGTGATGATTAAACACACGACAAAGACGGCACCTATATGATGGGATTACTTAAAGTCAGTTCATATGTGAAGTCAATAAGTAAAATCAAAACCTACCAGCTAAGATCAAGGATTTTAAGATTTACGAACCGATAGCTATGGAGAGATTGATTAAAGCAGTTTTCCATATGTCAAGATATTGCTCAAAGAACATATAAAAGACTGAGTATGGATAGATCTCCATCTGAAAGAGAAAAAATTACAAGTTTGCAATTAGATCACTAAGAAAAAACCGAGGCAGAGGACCATGATGATGATGCAATATTGCAACAAGCTTGTTTAAGCAGATTCATACGAGTAAATGGAAGAAAGATCATCTAACGAGATATCTTAAAGTAAAAAAAAAATTTAGCTTCTTTTGATCAAGATAAATGACTTGCATCAATCAATATAATCCAGTAGTATATTTTTTTCACCTTTAAGGAACGAGAAACTTTAGAACTAAACTCTTGAGCAGCTCTCATTGAATTAACATAGTCAACCTGAAACCAAACTCACAGTATAAACAACCACTAAGAGAGACTTAAATCAAATGTGGCAAAGTTGCTCTATATATTATGAGATAGGAAAGTACCTGCTTGTTAAGGGGTGTGTGATAAGTGCGGAACGATGAAGCTTGAATGATACCATTTTCATAGCCTAGTAAGAAAATATAGCATAGATATCGCAGATTTATGTATGAAGACAATGACAGAATGAATGGCTGTAAAATGGGGTAAGAAAGAGGACAGGGCAGGGTGGAAACCTTGCAAATCAACACTACTAGAATAAGCACCATGGCCACCTTTAGCACAATCAGCCGAAGGAAGCGCGTTGAGGAACCAAGGAAGTTTCTCCTTGAATTGAATTGTGGACGGGCGGTCACTACTTAAATCTGCATGACGGAAGCACTGGACGACCAGAATTTTTGTTACGCAAGTCATCATTGCAGATCTTTAAGTGAGTAACAAACGCATAGCAAATAACAATAGTAATTGATTTAATTAGATCATCATGGAGTAAATTACCGTGGTGCAATCTTTGCATACTTCACTTAGACCACAGCTGCCTTGATCAGGAGAGCAACAAGGAGGCTAGAATTGCAACAAAAGTACGAGGTATTCAGCCATCAGTAAGTCATAACTTACTCTACACATCTAGACCATGATATCTTTGACCTCAGAAATAAGATTAACAATATCTACTTTCGCAACAATATCTACTTCAGCATGTTGGTTCATTCAAACTCCACCTATGTGTGTAGATGTTTGTGGGAACACAAACAGAAGTATCTGAACACACAAACAGAAGTATCTGAACACTAAAGCTCAAAGTGAAATGAAAGCATATACCTGATCATCAGGGGGACAAAAGGTCCCATTTGTAAACTTTCGGCAGCAGCCAAATGCCTCGGGAGATAACCACACAAGAAAGTCATCTAGCCACGAAGCAGCTGGCTTAGCTATGTAGCTTAGTTCTGGGGTCAACGAAGCTCTTGCAATCTATGGACAAGAATGAACTTTAGATACTCAAGAAGAACAAGAACGATATCTCTGCTAACAATGTGCCTATTCGATTACACGAAACACAATTTATACCAACAGCTAAAGAAGATGTAGCACTTAATAGTTGCATGTCTTAAATCTTCTGTAAAGCACATAAAAATATTACTTGTTTCGCAAATTGACTTTGGAACAATTTTAAAATGATAGCTGTAGGTACTAAAGTCAATTCCAAGTTATATGCAGACTGTTTTATCAAATCATTAAATTAAATTGTAAACATCTTCAAATAAATACGATTGGAATGTGTGAAAATGTGGATAGTGAGACTATCCCCAATGTAGAAGAATATATATATAGATAGTGGAAGAGCCATGGTTCAAAGACAGCTAAAAATTATATAATGAGGAGAAATTAAAAATAAGTGCAGACAAGCTATATACCTCATTTAAAAGAGAATCAGAATCACACTTGCTAATGGAACAAAGTTGATTTGTCTGTCTTGACTCTGAGCTGAGACATGAGGCAAATAGAGTTTTAATAATACGTTGAATCAAATGATTTCGGTCAAACTCTTATAGCTAAGAACCAGAACGTGTGATACCTGTAGTTATAATTCTTCAGAACAAAGTATAAAGGTGGACCAATTCGAAGATATGTCGAAATGTTGTTGAAGTAACCCTAAATGAAAAAGGTCACTTATTAGATATCCTCGATGTGTTATTTACATTGATAAGAGCAATGTAAACCTGAAGATACGAGTCCTGAGGAAGGACAATCTGTTGCTCCAAACCAGGCTCAATCCGGGTGGACAATGCCTACATGGTCCACAAACACGATGAATAAGACATGATAGTTTCAACGGCTAGATGAACAATATCGCATTCCTCTTATGATTAGAAAATTTATCAACTTACAATTCCAGCCATTGCTAAGCCAAAGAAGAAGGCAATAACCAATATTTTGACTGCCCAATGGCTAAGAATGGGTGCATGGACTTCCTGAAAGTGTAGAGTGAAGCATAAGAATTTCATAGAATAAAAAATTGCCTAAACAAAAAGTTACATGTAAGGGATAAGGTAAACTGTATTAGCTAAATTATGTAGAACTGAAAACCATGTCCCAAGGTATAATAAGTTGATTTATTAAATACCTTCATATATCGAGTCAGAAGGCCAGCTTTTCTCTGACCAACACCTGAAAGTGATAGGACAACGTCAATGAAAATTTGATTTCACAAAACTCTATAATGAATTACGGAAACGTAATAAAAATCCAAATGTGGTATTACCTTTGTCAGCACTATCTGATGATTGCGATGTCCTAATACATGGGAAGCAATCAACCCGCTTATCCTCTGTCCGTTGGAAGTCAAAAACTATCAAAGCAACAAAAGCAGTAACCTGGAGAAGAAAGTCCAAAAGGACAGCCAATGCTGCAAGCAAGATGCATAAAATCGTTAAAAGCCAGAAGCACGATAATGCACGGATCCAAACTGAATACCAAAAGATATTACTAACCCGCAAACATGGAGAACACACGAACAGCTGGCATTTTAATAAAAGCACCAACAGCAAAAGCTAAAATCTCGGCTAAACTTGCAAGAGTAATTGATGGTCCAACTTCCATAAGGGCATTGCTTATTCGTGTTTCCAAGGGTAGCTCTTGCTCTTGCCTCTTGACAGCATGAACCAGTATGCACATATTATCAACACCAACCTGTCAAATAATATTTCATGTAGATGTAAGGATAATTAAAAAACAAATTTATGATAACTAGCCACAAACTCAGCTACAAATTGTAGTTGCAAGCAATGTTAGAACCAGACACGACTTACAGCCAAAACAAGAAAAGGTATAACTTCCATTATGATTAGAGTCGACTTCATCCCAACGGCACTGAAAAATCCAACTGAGCCGAGGACAGATAGCATGACAAGTATAACACCAGATAGACCAAGCAGAACCTGAATTTAAGAAGGTTACAAATCAGAACGAAGCATAAGGAGATATATCCTTTGAAAGTAACTGCATTAAAAGTATCAGAGTAAGACTATTATTCATAGATTCTAACCATGAAAAAGTACCATACCTTAGATGTAATGTAAAAGGAATTCAAGCGAGGTGCATCACCAAGTGTGAGTGATATATAGGCAAACATGACAAGATAACTTATCTGAAGCAAAGAAAACAGAACAAATAAGAATCAAAAGATGGCATAAATAAGAAGATAAAATTGGACCATATAAACTTCAAGGTATCAGAAAAAGGAAACGCACAGCTATGGTTATGACATCTGCTGTGCTTTCTCTTTTCAGTTCTTCTTCAATAGAGCTTTCCGAAGAGAAAGAAAGAGTTAAATTTTTCGATTTAACCATTGGCAACAATTCATCCTGTCATAGAAAAATTACTAACATAAATGAAGGAACATGAACGATAGAATCAAATAAATAGGTAAAAAAACCAATGAAATTAAATAGCATTGAGATATCAATTTTTTCGTATCGAATTCACAACCTTTGCTAGTTGGATAAAGGCTTTCTCCCATGCCACTGCTTTCTCAGTTTTGTTACCTTCGTTGTCAACAGCATTGTCCACAGGATAAGTCACAAGAAAAGCAGAAGCCTGTCTTAAGCAAGTCAATAAGAGAGATATTAGATACTCTTATGAAATGACTTGGTCTTTGTGGTTACTCTAACAAACTGAAGAGTACTACCTCACTAAAACTGTTTCCTGCGAAACCTCCCAATGCAGTAGTTGGATCAAGGGGACCCTTAAATGCACTCAAACATGATTCTGTCGAGGTAAAATGCTGAAAAAACGTGGTGAGCATATTAAAAATGGTTAATATCTGGAAAAAGTTGACATCAAGATGGATATATGAAAATGGAACAAAATAGACTAGAAATGTGGAATGCAGGTATGAATCTGTTAACCGTAAAAATAGATGAAATAGTACATAAATTCACAGGGTACCTCAAAGCAATATTTGACATGATCGACGCCTCCATAGTCTTCATAATTTCCTGGTTTCATCTTAAAATACTGCCTCGAGAATCAATAGATACATTAGGGCTACTGGTCTGTTGAGGTAAAGCTAAACTCCAATACTTTAAAAAGGAAAAAGAGTGCAACCTGCAGAACACTCTGTGTGGCACAATCCTCTCCAAGGGGTTTCATACAAATGTCTGTTAGAGAAACCATTGAACCTGAGTGATTTGCTCGCAGTCCGTCAACCTACAATATTAAACAGTTTTTTACATGTCCAGCACATGAAAACATTATAAGGGTGATCAAATGGATATGAAAACTGTGGAAATAGAAAACAAAAAAGCAGGTACCTTCTTTTGTATGTCAAAAAGTAACTTAATATTGTCATCTGTCAAAATTTCTGGCGCCTTTTCGTTATGAGATTTTGGAATCGTTGCTACTATTAGCTGCATAAATTTCAATAATATACCACTGAAAAGACAAGCTTGAATGCGTAATCCCTTTTTCAAAAACAAATGCTGCAGAACAAAGGGCCACAAGAAATTTTAATAAGAAAGGGACAAGTTGATTGAACTATGAACCTGTTCGATTCTGTAGAAAGGAGCAAGATGAGTATCAAAGAATTGTTTCTCTTCAGCAGCTCTGCTCCCTGGTCCTACCCATAGCTGCAACATACAGTAAGATAACAATTTATATGAAAATTAACCAAAAAGGTTATTAAGTTTGCACATAGCCTAGCACGAAAAAGCAATATTGAGGAGGAAAAAGATTCACATAGCTACCTTATCAGGCCGTGTCTCCACTTTGAATCGGACTAGACCCACACAAAGTAGAAGAACTAGAGAAACTGACAAACCCAAAACGAGAGTTGGATGTCTTGCTACCCAAATCCCATATTTTCTGGAAACAGATAACACGGCAACGTGAACAACCTTATTTTGAAGCTAAGAAGCCAATTGTACGAATGTCAAGTACCCGTAAAAATTGGCCATGCATCCTTGAACTGTCGACAGCTGAGCCCAGTTTCTCTGTGAAGTATTTTGTAGCATCTGAGCAATAAGCATCCCTATTATTAATAAGCAGCTAAAACTCAAATGACGTAGTGCTGCAAGGCTAAGCACAGATACCTGAGCATGAATAGTGTCTGGTTTTTGGAGGTTAACAGAATTTCGTTCTCCACCAGCTTCTGACAATGGTCTCATTTGGGAACTTTTTCTCTTACCCCTTACTCGGTGAAGGAAACCGCCTCCGAGAAACAGTGAAACCAAGACAATATACATAATGGCTAGTACGAAATCAACACATTTTGCCTGCATGATTGACCAACGAGGACCGTGTTATGCAAGAATTCACAACCGTTGCATTGGTAAACACAAACAGAAAAATCAACATTCACCTCAAGCGATCCAATATTGATTGAGCAAGAGTGTTTTTTGTGAGTAGGAGGTGGTGCTTTGTTAGAGCAGGCAGGTGCAGAAGGGCAATCACCACAAGAACAGCCAAGAGAATCATCACCGCAGGAATAAGTAGATACATTCATAGACCTCATTCCAGATGACAGAGATGGTAATGGCAAAAACGTGATCCCATATGGTGAGCCTGGCACGTTGAGACCAGCTTTCTGGCCAATAAATGCAAACCACTCTGATGACAGAAGACGACGCATCTTAGTTGAATTCCAAGAAAAGAAGAGTCAATATCGAAAACTAAAAAGTCGTATAAGAAGCCTACCCTTAAAATTCTTAGCACCAGCTCCAAGAAATTCCAAAGCACGGCTATTAGAGCTACCAAATTTGACATCCTTGCAGGAATCGAACAAGCCAGCTCCAAAAGCATCAGTTATATAGTACTGAATCCCATCAACGGTAGAATTATTCTTGATCTGCGAAACACATATAACTTGATACTGTATTGAAGAAGAAGAAGAAAGTAGAAAGAACAAAGACGTTACCTTAGCAGTAGAAGTGACGTTGATAAAAAGACTCTGATCCGGAGAGCAGGTAAGCTCACAGAAAAGATTCAGAAAGTTCCTCAAGCATGCTGGACATCCCACAATAAAGGGAATAGCCTGGCAAAGCACCAAAATTCGATTTCGATTTCGATTTCGATTTTGGGAAAAAAGAAAAGATGGTTTGATTTACCTGCTGAACTTGCGAACGTAAAGTATCAAATTGGGTCTCTGTGCAGCAAACGTTGCCCGTGATTGTTGGGCACAAGCTTTGTATCTTTGAAGAAAACAAATCATCGGGCTAGAGGAGGAAGAAGAAGAGAGTTAAAGGGCAACAAAATCAATGGAGCAACAAAACAGATTCATTTCTTGTTTACCTTGACGGAAGGGACATTAGAAGGGCAATTTACTACTTTGCCATCGGTGCGTGCCCCACAGATATCATACATAGCACAAATTCCTGCTGAGTGTTTCTGTGCTTCGACTCCTCTGACAATCAAAACAAGAACAAGACATGAAAGAATCTTCATTTTTGTTCGGCGATCCATTCAATATCATAAGGAAAATGAAAAACGAATTTCCTAACAGAGAATAAAGAGGAATGATCTGTTTCGGATTTTATGGAGAGAGAGAGAGAGAAAGAGTCAAAAGGGTTTTATAGTTAGAGGGGAAAAGGGTGTGTAAGTAAGAAGAACTAAACTAAGAAAAAAGCGTGTTTTTACTTTTTATATATAAATAATTAATACAAAAAAACAGTAACAGTGTGGGAACACACCTCACACTCTCATCATAGCTGCCATTTCGCAGGTTCTATTCACATCCGGCGTGTCAATGTTTTTCTTGACTCTTTTGCCCTTCCTTTCCGTTTGTTTCCACGTGTTTTTTCGCATCATTAACCGGAGGGTGTTTCCGTAATACTTGGAAAACGGTTTCTTTCCCAGATGCAGATAGTACTATAATTACCTAAAATTTGAAACAATTACAAAAATATCATTTTTATTGTGTATATTTACAGAAAATTTATATCCATTTATAAAAATATTACTAATTATGAATTTTTAAAACCTAAATTTTAAAATTATAAACACGAAAAAATATTTTCACCTCAAAACTCTTTAACTCTCAAAACTAAACATAATTAACTCAAACGTAAATAATATAATATGATAAATTTTATTTTCTGAACAAGTGGCATTTTGGAAAAATGGTATTTCTTAAAATTTATCTATTTTTCTAAAAAAAATTTAAAGAATCAAATCGTTTGCAAAACTACTTTATGAATATTTGAGAATTTCTGAAAACATATTCTTTTATATTTAAATGTTCTATCAAAACAATAAATATATAACTTTATTAAAAGTAACCATATACTATTAAACTCCACATGTTGATTCTATAACTTTTCAATACTGATATTACATGAATTTTTTTTCTAGGAAACTATACATATATCAAATTAATGTAATAATCATTTTTCTCAATGATATATGGGGAAATTAACACAAACTACTATACTATATATTTTGATCTTTTGCATATAAACTATAAAAAAATATTAACCAAATAATTATACAACAAAATCAGTGTAATATAACTAAGTTAAACTAAAAAAAAATTCTAAGTTAAACTAAATTTACCAAATATATTTTTTAAACTACTCTACACAAAAAAACAATTATTCATCAAAATTAAACTAGTATAATAAAGATATGAAAATAAATAAACTCAGCAGTAATCATCAGTCACACCATTTTCTCCCTTTACTTTTATTAGATGAAAGCTCGCGCTATACGCGGGTTGTGACTTTAAACGATAACACAATGTTATTTAGAGCTTGTTTATTGGTAAACTTTATTGGGTATCATTAACAATAATTTAAGATTAATTTTATTAGTAGTTTAATCTTTGAGATTCAATTAGATTTTTATGATTTTAGTATGTTTATTGGTGATATTGGATCTAAGGGATTAAAAAATTATATTTTTATAAATAAAATAAATAAATAAAAAATTAAAAAAAAATTAAAAAAAAGAAAGGTAAATTTTCTGGGAGAAGATAACGCGGCGAGGAGAGGACAGGAGAAGGCGAAGAGTGACAGAAGACAGAAATCGGCGACGGAAGACAGAAATCGGCGGACGGCGACGGAAATTGGCGAACGGAAATCGGAAGAGAAAAATCGAGATCTAATTCCATAGCCAAAACCAAAGCCCTCTTCACGACCTCGTGATGGAAAAACGAGACACCTAGTTCTCTGATGCATCTACATGCTTCGTATGTGTCCCCGTTTTCTATGTATTCCTTCAAGATTTCAGAAATCAAAGATTTCAGGAAGAGAAAAATCGATCGTCTGCGAGAGGAGAGAGAAGAGAAAAATCGATGGTGAGTTTTTTTTCCTTAGCCAATAAAAAGATGACACGTGTACTCTTTGATCCGGATCAAAAGGATCAGTGTACTGATCCGGTTCAACAAAAAAACTCTTCCTTTTTATTATAGTTAAATCAAAACAGTGCATGAACCTTAAAAAAACTCAGCGTTAAATATGGTCTTAGGTTCAAGAGTACTAACTTGAAAAATGAAGAATATCGAGTATTCTGATTGTATTAAAATATTAGATGACATTAGAACTTCTCAAGAAAATAAAACAATGGCACCTTTAATGCCTTTAATTGAAGAAAATTATAATCGGATTGTGTGCTTGTACATGGAGAAGATGGTGCTGGAGTCACGGTAGGTAGTCCTGTGCTTTCTGCTGGTAGGTTTAACTTTCACTGAAAACAAATGGAACTTGATCATACTGTTCTGTCGTACTCATTTTTTTTATTTTTAATGTAGAACAATTGTAGTCATGTTGATCCAATAGAACACGAATCACAAACCTCTGTAAGTGAATTTGCATAATGAAAACACTTAGAATCTGAGTTAATTTTCTGCTATGCTCAAGACTCGTGGTAGAGGGAACCAATGATTCTCTATCATACTATTCAACAAAAAAAATCAGAAAAATTAGTCCCTTCTTCTGAAACCTAATTAATACCGACTTTAGTAGTGAAAACAACAAGTTTGTTCACTCTCTGAAGAGTCATGTTCAAAGACTTCATCCATCTTTGGCTCAACCTGGTTCACGTAATAATTTGAGGAAAATACATTAACAACTAAAAATCAAACCAATTTTAATCAAGAGTCCTAAACACAAACGACATTATTGATGTTTATAAGATATTGTACATCATTCAATTCATCACTATAGCCAAGTTAATTAGTGGAAACAACCAAGTTTTTCACCGCTTTTGCTTCTTCTAGAACGTTTTTCTTGTTGCTCAGAATCTTTCTCACAAACTTATTTAAATTAACACCAAAAACAGATATTATATTAGCGAATTTGTGATTCAAATTCCATAAAACATAGTAACAAAGAGTAATACATCAAGGATCTCTGCAATTACAGTACCTAAATTTCTCATTTTGTGTCAATACTTGAATACATCAAATCAGTGGCTAGACAAATATGGTTGCATTTCAAGCAAGAGATGACACCAATCCATTGTGATAATAAGTAAATTACAATCTAATAGTTAAAAGTAAACACGTTGGACGTGAAAATTTATTTTTCCATCAATTCATTAAGTCAATATATTGTCCTCTTTAATCTATAGCATTTTCCAATCAAACAAATAGCAACCAAAACCACAACTAAAAAGTGAATGTCCGGCATTAAATCAGAATTCCACGGTCAAATTATCTATATTAAAAAGTGAACAACCTTGAAGATAATTTTTAGGCGGCCAAGACAAATGAACCACAAAGCTTTAAGAAAACATGATTTTTGTTTGGAACTTCCTGCAAAGAAATCAAGGAATGATAATTTTAAAAACAAATTGGATCCTGAGATATATTGCAACTCGATGAGAGTGACGCAACAATTCGGGATTCGGCACAATTAGTGGACTTTGATGCGGAACAGATGGTTGTGGCATGCCCGACTTTTGAGTGTCATGGACCTCACTATGTTGTTGATGATTCATTGAAAGGGACCAATTTATTTTCATGTTTTGGATGGATATTCTACCCTGACATTATAAAAGACAATATCGTGATGGACGCCAATAATGCATGTAGAAGTTTTTTTCACCCCTATATTCTAAACTAGAAGCACATATTTGGTCCACAAAGTGCATGATTAGTCAACGGAAGACGAGGGTTGATCTCGCGACTGGTTGCTCCGAGTTTGTCAAAATGGTGTCGTAACCATTGGAAGGGTATGCGTTCTCCGTCCACCTACAAGATTTTGCGAATAGTAAGACGACTTTCTTGGATTTCTCTCTATCTCACATCCCACGTCTCAAGAACGCGGAAGCGGATGTATTGACACATAGTGTTAGAGTGTCTACATGATATTGTTTATGTAAACGTTGTACCGCTGGTTTAGCTTATTGAACCGTTTAATTAAGTTACTAAAATTACTGACAAAAAAAAATTAAATAATTTTGAGTTTTTACTAAAATAAAACAACTCTAATCTCTACAGTTAAAAACCTGACAATTATGAAAAAAAATCTAAAGATAAAATCTCAATTATTAAATAGGCCATATTTTCTAAAATTGAAAAATATACCAAGTTTGAAATCATTATCTTTAGGTTATATAATTAGTTGAATAAATATAAAACCAAACAAATCTCATAATTATCCATTTATCATTGTTGGTATCTACTTATCATTAAAATTAAAAACATTTAGCAAGATTTTACACAATTGATGATAAAATCCTTTAATGATAGTGTGATACCAACTTAACATCTTATGTTAATAGATCAACTAAAGTATGATATTTATAGGGTTTTTTTTTGTCAACAACACATTTGAATAAGAAAATAGTTCCTAGATCAATTGTCAAATGTGAAAGAAAATAGTTTAAAAAACAATTATTTTTTTATATATGGTCTTCGTTAAAATTTCTAAACAAATATCTTTAAAGTTCTAACTTCGAAAAATCTATAATATAAAACTTGGCCAGCACTCTCCAGTAGAGGACATGTGGCAAGCTACTTTACTGACATTCGTCCAATTTTTTAACAAAAACACGCTTTGGAAAAAAAAACCTCGTCTCCTCTCTCTCGCGACTCTCCAGAAACCCTGCATCTCCTTCACTTGCTAAGAAATCGAAGACATCAAACTGATCTCGTGTATGACCATAACCGACACTCCAGATATTGTAGCACACACCAGAAAATCTCGCAATCGTTGTTCTTTTGTGATTCAGCGTTGGAATATTGATAATCCTGGGAAACCACATCTTCCAGATTACGAGATCCATCTCAAGGGATTGTGCTCGGAAGCTTCTTGAGAAAACAAATAAATCGCTTCCCCTTTCTCAACGATCCATTACTCGGCGAAGATAAATGTTAAGTTCTCTTTTTTTTTCGAAGAGGAGAAGTTAGGTTTTCTTTCCAACGATTCCTTAAAAAAATTTGCAGAGGTTTTCCGCCGTTTCTCTCCAATCTCTTTGTAACTCAGTCACACATCCGATTCAATTTCCTCCGCATAGGCTTTTGTTTCAAACGCCCGTTCACTTTCGAATACTACCCAATTCAAAAAAATCTCAATGATGAAAGCTGTTTCGCCCAAAGAAATTGAGTCTAAGGAGATTCGGGGAGATGGTTTCTGTAAGTAAATGAACGAAATCGAGTACGGTCTAATTTGGGAAAACAAGTGTTTGATCTCCTACGATCTTTTGTTGTGTGTCATTCTTTGGCGAGGGGATGCTTCTTTGTAAGTCTTCATCTTTATTTCTTGAGCCGTTTTGCTTTTGAATCTGGATATAACCTAATTCAAAGATTGTTATGTACTGATCAAATTTACTTGACTAAAATATATTACTCCTAAGATTATTGCCAACCCTCTCTATAGATATGATACCCAAATGTGTGTCCTCCTGATTATGTATGTCACTTTTATTGGCAGACTTGGCAGATTTAAACTTGTTATGTTGTTAACCTTAAATGTCTGTCGAAATTTTTGCTTCAAATTTTAACATGTTTGCCTCATCTTTTCTTTCATTATGTCCAAAAAAAGAAAAATCATGATACTACAGAGTTTAGAAGAATGATGCTCCAATTAAGGTATATTTAAAACTTTTCTAACTTCCAAATACTTTTTCCCAATCTATAGTCGCAATGAACTACATTATTTCCGCATGTCTTACGTGCCTAGTTTCATTTATGCGCATTCAAATAGATATCCACGTGTCTGACTCTTTTAACCTTTGCATATTCAAAGCAAAACGCTTTGCTAATAAAATCAACAATTCATAATATCAAGAAAAGATGATTCGGGTTTATAGATTTCACTTTCTCTTCCCTTTGTGGTTTTTAAGTATCTATAATGCATGTCATCTTTGTGGTTTTCTTTTCCATATGTACCAATAATCCATGGAAATTTTGAAATCAGATTAAATATCCTCCAGAGAAATAATTAAAATATTTAGTACATTGATTTTTTGGAAAACCATATAGGCATGTCAATACTCGAGAAAAAGTTTGGATAACCAAAAACAAAAAAGAATATAAGAGAAGGAGAGATTTTGTTGGCCTAAACACCTTTCTGTGCTCTTTTCACATCTTTTCGAAGTTAGAGCATGATTAACGGGGATATTTTATAGAGTATCTAACTAATTAAAAAAAATAAAAAAGCAAGAGAGAGACGAATCCAAGGTGAGAAACGTTTCTCACTATTTTGAGACTTTAATGCTATTTGTTCCATTATTATTGGTTGACAGTGTTTTATATTTCCAAAAATAATTAAACTAAATAGAAGTGATTAATATATATATAATATTTAAAAGACTCACTAGCGTCGTGCCGTTAATCATGCTCTTATGTGCACTTCGAACCAATATTTCATATTTAATTACTGTAGAGATTCTTATGATAATTTATCTATGTAAAATACCATTGTACTAGATTTTGCATCCACATTGGTGAAAGTTGGTCAAATAGAAACACTTTTTATGGTCTAAATGGTATCGGTTTAATATAAATATATTTTTTCGTGATTTTTTGCGTAATATGACAGAATAACTTAAAACTTAAATGATAACGGTTAAATCTAGCTGGATTTATTAAAAATTTATTGAACAACAGAAAATAAAATTACACATTTAAACATAAAACATTACAAATTTAACATTTCTCACAATATATACTTGTATATGTTTTTTGAAAAAAGAAATTTTCACATTTCTTCAACTTTCCTCCAAATTTTTCCAATGAAAAAATATTCATCCACGTTCCTTTCAATTCCACAACTATGTTGTCGGTCCAACAGATTTGGATATCCTACAAAAATCTAAAAAATGCCTTTTTTATATGCTTTTAATATCATAAAAAATAGTAATATAAAAAATCAAATTAAAACTTTATTAAACTATTCATAATGTCAAAGATAGTTTGTAAAAAATACAGTAAAATAGAGTTTTAGTTTTGAAATATTTCTTTTTTTTAAAAATTTCCTACAAAATCACTCATTAAACTTACATAGTTGAGCTTTTAACAAATCGATAGCAAAACTAGCCCATTCAATATCTTTTGTGACATGGTAATACCGCAACTAATTCTTTATCAACTTCAACTTCCAAAATTTGTTTCATGCGGTGGTAACCAATACAAAAATGATCAATAATACGCGATAAACAATTCTAGTGATAACAATTTTTCATTTTTTCCAAAAAACTCAAACACCTCAATAGGCTTTCGAACCTCATTTAGAGTTCTAATTTTTCTTCTAGCTATTTTTTTCTAAATTAAAATTTTAACTTATAAAGATAAATTAGTTAAAAAAAAAAATTGTTAAATAAGGCTCCATAAACATAGAGAAAGGCCATACAAATATTTACCATAGTAAAAGAAAAAGTTTACTAAAAACACCCCCAAAATTTGACCCTAAATGGTGACTTCACGTAGTTGTGCTATGAGCCGGATCTGGTAAAGATATAGATGAGTTATAAGTATCAAAGAAACACCAATTACAGAGTATGGATAGTATCTTGCTTTCAGAAAACTAAACCCACATCAACTACCAAGCTACCGGTTGTGGGTAATAAGATAATGTGAGTGGGTGTGCATATGTGTCATTTGTACCTCTCGGCATCTTGCATCATCACTATCATGCATCATCACTATATATTTATTACCATTATTTATAATATTATCTTCTAGAACTTCTGAAGAAAGAAAACAATAAATAGCTAGGAATTATGATATACATATATACGGTTGGTTTCGCTTTCTATTAGAAAATATATTACAACCCCGGATTTCTGGGATATTTTCTTATTCCATTAATTTTTTTTTTCTAATTTATTATTTTATTACAAATTATGAAAAACTGTTACAAAAACGATTTTTCCACAGACAATTTACTCTGACCGACAAACGACACTTTCTACAACATGTTCATGATAGACACCTTCTACCTTCAATGCGTGGAATCACGGCGAATGGCTCTAATTTCACAACGCTCGAGATCTCCTGTAAGTTTGCGTCTATTAATGTGCATGTTTATTAATAAATCACATTAATTGGGAATTGAACCATAAACCTCCGAATGTAGAAGTACTAATGGACCATTGGTCAAATCATTGGGCCATGGAGGCTCCCACTCTCCATGTTTAATTTAAACGAAAATATTAAATAATTCAAATCTTTTTAAATAAAATAATTTACCGATGTCAATTACATTTTAAAAATTATATTAATGTCCATTTGGATACTATATTTTAAACGATAGATCATACAATTTACTTTACTTTATTTTATATAGTAAGGGAGAAAAATTGTAAGCCACTTTTGTGTCTCTCCCACAATTTTCTTAGCATATTTTTTTTTATTTATTTAATAATTCTATATTCATTATTAAACACATTTCATTCCAAGTAGTTTAATCTAATTTATTTTAATCTCAATTGCCAAACACATTAGAATACTTATAAACTTACCTAAAGCAATTATTTAAAGATTTTAATATTAAATCTTACCATTAAAGTTATATAAAAAATAATATATATTTTGACAAAAAGTATAATTTAAAAATCTTGATTTAGTTTTATGACCAATTAATTAAATCTAAATTTATATTTTTAAAACTATGTTATTATCCTTATAATTACCAGAAACCTATAAGATTTCAATTTATATTTGTAATCTTCCATTTTGTATATTTGAGACATAAACTATATCTTTGAAAATTATGATATTAAGTAAATACATTTTTATTAATAAGTGATAAATATTGACTAAAAAATTAAAAACTTGTTGTTTACAATTATTTCACAGATAGATACAATTATATACAAAATAATAAAAAATTTTATATATATATATAAAGCGGGTTTTGGATTTCTACTAGGATACCACATAAAACAGTTTATGACCAATTAATTCAATCCGAATTTGTATTTTAAAAAATATATTATTACTCTTACAATTATCTAAAACCTATAAGATTCAATTTATATTTGCAATCTTTCATTTTGTAAATTTAAGTCATAAATTGTATCTTTGAAGATTATGATATTAATAAATACATTTTATTAATAAAAGATATATATTAACTAAAAAATTTAAAATCTATTGTTCACAATTATTTTACATGTGGAAAATTTTCTATACAAATTTTATTTAGATCCCCTATATATTATTTGGAAATAAATTTTTCAAAAAAATTTATTTCTCTTAATCATATTCACTCTGCCAAAAATTATTGTCACACGTCAATATCTAAATGTGACATAACAAAACTCATCAAACATTTAACCCATTAAAGATGTTTAAATTTTTCTTCAATTTATTCCATTAATTAGCCTACTAATCAAGCTAACTTATAATATATCCATGAAAATTATACCTAGTCCAGTAATAGTGTTTAAATTTTTATTGTATATAACCCACTAATTAGCTTACTAATTAAGCTAAACTATATCCACGAAAATTATACATACTCCATTATATATAGGAGATGATGCTAACAACCATTTACTTTCTTCACATCTCAACACATTAATTTTTTAAAAATAATTTTCCTCTACGATTATGATAATATCGTTGATATAAATAATTCTAAAGTATAAATGGGGATTTCCACTGAAGATAGAAAGCAGTTCTTTTTTCATTTGATGTAATTTCCTCCATTTGATTGTATCTAAAGAATTTTGTTTATGGTTATACGCACAAGATATCATGGTTCAAGTGCAAGATAAGATGACAAAATTTTAAATCTTTGCCTACCTAATGAACATGTACGTTATACTATTATCATGTTTTTCAAACGCCCTTGTTTATATTTTCGTGTAATTTTGGTTTTTATATTATGGGTTAATTAATCTTTTATTTTATTAATATCATTTCAAAGATCAATAACCCAAACAACTTCTTAAAAAATATGGTAAAATCTGAAAATATATAATGGTTCTTGACACTAAACCCTATAGCAATCCCAATGTAAAGATAATTTTAGCATAAAATGGAAAAGTAACTAAAATACTAAATAAATGGAAATGTAGAATGACTCTTGACACTAAAAACTGTACATATTTTTACATGCCCTTTTCACTTGTCCCGATGTGGGCATTCGGCTGAGACCATTAATCACGCCCTTTTCACTTGTCCGTCAACATTGCAATGCTGGAGTTTGCCGCACCTTCAGGCTAAATCATTTTCGGCTAATAGCATTGGAACGAACATGGACTATCTCTTGTCTAGAAAACAAAACCGAGATATATCAGAGGAATTCACTCGATCATATCCATGGATCATGTGGTACATATGGAAAGCTTGGAATGATAAATTGTTTGATAATGTGCAGCGTACGCCTCTAGAGATACTTGATATAGCCCAAAAGGAGGCAAAGAAGTGGTTCGATGCAAATGAAAAGGACGAGGAGGGACAGTTACACCTTCGGTGGAATCGCTGCCACCATCTTTGCTAGCACCGTTTCAGTGTTACATTGACGGATCCTAGAAATAAGGTGGTTACACATGCCGATTGGGTTGGGTACTTGAGCTATAAGATGGTTCTACGGACCTTATAGGAATCCATGGGATTAACCAAACTATATCCCTTCCCCATGCAAAAGTTTTGAGTCTTCTATGTGCATTGTGGAGTCTAAGATGGAAACAACGGTACTGTACTTTGTTCGTCATAAATTCGAAGGAACTCACTATGATGACCGCAAACCCAGAGGAATGGCCACAATTTCAAATGGAGATGCAAGAACTGACCAAACTAAGGAACTCGGTTCCAGAATTTGAGTTGGTTCATCACCCATGAGAAAGGAATGTAAAGCTTATATGATTTTCCTTTTATTGGCACTTCTATTCCATTTTTGTTCATAGATACAAAACATTTATTCATTTAATGAAATGTAGAAATGTGATGTGACCAAAAATCAAGACCACAATAGCTAACCCCCTGAATTGATCTCTCTACCGACTGAGCCAGGAACCACTTGTTAGAGTTCTCTATGATCTTTTCAATAGAATCAAGACCATAGTAGCTAACCCCTTTGAAGATGAGCTTATTCCAGTTTTTCCACAACATCCAAAATATCCAAAGGAAGGCCCTAGTAATCTCAGGAGGGATTCTGGCATTTTTTGCTTAAAGAGAAAACAGAGTAGAGGTTCTCATACACTGAAGCCCGATCAGAACCATTAGGCGGAGAAGGGAAGTTAGACTGAGCCCAAATTTGTATCGCTACCGAGCATGTGAAGAGCACATGGTTTGTAGATTCACCTTCATTCCTACACCTTTGGCATCTAGAGTCTACTAACATTCCTCTTTCTGCAATATTGTCAGCCACTGGTATTGCTGCTCCACTAAGAACTTTCCAAATAAAGCTTTTTACTCTTTGGTGAAGTTTTCAAATTACATACAATATCCTTGAGAGGATTGATGGAGGGAAGCATTCTTACATCTCTGAAAATTTTATTATTAATGGATTGACTAGCTAGCCAATACCCCAGTTTCACTGAGTAATCACCACTCTTTTTATACTTCCAAGCCCAATAATCAGGAGAGCTAACCACCGGATGAATCTTCAAAATCATATTAATGTCCTTTTGAAAGAAAAGGTTAGAGAGTTTTCCTCTATCCCAGGTTCTAGAGGCTTGGCTGATCAGGCTACCTACTATGGAGGCAATGTCAACCATAATGTTTTTCATCAGAGGAGCTCTAGCTTTTTTTTTTGTCAACATGATAATAAACTAATTTAACACGGCTCGGTTCTCTAAGACGGTTGTGATGAGTTTACATAGAAAATATCAGATCTAGCTACTCGGGCACCATTCGCAAGCCTATCGGCTTTAGAGTTGAGGGTGCGTGGGATATGGGATAGTGAGAAGAAAGAGAATTTCTCCTTGAGCTTCAATAATTCTTCCATGTGGACTTCAAACGCCGGCCACTCCAGCGGTGTAGACACCATCTTCACCAATTCCGAGCAGTCTGTTGTGAAAGCTACCTTTGTCTGTTGCATATCGAGCAAGCATTGCATTGCCCATCTTAGAGCTTCAACCTCTGCGTGTAGTGGGGAAAGGCTTCGTCAGATATTATTGGCTCCCATGACACCTGACATTTATTTGTGAAAAACATACCAGCCGAGACCTGATAATTATCTGTCTCCTTCCAAGAACCATCTACATAGCATTTCAGCCCTGAGTATTCCGGTTGTCCCCCTAATTACCCGTCATCGGGCCTTGCAATTTGGGATTCCTCTTCTTAAGCTTTCTCCCAACCTGCTGCCTCTATTTCCGTATCCCGCAAAACAATATTTGGTTCTAGATCCAAACATTGAAAAACTTTTTCATTCCGCGCACATGATCCATGGAAATCGTTGATCCTAATATCCAAGAGCCATTCGCCAAAACAAATAATCAATATTTGTAAAAACGAAGAAAACCGAAAAAATAGCGGTAGGCATAGGGATGTTGGAGAGTGCCCAGGTTTGAAGCGCGGGAGGGCATTCAAAAATGGAATGGTTAATAGTTTCATCGATTCCACAATGGGTACACTGTGTATCACATCTGATTCCTCTAGATTTTAGACTTACACTAGCCGATAAGCAGCCCGTTACTACTTACCATATAAATGCTTCAGCTTTGCATGGACACTGAATCTTCCATGATTGCACCTGCAAAGGTTGCACATATGGTCCAAACATTAGGGATCCAAGGGGAAGTCCAGACCCACAATGACCAACCATTTCCAACTTTTTTAACATGTAAGATACTTCTCCAGGAAAATGATGGTCAAGTACCAATCAGTGCTTGCAAAGGCATTCCATCAGGGTAATATCTGCTTTTCAGGAATTGAGACATAAGACAATTGTGATATTGGATGAGCCTCCAAGCATGCTTGGCCAGAAGAGCTTGATTGAAAGTTTTTATGTCTTTAAACCCAAGACCACCATCCTGTTTTGGAATACATAGTTTATTCCAACCAATTCAGTGTATCTTTTACTTGTTTTCCATTGTGTTCCACCAGAATGCAGACATAGCACTTCTTAGCTTCTTACAGGTTGTTTTTGGAAGATGGAAACAAGACATCGCATACACTGGGAGGGTCATTGCAACTACTTTGGCGAGTATTTCTTTTCCAGCTAGGGACATGCATCTGGCATACCAACCTAACAATCGAGTTTTCATCTTGATATGATCCTGGCCAGCAACCGCGAGGTTCGGGACGACGCAAGTGCAATGGATCTTTCACAAGGACCAATCACGAGGACCAAAGCAAAGGAACTCATAAAAGCGATTCAAAGGATGCTCGAGAAAGCACAAGACGGAGGAAAAGCCAAGACAAGCCGGATCGTGACGTTCATGCACGCGGAGGAAAAAGATCAAGGAAATGTCTAAGTGACAAGTGCCTAGTTTGTACTCTTTTTCCCATGTTCGGTTTTGTCCCAATGGGTTTTCCGAACATGGTTTTTAACGAGGCAAGCTAGGTTACTTACCCCTTTCACTTAGTAATTTTCCTTGGTTTTTACGTGGGCCTTTTTCACCCTTTTTCAAGCCCATTTTCGCCAAGCCCATTTCAAATCCATGAAGCCCATCAAGCCCATCATCATCACGTTTTTGATAAGAACTTTCAAGTCAAAGTTCCTTTTTCCAAAGCCATTGCATGCATTTGCATTTATTAGTCAAACCGAATTTATTGTTGTGTTATTTCCAAGAGAGTGTGCATGTACACTTCTCTTGGCCTATATATTGTGCACGTCCTTCTCATAATAAGATCAACCAAGTATTAAGTAAAATCAAACTCTCTCTTTTCTAGTTGTGTTCACTACCGTTGGTGGAATCCGACAACCCTTTCTCTTAGAAGCGATTCTAGAGAAGATCCTGTTTTCTCACGGTGGGTATCCGAGGAAGAAGACAGTCTATCCTTCACTCAATCCATCCATAGGTTGTGTGATTTTATCATCATCACCATCGATCGTTCATCACCATCCATTCTCATCCGACCCGTTCCCCGTTTAAGACTCGACTCCGCATCAAAGTTCCGGTCCATCGATTGGGATCATATCACATCTTGTCCTGAATGTAATCCAACATATCTACTTTAGAGACACTAAAGCACTCTAGCAGGCCTAGATATGTTCCTGCACCTCCTTTATTATAGATTCCTACAATGTCCTGTCTCTTGACTCTTGTTTCCTACTCCACATTGTTGCCAAATGTAATGGAAGATTTAGAGAAGTTAATGACTTAATCTATTACTCCACCATAGGCGTTAAGAATCTGTTAGAATTTTGTAACTTGATATTCTTGAGCCTTTGCAGAGGAATAAGCTATCATCTGCGAATAAAAGATGATGAATTGATGGTCTTTGTTGAGAGAATTGGATCCCATTAATACAACCTTCTCTTTCAGCCTTGTTTAGAATGTGTAAGGCCTTCAGTACAGAGCACAAAGATGAAGGGAGATAGAGGGTCTCCTTGTCTCAAGCCTCTCTGTGGAACCACTAGACCGTGTGTTTGGCCATTAATAAGAACAACATATGTAAAGTTGTTACACAAGCCATAATCCAATCAATCCACCTCCGATAAAATCCTAAGGCAATAAGAAGAGCTTCCAGGTAAAACCATTTAACTTTGTCGAAAGCTTTGGACATATCAATCTTGATTGCATATATTCTTTGGAGATGGTTGGGTGCGTTCTTAGGCCATGCACTGCTTCATAAGCTATGATGATGTTATTTGAAATCAGTCTCTTAGATACAAATGGTGGTTGGTTTGGGGACACAATGTCTGGAAGAAGAGGCAGCAATCTTGTCACCAGAATCTTGGAAATGATCTTATACAAGATTGAGCATAAGCTAATAGGTCTCAAGTCAGACATGAGTGGGGAATTACCTTTCTTTGGAATAAGACAAAGTTGAGTGAAATCCATTCTTTAGGAAAATATCCTGTTTCAAAGAAATGCTGAATTTCAGAGGTAATTTGAGGATCAATAATATCCCAATACTTTTGGTAGAAAAGTCCAGTTATCCCATCTGCACTTGGGGTGCTACTAGACTTCACTGCAAAGACTACTCCTTTAATATCTTCTTTTGTGATTGTCCCAATTAACACTTGGTTAAAAGAATAAGAGAATCTAGGTTGAAAATTATCTAGCAGGTTTTGAGGGTTACTTGGAGAGGTAGAGGTAAAGAGGTTACTAAAATATTTAGCAGCTACCTCTCCCATTGATGCATCTGATCTCATAAGATTCCCATCTTCATCCATCAGCTTGTCCAATCCATTTCTTGATCTAGTACCTTTAACTGATGCATGAAAAAACTTGATGTTCTTATCACCCTCCAAGGCCCATTTATCTTTGCACTTTTGCTGCCAGAAACTTTTTTCCTCTCTATAAGCTCTCACTAGATCAAGTTTGAAGGAATTGATTCAAAGAAAAGATGGACTGATGCCACATACTCAGCCTCCAGCATATGTTGAATCACATTTATATGTTCCCTTGAGTTGGCTGAGTTGGTCTTTTTCCAATTGCTTAAAGCTCTTTGCAAATTCTATCATATCCGAGACTGAACAGCTCTGAGATCTTGTAGGGACATTCCAAGCTCTAACAATAGTTTCCTTGACATGAGGTTTATTAAGAAACCTCTTATTAAATCTGAAAGAGCCTCTATAAGAATCTTGAGAGGATAATAAGTTGACTAGAATAGGCCAGTGATCGGAACCACAAAGCTCATGAAAGGCTTGGTTAATAGTCGGAAAAAGACCAAACCAAGCCTTATTAGCAAAACATCTGTCTATCCGACTTTGAATTCAAAGATCATATCTTTTACCCACCCAAGTAAACCCATTTCTAGTGTTGGGCAGTTCCTCCATACCACAAATTTGTAACATATCAGAGAAGGGAATGAAAGTGTCCAAACCTCTTCTAGGACAAGTTTGAAGGAATTGATTCAAGGAAAAGATGGACTGATGCCACATACTCAGCCTCCAGCATATGTTGAATCACATTTATATGTTCCCTTGAGTTGGCTGAGTTGGTCTTTTTCCAATTGCTTAAAGCTCTTTGCAAATTCTATCATATCCGAGACTGAACAGCTCTGAGATCTTGTAGGGACATTCCAAGCTCTAACAATAGTTTCCTTGACATGAGGTTTATTAAGAAACCTCTTATTAAATCTGAAAGAGCCCCTATAAGAATCTTGAGAGGATAATAAGTTGACTAGAATAGGCCAGTGATCGGAACTACAAAGCTCCTGAAAGGCTTACCATGCTCACACCACCCGAGCTCGGTCATGGCTTGTTCCATAGCCATGAGTGAGTAGTCTCCTTGTTGAGCTACGGGTTGGTAGATTTAGGGGCTTTATAAAATGGCTAACACCGTTTCAGGGCACAAATGAAGTGTTCTCAAGCTTAGGTTGAGCTTAAAGCTCGGTCCTTGAATCATTCCTCGGATCGTGTTGATAGGCGTTCCCCTACTCCAAAGGTGTTTGTGGGAATGCCTGAACGAGCTTTTGCTTGGTTTAGTGACCCTCGATCATGAAAGTGCCGTTAAAGTGCTAAATGAGCTTATTGGGACTTGACCTTTTATGCTTGGAGAGTACTTTTTTTTTTCTAGCAGTGAAAGTTAATTAGATCCTTGTACTCAACAAAGTGATTAGTGTCATGAAAGTGGACTAGTTTGATTTCGTGCCCCATGCTTGTAAACTAAACCTTCATCTCAAAGCCCTTAACTTTATAAGCTATGATTTACTACCCCTTTATCAGTTGCCATCTTGTTGCTCAATGCCTTCATCATCCTTGCATTCACATCTATTTCTCACTCTGTTCATTTTACGTTTTAGTACAATCTCTGTTTAGTTTACGTTTTAGTACAATCTCTGTTTAGTTTAGCTCACACAACCAACCCCCTCTATCTATACTTTAGCTTAACAAAAAATTTCCATGGTTTAGTACTCTACGTCCTAGTCTCCCTTGTGTTCGAACCCTACGATTGCTACAATTGAATCATGAGTTAGGTTGTTAGCTTGCTAGGTTTTATTTAGTAAGTTTGCATTCTAAACTGCTAGAAAACCACTCATCAAATTGGCGTCGTTGCTGGGGAAGCTTGCGCATTTAGATATTAGATTTGAGTATTTTGTTAAGACTAAAGTTTTCGTTTTTGTTTGCATTTTGTTCTGCAGTTTTGTTCAGTTTTTGTGTTTGTTGTTCTTTCTCTGTTTTTCTTACAGTGTATGAAAAGGAGAAGGCAAGAGGGAGGACTTCTTGACTTAGTTCCTGACAGTGGCATACTTGAAAGACAAAGTAAAGCAGAAGCACAAGCTAGAAAGTTGAAAGAAATAGAGGATATGGAACATCCTCAAGTTGTCCCACCAGTTGTAAACCCCAACAACTCCAATCTTGTTCCATTGGGAGAGCAAGTCCAAGCGGCTGGAAACCAACCAAGAGCACCACCACTAACTCAAGCTGAGCTGAGTCCTATTGGAGCCTTTGATGAACCAAACACCAGGGGTATTGACCTAGGAATATGCCCTCATTTTGTACCAAACAACAACTTTGAGATCAAGTCCAATATGATCAACTTGGTGCAGAATTCTATGTTCAATGGACTGCCGAGTGAAGACCCCTTGGACCATCTTTATAAGTTTGACAGATTATGCAGGACAATCAAGATGAATAGTGTTCTTGATGACACCATTAGAATGATTCTATTTCTTTTCTCACTGGGAAACAAGGCTTCATAGTGGGAGCGCAACATTCCTTTTGAATTTCTCAACACTTGGGAGCTTTGCAAGAAGGAATTTCTGAGCAAATTCTTCCCCAAGCAGAAGACTGCTAGGTTCAGGAGTGACATCAACTCCTTTAGGCAAGGAGGTTAAAAATCTGTGAGCGATGCTTCGGAACGGCTGAAAGGATACACAAGAAGCTGCCCTCACCACGATATTCCAAAGGATAATCTCTTGGGAATCTTCTACCGCGGAGTCAACAAGAGCACAAGCACCTTTCTTGACACAACCAGCTATGAAAACTTCAGTGGGCTTAATGAAAATCAAGCAGAGCAGTTGATAGAGAACCTTACTCAATCTGATGCCTGCTATGGAGGAGACTATGACAGGAACTTCCCTACCTCTGATAACCACAGTGATCACAAATTCAAGGAGCTGAGTGAGAGGTTGGACATAATGGATAAAGTATTGATGGTAAATCAGAAAGGAGTCCACTTTGTTGGAGAGATTGATGGGTTTACTTCTTACTACCAAGAGGAAGATGTTGAGGGTTATAAAGGGCAGCAAGAGGAGGTGAATTATGTTGGGAATCAGGGGTATCAATTCAAGAATTTCAACCCCAACTACAGGAACAAAAACCTCTCATACTGATATAATGCGTTTTTGGCGTATTCTAACTCTTGTTTTGTAGGCATTTATTGAGTCTTTCACTCTCTATCGAGTCATTCTAGGTACAAAAGTGGCTGGAAGCAATGACTGGAGCTTGCAATCGGATTTGGCTAGAAAGGAATGAAGTTGGACCCTTTTTGAACATTTTGGAGAAAGGGAGCACCTAGTACAAAAGAGGGAGCACCTGCTCCCAGCAGAGTCATTAATGGGTCTTTTGCAAAACCCTAATTTTGCAACCCTAATTTTGGGCCAGCCGCCGTGGGCCTTTAAATATGTTTTTCTCTGGATCTTTTGAGGAGAATCACGCCATCGATCACGCCACAACACAGCAGCAGAGAGAGAACACAACGAGAGAGAGAGAGAGAGAGAGAGAGAGATATACACTTGTTTTGAGAGAGTTTGTAAGCTTGGAGATTTGTCTTCAAATACTTATCGAAGTTTTCTTAAACCCTACTCTTTTATATATCGATTTCATGCAGTTTATCATGTCTCTTGCTGCTGTTGTTTGTTTGATCATGAGCGAGTAATCCACTTGTTAGGTTAAGAATTTTCGATGGGATTTGATTCATGAGCTAAGCATAAATAGGTTTTTAAATAATCATTCGATAGTCTCCACCTATTGTCGATCATATTGCCTATGTTAGATTGATCACCTAGCCTTTGATTTTAGGTTAAATTTACTTATCAAAAGTTTGTAAATTGCTGGAATTGACTTAGGTGGGCGATTTGATCCTTAGCCAACGAAAGTTGAAGTTAGGGTATCTCGTAAACATATCAACCCTAATCGCTTAATGCTTGATAATCCTTGTAACCTCAACGACAGTTAGGGTGTTAGATTGATTGTTAAAGTTGTAGATGCCACGAAAGTGGATCTCCTTATATTTATGGTTGAGTTCGAGACTTGGTCGTAATCGCATACCTGAATAATTGCTTGGTTCCTGATATTCGAGTCCCTAAGAATTATCCCTAACCTAACGTCTTTCCATTATTGTTTACAACTGCTTTTACCTTTGTTTCGTTTTATTTAATTGTTAAATTGTGACATTCAAACCCAACTTGAATCGCTTAGCTGAGATTGTTTTCCATAGAATTAGAGCGTATTGCTGGTCCCTTAACGAACCTCACTATTCTACTTTGATTAGTAATTCTAGGTTTTAATCTTGAAACCGGATAAAGGACAATCTAATTTTCATCAAATTGGTGCCATTGCGACGGGGACCAACTCGATACCTCTACTTCTCGACTACGATTTTAGACTAAGCACTAATCTCGTTCTTTTGTTTTTATTTACGTGTGTTTCAGGTGCATGAACTCAAGGACAACAAGGAGAAATCTTCAAACTCCCCTCGTCACTTTGAGTAATCCTGAACTCGCGAGACTAGAACGAGAAAACAGACGACAAAGGCCTAATCCCGCTGATATGGGCGATCAAGGCGACAACGACATGACAGTTGAGTTGCAAAGGTTGCAAGAGCAGATGGCTCAAATGCAACAGCAGCACGCGCGTGAACTGCAGCAACAACGTGCGCGTGAGCAACAACGAACCATAGGGGATATGGACAATCCCCATGCCTATTACCGAAACCGAGCTGCCATAGTTCCTCCCGCTGTTGAAAGGAATGACTATGAGATCAAACCACAGATGATATCGCTGGTTAAGCAGCACTTGTTCCACGGATTGCCTGCTGAAATTCCAATGGACCATATAGAGAATTTCAAGGAGATTTGCTCCACGACAAGCTCTAATGGGATGAACCCGGATTTCGTAAAATGAAAGCTGTTTTTGTTTTCACTCGCGGACAAAGCTTCTCGTTGGCTTAAGTCTTTACCTACTGGATCCATTACGACTTGGGCGCAATGCAGAGCTGCGTTTTTGGACCACTTCTACACAAAATCCAAAACCGCGAGTTTAAGGAACAAGATATCCTCCTTCCACCAAAATTCCGGAGAGTCCTTCTATGAGGCTTGGGAAAGGTTTAAGGAGTACAAGAGAGAGTGCCCACACCATGGGTTCACTGATGAAAACCTATTGGGGATTTTCTACGATGGTGTGGACTGGGATTATAGGAACGCGCTCAATGCTGCTAGCGATGGTGATTTCATGACCAAAACCAAAGAGGGAGCGTATAAGCTGATTGAGAACTTGGCTGCAAGTTCAAGTAACAAGTCCCAGGAGTATGACAGGACTACGAAATCCAATGGAACGGATTCTGCTAAGATCGATGACCTTGGCCAAGATCAATTTGTTGCTTAAGGCGAACCAAAGGATGGTTCAAGTTGCTGATGAGAATGGCGAGCAACTAGCTGAAGAGATCGGTGAGGAAGGAGACAATGATCAGCAGGAGGTTAGTTATGTTAATGGGCAGGGTTTTGCGAGAAACTGAGGGTTCAACCAGAACTACAGAAATCATCCAAATTTCTCCTATCGAAGCACGAATGTTGAAAACCCCCAGGACCAAGTGTACCCACAACAAACCAATCCCCAGACCACGAAACCTCAGGATCAGAGTTTCCAGAAATCATTCCCCCAAAATTTCCTAGGAAAGACATTCGTCCCTTTTCAAGGTCAGAAACCGCAGTTTTCAAATTTTCAGGCTTCTGGAAGCTCTGGAAGTGGTTCTCAGGATGAGTTGAAGGGTATTGTGCAGTAGATATTGACAAACCAGCAGAAGTTCGCCACTGAGATCAACACAAAGGTGGATGGTATGTACTTGGACCTTAATGGTCGGCTCGATGCAGTTTGTAACCACGTAAAGAAACTCGACACACAAGTTGCTCAGACGGCAGAAGCAATTAAGAGACCACAGGGAGTATTACCTGGTAAAACTGATGCAAACCCAAGGGAATTTGTGAATGCCATAGAGCTGAGGAGTGGTAGAACTTTACCTGGAGTCGTAAGAACAGAAACTGCAAACTGCCAAGAAGGAGCACCTGCTCCGGCAAAAGGAGCACCTGCACCAACAGAGGGAGCACCTGCTCCAGAAACAGGAAACGATGAAGAACCCGCTGAACCAACTTCTAAGGTATTAAGACCAAATGAGATTATTGATAAGGTTCGTTCTCGTGTTTACAGGCCCCCTATCCCTTACCCAGTACCTCCAAGGAAGTCGCAAAAGGATTTGGAGGAGGCAAAATGTAAGGAGATGTTGCAGGATTTGACGGTTAAGCTGACGTTGGCAGACGCAATTCAGATGATGCCGTCCATGAAAAAGTATGTCAAGGGCCTGGTTACTGGGCGGATTCTTTCGAAGCAGAGTGCCATGGTTGTAAGTAAGAATTGTAGCGCTGTGCTACAAAACAAAGCCATTAAAAAGCAAGAGGACCCAGGTAAATTCGTGTTTTCTGTTGATATTGGTCCTGTGTGATTTGCTTGTTCCTTGTGTGATCTAGGTTCCAGCGTGAATCTCATGCCCTATTCGATTGCAAGGAAACTCGGGTACATAAAATTTAAACCTACACGGATTTCATTAGTGTTTGCTGACAGATCTATTAAGTTGCCTGTAGGAATTTTGGAAGATTTGCAGGTCAGGATTGGGAATATTTTCATCCCAGCAGATTTCGTGGTGTTGGAATTGGACGATGAACCAAAGGATCCCTTGATTTTGGGACGTCCTTTCTTGCGCACAGCTGGTGCGATCATTGATGTAAAGAACGGAACGATTGGTCTCCACCTGGGAGACATTATTATGGAGTTCGAGATGGATCGAATGTTGAAGAAACTGACCATTGGTGGGCAAAATTTTGCCATTGAGGATAATCTCGAAATCTCAGAGGGAGAGATTGAAGAGATTCTTGCTGACGATCCCTTGGGTGTTGCATTGACAAAAGCTGAAAGCGAACATGGTTAGTTGAGCGAAGATACCATTGGGTTTGCAAGGATGTTGGATTCTGGACAGATGGAGAAATCGACAGACTTTTTGAGACTCGACGTAGAGGAAGAAGACAGAGCACCTGCTTCTGCTCTTCGAAACCTTGCTGATGATCCTTGGAGCGAGCTGAAAGCTCCAAAACTTGAGCTCAAAACCTTACCAGCTGGGCTAAGGTACGCATTTCTCGGTCCTAACTCCATGTATCCTGTTATAATAAATGTTGATCTGAATAATGTGGAATCCGCCTTACTTTTATGCGAGCTTAGGAAGTATAGGAAAACTTTAGGTTATTCGCTAGATGACATCCCTCGAATCTCACCTGATTTATGCATGCATAGGATACATTTAGAGGATGAATCTAGAACTTCTGTAGAACACCAAAGGAGGCTGAATCCGAATTTGAAAGATGTTGTTAAGAAAGAAATTATGAAACTCTTAGAAGCTGGTGTTATTTATGCAATATCTGATAGTAACTGGGTTAGTCCTGTACACGTAGTACCTAAGAAGGGCGGAATCACTGTGATCGCCAATGATAGGAACGAACTGATACCTACCAGGACTGTCACAGGACATATGATGTGCATAGATTATAGAAAGTTAAATGCAGCAACTAGGAAGGATCATTTTCCCTTACCATTCATCGATCAAATGCTCGAAAGACTCGCTAACCACCCTTACTACTGCTTTTTAGACGGTTATTCAGGTTTTTTTCAGATTCCCATTCACCCGGATGATCAGGAGAAGACAACCTTCACCTGCCCCTATGGCACCTTTGCATACCGCAGGATGCCATTCGGGCTATGCAACGCCCCTGCAACTTTTCAAAGGTGCATGATGTCTATCTTTACTAATTTGATTGAGGATATTATGGAAGTTTTCATGGATGACTTCTCCGTCTATGGGAGCTCTTTTTCTGTGTGTCTGTCTAATCTGTGCAGGGTTTTGGAACGCTGTGAAGAGAAACACCTAGTGCTGAATTAGGAGAAGTGCCATTTCATGGTGAGGGATGGTATAGTTCTGGGTCATCGAATTTCAGAAAAGGGTATTGAGGTTGACCGAGCAAAGGTTGAGGTGATGATGAGCCTGCAACCGCTGGATTCAATCAGAGGGATAAGGAGTTTCCTTGGTCACGCGGGCTTTTACAGACGTTTCATCAAGGATTTTTCAAAGATAGCGAGACCGCTAACCCAACTTTTGTGTAAGGAAACCAAGTTTGAGTTTGATGAAGCTTGCCTTGAGGCGTTTCACATGATAAAAGGAGCATTGGTAAGCGCACCTATTGTTCAACCACCAGATTGGGATCTACCATTTGAGGTCATGACAGACGCGAGTGACTACGCCGTATGGGCTGTTTTGGGGCAAAGGAAGGATAAAAAACTTCATGTAATCTATTATGCGAGTCGCACTTTGGATGAAGCTCAGTGCAGATATGCTACGACTGAGAAGGAGCTACTAGCTGTGGTTTTCGCCTTTGAAAAATTCAGATCATATCTTGTGGGTTTGAAGGTCATTGTTCATACAGACCACGCAGCATTGAAGTACCTGCTCACAAAGAAAGATGCGAAACCAAGGCTTTTGAGATGGATCTTGTTGCTTCAAGAGTTTGATCTTCAAATCGTTGATAAGAAGGGTACCGAAAACAGAGTTGCTGACCACCTGTCTAGGATGAAAGTTGATGAAACAGTACCACTTGATGATGCATTGCCGGATGAACATGTGTATGCTATTGGGATCTGTGTACGAGAGCACCCAGTACAGTCTGGAGCACCTGTCCTACCCGAGGGAGCACCTGCGCTAGAGGCATTTTGTGCGGCTATCTCCAAGGAAAATTCACCAAGTTTTCCGTGGTTTGGTGAGATCACGAACTACCTAGCTGCTGACCAGGAACCGGCTGACTTCGTGGGAGATAAGAAGAGGAAATTCTTGCGCAACGTAAGGAGGTACTTTTGGGATGAACCATACCTCTACAAAAAATGCTCCGACGGTCTTTTTCGGAGATGTGTTCCTGAAGAGGAAATCCCGGGAATCTTGTTTCACTGCCACAGTTCAACTAACGTTGGACACTTCGCGACCTTTAAGACAGTATCAAAGGTGCTACAAGCTGGATATTGGTGGCCCACAATGTTCCGTGATACACATGTGTTTATTGCAAGATGCGATAAATGTCAGAGGCAAGGAAACATCTCGCGACGGAATGAGATGCCTCAGCACTTCATCTTGGAAGTTGAAGTGTTCGATGTGTGGGGAATTGACTTTATGTGACCGTTTCCTTCATCCTATGGCAATAAGTACATTTTAGTGGCCGTCGACTATGTGTCTAAGTGGATTGAGGCCATTGCCTCTCCAACAAACGACGCAGTTGTGGTTTTGAAGATGTTTAAGACAATCATATTTCCCCGTTTTGGTGTTCCGCGGGTGGTGATTAGTGATGGAGGGACCCACTTCATCAATAGGGTTTTTGAGAACCTTTTGAGAAAGAACGGCGTAAAGCATAAGGTTGCAACGCCATATCACCCGCAGACTAGTGGCCAAGTTGAGGTTAGTAATCGGCAGATCAAGGACATTTTGCAAAAGACCGTAGGCACCACAATGAAAGATTGGGCCGCCAAGTTAGACGACGCAGTTTGGACCTACCGAACCGCATACAAAACGCCATTGGGGACAACGCCTTTTCATTTGATGTATGGTAAGTAGTGCCACCTTCCGGTAGAGCTTGAGTATAAGGCGGCATGGGCAGTTAAGTTAATGAACTACGACATCAAACCCGCCTTGGAAAGGCGATCCATGCAACTTAATGAGTTAGAGGAGTTTAGGCACCTGGCCTACGAAAGTTCGAAATTGTACAAGGAACAAACCAAGATGTACCACGACAAGAGAATTCTTAACCGAAACTTCCAACCCAATGACATGGTACTTCTCTTTAACTCTCGCCTTAAACTTTTTCCTGGGAAATTGCGATCTAGGTGGTCCGGTCCTTTCCTCGTCAAAGAAGTTCAATCATATGGAGCTCTGGTGTTGCTGGACGCCAAAGGAAAAAGTTTGTGGTCAATGGACAGCGCTGCAAACCGTACCTAGCCGATGCAAACCCAACCGAAGGTGGAGTTATCACCTTAGGTGACGCGCCCAAAGCCTAAAAGGCTAATCAAGTCAAGCTAACGACTTTAACCAAGCGCTTGGTGGGAGGCAACCCACCGGTATGATTTCTAACCTTTTTCAATTTTGATTTCTTTTGCTACTAACTTTGTTTTCGATCTTTGAAAAAAAAAAAAAAGATGATGATAAGGCAGATCGATCGATCAATCCGGATGAGGATTTCAACACACAAACCATCGGTCGGTCTAAGGATTGACCTGCAAGTTGATCCGCTGCAAGGTTCAAATCGGAGGGAGCACCTGCTACCCAGAACAGAGCACCCGAAACCCAGAACAGAGCACATGCTACAAAGGGTAAAATTTGACATTTAAATTCAGGCCCGCCAAAAGGTAAGTCACGAGGATAAGGAAAGTGGGCCCGAGAAATATGGGATTATTTTCCAATTTTAAAAAGGAAATATCAGTTAAATGGGACCCCATAAAGCCTTAATTTCTCGCGCCCAATAACTCCTTCTTCTCCTTCCTCCTCTTTTCGATTTTCTCCATTAACACTCTCAAGGTTTTTGCTCAAAACTCAACTTCTTCAATTCTCAACCGATCTGAGTGATTTTTGGGTTGATTTCAATCAAAATTTCATTCTCTTTCCGAATCTGCAATCCTTTTCTCAAGCTAATCAAGGTACCCACTCCAAATCCTAATTTTTGTGCTCGCCGTTTTCAACACCAAAGGATGAAAATCGCTCACTGATTCTTTTGATTCGTGGCTTTGCGATTGATAAGTACACCATATGCTTACTTTGGGATTGAATTCGCGTGTGTAGAGTTGTGTATTTTGACTTGAAATTTTGTTGAACTTGAACCCTAACTTTTGGAGAAAAATCGAATTCTATAAGAGTGGAGATATGAATGGGATTGTGTTCTTTCATTATTTACCCTGGGCAGTTTGGATTGGTCGAAATTATCTGATTAAATGGAAGGAACTTTGTCTTATACTTTTCGCAAAAACAGAGGAATGATATTTCGATGTTTGTGTATATGAACATCAATTTATGCTGGATTTGGGTTTGTGTTTGATGCTGTCATTGCAGGATGTCAGGACCGCGAATGTCAGTTGGTAACCCATCACGCTCACGCAAAGGGAAAGGAGCCTCCACCTCCTCCCAAATCGCAACAACCCATTTGCCACGTGATGAAGGACAACGGTTCGATTTGAGCAACTCTAACCTTCCTCTCGATTCAGACGAAGAATGGGACCAGAATGACGCATACTACTACAATAACTGGCTCGACATTACCATTGAGCCGACTCGCTTCTTGTGTGGGCAAACGCTAAAGGATCTAGGGCTGCTCTATGATGTGGGCAGCATACTTGAGGCTTGCCAATTGACTGATCTGATCACCCAACCCGACGATCTCTACCCCGACCTGGTGAGGCAGTGTTTGGCATCCGCCAAACTGACCTATTCGGACCCGCGCAAACCGGTGGCTTCACAGGGAGTTCTCTCTTTCTTTGCTGGAGGAAAGAGATATGAGGTGACTGTCACGGACCTCTGTGCCCTCTACGGTTTCGACTCCACAGAGGAGAAAGTGGCCTTCCCCACACGTCTCCCGGTTGCACACAGGTTTTGGGACTTCATCGCAAGTGGGGATTACTTCTCTCAACATGGGCACGCTTTTTGCCTCATGCATTGCGGACAAGAGGACTAAAGTGGCAAAGGGAAAGGCGGCATCACACAGCGAGAGGATCGGGAGTTTGTTGACCAGGCTGTTTATCCACGTCAAACTTGACCTCGGATCTTACACTTGCAACTCCGCGATGGAGTTTATGGATAATTCTTACCTTATTTCTTGTGAGATCTTGGCCGACACTAACATTTACAGGTTCACAGCGAGAGACAAGACCACCCGGTTCTGCCGATTGCCGCAACCATCATTGACGGACTTGGAAGTTGCAGCCAACGTTGGATTCACACCAGGAACGGAGTACTTGTGTTCTGCCACTGGAGCACCAACTGAGGGAGCACCGACTGGGAGAGCACCAAAGCCCAGGAGGAGCACTTCGTCCACCCGAGCTGCTCCTGCCCCCGCTTCAGTCCCGGATGCCCCTTTGAGCCACAATGAGGAGGAGGAGCTGGCAGCCGCTACGCAGAGGACTTAGCAGTCCAGAGCTCACTACCGCATGCCCTATGCGAGTGAGCTGACTCTAGATGACATTTTCGATGCTCCCGAGGATGCCGAATATCGCCGTTGGATGGTTGCTTCTACCAAGAAGAACAACGGGCTGCTCCGCCACATTCTCCACATGCTTCAGAAGGGTTGCAGCAGCTCTCGCGCCACCGAGACCATCCCGTCCATGGCCCCTGCTCAGCCGCCTGCTTCTCGACCATCCACATCCGCTAGACCGTCCACTCGTTCATCCAAACGCAAGAAGCCGATCACCTGCGAAGACTCCGATGATACCACTAGCGATTGAGATCGCTCCTCTATCCTTCCTCAGTATTCCATGACACTTTTTATTTTATGCATTATTATTTTCATTTCTTCTTTTTATCCTCTCTCTTTTCTTATTTTCACACCGAGACGGTGTGAAGTAAGTCTGGGGGAGTTGCTACTAATCTCGTTTATTTTGGATGTTTTTCTTATGTTTTTTATGTCCTGTTTTGAGTCTTTCTTTTGGTTTGTTTTATTGAGTCAAGACTTTGTAGGGAATTAGGACCTTATCTCATGATGATATTTGAACTATTTGTGTTTAACTTTCTCTCTAGTGATCATTTCTTCAGAGCATGAGTACAAGGAACAACTAGAACACTTCGATACACCATCTTCCAGGTTCCATATTGACCAAAATTTTATCTCGCTATTGGCACTAGATTAGGGAAACGAATCATATTCAGGACTCCTTATTCTTTTTTATCACTCTTGTTGTTCCTGAATAGCTAGCTCATTTTTAGTTAGTACCCTCCTTTACCTTTACCTCTTTTCAAGCCCCTTGCATTCTTGTTACTTCATTGTCATATGTGCAGCATATGCGCAAAAGGGCTGGAGAGAATTGGGTCGACACTGCCTTTAAATCACTCTTTCTGAAGAACGAGAGCACTGGTTTCCAGAAGGAGCAACTGCTCCTATTTTCAGAAGATGGTTTTACAACGAGGTGGAACAAAAATCCACGAAGGAGGAATGATATTGATGAGCTCCACTTGGGTATGTACAGTAACTCTAATTCTTTTTCGTGCTTGAGAGACATACATTTGTAATAAAACCCTCTTCATAATTATCTATCAAAAAAAAAAAAAATTCAATCAAATCAGATGATGAAGAGTGGTAAATATGTAAAATTGGAAATGTCTCTCTGCACAGTGAGTATACCCAAGGAGGACGATTGCAACATGAGTCGGTTAGAAGATTTGAAGAAGAAAGAGTGGTTTAGAGAATGTGGATATCAACGTACCCGTTCTCTCTTGCAATTTTGTGCAATATCCTGCATCCACTACGAAACATCGGGTAACCCTTAAACACTTTAAACACTTTAAACACTTTGAACTCCACCTCTAAATGGCCTTAAACCCTTAGCGTCGTCTACCCTAAATGGTGCCTTTAGCGAGACCCTCACGCAATTTTAATGCGTTGAGTTTGTGTTTGGGAAATGGAAATTGGTTGAGAAATGTGTTGAGGATGTTTTGGTAAAGCTTTTTTATTCGTAATTTGGATTATGTGGTCTGCAGATTGAAGGTTTTAAACTCGGTTCACTGAGGATAAAAGAGTTCCCGCATTTTCAAACCTTTCTCCTTCACTTGGTCTTGAATTTGTTTGAGGACAAACAAAGATCTAAGTCTGGGGGAATTGATATAATGCGTTTTTACCATGCTCACACCACCCAAGCTCGGTCATGGCTTGTTCCATAGCCATGAGTGAGTAGTCTCCTTGTTGAGCTACGGGTTGGTAGATTTAGGGGCTTTATAAAATGGCTAACACCGTTTCAGGGCACAAATGAAGTGTTCTCAAGCTTAGGTTGAGCTTAAAGCTCGGTCCTTGAATCATTCCTCGGATCGTGTTGATAGGCGTTCCCCTGCTCCAAAGGTGTTTGTGGAAATGCCTGAACGACCTTTTGCTTGGTTTAGTGACCCTCGATCATGAAAGTACCGTTAAAGTGCTAAATGAGCTTGTTGGGGCTTGACCTTTTATGCTTGGAGAGTACTTTTTTTTCTAGCAGCGAAAGTTAATTAGATCCTTGTACTCAACAAAGTGATTAGTGTCATGAAAGTGGACTAGTTTGATTCGTGCCCCATGCTTGTAAACTGAACCTTCATCTCAAAGCCCTTAACTTTATAAGCCATGATTTACTACCCCTTTATCAGTTTCCATCTCGTTGCTCAATGCCTTCATCATCCTTGCATTCACATCTATTTCTCACTCTGTTAATTTTACGTTTTAGTACAATCTCTGTTTAGTTTACGTTTTAGTACAATCTCTGTTTAGTTTAGCTCACATAACCAACCCCTCTATCTATACTTTAGCTTAACAAAAAATTTCCATGGTCTAGTACTCTACGTCCTAGTCTCCCTTGTGTTCGAACCCTACGCTTGCTACAATTGAATCATAAGTTAGGTTGTTAGCTTGCTAGGTTTTATTTGGTAAGTTTGCATTCTAAACTGCTTGAAAACCACTCATCAAATTGGCGTCGTTGCTGGGGAAGATTGCGCATTTAGATATTAGATTTGAGTATTTTGTTAAGACTAAAGTTTTCATTTTTGTTTGCATTTTAATCTGCAGTTTTGTTCAGTTTTTGTGTTTGTTGTTTTTTCTCTGTTTTTCTTACAGTGTATGAAAAGGAGAAGGCAAGAGGGAGGACTTCTTGACTTAGTTCCTGACTGATGTCGTGGGTTATTCAAGCTTTAAATTTATAACCCTAGATAAAGCTGCAAGTGCACAGGCAAACGCAGTAGTACTTAGGGGTCGATCCACAGAGACTAGAGATGTTACGCTACGAATTTATGTGATGCAAATTAAGTTAAGACAAAATATGATTTTGGTTTTGTGGTTTTATGAATAGCAATTATAAAGCAAAGAAAGTAAAAGCAAGGATAAATCAATAAGAGGAAAGCGTTAGGCATTAGACAATTCGCAGAGACTCATGAAACACATAAAGATATCGGGTTTTAAAGATCGTTCTAGAACTCAAATCACTAATGTAAGGTCATCCCACTGTCGTGACGTAACTAACCATCTACGTTTTCTACCCTAATAGACTCAACTATCGCAGGTTATTATAAGGTGAAAACATGCTTTAAGTGTAAGTTTGATTGTTCGTACTACTCCATAACTAACCTTTCGAATTGTTGTGACGCATTACTCACCAAATATTAGTTCAGGCAATATAACAAGCTTTTGGAGAGTATATCAACCTAAGATCAGTTCGCAAGATGGCCAAAAAAGCAAACAGCATTATGATCGAATAGAGGTGAAGAATCCACTAGATAAACCCTAACAAAGTTCGATATTCAATTATGCATAAACATGGAATCTTTGAATGCCTAAAACCTAACAAGTAATTTACTCAGACATGATTGAAGTAACAACAAAGCAACAAGGATAGGCACGAATCATCATAGATAAACTGAATTTAAAGAGTAAGAGATAAGAAATCTTCTCTATATCAAAGTACAAAGGGAGATCTCCTCCTAGAATCCAAATCCAATGAAGAACAAAGATGAAAACGTGTTTAGTGTTTAGAGAAGAGATAGGCGGCTGCCTAGGGCTCCCTAGTCATGCCCTCTTGACTTATTATTGATGCTTATTCTCCTAAAGAGGCTAAAAAAAAGTATATATAGGTGTAGGATCTTCTAGGGCTTCATTTAGGTCAAATCCGTCTTTTTACGTCAAAACTGCTTCAACGTCGGTTGGGATTTCGGTCAGGATACACGATCGGTATTGGGCCAAAAGTGCCTTGATTTATGGTGGCATCAGCCCAGAATATCGGTCCATGAGGTGGCCCGGTATTTGGATCAATTCTGCACTTGCTTCATTTCTGAGGCAGCTTGATATATCTTCACTAAATCCAGTGTAACTTCCTGCTCACAGCTCCAATTGAGATGATTCAAACTTCATTGTAAAGCTGACTCAAATATCTATCTTCACACCAAGCTTCATCCAATTCTAAATTGATTTGACTCTCCGTTTACTGCTAAACGTCTGGCATATATGTTCTGTCCAACTTGGTAGATTGTGGTACCTTGTGAATTCTTTGGTCTTGATGATGTCTTTGGCTTATGAAAGTTTTTGTAGCTTGGTTTACACCTCTTTTGGTCCTTTTTTCTCCGTTTTGCTTGATTTCCCTATTAAGACTCTAAAACTACAAATACGAGGAAAACTACCTCTTTTGGCTGAAAAGCTTATTAAAGTGCGTAGAAAATATAGTAAAATATATAGTAAAAGTGGTAAAATATGGGACATATCAACTCCCCCAGACTTAAACCTTGCTTGTCCTCAAGCAAAATTTAAGAATAGAAAAGAGGTTTGAAAACGCAGAAACTTACCTTCCCTTGGAGTACCAGACCGACCCTTTCAACTAGTAAGCCACATAATGCATAACCAACTCAAATTCAGACCACCATGTACTTCTCCATAGACATTCGCAGCCCCCCAAATTCATCCACGACTTTTCAACACAACTCGCTAGTCATCATTGTTGGGTCTCGTCCCAGATCTCAATGCCAAGAACCTTCTAGACTCATTCTCATACTATACCATGACTAGTGAACCATACAACTCTTGGTACTCTTTCTCTCCCCCAGACTTATTTGATTTTCTATTCTTTTTTTTTTTTAGAATGCTGAGACTCAAAAGCAGTACTTTCACTACTGTTGTTCCTTGTGAGGAGACAGGGTCGTGAGATCGCTCGTCCTCTACATCCGTTCTACTGGCTTTTAAGCTCCGGGTGATCATCTCTTGAGTACTGACTCACTGGAATTTTATTTCCTCATCTTATACTCAAGAACTATCATATCACCCTAATCATTTATTTTTTTTAGAACAAGAGAGAGGAGTACCATTACTTTCAACAGAGATTGCACTTGTCAGGAATGAATGAGAAGTCAAGCTCTATGAACATCAATCACCGAGGAGACCGCATAATTAGCTCGAACTTGGCGGATTATGCTGGATAACAAATGTCTCTAGTTAACTGGTCAGCCTTAGGATTTTTCATTAGTCTGACTCTGAAATCGATCCTGGAAAAATGGTCACTAATCTGAAAAAGACAATCCACTAAACCAAAAGAAGGGTCATCATTTCCAACTGACTATTTTGACTCAATAAAACGTTTTCAGAAAATAATTTTTGAAAAACTCTTTTAAAAACATAAAAACCAATCACGAACAAACGTGTTAGTAAACAATAATCCCCCCAGACTTAAATTACACCGTCCCCGGTGTAAAAGAAATCAAATAAAGGGAGTAATGTTGGAAATAAAAATAAAATTAAAATTAGAAAAGTTAGAGAATAGAACGAAGTTACCGGTTATAGACAAAAAGTCTTGAAGATCGAAAAATGTCCCATTTTCGGTTGGTATGAAGCATCTTTAGACTCGGCTATCTTCAGGGGTGAATGAACACTACTAAAAGCTTCCTTATGTCCTTAGAAACAGTTCATCTCAAGGTTTCATCGGCTGGTTCCTCATCGGTTGAAAATTGGCCCACGGTATAGTGATTTTGGCACCGGAAGAAGCTCATGGGCCATCTTTCAAACCTTGATGTTTTTCTCGAGCCATATTGAAAATTCACCGAGTTATAAGGTATTTTAAAGCTCGTGGTGAAGTTTGAACACTTTTTCTCGTACGGTTTTGCGTATGGTCCTTGAATGGGGCGATTCGACTCGCCGGAAGGGTAGTATCGAGCCATCTGCAAAACAGTAGAGAACTTCTCGAGCCAAATTGAAAATCTATCATAAAATATACCTTTTTAGTTCACGTGGTGAAGTTTGAAGGCTTTTACTCCAGTGGATAGGTAAATGTCCCATAAAAATGCTCGACGTGGTACGTTTGTAAGCTGAGATCGAGAAAATCTTAGGATTGTTGCAAGCAATATGAGATCTTCTTCGATTCTGAGCATATGGTATTCCGCACGAATCATAACTAGGCTAGGTGTCTCCAATTTCTTCTCTTTTCTCACACATCTCCTTTGAATGGTGGATAATGCATGGTTGGGTGGATGGTTGGTCGAGTCAGGTGGTTCGGTGGTCCATGGCACGTGACTCCGGTTAGTCGTGGTGGTTGATGGGGACACGGTTTGATCAATACCGGTCAAGGTGTCGGGTGGCCAGTCGCGGTCAAGGATGGTTCGAGACGTGGCTCGGGTCCAAGGCGGTTCACGGCACGAGACAGTGGTGGTGGATTTGGAGTCGCGAGTCGAGGTAATACCGATCGTGGTACCGGTCGGCGATGTCGACCGGTATCCGGTCGCGTCGTGTTGCGGTATGGTTCGGGAGTATGGGCGGGTCGTGTCGCGGGACGAGGCAGGACGCGGGAAGGATCGGGACTGGTCAAGTCGCGGCATGGAGCGGGACGGGAGAGATGGTGCGGGAGGTATCGGGTCACGAGTACCGGACCGAAAATCGGTCGGTACCGTGGTCCGATATTGTGGAATGCGGGAAGGTCGGGTCGAACATCGGACCGAGTATCGGTCGTTGGTATCGTCCGATGTTACGGGGAACAAATGCGGTGGGATTTGCGGTGAGTTGCGGTGAGATTTGCGGTGAAGTGCGGTGAGATTTGCGGTAGGGCTGCCTCGCGGTAGGGTTGCGGTGAGATTTGCGGTAGGGCTGCCTCGCGGTAGGGTTGCGGTGAGATTTGCGGCAGGCTCGCGGCAGGCTCGCGGCATTGTTGCTCCAATACCGGTCACGATTTTCGACCGGTACTGGGTCACTCGTGTCGCGGGTCGATCGGGGTGCGATACCGATCCGAATATCGGTCGGCGTGGTTGACCGGTATTGTGTCGTGATCCATGCGATTTAAACAAGCTTTTTCTTCAGCTATACACATCGAAATTGAGATCCGAAAGATGCTACGGACTCTTGAGAACGAGATCTTTCCAACAGTATGAAGATTGTCTCCTGGTTCCTTGTGTTTTGTCCTGAGAAAAAGTTTGAAGTTGGCTCCTTGCAGCTTCGTATCCTTCTTCTTCAGTCTTGGGAAATTGGTCATAACTTTCAAACCGTAATACCAAATTACGTTCTACTTTTTCTGTAGCTTCGTATGACTGTCTACTATAGTCTCACCAAATTTCAGATTTTTTCCGGTTGGTTTGGTAATTCTTTTGTGCCCTGAACCAGAACGGGTCTTGTTCTATCTCTTTCTCTTCTTCCTTCTCCAAAACAAACATTTTTTTGTATTTTTATATTTTTTTGTAAAAACCTAAAAATTCATGATTAGAAAAACCAATAAGTAATAAAACTTTAAAAATTAAAACCATGATTAAAATTTGAAATTAAAGACTCTAAAAAAAAAATATAAAATATGGGTTGCCTCCCATAAAGCGCTTGTCTTAAGTCTTTTAACTCAACTCCTTTTCCTTTTAAGCATAGGATGGCTCCACTAAAGGAATTGGGACTCCTTTAGCTTCTCTACACTCTGGACCGCATGGTTTGAGGCTCCATCTATTAGCATCTTGATGGCTTTTGTGTTTCATCTCGACATGAACCACATCTTCTTCACGTTCCTTAGATACCAAGATCGAATTTGCAATATTTGGAGTCTCTTTGTCTTTTGGTCTTGTCGGTTTGACAACATCCTTATGTATGGTTGGAGGGGCTGGAATTTTGAGGTCTTGGATCTCCTTAATCACATCACCTGGATCTATATAAAAGGTTTCATTAGTGTACATATTGATACAAAAAGAAACCTTACCTTGTAGGGTTGGATAGATCACTCCTTTGTCAAGTTTAGAGAGAGAGATTTGGTGATTTGTAGAATCCACAGATTCTCCATCGGTTTCAAGGAATGGTGAACCAAGATTTAAAGGCTTGTGAGGGTCATCTTTAGTCTCCAAAACGTTGAAGCTTGTCATAAGCTCCTCTCCTTGATCGCACACGTCATCCAATTCAACATCCGTGATGCATGTTTCATCTTCTTGGAGATCTCTTGTAAGCATCTCTCCAAGATGAACCCAACGCGCCTCGGTGCTTTGAAGTGGAGCAACAAGAGCTTCTAATTTTTCTCCAAGAGCTGACAAAGAATTCTTGATCTTTGCATCGAGCTCACGTTCGAAATTTTTGAATTCTCCCTTGAGTTGAGCCACAAACAATTCTAGTTTATCGTCTAGGGTAATTGAAAAGGCATGATCTTGGAGTTGTTGTGGTAGCTGTAGATACTTGTAGTGATGGTAATGATAGGCATCCTCACGCTCATAAGCCTCCCAAGGTTGTTGTTGGTACATATGAGCATTGCACCGAGTATTGTTGAAGTATGGCGGTTGATGATACTCATGAGGCATTGGGTTATAATCCCCAATGGTTTCATGGTAGTAAGAGCTCGCCATTCTCCTAGGATAGAGGTTGTAGTGTTCCATTGATGACTCTCTGAAACACTCACAAAAACAAAAACGAAAAACGAAAAATCAAAAGTAAATAAAGAAAAACAAATCTTAGACTTAATCTTTATCAAAAACTCGTAGGTAACAAATTAGTCCCCGGCAACGGCGCCAAAAACTTGATGTCGTGGGTTATTCAAGCTTTAAATTTATAACCCTAGATAAAGCTGCAAGTGCATAGGCAAATGCAGTAGTACTTAGGGGTCGATCCACAGAGACTAGAGATGTTACGCTACGAATTTATGTGATGCAAATTAAGCTAAGACAAAATATGATTTTGGTTTTGTGGTTTTATGAATAGCAATTATAAAGCAAAGAAATTAAAAGCAAGGATAAATCAATAAGAGAAAAGCGTTAGGCATTAGACAATTCGCAGAGACTCATGAAACACATAAAGATATCGGGTTTTAAAGATCGTTCTAGAACTCAAATCACTAATGTAAGGTCATCCCACTGTCGTGACGTAACTAACCATCTACGTTTTCTACCCTAATAGACTCAACTATCGCAGGTTATTATAAGGTGAAAACATGCTTTAAGTGTAAGTTTGATTGTTCGTACTACTCCATAACTAACCTTTCGAATTGTTATGACGCATTACTCACCAAATATTAGTTCAGGCAATATAACAAGCTTTTGGAGAGTATATCAACCTAAGATCAGTTCGCAAGATGGCCAAAAAAGCAAACAGCATTACGATCGAATAGAGGTGAAGAATCCACTAGATAAACCCTAACAAAGTTCGATATTCAATTATGCATAAACATGGAATCTTTGAATGCCTAAAACCTAACAAGTAATTTACTCAGACATAATTGAAGTAACAACAAAGCAACAAGGATAGGCACAAATCATCATAGATAAACTGAATTTAAAGAGTAAGAGATAAGAAATCTTCTCTATATCGAAGTACAAAGGGAGATCTCCTCCTAGAACCCAAATCCAATGAAGAACAAAGATGAAAACGTGTTTAGAGAAGAGATAGGCGGCTGCCTAGGGCTCCCTAGTCGTGCCCTCTTGACTGCTTATTGATGCTTATTCTCCTAAAGAGGCTAAAAACAAGTATATATAGGTGTAGGATCTTCTAGGGCTTCATTTAGGTCAAATCCGTCTTTTTACGTCAAAACTGCTTCAACGTCGGTTGGGATTTCGGTCAGGCTACACGACCGGTATAGGGCCAAAAGTGCCTTGATTTATGGTGGCATCAGCCCAGAATATCGGTCCATGAGGTGGCCCGGTATTTGGATCAATTCTGCACTTGCTTCATTTATGAGGCAGCTTGATATATCTTCACTAAATCCAGTGTAACTTCCTGCTCACAGCTCCAATTGAGATGATTCAAACTTCATTGTAAATCTGACTCAAAGATCTATCTTCACACCAAGCTTCATCCAATTCCAAATTGATTTAACCCTCCATTTACTGCTAAACTTCTGGCGTATATGTTCTGCCCAACTTGGTAGATTGTGGTACCTTGTGAATTGTTTGGTCTTGATGATGTCTTTGGCTTATGAAAATTGCTGTAGCTTGGTTTACACCTCTTTTGGTCCTTTTTTCTCCGTTTTACTTGATTTCCCTATTAAGACTCTAAAACTACAAATACGAGGAAAACTACCTCTTTTGGCTGAAAAGCTTATTAAAGTGCGTAGAAAATATAGTAAAATATATAGTAAAAGTGGTAAAATATGGGACATATCACTGACATTGGCATACTTGAAAGACAAAGTAAAGCAGAAGCACAAGCTAGAAAGTTGAAAGAAAGAGAGGATATGGAACATCCTCAAGTTGTCCCACCAGTTGTAAACCCCAACAACCCCAATCCTGTTCCATTGGGAGAGCAAGTCCAAGTGGCTGGAAACCAACCAAGAGCACCACCACTAGCTCAGGCTGAGCTGAGTCCTATTGGAGCCTTTGATGAACCAAACACCAGGGTTATTGACCTAGGAATATGCCCTCCCTCTGTGCCAAACAACAACTTTGAGATCAAGTCCAATATGATCAACTTGGTGCAGAACTCTATGTTCAATGGACTGCCAAGTGAAGACCCCTTGGACCATCTTTATAAGTTTGACAGATTATGCAGGACAATCAAGATGAATAGTGTTCTTGATGACACCATTAAAATGATTCTATTTCTTTTCTCACTGGGAAACAAGGCTTCATAGTGGGAGCGCAACATTCCTTTTGAATTTCTCAACACTTGGGAGCTTTGCAAGAAGGAATTTCTGAGCAAATTCTTCCCCAAGCAGAAGACTGCTAGGTTCAGGAGTGACATCAACTCCTTCAGGCAAGGAGGTTAAAAATCTGTGAGCGATGCTTGGGAACGGCTGAAAGGATACACAAGAAGCTGCCCTCACCACGATATTCCAAAGAATAATCTCTTGGGAATCTTCTACCGCGGAGTCAACAAGAGCACAAGCACCTTCTTGACACAACCAGCTATGAAAACTTCAGTGGGCTTAATGAAAATCAAGCAGAGCAGTTGATAGAGAACCTTACTCAATCTGATGCCTGCTATGGAGGAGACTATGACAAGAACTTCCCTACCTCTGATAACCACAATGATCACAAATTCAAGGAGCTGAGTGAGAGGTTGGACATAATGGATAAAGTATTGATGGTAAATCAGAAAGGAATCCACTTTGTTGGAGAGATTGATGGGTTTACTCCTTACTACCAAGAGGAAGATGTTGAGGGTTATAAAGGGCAGCAAGATGAGGTGAATTATGTTGGGAATCAGGAGTATCAATTCAAGAATTTCAACCCCAACTACAGGAACAAAAACCTCTCATACTGATATAATGCGTTTTTAGCGCATTCTAACCCTTGTTTTGTAGGCTTTTATCGAGTCTTTCACTCTCTATCGAGTCATTCTAGGTACAAAAGTGGCTGGAAGCAATGACTGGAGCTTGAAATCGGATTTGGCTAGAAAGGAATGAAGTTGGACCCTTTTTGAACATTTTGGAGAAAGGGAGCACCTAGTACAAAAGAGGGAGCACCTGCTCCCAGCAGAGTCATTAATGGGTCTTTTGCAAAACCCTAATTTTGGGCCAGCCGCCGTGGGCCTTTAAATATGTTTTTCTCTGGATCTTTTGAGGAGAATCACGCCATCGATCACGCCACAACACAACAGCAGAGAGAGAACACAACGAGAGAGAGAGAGAGAGAGAGAGAGAGAGAGAGAGAGATATACACTTGTTTTGAGAGAGTTTGTAAGCTTGGAGATTTGTCTTCAAATACTTATCGAAGTTTTCTTAAACCCTACTCTTTTATATATCGATTTCATGCAGTTTATCATGTCTCTTGCTGCTGTTGTTTGTTTGATCATGAGCGAGTAATCCACTTGTTAGGTTAAGGATTTTCGATGGGATTTGATTCATGAGCTAAGCATAAATAGGTTTTTAAATAATCATTCGATAGTCTCCACCTATTGTCGATCATATTGCCTAGGTTAGATTGATCACCTAGCCTTTGATTTTAGGTTAAATTTACTTATCAAAAGTTTGTAAATTGCTGGAATTGACTTAGGTGGGCGATTTGATCCTTAGCCAACGAAAGTTGAAGTTAGGGTATCTCGTAAACATATCAACCCTAATCGCTTAATGCTTGATAATCCTTGTAACCTCAACGACAGTTAGGGTGTTAGATTGATTGTTAAAGTTGTAGATGCCACGAAAGTGGATCTCCTTATATTTATGGTTGAGTTCGAGACTTGGTCGTAATCGCATACCTGAATAATTGCTTGGTTCCTGATATTCGAGTCCCTGAAAATTATCCATGACCTAACGTCTTTCCATTATTGTTTACAACTGCTTTTACCTTTGTTTCGTTTTATTTAATTGTTAAATTGTGACATTCAAACCCAACTTGAATCGCTTAGCTGAGATTGTTTTCCATAGAATTAGAGCGTATTGCTGGTCCCTTAACGAACCTCACTATTCTACTTTGATTAGTAATTCTAGGTTTTAATCTTGAAACCGGATAAAGGACAATCTAATTTTCATCAAATTGGCGCCGTTGCGACGGGGACCAACTCGATACCTCTACTTCTCGACTACGATTTTAGACTAAGCACTAATCTCGTTCTTTTGTTTTTATTTACGTGTTTTTCAGGTGCATGAACTCAAGGACAACAAGGAGAAATCTTCAAACTCCCCTCGTCACTTTGAGTAATCCTGAACTCGCGAGACTAGAACGAGAAAACAGACGACAAAGGCCTAATCCCGCTGATATGGGCGATCAAGGCGACAACGACATGGCAGTTGAGTTGCAAAGGTTGCAAGAGCAGATGGCTCAAATGCAACAGCAGCACGCGCGTGAACTGCGCGTGAGCAACAACGAACCATAGGGGATATGGACAATCCCATGTCTATTACCGAAACCGAGCTACCATTGTTCCTCCTGCTGTTGAAAGGAATGACTATGAGATCAAACCACACATTATATCGCTGGTTAAGCAGCACTTGTTCCACGGATTGCCTCCTGAAATTCCGATGGACCATATAGAGAATTTTGAGGAGATTTGCTCCACGACAAGCTCTAATGGGATGAACCCGGATTTCGTCAAACGCAAGCTGTTTCCGTTTTCACTCGCGGACAAAGCTTCTCGTTGGCTTAAGTCTTTACCTGCTGGATCCATTACGACTTGGGCGCAATGCAGAGCTGTGTTTTTGGACCACTTCTACACAAAATCCAAAACCGCGAGTTTAAGGAACAAGATATCCTCCTTCCACCAACATTCCGGAGAGTCCTTCTATGAGGCTTGGGAAAGGTTTAAGGAGTACAAGAGAGAGTGCCCACACCATGGGTTCACTGATGAAAACCTGCTGGGGATTTTCTACGATGGTGTGGACTGGGATTATAGGAACGCGCTCAATGCTGCTAGCGATGGTGATTTCATGACCAAAACCAAAGAGGAAGCATATAAGCTGATTGAGAACTTGGCTGCAAGTTCAAGTAACAAGTCCCAAGAGTATAACAGGACTACGAAATCCAATGGAACAGATTCTGCTAAGATCGATGACCTTACGGCCAAGATCAATTTGTTACTTAAGGCGAACCAAAGGATGGTTCATTTTGCTGATGAGAATGGCGAGCAACTAGCTGAAGAGATCGGTGAGGAAGGAAACAATGATCAGCAGGAGGTTAGTTATGTTAATGGGCAGGGTTTTGCGAGAAACCGAGGGTTCAACCAGAACTACAGAAATCATCCGAATTTCTCCTATCGAAGCACGAATGTTGAAAACCCCCAGGACCAAGTGTACCCACAACAAACCAATCCCCAGACCACGAAACCTCAAGATCAGAGTTTCCAGAAATCATTCCCCCAAAATTTCCAAGGAAAGACATTCGTCCCTTTTCAAGGTCATAAACCGCAGTTTTCAAATTTTCAGGCTTCTGCAAGCTTTGGAAGTGGTTCTCAAGATGAGTTGAAGGGTATGGTGCAGCAGATATTGACAAACCAGCAGAAGTTCGCCACTGAGATCAACACAAAGGTGCATGGTATGTTCTTGGACCTTAATGGTCGGCTCGAAGCAGTTTGTAACCACGTAAAGAAATTCGACACACAAGTTGCTCAGACGGCAGAAGCAATTAAGAGACCACAGGGAGTATTACCTGGTAAAATTGATGCAAACCCAAGGGAATTTGTGAATTCCATAGAGCTGAGGAGTGGTAGAACTTTACCTGGAGTCGTAAGAACAGAAACTGCAAACTGCCCAGAAGGAGCACCTGCTCCAGAAACAGGAAACGATGAAGAACCCGCTGAGCCAACTTCTAAGGTATTAAGACCAAATGAGATTATTGATAAAGTTCGTTCTCGTGTTTACAGGCCCCCTATCCCTTACACTTGGGCAGTGAGAGGTGAAGAGAGTGAGAGATTGCATCAAGGGGATAAAGGAGACATTGGACTCCTAGCCTTGTATGCATCAATTGTTTTTTTGCTTTCATACTTTTACATAGTGTGACACTTGTTTTTGAGAGTTAACCACCTTAAAAGACTTTGAACCTTTTGTACATATCATTTTCCAACCTTTTTCTACCATGCTAAACGGTATTGATTCAACTTCAAACTGTGAGACTGCACCAAACATTTAAATGAATGTTAAAGAGATGAGATAGTAGTTGATGACAGGATTTCTTGTGAGTTCCAGGATTTAGAGTAGGAGTTTGATTTGTGATGGGCATGGAAAAGTTTTCTTAAGTAAGATCTGTTGGGCATCAACTTGGTTCTCTTTAGAACACACATGTGAGCACCTTTACTGTCTCTTTCTGGCACTACGTCCCTGTCTTTAAACCTCTCTTTTAGGGTTGCCTTCTATTAGTTTGCTTGCGGACAAGCAAAAGGCAAGTCTGGGAGAGTTGATATATTCATATCTTTACACTTTCTATGTATATAATTGCATTCCATTATCTCTCATTAAGCATCATTCTACATCATTTAGGAATCGTTTAGCTCTAGTTTAGTTTAAGTTTGCATCTTAGGATCTTAGGTTAGTGTTTGTACATATTTATCTTTTTTTACCCTTTTCCAGGTGGTATTAGTGTTGCACGAGAGTTACCTGGAGTGAGTTGCGGAGGAGTGGAAGCAAATGGAGGTTATAAGGTTCTAGAGTGAACAGAGGAAACAAGAGAGCAGAAATCGATCATCAATCATCAAGGCTCACCGATAGGAAGCACCTGGAATAGCAGAAAGATGGAGTCTCAACAAACCTTGAAGTTCGTAACTTGGGTCGAGAATCAGGAGGTCAGTGTCTCCAAATTAATGCACAAATATCCTAGGTTATTCCTTTGTTATGATGGAGCATTAAGACTCTCCCACCGGTAGACCAGGCGCACCATATCGGCTGAAGAATAAGCTGAAGGAATCAATATCCCCTGATATCGACACAACCCGATAAGAAGACCGATAACCTGCACCTAACGAGGACGCCGTGTCATGACATGATTGTTGGATGGATCGCTTGATAGGCACCGGGTATCGGTCACTTTCCTGATATGGAGTGACAAATCTTTACTACATTTTGTTGACTTTTTCGGGTCGACCGTTGACTTTAGCAGGGTGATCCGTTTTATTTTCAGGTCGACGCGAGTACTGTTATGAGGAGCTATAAATATGTTCTTAGCCCTTGAGAAAAACATAAGTCTTGTTTTTCTATCTTTATTGCTTTCAAGCTTTCATTTTACGCTTTAGTTGTAATCGATCTTTAGAACATTGATACTTTGATGTTCTAAGTTCTTTTCTTTATGAAGTTTTAGTCTTTAGCTTAAAGTTTCAGTATTTGTGTGTGAATCGCTTTCATTTCTATATTTTACCATACTCACACCACCCGAGCTCGGTCATGGCTTGTTCCGTAGCCATGAGTGAGTAGTCTTTTGTTGAGCTGCGGGTTGGTAGATTTAGGGGCTTTAGAAAGTGGCTAACATCGTTTCGGAGCACAAATGAAGTGTTCTCAAGCTTAGGTTGAGCTTAAGGCTCGATCCTTGAATCATTTCTCGGATCGTGTTGATAGGCATCCCCTGCCCCAAAGGTGTTTGTGGAAATGCATGAACGACCTTTTGCTTGGCTTAGTGACCCTCAATCATGAAAGTGCTGTTGAGGTGCTAAGTGAGCTTATTGGGGCTTGACCTTTTATGCTTGGAGAATAGTTGTATCTAGCAGCGAAAGTTAGTTAGATCCTTGTACTCAACAAAGTGATTAGTGTCACAAAAGTGGACTAGTTTGATTTCGTGCCCAATGCTTGTAAACTGAACCTTCATCTCAAAGCCTTTAACTTTATTAGCCATGATTTACTACCCCTTTTTCAGTTGCCATCCTATTGCTCAATGTCTTCATCATCCTTGCATTCACATCTATTTCTCACTCTGTTCATTTTACGTTTTAGTACAATCTCTGTTTAGTTTAGCTTACACAACCAACCCCTTTTTCTATGCTTTAGCTTAACGAAATTTCTCCATGGTCTACTCTAAGTCCTAGTCTTCCTTGTGTTCGAACCCTACGCTTGCTACAATTGAATCATGAGTTAGGTTGTTAGCTTGCTAGATTTTATTTGGTAGGTTTGCATGCTAAACTGCTAGAAAACCACTCATCAAAGAGCTAAGCCCCCACACTTCCCAACTGGATTTACCATATTTACATGGTCATAGCCTAGCTATTTTTGCAGGTCTACTAAGACATTCCTACTATGCATAGTCTCCATCAGAAACAAGAGCTCAAAAAAATGTTTTTTACGCATTTCCAAAAGCCTAGGAATTGTCAGTTCTTGAGGCCGCCCCAACTCCTGACAATTCTAGCTTATTATGCTCATTAGATGTTGGACGGTCTCTCCTTTGGGACTATCTCTGGCTTCAGGCGTATAACATTTTTGGGACCATCCATTAAAACTTTCTTTAACTGTTTTTTCATCACAGAACTCAGCTTCTTATTCTCATCAGATCCAAGCACTTTTGGGGCCATCCATTAAAACTTTTTCTGACTGTCTTTTTATCCCGTAACCCACATCAGAACCGAGCTTCTTAATCTCATCAGATCCAAGAATATCTCTATCTCTGACGTTAAGCGTTCTCTGCTCTTAGTTGGTCTTCTTCTACTAGCCTTCGTTCCTTTTTCGAGTGGGTTGAGAGTTATAATTTTTTTACTTTAGTTGAAATAGTACTTGAGGTTTGTTTTTGTCCGTTAGTGTTTAGATGTTTATTGGCAGAGTTATTTGCTACAACTAGGGCTGGACACAAATATCCATTACCCGTCCTTTACCCGTTACCCGATTTATACTCGTCTCAAAAAAATAAGGTACCCGTAACGTTTGAGTCGGGTAAAAGGTACTATAATTTTGATACCCGCGGGTAAAGGGTATTATTTTTTTTTCACTATCCGTCTCGCTATCCGTGTTCGTACTCGATTTGCTATCCGACCCGTAAATACTCGCATTTTATATCACTAATATTTGATAAACTTAATTATAAAAGTAATTATATAATATTTAATATAATATAAATACTCACAACGTCAATTTTTTGTGTTTTTAAATTGTCATCGATAATTTTGCAGATGATGGATTACAAGTGTTAAGTTTTGAAGTTTATTATCTTTTATGAACTATATGTTGTCTATTAAAATATTTTATTTTATTTTCCTAATAACTCTTTCATTTGTTTGGTATATAAGTTGTTTATTTTTAATTATAGATAAACTATGTTATAATTTGACATATAATGATAAATGACTGGATATCCGGCCGATCAACAAATTTTTGCTGGATACCCGTTATATAGGATACTCGTTTTTTACAAGTTGGATAAAGATATTGTTTATCAAATACCCGGTAGAATCATATCGGATAACGGATAATCTAAATTTTCAGCGTAACTGTGCCCAGTCCTAGCTACAATTGTTTTAATAGAAGGATGTGAGGTCAGATGGCTTAGAATTTAAATATATTAAACCCCCATAATTCACAAATCACAACGTTGGAAAAAATAATGACAAGCAAAATAGTCTATTTGGTATGCTAAGCTAAACAAAGAAAGAGAGAGACGATCGGGGCTATGTCATTGTTGTTGGTCAGGCTCAGGAGGTGGAGATGGCCCAAACTCGAGGTTAGGGTAGACACCCGGTGGCCTCTCTCGTGGTTGGATGGATAGCAACTGTGTTGAATCACCCACCACATCTGCCCACCCATAATGCGGCTCAGCCCTTCACCACAAAACATTATCCCAAGATCAGATTAACAAACCACAAATTAGATGATATCTTCAATCCAAAATAAGAAGTCATAAGCTTTCTCTCTTACTCGTAGTATGTTTCTTCGTCCACCATTGTGTCCCAACTTTCCCCTGTCGTACTCTTTCCGTACTTGTGAACCTTACTGTGAACAAGGACTTAATATTAGTCTGGTGTGGAGTATTCCAAATTCACACCTTTTCAAAATGTTAACATTTTTATTTTCTTATAATTTGTTTTTCGCAATGGAAACAGTAGATGATGCTAAAGATTGTAGATTCATTTGGAAAAAGCCACACGAAACATAAATGCAAAAAACAAAATTCCCTACCCGTTTCCAAAGTGTTCTTCTCCCCACGTCCTTGACCAACCTACCAAAGGTGTGAGATATTCAGGTTAGGCGGGATGAAAAAACGTAATCAAATGAGGGAACTTAAGGAAGAAGAAGGAACCAACGGTCGCTGTTAGGTGATACGTGCCATGTCTCCCCCTGACGTGAACCTATTCCACCGAAAAATTTTTCTTCCCACTTGTCTCCCCATTTGGTTCCTAATTCCGTCTCTGCCCACTTGTCTGTCCTGAATAGTTCACCAATAACAAAATCAAAAGCATCAACAAAATTTCTTTGATCTCAAGTCTCGCACAAAGTTATGTGGGTCACTAAGCTGCTTATCGCTCTTATACATCTTTAAGCACTTATACACAGTAAAAAAAGTTGGCACTACTAAAATAAAATAGAGTAGTTAGAGGACACCATTTGAGAACAGATCCTCGTCCATCATAATGTTCCCCCCACTTCTCCCACCATGATTGCTCATTTAGTCTACCATACTTATGTGCTCCTTTCTCAGTCCACCCTTTAGCATCGTACTTCTCCCACCTGGTTTTCAGTGAATGGTAGTTTTAGTCCATTAGTATAAGCATTTTTGGTATATCAAACACGGGAGGGTAAAATATTAACAATTTGTGTTGTTATCGACCTACCATTTCTCGTACCAACCAGCATTTTCGGTTCCTGATTTTGCTTGCTTTTGAGCACTCCTTTCTATCCTCGCTAGATTACTGAAATTTGATCAGTTTTACAATGAGATGACTGTAAGAATTTAGCAATGTGAAAAACGTAAGCAAAGATAAGGGAATGTTAGAACATAGACCTCCACTCATCTTGATGAAGGACTTCTTGCCAGGTTTCCCACCAAGAGTCACCCTCAGCATTCTTACCAGATTTCTCCACACCTACAAATACGAATAATTCACTCCAGTGAGGTGAGAATATTGAAAGAAAGAAAAAATACTATTTGAACAAAAGAAGCATGGAAAAGAACTAGATATCAGGTGAACTTCTTAAAGGTACAACACCATTTGAACATCCCAATTTTACCAACTTTGTAGAAACTCTTCCCAGTTTTGACCACCTTCCAAGACAGAGATGATGTTTTCCAGAAAACAATAAGAAGTGAAGAATTTCAGGTATAGTAGGATAGGAGTATAATACCTAGTTCTTTGTATCCGGTCCAATCACTTTTCTCCCACCACTGTCAAGGATATCAATAAATCCGATTAAATGCGGTGGTACTTGATGGGGTTACGAAGAATAACCTCAGGATAACTAAACTATGGGAACAATAAGAATGTAAACCCTGTGTTTAAGATGGCATAAATCCTCTAAATTTTGCTTTTTCTAAACCTCAGGAGGTTTTCTCCCGAAGCAAACAAGAGTAAAAAAAGTGATAAATATCATGGCCATAATGGAAGCAGAAGCAAGGAGCCTGTCAAATATAGGTCTAGAGAAACAAGAAGTACCGTTTCTGTCCACTCAGAAGAGCCATCATGGGATCGACCGCCCATCCTTGTCCACCTACATCTGTACCCATTTTCTCCAAGGTCCTGTCCACTTTCTCTAAACCATGTAGTGCCATCTTCATTACTGCCAGACTCGTTCACATTCTCATTCAACAAATCGATGCCCCAATCCTTCTCATTAGCAATCCCAGTGTCTACAGTTCCAAAACTAGTCATCAGGCAAGGGTTCCAAAACTCTTAATTAAAAGAGGAAAGATGAAGTAAATCACCTCTTTTAGGCGGAGTATCACGGGACTGAGGTCCCGTAAGCCTTGGAGTGCAACGAGGGTAGAACTTTTCTTGCTTGGACACAAATCGAGATCTGCCAAAACACACACAAAATTCATTTTGAAATAGCATTGATTTTGTTTAGCAGCTTACTCAGAGCATAATTGAGCTTTATAAGTTACTTTGGAGATGCAAATGGCATTGGCGAAGAGGAAGTTTTGATTCCGGCTCCGTGGGCACTCGTCTTCTGATCGGAACGCCGTTCCTGCGACTTCTCGCAACCACCAGAGCGGCGAATCGGTGCCAGCATATCTGCGTAGCAGCTAAATCGTCTCGACGCTCCGGAATGATCGCCATCAAACCATAGCAGACTCCTTTTCCACTTGCTCAGCCGCAATTCATGATTTAAGCCCAATCGCCGGAGCCTTATATCGAGAAGAGAGACCGCGGAGCTAGCCGCCATTGCTCACAGACGCGCCATGAAAACCGAATACGATGAATGAGAAACCCTAAGTAAGAGGCGAATCGTCGGAGTCGAAGGAGAGGGAGAGAGAGAGAAGGTTCTCACTGCTGCTCAGTCCAGCAGAAGAGCAAACCCGAGGCGAGTTTATATTCTGTCAAACGCTGCATAATTATATTTACTTTTTAATTCCCACTCCCCTAATTAATCATCATCATCACCCCCACAACGAGTTATCTTTGTTGATGTTTTGAGGTTTATACATATATTAAAAAAAAAAAAAATCTAATAATTATTAATATAATTCTAAAAAAAAATAGATCTAAAATTTTTTAATATAATTTTAAAATAATTAAAATTCATTAGAACTAATGAAATTTAATTAGTAAAAAAAATAAAACTCAAAATATTATTTTTCATGGAATGGAAGAAATAATATTTATATATTTTGTTTTTTTAAGACAAAGATCAAATTCAAACAAATCATACTCAATATTCCTTCTATTTCAAAATATAAATTGTTTTGGCTAAAAGTGTAAATATTAAGAAACTATTTTTTTTTAAATATCATTTTATATATATAATAAAAATAATTTAACCAATGAAAAAAACGACTGCAAAATACTATTGGTCATACAATAGTCAATAAAATTAAAAAATACTTAAAATTATCAAAACAACTTACATTTTAAAACATAAAAAAACTTCTAAAACAATTTATATTTTAAAACGGAGCGAGTATAATTTAGCTCGGTCACATAAGATGACGTTGATGCTTCCATCATCATAGCTGCTTCTTCTAACCACGAAAACTCTTTAAAATGAGTAGAACTATCATTCCAATATACCAAAACATCCAAACTTTTCAAAGCAACCATATACACGATGACACATCCAAATATATGACCAAATGTAATGAATTTTCCACTACCATCAATCTTTTTGAGAAAAAAGCATAAAAGCATTGAGATATTGATACTAATGTGTAGAGAAATATACATACAATGATAATTAATCAACTATCAAACACATAAATAAGGAAGATTCGGCTTATTCATGTTCGAATTCTGGATAAGTCTAAATATTTTTGTCCAATATTTGAGATAATGCATCCACATATCCAGATTCAATTCGCAGACATCCCGAATATTCGCAAATATTTGTTTAAACAAAAAAAAAAAAATCAAAGCACCACATTTTGAAAATATATATTTGAATATAATATTTAAACAAATTGGAAATAAATATATTAAATTATCTAATTTTATTTGATATAATTAAAGAAAAATAAAAAGTGGAAGATTAAAATGGTGAAAAATGATAAATGTATTTTTATTTAAGAAAAACAAATTTCAATTAAAAAGCTAGTATTTATCTATTTTTATGAAATATATTTAAAAAGTCTAAAAATGCAAATATGTATTATAAATCTATCATATTATATGTATATATAAATAATATACGGATATTCGGATTTTTAAAATTGGTGTTTGTGATTGTTTCGTTTTAGACCGATCTTGTACCCACTCCGTGGTAGAATGAATACCAACTGAATCTACTATATTTTATATTTTGCTTTGTTTTAATTCAAAATGAATATTTAATTTTTTCTGATCAAATCAAATCAAATACCGAATCGGAGCAAATAAATTTCCCAACCCAAATTGGAGAGTTTAGTAACCAAGCTTGCACTTTGATTAATTCTTGAGTTTTGACTTCGATAATCCGTGTATTTGTGATCGTTCTACGTGGACACTTGGGGATATCATCACTCAGGACATGTTGTTGTAGTAAGAAAAGCATAGACGAATGATAGATTTTGGCTTACGTGTTTTTGACTTTAGTTTCTATGGTGTATCCATTTGGAGCGCCATATCTGGGGCACAAGAGATTGTAGTGATGTTGACCAAGAGATGTTTAATTTTCAGATAAGCGTAGCAAAATCCGAGTGAAGCCATGTTGTAGAGCTGAGGTGGCGTATCACTTCTAGTGGTCTGTGAGAGTGCCACGTGTCTTTAGGTCTGTGAGAGTACCACGTGTCAAAGAGCAACCAGCGTCCGCATTTGCCATTCGCTTTACTCGCGCGCATAACACCTTCGTCAGCTGATGTTCCCGGATAAGGTTAATGTCGCTTTTGCAAAATAGCATTCTCCTTGTATCAGATTTAAAAGATTGGCAGCTAACTATCGACAAAGAAATATGAGCTAAAATAACATAAATATTGTGAAATATTATACAAACTATACTAATCTATATGATGGAGATATATATATATATTTATATGATCTTGATACAATATATATATATATATATATAGATGTTTTTAAAGTAAACAAAAAAAAGACTTTATGGAAAGTACATGGAAAATCTCTTAATCAACTTCTATTTTGCTAACTTCTTGTTTTCTTATTAATTAGTGCAGTATCCGCACCTTGCGCGGGAAAAGTAAAATTTAAAACGACAGATTTTGACTATATTTATTAATTTTAAGGGATTCTAAACCTAATATGGGAGCCTTAACAATCACAAATGTAAATAAAATACTGAATGATCTAAAACGATAGATTTTACTAAATTTTTCAAATTTATGGAGTACTAAACCCTAACATAGGAGTTGCAACCCTCATAAATATACATAAAATACCGAATAATCTAAAACATTTAACTTTATTTAATGTTTCTATTTTAGTGGGTATAAACCCTAAAATGGGATCCTAAAATCCCAAAAATTTATTTAAAATATTGAATGAATTAATATGATCGATTTATCTAAATTTATCGATTTTTAGGGGTACTAAACCCTAAGATTCTAAACCCTCACAAAAGCACAGAGAAAATACTAAATGATCTAAAATGATAGATTATACGTAATTTGTCAATTTTAAGGGGTATTAAACCCTAACATGTGAGCCTAAACCCTCACAAATATATATAAATATTAAATGATTTAATATTATTGATTTGATTAAATTTATCGATGTTAAGGGGTACTAAACCCTAATATGAGAGCCTAAACCCTCATAAATGTACATAAAATATTGAATAATTTAAAACGCTCGATTTTTAGTGGTACTAAACCTTAATAAGGGAGTCTAAACCCTCATAAATGCACAAATAAAATACTGAATGATCTAAAATGATATATTAGACTTAATTTGTCAATTTTAAAGGATATTAAACCCTAACATGTGAGCCTAAACCCTCACAAATATATATAAATATTAAATGATTTAATATTATTGATTTGATTAAATTTATCGATGTTAAGGGGTACTAAACCCTAATATGAGAGCCTAAACCCTCATAAATGTACATAAAATATTGAATAATTTAAAACGCTCGATTTTTAGTGGTACTAAACCTTAATAAGGGAGTCTAAACCCTCATAAATGCACAAATAAAATACTGAATGATCTAAAATGATATATTAGACTTAATTTGTCAATTTTAAAGGATATTAAACCCTAACATGTGAGCCTAAACCCTTACAAATATAAACTATTAAATGATTTAATACGATCGATTTGACTAAAATTATCGATGTTAATGGGTACTAAATCCTAATATAAGAGTCTAAAGCCTCATAAATGTACATAAAATATTGAATAATCTAAAATGCTCGATTTGACTATATTTATCGATTTTAAGGGGTACTAAACCTTAATATGGAGACTAAACCCTCACAAATATAAATAAATTACTGTAGGATTTAGAACGATATATTTGACTAAATTTGTCAATTTTAAGGAGTACTAAACTCTAATATGGGAGCCTAAACCCTCATAAATGTACATAAAATATTAAATTATATAATACGATGGATTTGACTAAATTGGTTGATTTTAAGGGGTACTAAAACCTAATATGAGACCTAAACCCTCATAAATGTACATAAAATGTTGAAAAGTTTAAAACAATCGATTTGACTAAAATTGTCGATTTATTTTATAATCTACTATTCGGTTCAATATGTAGAAATATAGATGTAGTTTTGAACCAGTTCGTAAGCTGAAATCTTTGAGGGTGAAACAAACATTCTAGGGATTTAAGACATTTTTCAACGTTATCACCATTTATAACCTTAGCCCCCAATGACATGATTTGCTATTGGAATTATTAGAAGCCTTGTACCATTGCATAAACCACCTTTAAGATTAACATTTCTTAGATAATGACATCAGTACCAATTTTTAGCCGAAGACTATGGTTAGGCAATATAGATAACTTGATGGTTTAAATTATATTTGCATACTAATGATTTGATGAGAGTATAAATGTGATTTTACAAATTGTTCACCGTTTGTGGCATTTCTTTGGTTACTATAGGAGGGAACGCATAATTCATTGTTACCATTACAATTTTGGTTGGACAACATTTATCACTTTGAATGGGTTTCTCTGCAACGTATGTAAGAAAATAGACTCATTAATATTTGTGGTATTTATAAGTTCAAAATCGCAAAGGAAAAGATGATAGCCTTAATATTTGTTTTCTCATTTTTGGTACTGATGAATTCATGATGCTAGAGATCCAGATGCAATATTGTTTGAACCTATGGTTAATTTCTTGATTTCGTATGTGTTAGAATTTAAGTAAAAACTATTACTTTCGTCTTGCACATCCATTTTGTGAATTTCTCAAATGGCTTTATTGATTTTCGGACTATTGATCTCATATCCTCCAGCATTGCGTAGTAAACTCAACTGAATAATATATATGGTACTTTTTTGCATCTTTTAGAATATGTAGGTTAATTTGTTTCTAAGTTTTGAATTCTTATTTTGATTGTGGAGTTAGTTTGAAATGTCTTGAATTATTAAAGGACTCACTTATGTTGTACACGCATAACAACATAGTGTTTTGATTAACGCCATAACTTGATTCTGCTAACATGTTTCCGCACACATCTTGGTGATATGCGGGTTCATATCCCGGGTGAGAGCATCCAGTATTGTTAAAAGTATGGATTGCACATTCAAATAACCAAGAACATTGAAAAAGTAGAATAAATTTTAATCACTTTGTCATTATTATATGTTCTTTGCATTTGAAATGAGAATTTAACTCTTCGGCTACTACATCGTGGTGCTTAAAGTACAGCCATACAATAATTGGGTATCCACCATTACAACCTTGATCGCAAAAGAATCCACAACATTGGTATAGTAATCTTTTGAAGAGAACCAAGTAATCATTTGATCCAAAATGCCCATCAAGTACCCCAATGACCCTAAACAAAAACCAAAACATAAGAATCATACGCCAGAATTTAAATCGTTGAAATATATATTGGACTGGCTGCACTTTCCTCTCTCAAGTTTCAAACCATTTACACGTAAAAAATAATCCTCTTCTTCTTATTCTATTAAGATAAAAACATATTTTAAAGATAAAACAAACATTAGACGATGAGGAATTATACACTTTGGAAATAGAAATTTCAATTTTACTTTGGAGAAGAATGAGTACACATAGCCATCACACATAGTCTAAACAAACATCTAGTGCACATACCCATCTTGTAGCAACATAACCCTGCAAATAATCGAACACCAGTGTACACAACTCTTAACCTATGGACTAAGACGTATTAAAACAAACAAAGAAACTCAGTCATTGAATGAATTTTGAAACAATGGATGCAGCGGGATAAAAAAAAGGGAGACAAAAATCAAGGCTGATATGAACTATAGAGCGATGATGTTGATCTGACCTTGACAAATCAAATGTGGATTTGATTCTCATAATGCTGGCGTCGAGTTTGAAGAAAAAGAAAGATGATACTGCAAGTATTATATATAAACGTTAATTAACCGTTGAATCATAAATAGCATATGCAAGGGTTAAATTAAAACAACATTGATTCAAAGTAAGCATAATGAGCAATACTGAATTAGAAAACATCAAAAGTAAATTGATATTATAATTATTATAAAACACCAAAAGTTTATTCCTTTGACCGACTTCGAATTCTAGAAGAACCATGTTTACTTTCTTACATTTAAACATATTATAATAAGGATCGACAATGAAACCGAATAACAAAAAACTCATACCTTGGCAAATAAGAAACCTGCAATCTGATCATAGCAACATATATAGAATTGAGTCACAAACAACATACAATGCATGAAAGAAAAAAAAATACGTATATGAAGACGAAACTAAATCGGCCGAGGAGAAATATTCAAGATTAAACCCTAATTAACCCCAATATATAGAATAAGAAATAACAAAGTTGCACTTATTAACCAGTTTTGTTCAATAACATGTTGTTATTGTTAAGCAATAACCAATGCAATCCATATTATTAAATTGGACAATAAAAACAGAAAAAAGATACATATAGCGGGAACAAATACCTAAACAAAGTGTAAGAACGTGTTTATGCTTGTGTAAGCATAACGTTTCAAGATTATGATTTCACAAAGAGAGACAAGAGACAATGTACAAACCCACATGCATATGATAAACAATCTCCCTCTAATAATGAATCTTTAGTGGAGGTATCCGCACCTAGTGTTGATTTGAAGATTTTTTAAATTACATTGTATATAAATTTACCATTGATTTTTTTTTTCAAATTAAAAGGTTCTAAACCCTAATATATAAATCCTCACAAATACATGTTAAATATTTAAATCCTCACAAATACATGTTAAATATTAGAAACAATTTATACTTCTTGAAAATTAAAGAGTATTCAACCCTAGTAAGTGAGCTTAAACCCTCACCCTGAAGTGTTAGTTCGGTTTGGTTTTTAGGTAAAATATTAACATTTTCAAATTCATTTTTCACCCAAAAAATATGATCGTAACAACACAAGAAAAACAATAATGTAAATACAAAAGAGTATTTTTTTTTGGTAAGGAATACGAAAAATAGTTTAGGAGTTGCCTAAACTAAATAAGAGACATGCAAAACATCATTTATCCCTCATACGAAATCTTTGTCTTTAGCCATGAATCGTTTCAATATAATGATAAAGCTTGAGATTGGATTGTTTATCTTAATATAATGATGAAACTTCTCGTAAGCAAACCAAATTCTCACCAAAAATTTCTCACCCATCTCATAACTCAAGTAATTTTAGTTGAGTTTCGATTTACTCACTTTTTTGTCCAAACATAATAGAAAATGCTCAAATAAAAACGCATAGTTGCCTCACTATATTGTTAATTCGACTTGGTTTTTAGTCAAAAATCTCAGTTAATTGTGGGTAATTCGATTACAAATCTTTGCAACGTGAGAATATTATAACTTGTAGACCCGAATGTAACAAAACAACAAAGCAAATCATGAAGGATAATCTAAATATAGGCATAAATGTTAAGAACCAAAAAAACACAAATCTATTGAGGAAAGATGATGACAAATATCAAAGAATACAAAACTGAATGCTAGATAAGTTTCTAAGAGTAATACATCCTACATAAGAGAAACATAGTATTAGAAATAAAACGGTCTAGGTTTGCCAATTTGCTTTGAATCTGTTTATGGACATCAAAGATTAGTTGCGTTCTAGGTCTTGAAATTACTCGGTAAAGTCGCAAGTTCTTTCTGTCCATATCTCATAAATTGTTGCTTGAATAAGGAACTCTTTTTTTTTACTCACTGCTGAGTGAGACAGCAAACAATCCCCTCATAAGAACTTTAAGTCCATAATTGGGTGTCTACCTCGTTGTAGAATCTTCTTCTTTCATTCTCAAAAGTGAAAATTGACTTTTCTCTTCAAGCAAACCAAAAATCCACTAATGTATCACAAGAGAGCCATGCAAAGCACATTTTTCTCTTGTTCCATGACTTTTGACATAACCAACCATTCCTTGACCTATCCATACCTGACCTCCGCCACCATAAGCATCGGAATAAAGCAACTCACGTTACCTCTCTCGAGCTTGTGAACTTTCAAATACCTGCTAGGTTCGACCGAGAATAAGAAAATTTTGGATGAAAAATTATAGTTTGAAGATAATCTCATACTGCCTCGTTAAAAACCTTATCCCGTAAATGACTCATTCTGATGTTTTGAACGTGTTTCTTGAATATTGTTGTAGGAAGCGCCTTTGTAAACAAATCTGCAGCATTTACACTTGAACGGCTGTATTGAACATCGATCTCCTTGTTCTTCACAAGCTCTTGAGTATAGGAGAAAAATCTTGGAGAAGTATGCTTCGTCTGGTTGCTCTTTACATATCCTTCTTTGATTTGGGCGACACAAGCAACATTATCTTCATATAGAATTGTTGGTTCTTTGCTGATGACTATTCCACTTGCTCCTTGAATGTGTTGAGTCAAAAACTTCAACCACACATTCTCTACATGCCTCATGAAGTGCAATGATCTCCGCATAATTTGATGAAGTGGCAACCAAACTCTGTTTTTGCGAACGCCACGAGATCGCGGTTCCTCCAATTGTGAAAACATATGCGGTTTACGATCGAGCTTTATGGGGATCAGATAAATAACCAACATCTGCAAAACCAACTAGACTACGTTTCGAGTTTCGAGCATAATATAATCCCAAATCGATCGTACCTTGTAGATAACGGAATATATGATTTATTCCGTTCCAATGTCTATGCGTAGGAGCTGAATTGTACTTTCTGGTATAGTACAATTAGCAAGATACATTAAAGCACCTATTGCGCTTATATAAGATACTTTTGGACATAATATTTCTTCCTTACCTTCACATGGTCTAAATGGATCACTTTCAATATTTAATGACCTATTAACCATTGGACTACTCAAAGGATTCGCTTTATCTATGTTAAAGCGTTTCAATATCTTTTTGGTATAATTTGACTGATGCACAAATATTCCATCTTGGAAATGCTCTATTTGGAGCCCTAGACAAAACTTTGTCTTTCCAAGATCTTTCATTTCAAACTCCTCTTTCATATGAGTTTTTGCATCATCAATATCCTTTTGAGTTCCAATCATGTTCAGGTCATCAACATAAACATCAATGATCACGAATCCTGACGAGGATTTCTTTATAAATACAAAAGGGCATATTGCATCGTTGATATATCCTCTCACCAACAAGTATTCACTTAAGTGATTATACCACATGCGTCTGAATGGCTTTAATCCATAAAGTGATCGCTGTAATTTGACCGAACAAATCCCTTTAGACAATGCCTCTTACATTTCTAAAATTTTAGATCTCATGGATCTTTGATCCTTCTGGCATTTTCATATATATGTCGCTATTAAGCGATACATATAGGTATGCAATCACAACATCCATCAGGTACATTTCCAAATTATGTGATGCCGTTAAGCTCATCAAGTACCTGAATGTGATTGCATCCATTACCGGAGAATATGTCTCCTCATAATTAATTTCCGGTTTTTGAGAAAATCTTTTGCCACAAGTCGTGCCTATACCTTGTGACTTCATTTTTCTCATTTCTTTTTCTCATAAAGATCCATCTACATCCAATTGGCATTACATCTTCTGGTGTAATGACAATGGGTCCAAAGACATTTCTCTTCTCAAAAGAGATTAATTCATTTCTTATGGCCTCTTGCCATTTTTCCCAATCATGTCTTTGTTGGCACTTTTTTACTGATTCTGGATCGGGATCGGGATCATCCTCATGATCAATTTCTTTTGATACAGAAAAAGAGAATATCCCATCAATATCTTTTTTTTTCTACCCCATAATTTTCACTTTGAGCGTTCTTCTGTATCAGGTTCATCTAGAACCTTTTCTCTTATGTCCTCTAGACATTTTTTACTATTAGATTCCTCTTGAATCTTTTTATTTTAAGATTCTTCTTGAATCTTTTCATTTTGCTTAACCAATTTCTTTTTCTTGCGGGGATTCTTATCCTTTGAGTCCATTGGCCTCCCTCACTTTAATTGAACTCTCGGTTCATTTTCTTTGCTTCCATCCATATGTTCTTCAGGAACATCAATTCTTGATGGAGCATTAACAGCGGGTATATACGACTTCGTCACTCTTTTTGTATATGTAAACGCATCTGGTAACTAGTTTGCCATATTGTGTAGGTTTACAACCTTTTGAACTTCCAACTCGCGTTGCTTTGTTGGAGGATCAAGATGAACCAAAGATGGAGTACACCATGTAACATCGTTTGGCACTTGATTTATTCCTCCCCCTAACGTAGGGAATTCTTCCTCATTAAAATGGTAATCGGCAAACCATGCCGTAAACATATCACTAGTTATTAGTTCTAGATATCTTATTATACTTGGTGATGTAAACCCGACATATATCCCCAATCTCCATTGCGGCCCCATTTTTGTTCTTTGCGGTGGCGCTATCGGAACATAGACCACACACCCAAAGATTTGGAGATGGAATATATTTGGTTCTTGGCCAGATGCCAACTGTAATGGAGAATATTTATTATATGCACGTGGCCTTACCTGGACCAATGCTGCCGAATGCAATATAGCATGTCCCCATAAAGAAATTGGGAGCTTTGTTCTCAATATCAATGGCCTTGCAATTAATTGTAGTCGTTTTATCAAACTCTCAGCCGTGCCATTTTGCGTATGCATATGGGGCACTGGATGTTCAAAATCGATCCTCATTGACATACAATACTCATCAAAGGCTTGAGAAGTAAATTCACCCGCATTATCTAGCCTTACTTTCTTAATTGTATAATCGGGGAATTATAATTTCAACTTGATTATTTGGGCAATGAATCTTGCGAATAAGCCGTATTTCTTGTGTCAATAGACACACATGTGACCATCTACTAGATGCATCAATCAATACCATGAAATATTTAAACGGCCCGCACTGTGGATGAATCGGTCCACATATATCACCATGTATTCTCTCTAGGAATACAGGGGATACATTCCCAACTTTGGATGGAGACGGCCTTACTATGAGTTTTCCTTGAGAACATGCCTTACATGAAAACTCTCCCGATTGAAAAATCTTCTAGGTTTTCAATGGGTGGCCATTCGGATTTTGCACAATTCTTCTTATCATGACTGATCCTGGATGTCCTAGCCTCTCATGCCAGACTTTAAATGTACTAGTAAACTTCTGGTTTACTGTAACATAGGACTCAATCGTATTTATTTTTGTGTAATATAATCCGGAAGACATCATTGGTAACTCTTCCAATGCATGTTTCCACTCCGATGTAATGAAAAGATATTCAATGCCATTCTTATTCATACTTTCAATATGATATCCATTTTTCCGGATATCCCTGAAACTCAATAAGTTTTTGTATGAATCGGGGGAATATAATGTATAACTTATTTCAAATTTCGTCCCCCTTGGCATTGAAAATCTGGCTCTTCCATAGCCCTTAATATTTTTTTCATTACCACTTACTCACACTTCCAACAGAATCTTTTAATTTGAGATCGAAAAAATACTTTTTATCCTTAAGTATTGTGTGCGTTGTCGCAATCCGCTAGACATATATTTCCCTCCATGATCTCAAATTGTGACATCTTCTAGTGTCACTTTATAACAAACGATTTAATTAAACAAAAACTTATATCATAGAAAAACTTATATTACAATAAAAAAGTTTTGTTAGCCCCTATAACATAATGCATATATCACATGTATATAATATTAAACATTAAAAATTACACTAATGATCTAATCATGTCCCATCGATCTTGGTCCTTTTATTTTCCGTTGATGCTTCTGGATCACCGAGGTAATCAGCGACATCGAAATGAGCATCATAACTTAGGCCATTAAAGGAAGGTCCGGCTTCATCCGAAATGAAGTTTGTTTCAACATCCTTGCCTTTTGCCTTTAGTGATTCTTGATACAGATCGGCTTAATGTTTAATGTATTGGAGTACGACACGTACGCATCCAATGCCCTTTCATGCCGCATCTGTAACAAATATTCTCAGTTTTCTTTTCCACAATGTGACCAACTTCATTGATACCTTCTGCGTTTAAATTATTATACTGGAATCTTTTTCCACATTCTCGTCCACCATTTCTTCCTCGACCACGTCCACGGTTTTTACCGCATCCGCGTCCTCGTCCTTGCAAAATGTTTGTACTGGATGCTACCACATTCGCTTCTGGGAGCCGAACCAGTTGGACGAGCTTGATGGTTCATTATCATGACCTCATTAGTTTGCTCCGCTACAAGGAGGATCTGCATCAACTCCAAGTATCGAGTGAGACCTTTGTCCGGTATTGTTGTTGCAGGACTACATTTCTAGGATGAAATGTTTGGAGTGTTTTCTCTATCATATCATGATCACTTACACTCTCTCCACATAACACCATCCTAGAAGTTATTCCGAACAAAGCGAAATTATACTCACTTACACTTTTGTAGTCCTGAAACCGGAGGTTCAACCACTCGTGTTTGGCCTTTGGTAAGATCACATATTTCTGGTGATCAAACCTCTCTTTAAAAAATTGCCAAAGATCAGTGGGATTTTCTTTCATGATGTATTGCATCTTTAAACCATCATGGAGGTGGTGACACAAGAAAATCATTGCTTTAGCCTTTAATTTTTCAGATGTTGTTTTTGACCGATCGATGGTATTAAGAAGCCCATTGTCTTTTAAATGCAATCTTGCATCTAAAACCCATGTCATATCATTCTTTCCGGTGATATCAAGGGCGGCAATTTCAAGTTTCGCTAAATTTTTGACATGATCACTATAATTTCAATAAATCAAATTATCAATTTTAAAAATTAAATGATCATCCTTTTATATTTTTACTTTTAAATAAATATGCAAGATGAAATTAACCATAACAATAGCATATATATATATAATAATGTAGGGGTACATTAAAATATATATACTAAGAGGCAAAGCCTACCATTAAATTAAAGAGGAGGTGTAACCTACCACTCCATATATACGATATATATATGATTTTAAATAAAATTAACATATATTAAAATTGAATTTAACACAAATTTAAATGTTACCTCCAATACGTATGAACGGGGTGAATCCGAGAGATGATCATGTATGAACGGAACAGATCCAAGAGACGATCGTACTCCAATACGTACGAACAAAATCCCGAGAGACGATGGTGCTGAAAACGTGTTGTGTAATTTTATACAAACTATACTAATCTATATGATGGAGGTATATATATATATATATATATATATTTCTTATATGATCTTGATACAATATATATATATATATATATATATAGATGTTTTTAAAATAAACAAAGAGAAAGACTTTATGGAAAGTACATGGAAAATCTCTAAATCAACTTCTATCTTACTAACTTCTTGTTTTCTTATTAATCACTCTCTCCTCTTTGCTTCTTCTTTACATATGTATATATAGGAGAAGAAGAGTACATGAACAAAAGACACTTGTATATGGGGTGCTAGATTACTGGCACATTAAAGACACTTGGACATACAAATAACACTTGGGTATAGATAAAACATGATTAGTGTCAAGTTTGTGTCAAGCTTAGCAAGTAGATAATTGTCTATGAGCTTAATAAGCTTAGTGTCAAGGTTGATGAATAATCATCAATTTCATAATAATAAATTATTTATTATGCATGTAGATAGAAGTTTTTTTGGGGAATTTTGGTCTTTCTAAACAATCATCCAAAAACTCGTTTATGCACAGTAAGTAAATACATAAAGTCTCAGAAAATTCGTTTATTACGTAAAGCCTCAGAAAACACGAGGAAAGATCGTTGGAGTCAGTTTTTACACCACTAAAATCAACAGAAAAATTGCTAAGTATAAAGATGAGCCTTACGAAATCATAACAGGCTCGTCATAACCAAAACAAAAACAGACTCGTCATAACCAAGCAAGACAGATTGGTTTCGTAGGACCCGAGCTGAAAACATGGACTCATTCGGGCCCAAGCTTAAGAAGAACTCATCGCCGTCGAGCCTAAAACAGGCTCGTGTAACAGAGCCAAAACGGGTTCGTCACAACTGAACTAAAGATAGGCTTGTCGTAACCGAGCTAGAAAGATGGATTCAGTAGGACCCGAGCCAAAATCCAGCTCGTCGCAACCGAGCTAAAGATGTACTTGTTGTAATCAAACGAGAGAGATGAGCTCGAGCCAAAGATGGATAGTTCTAGAGCATCAAATATCTAGCAACTTTTGGAGGCTTAAAGTCACTAGATTCAACTAAAATTTGCTGTTAGAAAATTACACTGATTATCGTTGAGATCTATCAATATGGTTTGCAAATCAAGCATGCGCATAACGGAAACCTGACAGACAAAGAAGGGTCGAACTTGTCGAACTAAGAGGGTCGAGCCCGTTAAACGAAGAAGGTCGAACATATTGGACGAAGAAGTTCGAGCCCACAAACCAAAGGAGGGCTCAGATCGGCGTTACAACATACAAGGGATTTGGTTCAATTAAATAACATACCGAATGAGCTAATTCAGAATAACAACCAGCCAAGCAGGATTAGGCAAGCACACAGGCCGAGGCGACGAAGTTCGCACTCTATGGGCTGAGGCGACGAGCTCACGTTTCAACGAGCCCATGCAAAAAAGGTCATGAAAGGAAATACGCAAAAGAAAAGGAAAATTTCTTTATTGTTTAGGAATTGTCCTAGGTGATGTAAAGTAGTATATATACTCATGTACATCCTTTGACAAAGAAATCAACAAATTTACCTAGCAAAATACTTCTTTTATCTCTAAAAACAGCTTTTGAAACAACCCAATGAAAACACAATCTTTGAATCTCTGTGTTTTCGTGGTTTATATTTAGAGATTTTGGTTCTCTCAAAAAGATTTAACAAATTCAATTGATCGAGTTTTGACTCTCACAATTTGGCTGTTTGAGAGGACTTGAATTTTTCTTACTCAAAAGAACAACCGCATAAACAACCAGAGTAAGATGTCCAACGATAGAGAAAAAGCACCACCGACCCACAAAATACTAGAGTCGACTTCCCCAAAGCAAAACACAACCCCGTGCTGGTAACTGCAGTAGCATCAGAGACATTGACGCATATGAAAACCATGATGGAGACGCTGCTCAACAAGTCAAAAGAGGACGACACGCTGAACAACACGGTGACGGAGAAGCTAGAGACTTTGGCAGCAGAGAGCCTAACTCAAAACACGTGACCCGAAAGTATGGGCTTGAGCCTATATCCAACAGGACGAGCCTAAAGGCTTCTCACCCTCAATCCAATGGCTCTTGATTATTTTGACACCTCTTAACGTACCAAGAACCCTAGGATGATTTTCGATACTACATCAGACTCATGTTGTAATCACACTGAACATGGCAAGCACAACCACTTGAACACAATGAACAAACAATGCACAAAACAGAGACGGATCAGCCCAGTGATCATATCGAACGAGGAACATTGTGAAGGAGGAGACTCAAAAATGAAGAACCCTCAAGAATCCGAGGTGGCATCACTAAGGAGGACCATAGTTGGTGAGAACGACATCGATGCAGAAAAATCAAGAGACGTGATTGAAGATGAAGAAAACTCTATGGGCTAAATAAATGCAGGCCAACAAGGAGCAAAAAGCGACGGTTCAAGCCCAAGATGAGGATATGAACGAGATCTGAGCCTCTTTGGAATGAGCTACCGCCAAGATCCGAGCCATCCGATCACAAATGTACAACCAGCAAAGCGCCATGAATCGATCATGTCCTCGAAGTTTCACATAACACTTTGTTTACTGCTCGAATTACTAACATATGGGTTTCTTGTAATGACCCTGGTGAGAGATCAAAATGGTTACGAGCAATAATCAAATCAAAATTGACTTGCAAAGCACGACGAGTTTGGAAGCACGACAACGAGATGGCCAGAAGCAGCAGTGGCACACTGTTTTCAAACTTGACATTTCTACAAAATCTAAAAATTTACGAAAACACGACATAACAGCTTGGGATTGACCAACTTGGGATTCAATAGATTGTGATTCAACAGCTAAATTGACTCAACTACTTGACTCAACAGATTCCAATTGATTCAGTTTTCCTCCTAGAACATGAACACATATTAAGCTAGTCATGCTCTCGCGATTCTAGGTACTATTTCGAACTAATCTTATCAATCTACTTTCGCAGCAACAAAGACTAACATCTAAAGCAATTGCAAACAAGTTCAATTATTCATTCAATCCTAAAGGTCTAACTCTCGTCTTCCTATAGAATCAAACTCATCAAACATCTTTCAGACAAGCAATTGAAATAGTTAGAACTTTATACTATATCTAAGATCTGTTCAAGGAGATCAAACCCTAAAACATATATCAAGCACAATCAAGATGAAGGAGTGCTCTAAACCTAACAAAAGTGCCACCCTAGTTCATAAATCTTATATCAAACCATGAAAACCCCTCGATGTGATTCCATCCAGCAACCGCGAGGTTAGGAGCAAGGCACCCGACATAGAGCTACCGCATGGACCAGTTACACGCGCTAAGGCAAGGGAGCTCACGGAGTCGATCCAAAGGATGCTCGAGGAGGCACGAGGAGAAGGAGCGGACAAGGCGGATTGGGTCGTGACACTTATGCGAGCCGAGGAACTAGATCAAAGAAATGACTAAGTAAAGAGGCGCCTAGTTTGTACTCTTTTTCCCATGTTCAGTTTTGTCCCAATGGGTTTTCCGGACATGGTTTTTAACGAGGCAAACTAGGTTGCCTACGCCATTTTACTTAGGATTTTCTTTGGTCTCTACATTGGTTTTTTCTTCTCCATTTCATCAAGCCCATCTTGCCAACCCCAAGCCCATTTAATTGGCGAGATTTGATGAAGTCAAAACATAATTTCCTATGTTCTTTGCATGTATATCTTTAATGAGTCAAACTTCATTAATTATCTTTGTAATTTCCTAGGTAGGTTGCATGTAACCTACCTAGCCCTATATATAGTGGCTCGCCACTATCACTTTCATTTATCCGAGTTTTTAGAATAAAAATCTCTTCTCTCTCAACTTGCGATCAAAACTTCCGAAAACCTAAATCCTTTTCGGACATTCTCTCTTCGAGAGAATCCTCCGGCTCTCTTGGTGCGTTATATCCAAGGAATTAGAGTCTCAACCCATCACCGAGTTTCCATCACTCGTGTGATTGTATTTCATTTCCGCATCATTCTTTTTCCCCTTATCATTTCCGCATCGCTACCGCAAATCCTACCGCACTCGAACCCGGCTCTGATCAAAGTTCCGATCCACGATTGGGATCGTATCAAGTGGTATCAGAGCACGCTTTGATCCAGAGCTAAGTTTTCATTTCATCTTTGTTCATTTCCTTTATTTATCACCATCGTTTGATTTCATCTTTATCGCTAGCGTATTTTAATTTTTCTATCGGTTTCTTTTGTGCGATTTACTTTGAAGAGTTTTGATACTCTTTTGTGTGGTTTTGTTGCAGCCATGAATGAAGAAACTAGCAACACGCAAGAAGACCAGTTCTTTAACCGTCTAATGCAACGAGTCGAGGCAAAAATGGATCAACTCTTTATCGACAAGCTCGCGGTCATTTCTCCTCAACACGTTCAAAGGGCTAACGAGAGTGAGAGGAAACCGAATCACATTATGTCCGATTATGAGGAAACTCCCTCCAAGTTTGTTTCAAGACCTAGGCGGTTTCGTGAACAAAGGGATCGTGGAGAGGAATACCAAACCCGAAATGCCTATGGCCACGTAAAGGTGAAAGTCCCCGAATTTCACGGCAAAAATGATCCAGACGTGTATCTTGATTGGAAAAAAAAGGTGGATCTCATCTTTGATTGTCAAGAAGTGCCCGAGCAAAACCGGTTGAAGCTTGTCGTCACCGAGTTTTGCGGTTACGCACTAAGTTGGTGGGAAACTCTTGTTTCTACTAGGCGAAGATGCGGTGAAGAACCCGTGGTCCTTTGGGATCAACTTAAGCTGCAGATGAGGAAACAGTTCGTGCTGAATCATTACCAAAGGGAACTCCATCAACGCCTACGATGTCTCACGCAAGGATCTAAAAAAGTGGAAGAATATTTCCAAGATCTTGAAATATTATTGTTGCGAGCTAACATTCACGAGGATCACAAGGCTACCATGTCACGATTTTTTGGAGGCTTAAACCGTGACATCCAAGATCGTTTGGAATTGCAACACTATGAGGAGATCGAGGAAATGCTGCATAAGGCCTATCTTATTGAGCAACAACTCAATCGGCGGTCCACCAAGCCTACAACGTTGCCGAGTGTGTTCAAAAATAAGGATAGCAAGCCAAGTTATCCTAAGGAGAAGCCCACTGTTTTTGAGCCCAAGGACCACATCAAGGGAAAAGGGATTTTCGATCCAAACAAAACCCGAGACATCCGATGCTTCAAGTGTCAAGGACGCGGTCATATGGCAAAAGATTGCTTCAACAAGCGAGTGTTCATTCTCCTTGACAATGGAGAAATAGTTTCGGATGATGAGGACGAGCAAGAAAATCCTACCGATGAGATTGAGGAACCATCAGTTCAAGGAGAGCTACTTGTCGTTCAAAGGACCTTAAGCTTACAATCCAAGGACAACGAGCAAGTGCAACGTGAGAATCTCTTCTATACTCGATGCGTTGTCCAAGATAAGGTATGTAGTCTCATCATCGATGGGGGAAGTTGTACGAATGTGGCAAGCGTCATGATGGTTCAAAAGTTGGGTCTTACGGTCCGAAAGCATCCGCGGCCGTATAAGCTTCAATGGCTTAACGACAAAGGAGAGATGAAGGTTGGAAGCCAAGTAACGGTACCTTTAAGTATTGGGAAGTATAAGGATGAGATCGTGTGTGATGCGCTACCCATGGAAGCAAGTCACATCCTCTTGGGTCGGCCATGGCAATCCGATCGCAAAGCCATCCACGATGGATTCACCAATCGACACTCTTTCGAGTTTGATGGTAAAAAGATCACGCTCATTCCGATGACTCCACAAGAGGTATATCAAGACCAGCTCCGCCTTAAACAAAAGCCCGACAAACCGAAACCCGAAGCTACCAATCTCATGATTAAATCGGGTGATATTCCTAAATCTCTCTCTTTCAATAAAATGATACTTTTGTTTATCTTTAAAGAATCCCTTATGAGCATAAACGAGTTAGCACCGGTTATTCCGAGTGGGATGAGCTCTTTATTGCAGGACTACGCGGACGTGTTTCCAGAAGATAATCCAGTCGGATTACCACCCGTTCGTAGGATCGAACATCAAATAGATTTCGTGCCGGGATCATCCTTACCCAACAAGCCGGCCTATCGGACTAATCCCGTGGAAACCAAAGAACTCCAACGGCAAGTCGAGGATTTAATGGCGAAAGGCCACATCTAGGAAAGCATGAGCCCATGTGCCGTATCCGTCTTACTTGTGCCTAAAAAGGATGGAACGTGGCGGATGTGCGTGGATTGTCGAGCAATCAACAATATCACCATCAAGTATCGCCATCCTATCCCTCGTCTTGATGATATGTTAGATGAGCTTTATGGTTCTAACGTTTTCTCTAAGATTGATCTTAAAAACGGATACCATCAAATCCGAATGAAAGAAGGCGATGAATGGAATACCGCGTTCAAAACCAAGCAAGGACTCTACGAGTGGCTCGTAATGCCTTTTGGCCTTACGAATGCGCCGAGCACCTTCATGCGATTAATGAATCACATACTACGACTTTATATCGGTATTTTTGTTGTTGTTTACTTTGACGATATTTTGGTTTATAGCCGCAGCTTGGAGGATCACGTTAAGCACGTTGGAGCAGTCTTGGAAATACTCCGAAAGGAAACCCTTTATGCTAACTTGAAAAAGTGCACTTTTTGCACTAATAATATTGTGTTTTGGGTTTTGTTGTAAGTGCAGATGGCGTTAAGGTCGACGAGGAAAAGGTCAAAGCCATCCGCGATTGGCCAACCCCAAAGAATTTAAGCGAGGTCCGAAGCTTTCATGGACTCGCCGGATTCTACCGACGATTCGTAAAAGACTTTGGTACAATCGCGGCTCCCCTCACCGAAGTCATCAAGAAAGACATCGGCTTCAAATGGGAAAAAATTCAAGAAGACGCCTTCCGTCTTCTAAAAGAGAAGCTTACTAATTCCCCAATTTTATCCTTACCAAATTTTTCCAACACCTTGGAAATTGAATGCGATGCCTTAGGAATTGGTATTGGTGCCGTTTTGATGCAGGATAAGAAGCCGATTGCATACTTTAGTGAAAAACTCGGTGGAGCAACTCTCAATTATCCAACATACGATAAGGAACTTTATGCTTTGGTTCGGGCCTTGCAAACATGGCAACATTATCTTCGGCCGAAGGAGTTCGTCATTCATACGGACCATGAATCACTTAAGCACCTTAAGGGCCAACACAAGCTCAACAAGCGACACGCCAAATGGGTCGAGTTTATCGAAACTTTTCCATACGTTATCAAATATAAGAAAGGTAAGGATAATGTCGTAGCCGACGCATTATCCCGAAGGTACACTCTTATTTCTACTCTTAGTTCTAAAGTCATTGGTTTTGAGCATTTGAAAGAACTATATAATGATGATCATGACTTTAAAGAACTATATCGTACTTGTGAAAATTTCGCTAAAGGATCTTATTTTCGGTACGATAATTATTTGTTCCATGATAACAAACTTTGCATTTCGAGTAGTTCTATTATAGAATTATTGATTAGGGAAGCTCATGGCGGTGGACTAATGGGACATTTTGGAATCACAAAAACTCTCGCCGTTTTACAAGAACATTTCTTTTGGCCGCATATGAAGCGAGACGTTGAGAGGATTTGCAACCGATGTGTCACGTGTAAGCAGGCTAAATCCACAACTCAATCCCACGTTTTGTATACCTCTCTTCCTATTCCTACGCATCCTTGGGTAGATATCTCCATGGATTTTTTATAGGTTTGCCGAGGACTAGGATGGGAAAGGACTCCATTTTCGTGGTTGTGGATCGATTTTCGAAAATGGCACATTTTATTCCATGTCATAAAACCGATGATGCATTGCATGTTGCAGACTTGTTTTTTAGAGAGATTGTTAGGTTGCACGGCATGCCTAGGACCATTGTTTCGGATCGCAATACTAAGTTTCTTAGTCATTTTTGGAAAACACTATGGTCTAAATTAGGCACGAAATTATAATTCTCTACAACTTGTCATCCGCATACCGATGGTCAAACCGAGGTCGTAAATAGGACTTTATCTTCTTTGCTTAGATCGTTGGTTAAAAAGAATTTGAAATCATGGGAAGAATGCTTGCCGCACGCTGAATTTGCTTATAATCACGCATTGCATTCCGCTACTTTGTTTTCCTCGTTTGAAATTGTTTACGCATTTAAGCCTTTATCACCTTTGGATTTAACCCCTCTTCCTTTGATTGAAAGAATTAGTCTCGATGGTAAAAAGAAGGCCGAGTCGGTCAAACAGATCCATGAAAAGGCGAGGGAAAACATTGAACATAAGACTATGCTTTATTAGAAACACGCGAACAAGGGACGAAAAAAACTAGTCTTCGTGGAGGGTGACCAAGTTGGGTTCACCTAAGAAAGGAGCGCTTTCCCAACAAAAGGAAGTCCAAATTGATGCCAAGGATCGATGGTCCTATCCGCATCACCAAAAAGATCAACGACAACGCCTACCACCTCGATCTCCAAGGTAAGTACAATGTGTCTAACGCTTTCAATATTCTGACCTACTTCCGTTTGTTGCAGACGACCTATTGCTGGATGTGATTCCATCCAGCAACCGCGAGGTTAGGAGCAAGGCACCCGACATGGAGCTACCGCATGGACCAGTTACACGCGCTAAGGCAAGGGAGCTCACGGAGTCGATCCAAAGGATGCTCGAGGAGGCACAAGGAGAAGGAGCGGACAAGGCGGATCGGGTCGTGACACTTATGCGAGCCGAGGAACTAGATCAAAGAAATGACTAAGTAAAGAGGCGCCTAGTTTGTACTCTTTTTTCCATGTTCGGTTTTGTCTCAATGGGTTTTCCGGACATGGTTTTTAACGAGGCAAGCTAGGTTGCCTACGCCATTTTACTTAGGATTTTCTTTGGTCTCTACATTGGTTTTCTCTTCTCCATTTCATCAAGCCCATCTTGCCAAACCCAAGCCTATTTAATTGGCGAGATTTGATGAAGTCAAAACACAATTTCCTATGTTCTTTGCATGTATTTCTTTAATGAGTCAAACTTCATTAATTATCTTTGTAATTTCCTAGGTAGGTTGCATGTAACCTACCTAGCCCTATATATAGTGGCTCGCCACTATCACTTTCATTTATCCAAGTTTTTAGAATAAAAATCTCTTCTCTCTCAACTTGCGATCAAAACTTCCGAAAACCTAAATCCTTTTCGGACATTCTCTCTTTGAGAGAATCCTCCGGCTCTCTTGGTGCGTTATATCCAAGGAGTTAGAGTCTCAACCCTTCACCGAGTTGCCATCACTCGTGTGATTGTATTTCATTTCCGCATTATTCTTTTTCCCCTTATCATTTCCGCATCGCTACCACAACCCTTTTCTACCGCAAATCCTACCGCACTCGAACCCGGCTCCGATCAAAGTTCCGATCCACGATTGGGATCGTATCACCCCTCGAATTGATTCTCCTAGAATCAAACAAAAGAACTACTCAGACATAGCAAACCAATCCATAAAAATACTTGTATTCATCAAGAACACTAGAAAGAGGGTTCGAGAAACTACTCTAAGGGTTACAAACAGGGTGAGAATGCTACTCCCAAAATCCAAACAAGCAAAGTAACAAGTAAAAAGATATGAATGCCTTCGAACCTGTGAAGAACCATGACTTTAAAGTGATGATTGCGGTGAGAGTGATGATCTGCTCTTGAGGTGGCTGAGTCTCCTTTTATAGGCTTAGAAATCGGCTAGGGTTTTTCCCAAAGGATTTAGGATAAAATCTCCAAAAAAGAAAATACCCAATCTTCTCGGATGGGATGATCGATCGATCACCTCCTATGATCGGTCAATCACCGTGTTAATACGTATGTCCGTCAAAAATAGTGAGTTGACAATCGGTCGATTGCCTATGAATATCCTGAACCGCCTTTAGCATTACTCGAACATATTTCTTTAGATTGAAGATATCTCAAGATCTAACCGTCGGATTGGGGCGATCGAATATTCTTTTTAAAGCTGAGGTCCTCCTCTATCTCGTGGTACAATATGTGGTTAATCTAACGGTGATAACTCCTTCATCTGGGGTGATACATCTGACGATCATGATTTGTCATTTCTTGAAAAAACTTGATTTCACTCCTTTTAGGCCTAAAAAGCTCCAAAAGCTTGTAGTCACTTCAAAACCCACGAAAATATTAAAAGTACCAAGTTAAATCCAAAAACCATTCATTTCTTTATTAAAACATATTATAAATAATAGAAAATAAGTAAATTATCGTATATATCATAGTACAACAAACAAATTAAAAGTTTTAACACGTGTAAAAGAAATCGTGTCACACTCCGACACATGGCCGTTACGTGTCATCATCAAAGATGAAGAGAAGAAGCCACCGCCGGCGACAAATTCGGCCACCAATCTGCATTTTGAACATAGAGGCTAGCTTTAGTGAAACTAGCGATTTCCAATCATCCCATCCGAGTACCCACCAAAGATGTCCTTTATCGTTTTGTTGGCAACCAAAGGTAGATGAATCAAACAATCTTCTATCGTTACCTTTAGAAAACATGAAAACCTCGGATTTAAAAAAACACCGACCCTCGATTCCGATGAATGTGGTCTTGATCAAAGACACTTTACTCCTAATAAGCTTTTTTAAGGCGAGAAAAGATCCATGTCCTTGGAATGAAATCTGACCATAATAACAAAAGCCAACTGAGAGTTATGTTAATAAAATGAAAGGCTTCAATAGTTCCGATCAAAATTGGAAACCAAAAATTCAAACAAAGCCGAAAAAGAGCCGATAAACTGAAAAACTAGATCTATACCGCAAAGCAAAATATGATTGAATGAAAGAGAACAATCCAAACAAAGCTGATAAAACATAGATCGATGATGTGTTGCATTTTTAACGCATTCTAACCTGTGTTTTCAGAGTTTTATTGAGTATTTTCTTTGTTTTTTAGAGTCTTTGCAGGTTGAAATACGTTTGGTTCAAGTCTAAGGAAAAATAGAGTAAGTAATCGAAGAAAAAGAGCAAAAGAGCAGGAAAACATGCCAGATCGATTGATCCATATGTGGATCGATCGATCCGATTATGTTCAAAACTCCGGAGGACCGACATATCGACCAAGCTATTCGAACGGGAGATTTGAAGGATGGATCGATCGATCCACTTGCTAAATCAGGCCAAAACAGGAAAATTCATATTTCCTAATTTTGATTGATTTTGCCAAGGTTTCAACCAAAACGTGTTTGAACTATTTATTTTGTGTTTTTAGCCATTGTTGAGGCTACGCTTTATTTTCTTATCAGACTTTTTGGTTTTTGCAAGCTTTGGAGAGACGAATCTTTGATTCTACACCTTTTGAGAAGATGTATGAACCCTTTTGGATTTCTATTTCAATTGATTATGAGTTCTTATTCATCTCTCTCTTGTTTCTCTGCACCCATGCCTGAGTAGATCCATAGTTAGGTTTTAGGATTTCAAAGAATTTCATGAATCGTTGAATCAGACATAGATAGGGATTTGTATCTGTCTTCATCTATCGTTGTCCTTATTGCTTGAATTGGATTGTCACCTAATTCCTCATGTTTAATGCATCAAAAGTGTTCGATTAAATGCCTGAAACAACATAAATGGGCAAATTGTCCTTAGCCAACAAAGATGATGCTAAGACAATTTGTGACCTATCAAACATGTTCATTAGTACTTGTCTAGAATTATAGGTTCAAAAGACAGTTTATAATCTTAAGTTGCTAGATAAAGTGATTGATATCACGACAGTGGATTGGTTATACATTTATGTTTGAGTTCGAGACTACGCTGAATTATTCCCTGAATAATTGTCTGGTTCGTGATTTCTGATTTCCTGCGAATATCTCTAAAGCCTAACGCTTTTAAATCCATAAATTTACATCGTTTATTTGATTTCTCATTTACATTATTGCATTAAACAATTATATTATTGTCTTAACTTAATTTTATTCTCATAGATTCGTAGTGTAATACTTGGTCTTTGTGGATTCGATCCCTTTAATACTACTCCGTTGTTGTGCACTTGCAGTAGTTTTGATAGGGTAAAACCTGTGTTATCAATCGATCTAAGTCGAAACTTGAAAAAAAAAGCAAATCCGGACATTACCGAAAAATTGAAAAACTTCGACACTTTCTTTCTCTCTCTGAAAGATGGAAGAGATCGAGAGATAGCGTTTTCTTCTGTTTTTTTTTTGTTATCCGATGATCTTAATATAAGCCAAAGGCAAGAGAAAGAGAGATATAAAGCTTACAAAGCTCACGTTCTACCATACCGGAGAAAGAAGTGAAATAAGATTGTGAAGATTTACAACCAATGTTTTGAAACCCGGATCGGACCGGCCGGTCTAATCGCGACCCAACTAGTTCTTCGGTCCGAGTTTCTATAAATACTCGGACTGTTTAAAAATCAGAAAAACAGTCTAAAACCAGAAAAAATCGGCTAACCGACAGTTCGGGTCAATTCTATTAATGAATCTTAAAAAATTTAGGCCAAGACTTCTCTCTTCGGCAAACATACCAAAAACGGTGGAGTAGAACAAAATGAAAACTACGCCACCAACAAACCCAAAGGAAGACTCCGTTGCTGTGCACTTGCAGTAGTTTTGATAGGGTAAAACCTGTGTTATCAATCGTTCTAAGTCAAAACTTGAAAAGAAAAGCAAATCCGGACGTTACCAAAAAATTGAAAAACTTCGACACTTTCTTTCTCTCTCTGAAAGATGGAAGAGATCGAGAGATAGGGTTTTCTTCCGTTATTTTTTTGTTATCTGGTGATCTTTATATAAGCCAAAGGCAAGAGAAAGAAAGATATAAAGCTTACAAAGCTCACGGTCTACCACACCGGAGAAAGAAGTGAAATAAGATTGTGAAGATTTACAACCAATGTTTTGAAACCCGGATCGGACCGGCCGGTCTAATCGCGACCCGACTGCTGGTTAGCCGATTTTTTCTGGTTTTAGACTGTTTTTCTGGTTTTTAAACAGTCTGAGTTTCTGTAACTACTCGGACTGTTTAAAAACCAGAAAACAGTCTAAAACCAGAAAAAATCGGCTAACCGGCAGTTCGGGTCAATTCTATTAATAAATCTTAAAAAATTTAGGTCAAGAATTCTCTCTTCGGCAAACATACCAAAAACGGTGTAGTAGAACAAAATGAAAATTACGCCACCAACAAACCCAAAGGAAGACAGTCCTCGAACTAGACTGATATGAATCAAGGAGCATAACATAACACAACCGGATGAACCGCAATCTGGAAGACGACAGAACTAAAATGGATTTGGTGAGTGTCATGTGGCAAAGTGAAGACTTAAGATCTACAAATGAAGTGAAATCACCAAGTAACAGAACAAACCCAATAAGCCAAACCACCCAACCACAAGCCAGGGCCAATCAAATAGAGAGTCGGAGACAAACCCTTCCAAACCATTCCGGCTTCAACCAGAACAAAGAAAAATGGGAAAACAAAGCGAACAAGACCCTTAACAGACCAAAGGAGCCGTAAGATAGTCGGAGGGAAAGGAAGAGGCAGAAGATCTCGCAAAACTGAAGCCTTTGAAGCTAGGAGGAGGAGAATGAGGGAACGGATGCTGTGCCACCAAGGGAAGTACATGGAGAAAGAGATTTTGGGAACAAGAACCGAAGAAGGACTAAAGAACTCTCGGGATCAAATCCTGTAACACTACCATCAGAACTAAAGACCCACAAACCAATGGAGGAAGCCGCGACCTACAAAAACTGGATATACTTCAATCCAATACATCTGCAATCCTCGAACGAACATGTCAAGAGCCGATGAAGAGGAGAAGTGGAGATAATCTCCAAATAGAGACTCTCCTCAAAAGCCTTGTCGAAGACGCAGCTAAAACCCAAGACAGGAGACTCAAACAAAAGGCATATATACAAATACCGTACTATATATTATACAGAGTTATATTTTGTTAGTGGTGTTAATTTTTATCGAATATCCGTAGTCTTGGTCAAGTTGAGATATTTTGTTATAGAGAAAATCAGAGCGTCTCTTGTTCTTCCACGCCTGCAAACACCCGCTTCCGTATCCATTGATCCAAACTTGGCTCCGATGAGGAAGCGTCATCCCAAGTCGTCAGAAGCATCTCCTAGCCAAGAGATTGATAAGGATGATGTTGTTGATAAGGAGGTGAAGCCACCTGTTATCAGATCGGGAAAAGTATGGATTTCACTCTTCATTTTGATCTCATACTCCTCCTGGGCTGTTTACAAGTATCAGCATGCGAATTTACCCCATCCCTTGACCTCCCAACAAGCTGGAAAAAGAGGTTTCTCTGAGATTGAGGCAATGAAACATGTTTCGGCTTTGACTCAGTTTGGTCCGCGTCCTGTTTCCTCTGATGCTCTTGTCCTCGCTACTCAGGTCAGGCTTCTCTCAATGAGGCTTCTCTCAATGTCAATTTCAAACCATTAATTTGTATTGTTCGTCTTTGCAGTATGTTTTGGCAGCAGTTGAGAGAGTTAAAGAAACTGCTCACCGTGAGGTTGATGTGAATGTTGATTTCTTTGAATCCAAATCTGGTGTAAATACTCTGGTCGGTGGTCTTTTTAAGGGGAAGTCACTCGTGTATTCAGATATCACTCACATCGTATTAAGAATCTTGCCCAAATATGAACAAGATGCAGGGGACAATGCTATTCTTGTCTCTTCTCACATTGATACCGTCTTTTCAACGTATGTTGCTTTCCATTGGTTTAGGTTGTCTGTTCCTATTTTCTGTCATGGCCAGATTTCTAGTATCATGCGTGTGTGTCGTTCTTTGATTTGTCTGTGAATGTATCAAGTGCTGGGGCTGGAGATTGTAGTTCATGCGTAGCTGTAATGCTGGAACTAGCTCGCTCTGTTTCCCAATGGGCTCATGGATTCAAGAATTCTGTTATCTTCTTGTTTAATACTGGAGAGGAAGAAGGTCTCAATGGCGCTCATAGCTTTATAACTCAGGTAATAGACTCTCTCTCTCTTACTTTAATCTGCTAAAATGCATCGTTCCTGAACTTATTATAGTTTTTATTTCACATTGTACACTACTGATGCAGCATCGATGGAGTTCCTCAGTACGTTTAGCTATTGATTTAGAGGCCATGGGTACCGGAGGGAAGTCTGGTATATTTCAGGTATAATGTTATGCACAATTGCTAATATAAATTCTACAAACCATATCTTAGTAATGTACAATTTCTGTGGACCTGTGAGGTTTCCCTTTCCCTCTTCCCTGGTTAAATGAAAAGGAATTAGTAAAAAACAAATTCAGACTACGGTTGGAAGATGTTGGTAGTTTTCACTTTCTGGGAATAGTCGTTGGATTGGACATAATTGTTATTACTATTTCTTCATTGTACCTGAAAGAGGATGTGGTTTCTGGATTTTCTCAATGATTCCGTTTATCCCCTAGAGCAAATATTGACCTTCTGATTGTTGGAAATGATTTCTGGATGTAGGCTGGCCCGAATCCATGGGCTATTGAAAACTTTGCGTTGTCAGCAAAATATCCATCCGGTCAGATCATTGGACAGGTATGTACGTTCTACTGATGTTTCTTTCCCCCTTTACTGGTATATGTAAGTCTATATGTAACTGTTTTACCATGACAGGATCTTTTCGATTCTGGAGTCATAAAATCTGCTACTGATTTCCAAGTATACAAGGATGTTGCTGGTCTCTCAGGATTGGACTTCGCTTTTACAGATAATACTGCTGTCTATCACACCAAGGTAATTTACCTTTTTGTTGTTGTTTTTCCTCTTCTTTTGATCCTTATTTCGATGACTAAAATTTTATCGCTTGCGTTGCAGAATGATAAGTTAGAACTAATAAAACCAGGATCGCTCCAGCATCTTGGGGAAAATGTACTTGCTTTCCTTCTTCGGGTTGCCTCATCTTCTGACCTGCCAACAGATCAAACACTTCAGGGAGATGATAAATCCAATCCAGACTCAGCTGTTTATTTTGACATTTTGGTGATTTCAGAACTAGCTATTCTGTCGTTCTTTTGTTTTAAAATATATACTTGCATAGTTATTTCTAATGTGGTCCCTAATGCCTTTCCTTTATTCTTATGTCAACTTTCAGGGGAAGTATATGATTGTCTATCGGCAAAGTTTTGGGACAATGCTGTATGTTTCAGTAATCATGCAATCGACTCTTATATGGGTTATGTCCTTGTTCATGGGTGGTTATCCCGCTGTTGTGTCTCTCATTTTGTCGTGTTTGAGTATCATCCTCTCATGCATATTCTCAGTAGCTTTCTCGGTAGCTGTTGCCTTCATACTGCCGTGGATTTCTTCATCACCTGTGCCGTATGCTTCAAACCCATGGATGGCACTTGGATTGTTTGTGTCGCCTGCTGTTTTGGGGTCGCTAAGTGGTCAGCATGTGGCCTTTATTTTCCTTTGGAAGAGATCACCAAAAAGAAATACAAACAATACGCAAGTCTCACCAAGAGTATTGGATCATTTGGCCAAGCTGGAGGCTGAAAGATGGCTATTTAAATCGGGTTTTATACAGTGGCTTCTTCTTCTGGCATTGGGAACCTATTATAGACTTGGATCAACTTACCTTGCCCTGGTTTGGCTTGTTCCACCTGCATTTGCATGTAAGTTAATCTTCGTTGGCTTTGTTTTATTAAACAAGGGATGTTAATTTCATTTCAGGTTAACATATTCATTGAAGACGTATAAAAAAGTGTTTACCTTTAGCTCTGTCCTAAGTTTAACTTATCAAACCTAATGGCTGTCCAGATGGTATGCTCGAGGCGACTTTAACTCCAATCCGATCGCCAAAGCCTCTCAAACTTGCAACCCTCCTTACCGGACTGGCTGTACCAATTTTGGTTTCATCTGGCAGTTTTATCCGGTTAAGTGGAACCATGATCGGTATGCTCATTCGATTTGACAGGTAAACTGATAGGCACTAGATTGTGAGATGCTTGATTCATGTGGATGAACAATAGTGAATAGTATATATATAGGTGGTAGGAGAACAAATTGGGATCTTTCAATCATTTTGTGTTTGGGAGCATTGGACTTTGGGAAAGACTAGGGACTCTAAAACATGCTGTAACTGCTTTTGGTTATCAATTTACCGAACTGGTTCTTCCTTCCTGTGAGGAATAAAGAGAGTTCCACTTCCTGTTCCCATCGTAATCATGCTAAAATTCTCGTCTAAACTTAGATAGTGAAATAAAAACGTTCCCAATATACTCTGGAGTACGCTATTGAAACGAATCCTTGCAGCAATAGTTAGTTTTTAGTTATCAGCAGCCCAGTTTTAGTAAACATGGCTGATGACAAAATTTGAACCATTGTGCTGAAGAGAATAACCAAATTGACTCATTTATGAACACTTACTAATAACAAGAAAGAATAGACATTCAAATTTATCAGTCGGAATGAATTCTTCTATAAATCTCTTTTTTTCCTTAGCTTCAACATACCTTATATTGTAGCTGTTGTTTTGGGTATTTTGGTGTGTAGGAACCCCGGTGGAACTCCAGAATGGCTAGGCAGTGCGTTGGTCGCTGTTGTTATTGCTACTTTCATAAGTTTGACTATGGTATATCTGCTGGCCTATATTCATCTCTCTGGTAATGTTCTATCTCAAAACTTTTTGTTTGGGACTTATCATAATAACTAAGTTGACCAAGCATAATAATTCCTTACAAACTGATGGTATCCAGCTGCAAAAACATTGATTATCACTTTGTTATGCGCTATCACTGTCCTCTCTCTTTCCCTTGTATCTTCTGGTGTTCTTCCTGCATTCAATGAGGATACTGCAAGAGCAGTAAATGTAAGTCCCTTTGATTCTCATTTCAGAGGAAATTCTTTATCTTTTATTTTTTGTGTTGCTAGTTTTAGTTGATCTCAATCACTGATCCTATGTGTTCTGTTGTGAGCTTTGCAGGTGGTACATGTTGTGGATACGAATGGGCGAGATCGAGTCTCGTTCATATCCCTATTCTCAAACACTCCCGGAAACCTCAACATAGAAGCAGAGCAGATGAAAGAAGGGTTCAGATGTGGCAGAGAGAATAAAATTGATTTTGTCAGTTTTGAAGCTAAATACAGTTGTGTGACCGAGAACGATGCAGGGCTTGGATGGGACAACCAGGATGTTCCAGTTTTGCGTGTCATAAACGACAAAGAGGAAAATGAAAGAAGAGTCACAACGGTTTCAATGGTCGCAGGAGGCTCATCACGTTGGACTCTCGGCATCGACATGGAGGAAATAGAAGATTTTACATTGCAAGTAAATGGGGAGAATGAAGAAGAGTTGATGATAGCTCAAGGTGAGAAAAGCAGCAACGAAGAAGGATGGCACCAAATTCAATTCTCAGGTGGGAAAAAGGCGCCAACAAGCTTTGTTCTCAAAGTTTACAAAAAGAAGCAAGAATCTGATGAGAAGAAGCAAAGACCTCTACTGAAACTCAGAACTGACTTCGATCGTCTCACTCCGCAAGTCCAAAGGGTCCTCCAAAATCTTCCTCCGTTTTGCTCTTTGTTTGGAAAATCCACTTCTCCCTTTACTCTCGCCTTTCTAGCTTCTCTTTCTTTGCCCAAATAACACTTCCCCACTTGCTTGCTTCCTGCTAACACATTTTCTTGTAAACACACGTTCATTTCATGATAATATATTAGAGTGTTTTTTTTTCTAATAAAACAAGTAAAAAAAAAACAAGATTCAAGTCCGGTAAAGAAAAGCAAAAGCTTGAACTTTAGGAACAAAAGTAAGTGAAAAGAACTTATGTCAGCAAAGCTCGGGGTTTCGATCAGGCTTGAAAGACAATTTTTTAACTTGTTTAGCCGTAAAAAGAGGAACATGAAGTAGCATGAATCAGAGTATTGGAAGTTTGCGGAGTGTAAGAACAATTATTTCCAACATGCCACAAGACAATTATATATGGATAAACTAGTAATTTCATTTCTACCTTGTCAAAATCCGCATGAAATATCGCTGAATTTTTTAATTGGAATTAGGAATTTATTGTACAAGTATGCGAATAGAGATGTTTCATAGGATTTAATGAAGAGTATGTCTGATGACAGAACACCCTGTTGTGAAACTCCTCATGGTAATAAAAGCGGAACTCCTCCAATTTTGTTTCTCTAAAATAGCAAAACATTTGCACCGTTTGTTCTTTTTTTAAAACATAACCTTAAATAACGGTAGATAAATTGGGAAAATGCAGTATTCAGTTAATTAAGAAAAAAGATAAAAAAAGCCTTTTTATTGTTTGAAACCAGCAAGCAATTCAGTGGAAGATCATCAGAAGTTGCAAAAAGCGTAGAGAAAGGAGATGGCAACGTGATATTCTCTCATACCAATCTTCTTCTTCTTCTTCTCTCTCCTTCGACGGTGGTGGCATCATCAAACAAACACGGAGGAGACCGTAAGAGGGAGAAAGAAAATTTAAAAATTATAGAAGAAACTTTTAATGGGATGCTGCCAATCATCCTTCCTAAAACCACCCTTATTGGACGTCCGTCGGGGAAAAGGAAGTAAACGTAGTAATCGTCATCATCATCAAGGCAGGGGATGGCAATTTTCTAGCGTTCCGGACGTGGCAGAGTTCTCTGCAGAGGATCTTCGAGATGCCACCAACAATTTTAGCGTTGAAGCTGTCGCCTCAGTTTGTTCCGAGCAAGCACCTAACGTCGTTTACCAAGGCTGTCTACGGATAAGCGATAGAGACATTCATAGAATTGCCGTTAAAAGATTCTCCAAATCAACCTGGCCTGATCCTAAACAGTTCGCTGTATGTTTTTGAAATACCTTTGCTTCATCTAGATTCCCAAAATTCCTTATTTTGATTATAGCAATTGCAGGCAGAAGCTCGAGCTATCGGGAAAATGAGGCACATGAGACTGGTGAATTTGATAGGTTACTGCTGTGATGGAGATGAAAGATTGCTTGTATCAGAGTACATGCCCAATGACACACTCACCAAACATCTATTTCATTGTACTTGTTATGCTCTTAATCGCAGATAAATTTCTTTTTAGGTGTCTTTCCTCTCTTGACATCTTTTCTCCCTCGAGTTACAGGGGAGACTCAAACAATGGAGTGGGCTATGCGATTGAGAGTTGCACTTTATGTAGCTCAAGCTTTAGAATATTGCAGGGAAAGTGGGCACGAATTGTACCATGATCTCAATCCTTGTCGAGTTCTCTTTGACGAGGTGACGCTATTGAGAAAATGGCTAAGGTTATTATTATTCTTTTTGTCAAATCTTTCATTTGTGTTTTGCTTTGTTTGTTTGTTTGTCACACAGAATGGTGATCCTCGGCTTTCATGTTTTGGATGGATAAAAGATAGCAAGGATGGCAAAAACTTCAGCACGAATCTTGCTTATACACCACCTGAATATCTTACAAGTGGTAACGTTTTGTCTTCCGAAAATAGTTTGATGAAAACATTATCATATGGACGTATTATATGCGAATGGGGGGAAAGGTTTTGGTTCATTGCAAGAATTTGGCTCTTTTTTGTGGCAAGTGATGTATATATATTTTGTAGGTGCTTTACTTCCAGAGAGTGTTGTCTTCAGCTTTGGGACGTTTCTTTTGGATCTTCTAAGTGGCAAACATGTCCCTCCAAGTCATGTGAGTCACCTAGCATTCTTCTTCGAATGTTCGTATTAGACTAAATGACGTGTGTTCTTTTGCTCTCTCAACTCAGGCAGTTGATACAATTCAAAAGCAAAACCTACTTGTCTTTATGGATTCACATCTAGAAGGAAACTATCCAGAGGAAGAAGCGGCCACCATATTCGATTTGGCTTCCAAATGCCTCCGAAATAACCCCAAGGACCGGCCACAAATTAAAGATACGATTGCAGTACTTGCAACATTTCAACACAAACTAGATGTTCCGTCCTATGCTATGCTTGGAATTTCAAAGCTCGGAAACCCTGAAACGGAAAACCCCAATTCTCTAATTTATGATGCATCTTACCGTATGGACCTCTCAGCTCTTCATCGAATTCTTGAAGCAACAGATTACAAAGACGACGAGGTTACTTGTGAGCTCTCCTTCCAGCAATGGTCCCAACAAATTAAAGATGTGTGGTACACCAGACAGCAAGGCGATTCAGCTTTTCGGAACACAGATTTCCAATCTGCTATAGAAAAATACACTCAGGTATGGCAAAAAAATACACACTAGGCTCAGCTGAAATTTTAATCACTTTCTCCTTACAAACTCCCGATTCCCAGTTCATAGAAACAGGGATCATGATCTCTCCCACTGTGTATGCACGAAGAAGCATGTGCCATCTCTTCTGCGACCAGCCAGATGCAGCACTACGAGATGCAATGCAAGCACAATGCGTTTATCCTGACTGGCCCACCGCCTTTTACCTTCAGGCGGTGGCTCTCGCAAAGCTGAATATGGTTGAAGACTCAGCTACCATGCTAAAAGAAGCCTCTATCATGGAAGACAAGAGAGGCTCATAAAGTGAACACAATGCAAAGTATTTTGATTGAAAAAGGAAAGAACTATGCTTGTATAGTGTGAAGAATAGATAAAAAGAGATATGAACACAAAAATATAGTTTGTTCATTTCAGCAACCCTAATGATGAAACGGAGAAACCAAGTTCATTTAGCAAAAATATGGATTTCCACAGGGAAACCAGCAACAGCTTAGCCATTATTTTACCAAGTTACCATCACTTCCAAGTCCATACTGATCTAAATTCAAATGATTAAGAATTTGACGATGATGCAAAACTGGCCACTTAAATGACTTTCATGAGGGCAATTTATTCGATTATTTGAGAATCTAATATAAGAAGAGTAGATAACAAAATATATCTAAGTCAACTGCGAAGCAAAGTAAAGCCTCTATAGAACATGTGCATATTCAATGGAGAAGGTTTGTTTGAAACATTATTAGAATAACAGAGTCAATCACAAGACAACATTATTGAAAGAGAGAAGGAGTTCTTTATTTAGGCCCCCATACTTGTGACCTGCATTAAGAAGGAGATTTCAAGATTGTCATATCAATTTTGATGATTTCCTTTTCCATGTATACCAAACTCAAATGCTGAGAACAAGTTTCTTTTTTCTTTCCATAGACTTCAAAATGTCACTTACCATTACAATTTCAAAATTAGACAACTCAAGAGTAGCATGAATGATTCATCATAAGTCTCGCATTAGATAGAAATCAACCGAAGAGACCGTGAAGAACAAGAGAATAAATCAGTGAATCCGAATCCGAACCCTAACGAGAACGAATAAGCAGAAAAATCGACTGGGTGGGGGAGATAGAAATTGACCTAATTGGAAGATTTAGACTCTTTGGAGGAAGATGAAAAGTCCGGAGGCGAGTAGATGAGAGAAGCGACCATGGTTCCCGGAAAAACAACGTATTTGGCGAACGCAGACAACTTAGAGACTAACGCCTCTCCTCGCATGAATGACATGTTTGATCTTTCTCCGATGCAAATCTATCGACCCAGCCGATGAATCAATGACAAAGACGATCCCGATTGAAGCTTTTCTTTTGACTCGGCTGTCTCTTAGTTGGGCCGATTACTGGCCCACTGCTATTCTCCGATGGATATAAGTTAGTGGGCTTAATCTATAGTTCTCGTTATGATTTTGAGATTGGCCCAATACAAAACCGGCCCAACCCACAACCGGCCCAAATCGTAAACCTAATGTTGAGGTAAAACCTAGCAGCACAGGCCCGCGGCCAAGGGACGCCACCGCCGCGACGACTGACGACACATGACCGCCGCTGGTAGAGGAGAAAAGATTTCTAGCAGATCGGGGTGTTTAACTTTAAAAAAAAATTTCGAAAGCGGCATAGGCTACGTTGAAACCTTGGAGTACTCTTCACCTAGCCCTGAACCTTCCCATGCCCAGAGAAGATCCATATCTTGACGGACGGCCAACTCTGAGACGTTCAACGAAACATCTAGTCATAGCAGATGAAGATAGACTCGCAACGGTCCACTCCACTAGACGCGAGACAAGGAGTAGGAGAAAATAACCCTACATGAAACACAGAGACTGGGCGGACAACAAACCGAAAGCAAAGAGAGATAACACCAAGACCACAGGACAAGAACGGCGAAAGTGGAGAAAAGACCATCGGGGTTTGTGTACCTTTTAGAGTTTTGTAATTGAAAGAATACTTCATTAAGATAATAGAGATGACATTAAATAGCGTTACACATGATTGAAAAACAACTAAACGATGCGACAAAGCAGGAACCAATTAAAATTAAAACGGAAACATAAGACTCGTACTAACTAAGTTAAAGACTCGGACTTCCTTTGAACGTGTAGAACGTGCAGAGACTTATTCAATCCACCAACATACCCTCCCTTAAGCTGAATCTCCCAACTTCAGCTTACAACTGAAACATCGACCACACCAAGTAACGCACGCAACTTCTCAAATTGCTCAAACTTCAACGGTTTGGTAAAGATGTCTGCAACTTAATCTTCACTTGAATAATGCTCCAATTTGACAATATCGCTACTCACCAACTCTCTAAGATAATGAAACTGCACCTCAATATGTTTGCTTTTCCCATGAAAAACTGGATGCTTAAAGAGTTAAATGGTTGAACTGTTGTCACAATTGATCATAGTTGCAGAGATTTCACCACTTCCAATTGTTTCCAACACTCTCCGCAGCCACACACACTGACAAGCACAAAAGAAAGCTGCAAAGTATTCAGCCTCCGTGGTTGAAAGCGCTACAACTGGCTATTTTTTCGAGGCCCACGACACTACACCTAAAGCCATCAAAAACACAAATCCCGACGTGCTTCTTAGATCATCCAAGTCTCCAGCATAATCACTGTCGGTGAATGCCAAGATACTTGAGTTGTTACCCCCATCTCATTTGTACATGAATCCCAAACTCCACTATTCCTCTCAAGTGTCTTAAGATTTTTTTGCAGCAAGCCAATGTGACAGTCTCAGATTGGCCATGTACCTGCTGATAAGACAAACTCCAAACATAAGATCAGGTCTTGTTACCGTCAGATACATGAGACACCCGACCAACTGTTTGAACAGAGTCTCATCAACTCTTTCGCCACCTTCATCTTTCTGCAACTTAGTTCCTGGAACGATAAGATTCTTCACTACATTACTTTCCCACATTCCAAACCTTTCCAAGACCTCTCGAGCGTATCTCCTTTGACAGATGAAGAACCCATCATGACTCTATTTCACTTCTACTCCCAAAAATGTTTCATTTTCCTAGATCAGACATCTCAAACTCCAACATCATCGACTTCTTAAACTCATCACACATGGCTTTATCACTTCCAGTAAATATTAAATCATCAACATATAAGCTGACAATTAAAATATTACCTTCCCTTTTCTTAGTGAATAGTGTATGCTCGCTGGGACATTTTTCGAAGCCTTCTTTTGTGAAATAGACTTTAATCCGACTGAACCAAGCTCGTGGTGCTTGCTTCAGTCCGTACAACGCTTTTCTTAGCTTGTACACCTTGTCTTCTTCCCCTTTCACCATAAATCCTTCTAGCTGATAGACATACACATCCTCCTTGAGTTCTCCATGAAGAAAAGCACTCTTTACGTCTAATTGGAAGATATCCCAATTAGACTTAGCTGCGATGGCGACTATGGTGCAAATTGTATCGAGTCTCACCACGGGAACAAGTACTTCAGTGTAATCAACGCCATAACCCTATGCATATCCCCTTGCTACTAACCTCGCCTTGTGCTTTTCGACTTCACCATTCTCATTCAACTTTGTTTTGTACACCCACTTTGTACCCCCACTTCACTCCGATTGGTGTGAATCCTTCTGGCAAAGTCGTCAGTTCCTAAGTATTGTTCTTCACAATTGACTCGATCTCCCGCTCCATTGCTTCTTGCCAGACTCGATTTTTTACTCTTTCTTCAAACCAGATGGGATCGCTTTTTGTCATGGTCATCAGTAGCATAATCGCAGACAGGTTTTCCTCATCTTGCCCTCTCTCATAATCGGCCATCCACCCAGGTGCTCTTCTTTCTCGCATAGACCTTCCCGTAATTACTTGATTTCCCTCTTGATTCTGCGGTGGTGACAAATTTGCTCATTCATCGAAATTTGTTGCATCATTGGGAATCGTGAAAATCGTATCTATCGCGGGAATCACACCTGTCATCTCCATCGCTCCCCCTTCTGTATTCTGCCTCTCTTCTTCTCCTTCACACTCTAACATTACTTCTTTCGACCCTTCATTGGCTTGTCCCCAGTCCCAGCTCTTGTTTTCATAAAAAACCACATCTTTGCTAATAACAATTTTCTTTGTTACTCGGTCATACAAGTGCCAAGCCTTTGACTCCTCGCTGACTCCTAAGAATACACATCGCTTGCTCTTATCATCCACCTTACTTCTCTTCTGGTCTGGAATGTGCACATGTCCTATGCACCCAAATACACGAAAGTACCCTACAACCGGTTTAACACCATTCCAAGCTTCTTCAGACATTTTCTCCTCCACTGCTGCTATAGGAGATCGATTCTGAATGTGTACACTCCATTTAGTAGCTTTTGACCAAAATTCTTTAGGCACATGTCTTTCGCTCAACATGGATCGAACAACATTCATGATTGTTTGATTCTTCCTCTCAGCAACTCCGTTTTGCTAAGGAGTGAAAGTTGCTGTTAGTTATCGAGAGATCCCATGTGGTTTACAGAATTCTCCAAATTCATTGGAGGTAAATTTTCCACCACGATCTGTTCTTAAGCAAGTGATGAAACCAGCGATCTCTTTTTCTACATTTGCTTTGAAAATCTTGAATGTACCAAATGCTTCAGATTTTTCTTTAAGAAAATAAACCCATGTCTTCCGAGAGAAATCGTCAATGAATGTCAAGATGTACATGTTGTCGCCATGCGGGACCGGTGTAAGGGCCACAAATATCAGAATGCACGAGTTGGAGAGGTCTCGATGCTTTCCAGGTACTTTTCCTTGACATTGTCTCCCTGTGTTGTTTTTCGGTTAAGCAGACAGCACAAATCTCCTTGGTGGGTTTTAATGTAGGTAATCCCACCACCATCTCCTTATGTGCAAGCTGCTTCAATGAATCCTTGTTTAGGTGTCCGAAGCGGAAGTGCTGGAGGTAGTTCTCCTTCTCCATTACTTCTTCTGTCTGCAGACAAACAGAATGTTTTGCAGTTTTGAAGCTAACAAGAAAAACATTCTGTTTCCACTCATGTTTGTCTCCATGACTGCCCCTCGGCTCGGATGATACACTTTGCAACCTCCATCACAAATCAAGATGGCTAAGCCTCTTTCTTGTAATTGTCCCAGACGTAGCAAATTGTTTATCAATTCCGGAACATAGTAAACTTCAAGTATGACTTGAGTACTATCGTTTACTAGCAGCCTCACGCTTCCTTTTGCAACAACATTCATCTTCATGTCATTCTCGAGTCTTACCGTGCGATTCACTCCCTCTTCTAGCTCTGAGAACCACTCCTTATCGCCAATCATATGATTGCTGCAACCGGAATCGAGAAACCATACTTCATCTATATTCGCCTTATGCTTCTCCACGTATGCCATTAAGAGCAACTCTTCTTTCTCCTCCAACTCTGCATAGTTGGCTTTCTTTTCCCATTTAGGGCACTCATACTGAAAGTGGCCCAATTTGTGGCATTTATAACACTCGATCACTGCTCGATCAAAAGTGTTTCTCCCCCTTCCTCTGCCACGACCTCCTCCACGTATCATTCGGCTTCTTCCACGACTTGCTCTCTCTTCCTGAGACACTTTCAACGCCTGCTCCTCTTGTGGTGTTCCATTCATTCTCTGTTCATGGACAAGAAGACTCCAATGAAGCTCATCGATGCTCATCATACTCAGATCGTTTGATTTTTCAATCGAATACACCACATAGTTAAATTTCATGGTCAAGGATCTGAGTATCTTAGCCACGATGGTGCTCTGTTCTATCGCTTCTCCATTAGTTTTCATTTTGTTGACCACCGTTAAGGTTCTCCCTAGAAAAGTATCGATCTTCTCTCCTTCCTTCATGGCTAACATCTCAAATTCCTTTCGTAGTGCCTGCAGCTGCACCCTTTTCACCTTTGTGGAGCCCTGGTACTTCTTTCTCATGGACTCCCAGATCCCTCTTGACATACTCTTACCAAGTATCGTTTCCAGAATTTCTCTGTCAATCGCTTGGAACAGGAAGTTCTTCACCTTCAAATCCTTGAGATTTGCTTCCTCCATTGTCTTCCTCTGCGCTTCACTAGTTTGTGTTCCACCAGCGCTCGTTGGAATTCCTTCCTCCACCAGATTCCATAACTCCCGACTCCTGAGAAAATTCTCCATGGTCATAGACCAAAAATCGTAATGACCGTCGAACCTTGGTATCGCTGGTTGCACAAACTTTTCAGAGTTTGACATCTCTTCTCTTAATCGCTCTCTCTCACACACTTGTTTGATTCTTTTAATTAGCTCTGATACCAAATGTACCTTTAGAGTTTAGTAATCGAAAGAATACTTCATTAAGATAATAGATATGGCTTTAAATAGCCTTACACATGATTGAGAAACAACTAAACGATGCGACAAAGCAGGAACCAATTAAAATTTAAACAGAAACATAAGACTCAGACTAACTAAGCTAAAGACTCAGACTTCTTTTGAACGTGTAGACCGTGCAGAGACTTATTCAATCCACCAACAGTTTGATCCATCCGGGAAAACTAACCATATCAATAGATCTCTGACCAATAGGAGATCTACATCTAGAGTTAGACATCCATAAGATCTACCCCGTAAGGGCACTTACTATTGGACCAAGCCTGCATCGACGGAGCCATCGCTGCATGCAGATCCAGAATGTGGCCACCTTGAGCATCGAAGAGGAAATCGTCACTAGAGCTCCAGAGAGAAGAAGATTACTGGATCTCATCGAAAAAACCCAAGTAACTCCTCTTCAGGGACCACTGCCTCAAGACCACCACCGGACGCACGGAGCTGCCGAGAAACCACCACCATAAGGACAAAGGCTTCGTAGCTTGTCGGAGAGGGAGGCCTTACCACAATGAAGTACCGTCAACCCAAAAAATAGAGGTGTGGTGCCTCTTACAGCGCCGGAGAAGTGGAGGAGATCTAGGGCGGCGGCTGCTAGGGCTAATTCTCTTTTCTATAGAGAGAAAGTAGAGAATTTCTCTCTCTGGGAGAAAATATACTGACTGTGTTTGTATTAAGGTCAATTCTTTAGTGATCACCTCTTCGTGCATTCTGTATTTGAATATGTGACACAATAGCTCAACAAAATCCATTAACAAGCTTAGATGTTATGGTACAAAAAAGCTAACAGACTTAAAAAGACCTCCAACTTGTTAGCTTGGGGGATATATTGGACGTGGAATTCTAGTGGATTTGGTGGAGTTTTAAAATCCACTAATGATTTTAAAATCCTTTTTCAAATTTTATGTTATTGAACATGGAATTTATATAAAATACATCAAAATAATATACAATTGCTTGTTATTCAACATGATTTGTTAAACTCATCTCAAATTCACTGTTATTCAAAAGTTAAAAATGTTTTGTAAGAAAAAAAAAATTAGGAGATTTAATATTATTTTTAGTTATAAATTTGGATGAAAACATTTATAAAAATCTATCTTTCATTCTTCTTCTTTGCCGCCTTTTTCTTATTATTTTTTTTTTCTTTCATTCTTCTCCTTCTAGTAACACTAACAATGTGGAATGATGCAATGCATATTGGATCTTGATCAACGAAGATACGATTAAAATATATGATTTTGATTTATCTTTTGTTGGGATTTAGATTATTTTGTTTGAGTTTTTCTTTTTCTTTTGATGTTCTGTTTACATTGTATTTGTCTTTGTCTTTGTCTATTGCCCTATTTTACTTGTGTTTTGTTCTTACCTTTGTCTTTCGTTTATTTGAACGGAAAAAAAAAAATCAAATCACCACAAATCCTTTCAAATTTAAAAGCAAATCACACTATATTACACACCGAATCACACAAAATGATTTTATATTTATAATTATTTGATACTCAAATCACCACATAACCTTAAAATCCCCATAAATCCCACCGAATCAAAAACTCAACCAAATCTACTAAAATTCCATATCCAATACATCCCCAAAATTCGCCCCTTACGACTTTCAATCACACAAAATCTTCAATGACTTATGTTCATGCCATAGACCAGTTGTAGTGACTGAGAAATACCAAAAGCTTTACCTTAATATTAGAGTAAAATGCTTAGTGTAAAAGACTCTAAATCCAAGTAGGGATTCTACATGCAATCAAAATTCAACAATGTTTTAACGAGAGACGACACACACTTGTTGGTTTATAATCAATCTCTACAGTAAATTTGCGTCGTTGCGAAGATCGACATTGACATCAGTCGAGAGAACATATGAGACAAGAAACAAAAAGGAATATAGGTACACATTGGCTTTTGATGGAAATGACTTGTTTTTATAATGCAAAGTTTTAAAACAAGAGAAAATGGAAGAAGTATGGTAAACCAAACTATTCAGAAAGGAGTAAAGTGAAAAAGTATGAAATCAAGCTTCAAAGACTTTGCATTCCAAATCAGCCGGGTTTGTCTGGCAGAAATCCTCCAAAGGGTCTTTGCTTCCGGCGGATACCTCTCCTGGCCACTTGCTGGCCACTAGGTGAGCCAAATCGACTACCCTTTGGCTGTCATTATGCCACAAGTAAGACATCAATGGTTTCCAAAAATTGTACATATGTGTATATATTATGTGAGTATTGCATACCTGTAGCCCCACTCATTGTCATACCAAGCGACCACCTTGACCATATCATCACCCATAACCATTGTGAGGGAAGAGTCAATGGTGGTAGAGACATCAGAGCACCTGAAATCACAAGAGACAAGAGGGGTGTCGCAAACGTCTAAGATGCCCTTGAGCGGTCCTACAGCAGCTTTTCTGAAGGCCTCGTTAACGTCCTCTGCGGTCAAACCTTTCTTCTCAACGTTCACAACAAGGTCAACCACCGAGACGTTTGGTGTCGGCACACGGAGTGCAATGCCGTTGAGTTTACCCTTCAGCTGCGGCAGCACCAATGACACCGCCTTTGCTGCACCAGTGCTCGTCGGTACTATGTTCAACGCTGCTGCTCTTGCACGTCTTAGGTCCCTGTGAGATGCATCTAGAAGCCTCTGAAACATTGCAAATATATATTATTACTGTTTGGTTCATATCAGATAACATTTCAATGCTTTCTAGTACAAGGAGGAGTGTTCAATCAGGAATAAACCAAACCCAAATAACTGAATCTACATCCACCTAGAATAGAAAATCTGATGCAAAGCTTAAATTTCTCTGCTACTTAATGATATATTAGACTAAAAACCAAGTATGTGAGAATTATATTACTTGGTCACCGGTGTAGGAGTGTGTCGTTGTCATTGTCCCCTTGACGATTCCTGTAAACTAGTGAGCATTAGATAAATAGAGAGCAGAAGAAACATTTTTCAACATGTAGTGAGCATTTAATGAATAGCGAAGAGAGGAAACAAATGTGTGTACCAAATTCTTCATCTAAGACTTTCGCAAAAGGAGCCAAACAGTTGGTGGTGCAAGACGCATTGCTGCCAAAAGAGAGAAGCAATGAATACTCAAACTGATCACTTTGTCTCATTTTTAAAGTAGTTTTATTAAACCGACCTAATGATGTTAGCGACGTTGTGGGAATAGTCATGCTCATTAACTCCCACAACATAGGTAGGGATATCAGCACCTTTGGCTGGTGCAGTGATGATCACTTTCGAGGCACCAGCTTGGATGTGCTTTCCTGCTCCTGGTCCATCTACAAACACTCCTGTTCCCTGATCAATATATGTATTTTTTTACTATTAAGTTTCTTTGTCATTTCCCATGGAGCTTTGGAAAAAGGTTAATCACAAGTTACCTCGATTACAATGTCAATGCCGAGCTCAGCCCAGGGAAGCTTAAGAGGGTCTCTGTTGGAGACAACCTTGATGGGCTTACCATCAACGCTGATGGTTTCATTGTCCACTATTTTCACATCAGCCTTGAAGGTTCCAAGCATGGAGTCATACTTGAGCAAGTGGGATGCCTGCAATTTCATCAATGTTTTGAGAGGCGAGATCACAACATTAACTTGGTTTATTAGGGACTTACGTTCTTGACACCGCCACTGTCGTTAACCACAATAATATCGAGAGGAGAGTCCTTGCGGCCGTGCCAACATCTGAGGAAGTTCCTACCAATCCGTCCAAACCCATTAATTGCAACCTTCAGTTTGGCCACCGTCTCTCCTCTAACAGGAGTGGATGTTGTAACAGCCTAATATTGCAGACTTAATTATATAACAAACTCATCTCATATATATGCACATTCATAACAACACAGCAAGATTCAACTAATCAATCACCTTGGGGACGACTTGTGCAGCTATGGCATCGAAGAAAGATGCATCCCCACTGTTGTTACTAGCTCGCAGGCCGGAGAATTCAGCCACTTGTAGCTTCTGTGCAGTTAGTAGCAAGAGAATCCGATAAACAAAATTTGACACAGAGGTAGAGAGACATGTATAAGGACAAGGTACCTTGGAGGAGCATTGAGCAGGGAAAGAGTGAATGGCACTCTTTGACTGCAGCCTCGGATTGGCCGGTATTCTTGAGACGGCAAGAGCTGCATGTGTGGCCATAGCTGCTAGTGAAACAAGATGAAAAATTTAGGATTGCCACTCAATTTTTGTGCTCTGCCATATATACATTCTTGCACACCTTTCATTTCGAACCAAAGGAACCTATGGTTCAAAGTGAAGCAAAGGAATGTGTGGTTATTATGTAGGTAAGATACAAAGGGGATAAGATGGTGGTAGTCATTGAACATTAGCCATCACAGGTCTCTCGAGCACTTTTTTATTGTTGTTTCTGTGTCATATTTCCCCTTAAAGGAACTTAGCTCAGAATTTAGAAATTAACTATTCCCCTTAAAGGATTTTGGCACCATTATGATATGATGATATACTTCATCACTCACGGAAGAAGGCAGTCATTTCAAGATAGAAGAAAAATTGTACAACATTACACAGAAATAGCAAACAATTATTGTGACCATAAGTGATAAAGTTCCTCAAACAGATAGTTCAGACTGTAGCCTCGGCTTCATCGGTGCTTAGAGCTGCACCATTTGGGGTATCTTCTGACTTGAGCTGAGAGGACACGTCATCGATAGCAGAGTTGAGCTGAGCAATTTTTTCAGCCAGTACCTTCCGTGTTTTCTGCATTAAACAGTACATAGTATTGTTAGCAAGTGAATCGACAAAAAGCTTAGCAATATATTCGTCTAATATACATCAAATAGCATCAACGACTGTTATAGTGATTATTACAGCTCACCTCCAAAGCTTTTTCTTCGTCATATATGAATTTAGGCAATTTCCTCATGAGATCCTTTCGGTCTGCTCCAGCTATAGCCTTGCTGATCTGAAATAATTCACATAAATAACATCACACATTGACCTTCTTCAACACCTAGAGATCAGCATGATATATATAAAATATATATCTGCTACAAAGTTTACGAACAAATCTTAGTCCAGGATAGCAGAGAGGTTATATTAATGGATTGAGCAGTAGAAAGAGTGATCAACTTCTAAACCATGTGTAAAAATATCACCTGTGGAGCATATACACATCCGAGGGCACCAACTATGAGTCCGCCCAAAATAAACCCTCCAACAAATAGGCCTGTGCTTCCTGAACCATCATCATCTCTGCAAGATTTGATGCTATTAGACATTGCATAAACATGAATTGCCAATCGAAAAGTAAAGTATATTAAATGTTACAGGGGCTACACTGTTTATAGTCAAACCATCCGCACTCTCAATTCAGAAACAAGAAACACACCTTATGATTGAATTAAACTTTCATCATTCACCAAAGCCCAAAAATAGAGCAAATAAGAAGAGGATCAAACTGTTAGTTACCTGTATGCTGATTGAATGGTTAGGATGGTTTTGTTTCTACGCGCAGAAGAATGCAGTTTGTTGGAGCGATTCAGTCCAAAAGAAACACTGACACTACTTGGCTTCGGAGAAAAGCCTAGCATGAGCACGGACAAAGATTAGACAACCGTGCGAGAGAGAGAGAGAGAGGGAGATGGTACTCTAGAAGCTACTTCCGGTATGAAAAATCATAGACCTATGGCAAAAGATATCAGCTGAATTGGAAAAAAGAAGCACAGAGGCGTGCCTAAAGGGATCTAAACTATGGCAACTAGCTTAAGAAAGTGATTCAGAAACAACAATTCAACAGTTCGATGGTTTCAATCAAAAACTCATCTTCTTCAGCCAAACCTTTTCAGTTTCTAAAATCTGCATATCAGATTATTTTCCACCCTAATTTGCCAATAGAAAATTAAGTAATCTGGCTCAGAAAATCCACAATCAAGTTGGGAAAACCCTTATCCTTGGTTGGTTATTTCGCTAAGTCGTAAGATTATGTATGAGCTTGGACGAATCGTAACCTGGCGGGTGATAAGATCTCATCCGCACAAACGGAGATAGCAACGAAGATTCAGTATAGAGATGGAGTGAGAAAAATAATTTACCAGAGGATGAATGGAGCTGTTGAGCATTCCTGGGAAGGGAGAGAGAGGTAGAAAGAGCCGCCATCGGAGAAAGAAACTCAGATCCTAATAGCACTTGGGAGGACGTTCGATGATATCTAAGCTTCGAAGCTTTTGATTCACTGGTAATAATAATCTACTAAATACTAAAATCAGAGGTACTATAGCGGAAAATAAAAAACTAAATGTTTTAATCAAATATATATTTTAGTTTCAAAAAAATTTAGGTTTATATACATTAAATTTTGTTTGATTTGGTTCAACATCAAGTTTGGCTTTTGGAACTATGTATAATTTTTATTATATTAACAATCACAACAATATTATGATATTTGGTCACTTATGTATTATTTTATATATATTTTATAACTAAAATAAAAATTTTTTTATCTAAAAGATAAATCATTCAAATAACTTATTTAAAGAATATTTATTTGATCTCTTTTATTTATGTTCAATTTTATGAATACTTAAAGCATTGCATAAATATAATTGAACTAATAAAAATATTTCACTTGACAACACTAATTGCTAAAAACAAAAAAATGAAGAACAGAAAAAATGATAAATTGTTTCCTACATGTTTTTGTAAATGACGGGCAAAAATATATGATGGAAGTTTTAATCTCCTTATGTTCAACTGTTCAATATCTTTTTGTCTTTATTATCAATTTCAGGAAAAAATATATTTTATATACAAAAGTGTTCTAAATTTTTATTGTGCAAAAATTAATTTCGAGACAATTTTTAAATGAAAAACAAAAATATTATAAAACATTTCTAAACAATTTTTAAATATAAAAACGATATATGAAAAAAATATTGGTTAAAATTCTTTTTGCTTTATTTTTGGAAATAAATATAAACATAGCTACTAAAAGATTTTGTTATGATTCTAATTTGCCATGTCATATTTTTTCTAAGTCATGTCACATTTTTTTTAGTAATAGTGATTGTAGAGTTGACATGTAAGCAAATTCTAAAAAATCAATTTCCAAATAATATATAAAGGATTACTAAAAGATTTTGTTATGATTCTAATTTGACATGTCATATTTTTTCTAAGCCATGTCATATTTTTTTTAGTAATAGTGATTGTAGAGTTTACATATAAACAAACTCTAAAAAATCACTTTCCCTATGAAACAAAAAGCATTTCCAAAACTCTATCAAAAACCAAACCGTGAACCGTGAGAGAGAATTGTGAGTTTTTGTGAACCGTTAAGAGATAATTTTGGAGATTTTAAGTTGTGATAAGAGGATCAGATTAACGATTGGTGATTTCTGACAAGGTGGTAAAATCCGAGGAAATCACTATTTTGCAACCTTTTAGCCGTAAAGAGTGAATTGTGGTGTTTTTGTTTTACAGCTTAGTGCAGGCAACATTAGTCGTGGTTATGTTGAATGTGTTGCTTTTAATTATTTATAATCTTTCTTGTGTTGAGTGATGTATGAATGTTACGTACGACCTTATACGACTACGTAGGACCTTTAACGGTTGTGTAGGTCCTTACTACGGCTGCATAATCATCTTCTAGTACTTTTTGGTTGAAGAAGATGGTTTGCTTAGCAAACGAAAACGTAAGGGGACGAAAGGTCGTGGTTCTTATTGCTAACAACCACTAATCAGATTAAGTTGGTGGTCTCTATAATTCTCAATATTGCACGGCTCTGCTTTTGGGTCATGTCCAAAACGCTCGTTATGTTGCATAGGGTTGCAACAGCGAAGTGGGGTTACCACTGTCGTAGCGTAGTGAGCTTACCACTGTCGCAGTCGGATTAATGGTTATGTCTTTTTGTTTTGATCGATGAGGTAAAAGGGTCAAATAGAGAATTGTCGAACTCACATAGAAAATGCCTTTGCATTGGTTAGTTGATCATTGTTTGCCTCATATTATTGCATTATTGTTGGTTTATGAATATTTGTTATTTTAGTTATGGGTGGGAATCTTTATTGTATTAGCGGGAGCTGAAGCTCAGTAGGTAATCTTAGATTACTCATCACTCGTAATAAAATAGTTTTGCAGGTAATCTTAATGGAAACCAATAGAGGAGAATTCAAAATGGTAGGAAAACCAAAAGTATATTTTTGTTGGCTTTTGTAAGATTATACTTTGGTAGTATTATGGGTCTTACTTGTGTAGTCTCAGCGGTTGCGCTTGCAGGTGCGAGACTTTGCGGAAACGGGCAGTTGCGATTTCAAGTGTTATTATGCGATTCATACGAATGGCGTAACGATTGAAAATTGGTGCGTTTTTGGGGTATTTATGACTGGTTGACTAGCGGATGCGGTAGCGGTTAAACATTAAATTAACAATAAAAATACATTACATAGTTATAAAAAACATCAAAAATCTTGCGTTACAATTAAATATATAAATCATTAAACGCTACGTCTGTGATTGGTAACGAGTGAACTAATCAAGCTCTGTGTAAGAATAGATTTTGGCTATGAGCTATCTTTGTGTATGTTGTATAGCGGTTTGTACAAATATGTTTATATATGATATGAAAGTATGTTTTAAGTATCGTGTGACTAATCTAAATGATATTAGTCTTGTTTAAACTAACACGACTCAAAGTTATGGTTCAAAGTTGAAAAGTTGAGAATCATGACCTAGAGGCTAGGCATTGCAATAGAACGGTCAAGGAAGATTTGTTCAATGTTGTAACGCCCCGATCGCCGTCGAGCTATCGGTATACAGGAAAAATCCTCATCTCCTCAAGAGAAATCCTCATCTCTTAATAACATACATGAGAAATCTTTATCCCCTCAGGAGAAATCCTCTTTACCCAATGGGCTCCACGCACACTCTCGGCCCGTGGCCCACCCTTGTCCAACAGTCGGTGCGTTAGTCCGGGAGGCTCGAAAGACTTGTTTACTGACCCTGCAAATCACCACGTGATTTTTCCCGTGTTTTTTCCTCACTCACACGGTACTGGAAATAACTTTCCAGTAGGTCATCCATCATTAAATTGCTCCAGCCCAAACACGCTTAACTCTGGAGTTCTCTCTGGATGTGTGACAGAAAAGATAAGTGCACTCAGTGATATAGGTAGCCAAATCAATTCTCTTAAATCTGTTCGCATGTACCACATTTTTTCCTGAAACTGGGATGTTACATATGTGACCTCTACTAATCTATTGTGATTGCCTTACGTAGCGCTCCCGGGTCGCATGGATGTCCAAAACAGTTTGGGGGTGTTACAAACATGGTTTACTGAATCATCCTTTGTTGGAAAGTAGACAAATTGTGAGTCATAATCTATATTTTTGTAGATTATTTGTTACCAATATACACTTTGTTAAGGCTTGCCATACGAAGTGACGAATCTTTGATAGACATTTTAGCCTCCAAGTAAGTATTCACCCATAGCTATGTGAATCTTCATTTAGGCATTGCTATGCGAAACAGTATCCCAATTTAACTATTTTTTAAAAAAATTTTGTAATATGACATACGAGTTACTCATGTCTGAAGCGGTCACTTGTAGACATACTCCTTATAAACAAAATATCAGCAGCAAAAATTATGGCATTGATCAGGTCCATATTGTATTTGTCTCAAGTGCTAGCAGATGATTAACTTTAAAAAAAAAAAAGTAGTAGTTAATTTCCTTACAGGTTTTATGACCTCAGGGTTAGATCTTGTATCTAGGGATCATTCCATACGAAGATGGAATTTCTCGAATCGAATCTGGCACTTCATTAACTGCCAAAGACGTTTATCCCATATGGTTGTACTGAAATCATCGACCATCTGAAATCTCATTCTGCCTTCTTCCTTGCTATTACACATCTTTTTCCATGTAAGCCAGTGCATACCCTTGATTGGCCATTCGAACACCACCAAAATTGCGCTACCATGCCAGTTAATTTTTTTATAATTATTTTAGGTGGTGTTATTCAATAATAGATTTAAAGTCAATTTCGTAAGTTTTAAAATTTTCAAATTTTAAATTTTGATAAAATCTAGGTGGACGGATTCTAAAATCTCTGTAGTATATCTTGGATTTTGTTTCTAGTCATTTGTTCGTTAAACTGCATCCACAAGTCATGATGTATGTACCTAAACGTCTTTTATTACTCTTGATGAATGTTATTGAAACATTCTGATATTGGCGAGTAATCTAATAACCAATTATTTCAAATGTATAAAGTCATATATCTATCTTCAAATTAATAAAATCAAACAAAGAAAAAAAGAAGAGAAAGAAAAAAACATAAACCTCATCGATAAAGCGTCATTGCTCTGGGGAATTAAAGCTACAATGCTTGCATAAAAATGTGTTTGACCATAGTTAATTAGTATCTTTACCAATTGGATCTGGCACAAAATCATATTCATTGGGTAATGGATGTCAATGCATGCACGAGTAAATATCACAAAAGAATGAGCAATAAATAAAAAGGGAAAATTTACGATATTACAAATCTCATCACAAATTGATACGGCTCACTCATCGTGTTTGTAGTATTTAGAGTTTTTTACATGTCAAATAAACAAAATAATAAAAGAAGAGATTTAGAACAGTTCTAAAGCATCATATGTCAACCAATAGTTGGAGGTATTAATATTATGGGATTGATTTTAAAGTTAATATTTAATCCATGAAAAATTTGAAGTCATTTGGATCAACGGTCACAAAGTTACATCAATTTCTCGTAAAGACATGTTCTAGAAAAACATTTATACTTTCGATATTTGAGTTATGGCGTTGATTTTTGAAAAATAGATATATGAATAATTATATTATAACAAAAATATATTTCAAAGAAGAATTAAAAACTAGTTATTTAAAAATATATGACAAATTTGACTGAGATTCTAATAATATAAAAAGAATTGTTGTCAAAGCTAATCTATCAGTGTTAGGGTTTGTCTTGTCATGTAGAAGCCAGGGATCCATATCAAGTACTTTAAGTCTTGTAGATAAAGTCTCTCCCAACACAACTCATCGTTGATATGATTTTTGTAATCTAACAGCTTAACCATTACACCAACTCATCGTTGATATGATTTTTCAATTTTGATGATGAATGCTTATTAAAAAAATCATATTGTGCATTAATTATTAGATTTATTGTTAGACATATTGACTTTAAAATTAAAACTAATAAATTTTAAAGATAATTATAGGTTTTGTAAAAAAAAAAATATATAGATGTAAAAAATTATAAGGTACCAAATAAATAATTTAAAACTAGTTTACCAAAAAAAAAAAAAAATTTAAAACTGTTTGGAAAAAAAATTATAATACTAATTGAGTTAATGTTTCAAGGGGGCAATTGCAAAAATACCATTTTTTGTATGTATGCCATTTAGGGTGTCTATTTGCAAAAATGCCACTAATTATGGATTTTTAAAACCTAAATCTTAAAATTATAAACCCTAAAAAATGTTTTGATCCCTAAAACCCCTTAAACCCTCAAAACTAAAGTCTAATACAATATAGTTAACCCAAACATAAATGATATAATAAAAAAATAATTTTGAAAAAGTGGAATTTTTGAAACTTTTTAAAAAATATGGCATTTTACACTTGAAAAATGACATTTTTTAAAATTTCTCATGTTTTTTCAAAGATATTGTAAGGAGTTAAAAAAGAGAAACAACCTTGTGCATATTTCTCTTTATCTATTCACTAATGGACAATATGATAACAAAAAAGTTTACAACAACCTTTTTTTTTAAGTCCTTAAGAAATCTATTTTTCATGTTTCTCTTTCTTAAGTGCTTACAATATCTTTGAAAAAATATGAGAAATTTTCAAAAATATCATTTTTCAAAAATCATTTTTTAAAATCTTTGCAAAAATATTATTTAAAAAAAAAAGTTGTTGTAAACTTTTTTGTTATCATATTGTGCATTAGTGAATAGATTTATTGATAGTAATAGTGACTTTAAAATTTGAGATTAGAAAATATTAAATAATTATCTAAGGTATTGTAAAAAATAAAATATATCTGTCAAAAATATAAGGTACCAAATTAATAATTTTAGGGTGTTTGAAAAAAAAAGATTTTTATAATACTAATGAGTTAATGTTCAAAGGTATTGTAATAGATTTAGTTTATATATATAAAGAAAAAAGTAAAATTTTTTTTTAAGAAAAGGTTGTTGTAAAAACAATTTATCTTATTGTGCACTAATGACTAGATTTCTTGTTAATGACAAGTTAATGATTTACAAATATTGTAATAGATTTAGCTTATATATATAAAGAGAAAATATTAAGGACTAAAATAAAATAGTGGTAATTGCAAAAATGTCACTTTTGGTGTGCCACTTTGTAAAAATACCACATTGGGTTGTTCATTTGCAAAAATACCACAAATTATGAATTTTCAGAGCCTAAATCTTAAAATTCTAAACCCTAAAAAATGTTTTGACCCCTAAAACCCCTAAAACCCTCAAAACTAAACCCTAATACAATATAGTTAATCCAAACATAAATGATATAATAAATAAATAATTTTGAAAAAATAGCATTTTTGCAAAAATTTTGAAAAGGTGGCATTTTTTAAAAATGGCAGTTGAAAAGTGATATTTTTTAAAATTTCTCAACAAAATAGTGGCATTGTCTACTAGATTCTTGTTAGTAATAGTGACTTTAAAATAGAAAATAATAAATGTTAGAGATAATTATAGTTATTGTAAAATAAAAATATAGTTGTCAAATAACAATATAAGGTACAAAATAAATTTTTTTGGGGGTGTTTAAATAAGATTTTATAATACTAACTAGGTTTTGTATCCACGCTACGCGTGAGTTTGTTTTATCGATGAGTTTAATATAATTTGGACTCTATAATTTCTAAATTAGCAGATATGGACATATACAGATGCAAAAATACGTTGGTAAGAAAATGAAGCAATCGTAGAGAATTAGATAACTAATATAAGAATTTTTATCGGCAATTTGTATTTATTCAGTCCACACTTTATTGAAGTTAGTTGGCAGACATCTTCGAACTCTCTGTTTTTTTCATCCACGCTATAACATTCTCCTCTCGATGTATTTCCTAGACAAAAGTCGACTCAAATCATTTATAACTTTATATGTTTAAAATCAATTGATAATTATATAACTATTCCACATTTAACAAATTTTGTAGTTTTTCAAAAACAGTTTTTCAAAGATATTTATTTAATCAACTTCAAATTTAAAAATATTAGAAGAACCCAATCCAATGTAGTTACTTCAAATTTGTGGAGTTTCATTCCACACTGATGATACTTCAATTTTACTTTCTCACATAGGATTAGCTTCGTTGAATATTTGCAACTTTCACAATATGTCCAAAATTCATGAAAGACGTTTTAACTTGAAAAGTTATTGATGATTATTAGTGTTGTAACGCCCGTGAACCAAAAATTGGATTTTGGTTGGGTGTCGATCAACACAGGGTGTCGGTGTCGATCGACACGTGTGTTTTTGACTCATGAGAAGTCAGGTTTTGGACATTGTGTCGATCGACACAAGGTGGGTGTGTCGATCGACACGAGTTGAAATTGGACCGACCGGTTTGGTTCCAATTGTCCGGTTCGGCGGACTGGTTTAGGGAACCTTAGGGTTCCAGTATATAAACGTGAACAGTCGCGTTTTGTCTGGTTTGGCCAAAAATCAGAAGGAAATCAGAGAGAAATCAAAATCTGAGAGAATTGAGAGAGAATTTGAGTGTTCTTGAGGAGGATTGATCTTGAGAGGTTGTTAGAACGAGAAGGGATCCTTGCTGTGGTGATTTCGGGTCTGTGGGGACGAAATCAGAGGCTGTTCATGGTCGTTCTTCGTCGTTCCTCCTCTTTTCAATCCATTTTCGAGGTGAGTGCGTGACCGTAGGTTTATCTACGTAAAGGATTAGATAGAATACGATTGCTTGTGTTGTTTGGATTAGATTTCGTGTGTTTGTGGATGAATTTCGTGCAGGAGATCGATGAATCGCGATGGGATTCAAGCCATGAAAGGATAGGCTAGTTTCCTGGGTTCTGCGATGTCGTGTCGATCGACACCATGGTGGTGTATCGATCAACACGGGTGCCTGTCGATCGACACCATGGTGGTGTGTCGATCGATACGGGGGCTGTGTATCGATTGACACCTAGTGGTTGTGTCGATTGACACAATAGCTTCTGTACTGGTTCGTGTTGATTGTTTCGTGTATGGTTGTTGTATGCTCATCCTGATATTGTATCTCTTGTTTATGCCTGTGTGTATAACCTGTAGACGGGATGACCGCGTCGCTGAGTATTTGTGATAATACTCATGCAGCTCTTTTTGCCATGTGTTACAGGTAAAGATAAAATGTGATCGTGGAATCATGGCCGGGAAGAGGAGATGATCTAGTGTCTCGGTTTTTGTGGTCCTTGAGTTGAATTCCTAGGTTATTAGTAATTCTGGAACCTGTTATTGATGTCGATTGATTTGGATTCTATTGGATGCTGTTATTGGAATTGAATTGGTTGATTATTATACTGGTTTAGTAACTCAATAAAGTATAGAATTTATTGATGGGTTGTTGATTATTGATTGGTTTATTGTTTTTCGCATGTTGAGTAGTTGACCGTTGAGGATTATCGTTTGTGATAATGATAATCCAGGGTTTTAATTGGAAATTTTTAAAATTTTTGGGTCGGATCGTTTCATTTTGGTATCTGAGCCCTTATGGTTCTAGGGCGGGTGCAATTAATTGATTATGTGTGTTAATTGATTGATTGTTGTGTGGGTATGGAGTTCTAGATCATCTCTTCCGAGCCTTCAATGAGATTCCATGGTATGTGGTTTATGACTTGCTATTTTTCTAGTACTTAGTAGTCTACTGGTTAGTGCAGAGTGATGGCTAGAGACAGAGGTCATGGGGGTCATGGAGGCCGTGGTGGTCGTGGTGGGCGCGGGCGAGGACTGCAGAGTGAGTCCAATGCTGCGAATGTGGCCCAAGAGACCACGTAGGAGCAGGTGGCGGACTCGCAGTCGTTTCAGAAGGAGTCTGTGGGTGAGGGTGCTATGAGTACTAGTGTGAGGGCTGGTGGGGCTAGTGTGGGTCCCGGTGTAGTTGGTGGTGCAGCAGGCCCAGGTGGGGGTGCTGCCGCAGGTGTGGCCTAAGACCAAGATGATCGTTTAGCGTGTTTGCTGCAGATGATTCTGGAGCGGTTACCAGATGGGGTGCCGCCTCCAGGTCAGGCTCCGGGAGTTCAACCAGGAGTGGCTGGTGTGCAGCCAGTAGTGGCTGGTGGTCAGCCGGGAGTAGCTGGAATTCAGCCCGGAGTGGCTGGTGTGCAGCCGAGTGTGGTGGTTGCAGAGGAGCTTCCATCCAACCTGAGGATGATGGAGCAGATGCGAGGATTGGCACCGGGTTTTTCTCAGGTGGTGCCAAACCTGAGGAGGCCGATGAGTGGCGGCGGAGGTTGGAGCAGAACTTTCGCTCTATCAGGTGTCCAGAGGGATACCGGGTTGATCTGGTGGTTTACTACCTGGATGGTGATGCGCATCTCTTGTGGAGAGGTGTTGAGGCCAGGAGGGTATAGGCCGAGATGGTCTGGGAGGATTTTTTGGCTGAGTTCAATGCCAAGTATTTCCCGCAGGAGGCGGTGGATCGGATGGAGTCAAGGTTTCTGAACATGGCTCACGGAGATCGGACTATGAGGGAGTTTGATTTGGAGTTTAGTCGACTCCTGGTACATGCTGGTAGGGGCATGGAGGACGAGCAGGCCCAGGTGAGGAGGTTCCTTGGGGGACTTCGAGCTGATTTGAGGACTCGCTGCAGGGCGAGTAGGTTCGCCATGAGGGCGGAGTTAGTGGAGATGGCTGCTGCGATTGAAGATGACCTTAGGGATCAGGCTATGGTGGTTAGTCCACCGGTTCAGCAGCAGAGGAGGTCACAGCAGCAGACGGGTTCGGGCAGGGGCGGCAAGCCTGCTCATGGTCAGAAGAGGAAATGGGAGAGCACTTCCAGGCCGAGTCAGAGAGGACAGAGTGGTCCAGGATGCTTCGGGTGCGGGAGCTTGGATCACAAGGTGGCCAGTTGTCTGAAGAGGAGTGAGACTCGGGGTGTTCAGGTGTGCTACCATTGCAGAGAGCCGAGGCATATTAAGCCCAAGTGTCTGAAGCTGCAGCAGATGGCGGTAGCGGTAGTGAAGCCGTTGGCGGTGCAGCCTTTGGCTCAGATTGCATCGGCACCACGGGTTTTCACTTCGGCAGAGGCGGGCGGTTCTAGTGCCAGACCTATCACGGACTTGTTTTTTTTTTTAAATTCTTGTGGTGATTAAATTTAGTCTGTTGGAAATTGTGAGTCTGCGTTAGAGTGTCGGGTCTTAAGGCACATGGGATTTGTGCAGGGACCTTAGTTGTGGCGGATATAGGTCCCACGTGTTGTTTGATTCGGGAGCTACGAATAGCTTCATTACTCCAGAGTGTGTAGAGGGTACCGGTATCCAGAGCGACTCCGGTGAGCAGCCGGGAGTAGTTAAGGTCAGGACGTTAGCTACTTTTGGGCGGGCTCGTGGTGTGGATGTTCTAGTGGTGGGGGAGTTGATGCCAACAGACCTGGTTATTAGTCCGGTGGAGTTGTACGATGTCATCCTGGGTATGGATTGGTTGGATCGGTACAGGGTCCATCTGGATTGTCATCGAGGACGGGTTGTGTTCGAGCAGGAGTCGGGAAGGTTGGTGTATCAGGGTGTGAGATCGACTTCCGGGAGTCTCGTGATTTCAGCAATACATGCCGAGCAGTTGATCGAGAAGGGCTGTGAGGCGTATCTGGCGACGATAGTGATGCCGGAGACTGTTGGAGAGGTTGGAGTTGGGGATATTTGGGTTGTTCGGGATTTCCAGGATGTGTTTCAGTCGTTGTTGGGATTGCCACCATTGCGGTCAGATCCATTTACGATTAAGTTGGAGCTTGGGACAACTCCTATATCTAAGATGCCTTACCGTATTGCTCCAGCAGAGATGACAGAGCTGAAGAAGCAGCTAGATGATCTGTTGGGGAAGGGATTCATCCGGCCTAGTGTTTCACCGTGGGGAGCGCCGGTGGTGTTTGTGAAGAAGAAGGATGAGAGTTTTCGGTTGTGCATCGATTACCGGAGACTTAACCGAGTCACTATGAAGAACATGTATCCTCTGCCGCGCATTGATGAGTTGTTGGATCAGTTGCGAGGGGCTACTTGGTTCTCCAAGATCGACTTGGCTTTGGGATATCATCAGATTCGGATTGATGAGGCAGCCGTTAGGAAGATGGCCTTTCGAAGGAGGTACGGGCATTATGAGTTTGTGGTGATGCCATTCGGGTTGACGAATGCGCCAGCAACGTTCATGCAGTTGATGAACGGGGTGTTCCAGGAGTATCTGGATGTGTTTGTGATTATCTTCATAGATGATATCCTGGTGTATTCGAGGAGTCCGGAAGCGCACGAGGTGCATTTGAGGTTGGTTCCGGAGAATCTGCGAGAGCAGAAGCTGTACGCGAAGTAGAGTAAGTGCAGTTTCTGGCAGCGAGAGATGAGCTTCCTTGGCCATGTGGTGTCTGCAGAGGGAGTTTCTATAGATCCAGCTAAGATTGAGGCTATCAGAGGTTGGCCTAGACCGAGGAGTGCCACCGAGATCAGGAGTTTTCTTGGGTTGGCGGGTTATTATCGAGGTTCGTCAAGGGGTTTGCGAGTATGGTGCAGTCGATGACGAAGCTGACGGGGAAGGATGTTCCTTTTGTGTGGTGTTCAGCTTGCGAGGAGAGTTTCGGGAAGCTAAAAGAGATGTTGACGAGTACACCGGTGTTGGCGTTACCTGAGCCGGGTGAGCCTTACGTGGTGTATACAGACACTTCTGGGGTTGGTCTGGGATGTGTGCTGATGCAGCAGGGAAAGGTTATTGCATATGCTTTGAGGCAGTTGAGGAAGCATGAGTGCAACTACCCTACCCATGATTTGGAGTTGGCTGCGGTGATTTTTGCCATTAAGATTTGGAGGTCTTATCTTTACGGCGAAAAGGTGCAGGAATTCACAGACCACAAAAGTCTGAAGTATTTCTTTACTCAGTCGGAGCTGAACCAGAGATAGAGGCGCTGGATGGAGTTAGTTGCGGACTATGACCTGGAGATTGGATACCATCTGGGTAAGGCAAATCTGGTTGCAGACGCGTTGAGTCGGAAGAGGGTTACTTCAGATCAGGAGCAGGATATAGAGACTCTGGTGAATGAGATCAGTACATTGAGATTGTGTGTTATCTACCAGGAGCCGTTGGGGTTAAAGGCAGCTAACCAGCCAGATTTGTTTAGCAGGATTTGAGTTGCTCAGGAGAAGGATCAGGGTTTGATTGATGCTTCTAAGGCGGCCGGTTCAGAGTATGTGGTCTCAGCGAGTGGAATGATACTGGTGAACGGGCGGGTTTGTGTACCCAAGGACGAGTATCTGAGGTAGGAGATCCTGAGGGAGGCTCATTCGAGCATATTGTCGATTCATCCGGAAGCGACCAAGATATATTGTGATCTGAAGTGGTATTATCACTGGGTCGGGATGAAGAGGGATGTAGCTAACTGGGTTGCCGCGTGCAAAGTGTGTCAGTTGGTGAAGGCTGAGCATCAGGTTTCGAGTGGTATGTTGCAGTGTTTGCTTATCCCGGAGTGGAAGTAGGATATGATTACCATGGACTTTGTGACGAGATTGCCAGTGTCACGGACATATGATGCGATTTGGGTGATTGTGGATCGTCAGACCAAGTCAACACGTTTTCTTGCCATCAAGAAGACCGATGGAGCGGCAGTTTTGGCTAAGAAGTATGTACGGGAGATAGTGAGGCTGCACGGGGTGCCAGCGAGTATCGTGTCAGACAGGGATCCGAGGTTTACTTCAGAGTTCCGGAGGGCATTTCAGGCTGAGATGGGCACTAAGGTGCATATGAGCACGGTGTATCATCCTCAGACGGATGGACAGTCTGAGAGGACGATTCAGACTTTAGAGGATTTGATGAGGATGTGTGTGCTTGATTATGGTGGTCATTGGGCGGATCATCTGAACCTGGTTGAGTTTGCGTACAACAACAGTTACCAGGCGAGTATTGGGATAGCTCCATATGAGGCTCTGTATGGGAGGCCGTGTAGGACACCATTTTGCTGGACTCAAGTAGGGGAGAGGAGCATGTTTGGTGTGGATTTTGTTCAGGAGACAACGGAGAAGATCCGTGTCTTGAGGCTGAATATGAGAGAGGCTCAGGATCGGTAGAAGAGTTATGCTGATTGGAGACGGAAAGAGCTGTTGAGCTGGGAGATCAGGTGTATCTCAAGGCAGCTATGTTGAGGGGTCCTAACAGATCCATTTCAGAGAATAAACTAAGTCCAAGGTTTATGGGTCCGTTCAAGGTTGTGGAGTGGGTCAGAACGGTAGCTTATCGTTTGGAGTTACCTCAGAGTTTGAAGGCTTTCCACAATGCTGCGGAAGTGTCTACATGAGTCTGAGGAGGTGTTGGCTAGGATTCCAGAGGATCTTCAGCCCAACATGACGTTGGCAGCGAGGCTTGTAAGGAATCTCGAGAGGAGAGTCAACGTGCTGCGTCAGAAGAGTAAACTGTTGGTGAGAGTCGTGTAGGACTGTGACGGTATTGAGGAGGAGACTTGAAGTGTCGATGAAGACGAAGTTCTCGAAGTGGTTCGAGAACCAAGCGGTGGCTTGAGTGTATTTTCTGGTTTTCAGAGTCTGTTTTAGCTTGTGGCTATGAGATGTGTATTTTCGTTCTGATGTTGTTGTAACGATTTTACATTTGAGATTTAATAAGATGAGTTTTCCTTATTAAATGTGTTATAAGATGTGTGTTCTTATGGTATGACTAGTGGAGTCATAGATTGTGATGACTGGTAGGTCATGTGGAGGTCTAGCGATAGAGTCCTATGGGAGTTAGAACTTTTCTATCGGCTAGGAAGGCGAGAAATAGAAGTTCTATATGAGTTAGGGCTGTCCATGTTTTAGGAGGATTTTCTGGGGATGAGGTTCTATGTGAGTTAGGACTCGTGATTCCCTGGATGGCGCTGGGAAATAGGGGTTTTATATGAGTTAGAGCCTGCCTATTTCCTAGGGGGAGTCTGGAATAGAAGTCTTATGTGAGTTAGGACTGTCTTTTCCAAGGACTCTGGAGAACACCCGGGAGATTTGGGTTGTTCCGGATGGCCTAGTGATTGGCCATGGCGCTGGGGAATAGAGGTTTTATGTGAGTTAGAACCTGTCTATTTCCTAGGGGGAGTCTGGAACATAAGTCTTATGTGAGTTAAGACTGTCTTTTCAAGGGACTTTATGGGAACACCCTGGTGATTGGGTTGTTTCGGATGACCACGAGAGGTGATTTTGGTCGGCAGGTGCTTATGATGCACGTTACAGTGTGATTGCCCAGGGGATAGTGGTTCTCCTGGATGTACTTGAGGGGAAAGTGAGGTTCTCTCCGGGGGAAAGTGGTTCTCTTGCATATACTTTGAGGGGCCGAAGCCTCTCCAAAGGACGTGTGATTCCTCTGCAGCCATATCTCGACGAACTGTGTCTCCCGAGAGTGGGGAAGGCTGGAGCATACCTGGAGCTGGATGGACTGCAATCCTAAAGGCAGAGGGGGTATGATATACATCGAGAGCTCAAAGGGTGACGATCCTGAGAGCGGGGTGGTGTATATAGATATGAGTATGAGCAATAGAGTCTGTAGTGTGATTATAAGTATGAGACTGGATGAACTTCAGGGATTTGGAGTGGATCTCAGGTGGTGCTGACCAGGTTGGGGTCAGGATTGCAGCCGTGATGAGACGGTACAATGTGGCTAGTACGAGACTAGTGGAGCTCGAGGATCAGGTGTGATCCCGAGTGGTGCTGACCGAGGGTCAAGAGTGTGGATGCAGATGTCGAGTCTAGGGTTGTACTTGCGTGTAAGACCTCGGTTTAGAAGATCCTGGTAGCATATGTAGCGCCGTTGGTTACGCATGTTCTTGTTTGATTGTTGTGCGATCATTTGGTCCAATTCGGGGTCAACGGTTGGTCGTGCATGTTCTTGTTTGATTGTTGGGCGATCAATCGTGCAGCCTTAATCCGGACCAGGGGGCGTTGCATCGTTGGTGTTTCCAGGTGAATCTGGTCGGGTTTTAGGCGGGAGTATTAACCTTAGTGTGACGGAGTCGCGTGATTCGAGGTCGAATTCGTGTTAGTGGGGGAGAATTGTAACGCCCGTGAACCAAAAAGTGGATTTTGGTTTGGTTAGGTGTCGATCGACACAGGGTGTGTGTGTGTCGATCGACACATGTGTTTTTGACTTATGAGAAGTCTGGTTTTAGACGTTGTGTCGATCGACACAAGGTGGGTGTGTCGATCGACACGAGTTAAATTGGACCGATCGATTTGGTTCCAATTGTCCGGTTCGGCGGACTGGTTTAGGAAACCCTAGGGTTCCTGTATATAAACGCGAATAGTCGCGTTTTGTCTGGTTTGGCCGAAACTCAGAAGGAAATCAGAGTGAAATCAGAATCTGAGAGAATTGAGAGAGAATTTGAGTGTTCTTGAGGAGGATTGATCTTGAGAGGTTGTTCAAACGAGAAGGGATCCTTGATGTGGTGATTTCGAGTATGTGGGGACGAAATCAGAGGCTGTTTGTGGTCGTTCTTCGTGTGTTCTTCGTGTTCTTCGTCATTCTTCCTCTTTTCAATCCGTTTTCGAGGTGATTGCGTGACCGTAGGTTTATCTGGGTAAAGGATTAGATAGAATATGATTTCTTGTGTTGTTTGGTTGGATTTCGTGTGTTTGTGGATGAATTTCGTGTAGGAGATCAATGAATCGCGATGGGATTCGAGCCATGAGAGGATAGGCTCGTTTCCTGGGTTCTGCGATGTCGTGTCGATCGACACAGGGGCTGTGTATCGATCGACACCTAGTGGTTGTGTCGATCGACACAGTAGCTTCTGTACTGGTTCGTGTTGATTGTTTCGTGTATGCTTGTTGTGTGCTCATCCTGGTATTGTATTTATTGCTTATGCCTGTGTGTATAACCTGTAGACAGGAAGACCGCGTCGCTGAGTATTTGTGATAATACTCATGCAACTCTTTTTGCCATGTGTTGAAGGTAAAGAGAAAATGTGATCGTGGAATCATGGCCGGAAAGAGGAGATGATCTAGTGTCTCGGTTTTGTGGTCATTGAGTTGAATTCCTAGGTTGTTAGTAATTCTGGAACCTGTTATTGATGTTGATTGATTTGGATTCTATTGGATGTTGTTATTGGAATTGAATTGGTTGGTTATTGTACTAGTTTAGTAACTCAATAAAGTATGAGATTTATTGATGGGTTGTTGATTATTGATTGGTTTATTGTTTTCCGCATGTTGAGTAGTTGACCGTTGAGGATTATCCTTTGTGATATTGATAATCCGGGGTTTTAATTGGAAATTTTTTAAATTTTTGGGTCGGATCGTTTCAAGTGTTCCACATACAGTTTGATGATATAACAACACACAAAGCCTTTCTAACATGTGGTCCGATTGATTTTTTAGTATATTATACTCTCTGTTTTACTCTCAAACTCTAGATTACCTCTCATGATCTTTTTTTTTTTGTTTTTAGCAACAATCTATTGTGTCTTTAATTCAAATACTAAGATATGCTAGACTAAATCTATTGATTTCTTGTTAATTTTATCTCATTGGAACTAAATATTAAAGCACAATGTAGACACCAATCAATCAATGTATAAAAAATTCTATTATTTCTCCTTTTTTACGACAACAAAATTCTAGCATTTATAGAATAACATGTTTGCTCATCCACATATTGTGTTCTTTAACCATATTAACAATCTCTCAACTCTTCTATTATTCTCCACAATTAGCTTGAAACCATTAAATTTGTTATCAAACTTGTTTTCTAGGATGCAAATAGCATAAAAATAAAATAAATATACTAATAAAATTTGACGGTATTTAATTTTAAGATTATCAAGTAAAATTCAATGTTTCCAATTTGCTTGTATTTTAATATCCAATTATCCGTATATTTTATTTTACCCTTTTAAGAATTAAATGAAAAATAATTAAATAGAAAACGTTGTAAAAATATAACAAATTGAACTTTAAAAAACAAAAATTTTCTATTAAAAACAGAAAATTAACTTGTACTAAATACTTCACAAAAATAAAGTTTTCTATAAACAAAAAAAAAATAACAAAATTTTAAGTGCTGACATGGACAATAGTTATTGGCTTTTAAAATTTCTATTTGGACCTTAGCATTAAGTAACTTCAACTTTTGTTTTTACTAATAAATTTTGACAATCGTTGATGGTAAGATTGTCAATTAATCCAATTTGCTTCTAACTTTAATTAAATGGAAAAGTTTATTAAAATATATAGAACTAAATCAAGTTAAATATGTATCATTTCCTCATATTTTACTATTTCAAGTTAAGCTAGCAATAGTAGAGAATTTAATAATTTACCATAAATATTAATCTGTTTAGGCAATATTTTTAGATGGCATTTATATGTCACTCTATTTATGAAAGCCCAAATAAGAATATAGGCCCAAGGTGTATGATGGAGAAGAATTTCTATGAAGAAACGATGAAGTCAGATCAGCAGCGAAAGGAAGTCGTAAACACAACGTCTATTTGATATTCACTCTGATGCGAGGAGGAAGATCACCGTCATACAATTTCTGGGTTTGTACCCTTCTCTGGAGCCAATCAATTTCTCTGTGTACCAGAATTCAGCTCTCGCCACCGCTTCCACCGCTAATAGCCTCCGTCCATGGAAATCTGTTCATTTATCTTGTTATTGCATCTAACGCTTCCGCTTTCTCTCTCATTTCCTTCATGGCTAGGTACGTTTGAGCATTTACTTTAATTTCGTAATAGAGTAAATGCATTGACTCTTAGTTGCATTGTTTGTGTATTTGCATCTAGGTTTTGGGACATTTATGGTCTTCTTGTTTGATTTCTCTGTGCTTCAGATGTTCATATGAATCCCCAATATGGGAAAATCTATAAAGATGATTTAATGTTTTGCTAAATTTTAGGGATATTTTATTTATGTTATTGAGCAAAGTTTGCTGGTCAAGGAGAAACCTAAATTTTCCTCTAAAGAAACCAAAGATCAGTTTTCTTTATCCCTATAGTAGGCATGATATCCGAGTTATTGAATCAAAAGATCCTGAAAAAGTGATTCTTTTATCTTTTGAAATGTATACCAGATAGCATAATAACCAAGCTTTTAATTTGGCCGTTTTTAATAAATAATTTAAGAAAATTTAACTAAATTTTAACAAAACTTGTTTATTGAGATAAGAGTAGAAAAAAATCTTCTTGATTATTGAATGTGGTCTTATACTTGATCTGATTCTATTTGAAGCCTGTATGAATTGATTATGCATTGCAGTAGGTAAGACTTTTGCTGCCAGCAAAGAAAATGCATTGAATCATAATTTGCAACTATGAAAAAACTTAAAACTATGTTTTTTTTTTGTAGCCTTACATGGGGATTTCTAGCAGCCTGCTGAGTTTGCTACGAAATCTGAAGTTGCTTTTGTATTTTCTAATTCCCTGGAAGGTAAAATCAAGCATGCATATTAAATTTAATGGATGGATGTTTTTAGATAAAGAAGATTGATATATATATATATATATATATATATATATATATATATATATATATATATATATATATATATATTTATATATTGGCCTTACTATGTATGTAGCCCATTGTATATTTCTTTGTAGACGATATTTTTAACTGTCCTCTCTGCATCATTATCCGATTTTAAAATAGTTAGATCTTTAGGAGAAGTTACGCATGAAAGCGTCACGTATAGTTGCCCATGGCTGAAAACTGGTTGAGGCAGATAGAGAAGCACTAATTTCAAGCTTTGTCCTCGGCTTTTGTTAATGGTCATTGTATAGCATACTCTTATTGGGAATTGATGTCTTTGAAGTGTGAAAGGATGCTTTGAGTCAAGTGGTGTGCTGTTTCACCAGCATGTGTGCCTGTAACTATTTCACCCTCAACCAATCTATCTCCCAATCGAGTCACAATTAGTCTTGTACCATTGCATAGACCCCCTTTTGATTAATGTTTCGACGCAGCATTATTGGAACTCCTACTTTTAAAGACAACTTATGCTTTGGTAGTCCAGATAACTCTAGAGAGTTTAAGTACTCAACCGTATATAGCATCTTGTAGTCTATAGTTATTGTGTCAGTCTTGCCTATGCTGTCTGAGCTTAGATATTCTTTTGACGTCCCTGGTAGCTGCGGTAACATGTATGCATTAATCTCATCAACTGTATCATTTCGTGGAGTTAAGATCGCTCTTTCTGTAATGCTTGCATGAGTACTTTTTAATAGACCTTTATCTCTATTTATGGCTTGAAATATATCCTGCAAATGATTTCCACTTGATTGCATTAGGAATCTGTGATCGACTTCCACCATCTGACCATCATCTTCATGGACAACTTTTAAGTCACTTGTGGGTGCTTTTCCATCTCCGACACTTAGTAGCCATTCAGCAAAACTTCCTTGCGATTCTTCAAGTCTCATGTTCTGTTTGAGAGCGAAGACTTTGCAAGAGTCCCACAAGTATGATTGTCTAATTGATGCTAAGACTGTATAGGCTCGAGAACCTTGTGGAATAACTGGTAGTGTTTGTCTGAAGTCGCCACCTAGTATCACAGTTTTGCCTCCAAAAGGTTGGTCTTTAGCTTCTGCTTTTTTCATCGACATCAAATCTCGTAATGTTCTGTCAAGCGCTTCAAATGCGTACCGATGTGTCATGGGCGCCTCATCCCATATGATTAGATTAATTTTGTCGATTAATTATGCAAGCATAGTTCCTGGCATTATATGACATAATGAATCTTCATTGACAATGAATGTGCTGTCCTTCCTACAGGTAGAAGCAATGCTGCGATGCCTGATGAAGCAACTGGGAGTACAATTTTCTTCTCTGATCGCAACTTAGAAATGATGGTCTTATAAAGGTATGTTTTCCCTGTTCCACCAGGACCATATAGATATAATAATTTTCCCAAACCATTTTCAACTGACTCCATTATTGCATCATAAACCTGTTTTTGCTGTACATTCAGACTCATGAAACGTTCATGGTGGTCTTCTCTTTCCTTTTGTACATTGTATTGTAACTCCTCGGTTAACAGTGTGTTACCTAGTTCTTTTAAAAACTGTAGATCTGGTTGTGGCATATCTTTGAACTCAGATAGTGAGCGTTCATGTTGTTGCATTACCTTCTCTATCTCAATCAAAGTGTACTGCTGGATGTCATTTTCTTTTAGATCTAGGTTTTGAAAGTCGAAAGTCTTGCGTTTTCTCTTAAGCATGTCTTCACCTAGTGATTTCCAGCAGCTCTACCATAATTTAAGAGGACTCCCCACTTCACAGTATATCAGCAATAAGACAAATAGTTGTCGTAGCTGATAAGGTGTACCCCATCGAATAGCTTCCTTCATTGCATCATGCCATTCTTTGTCAGAATCTAGTAGACCTCTAGCATAACATGCCAATTTGAAATCTGGATATATTTTACCTCCAACTGTTAGAATTTCATCAAAACTTCTTGGTCCTTTTAGTTTGTTGATGAGTATTCGTAAATAGTATAACTCTCCTGCTGATGGATGGATATTAACTATTCTACCTATCATTTTCCCCTTCTTTCGTTCACTATACACTTTGTTGTCGTTGTTCCAAGTAAATCTTGTAGTAAATTCCAAATAAGTTAGTTGGCGGGCCTCTTCAGATTCTCTGTTTTTTTCCATCCAAGCTGTGAACATTGTCCTCTCAATATCTTCCCTAGACAGAACTCGACCGAGATCATCTGTAGCTTTATATCTTATGTTTTGCTGTCCAGGCAGATGAATGATAAGTTTTTGGACAACAAGTTTCCTTTGGTGTATGTGGAATCCAAACGTCCGCCACATGGCTTCACAAGCAGATAAGTATTGACAATCAGCATAGTCTTGTATCTCATTTCTTGATCTCTTTGTTTGTCCACTATGTTGAGTGTTGTTTGAAGCATTGGGACCTTTTTCTATCACAATCGTTGCTTTATCAACTCCCTTTGTAATGTATTTGAAAAGGTACTTGACAGCGTTGGTTCTGTTGCACTACTCCACATTTATGTGTGTTTGATATTTTTTAAGAATATCCAAGTTGTGTGGGACAACAGAGCGTTTATCTAACCTTGTTTTTCCCTTCATGACAAAGCTGCTTTCATTTCGACGCCGACGATATATTATATAACCAGATCTGTCGATCGATATTTGCTGAGTATATTGTCTTGGATATTTCTTTGAGCATTCTTTATTTTTCATGCAAGGTGATTGTGATCTATCCAGTCCACATGGACCGTGCATCATATGTCTCTCCACAAGCTCAAACCCTTCTGGATCGTTCTCTTTGTCTGGTAATTCTGCGGAGATTATTTTATCAACTTCATCGGGTGTTGGGATTCTTAATGCACCATCCACCAAAGTAGTATGTGTGCATGCATCAAACCACGCTTTTGGAATTCTATGGTGTGGAGCGCTGTTGTGAAAAAACAGGTTAGTTTTCGACATAGGAGCAGTATTATAGATTAAACATGGAACTATTTTTTATATATAAGTAAGAGTACAAATATATACCTGCGATGTATGGTTTGAAGAATGTTGCTTTTTTGAAATCTTCAAGGAGTTGCTCTAATTTCATTTTGAAAACTCGGCATGCTTCCAAATGTTCTTTTATCTCTTCCCAATTTGGATTGGCTGTCATAGTTATGAACAAATCTGGATTTCCGTATGTTCGGCATATTGCCATTGCGTCATGATATTTTTCTATCATATATCGTGGGCCTCCAGTAAAGCTTGAAGGAAGGATAATTCTTTTTCCATGCAGTTTTGCATCAATATCACCTTTACCAACTGCATCACATACATTACTGTATAAATCTGCTCTTAGCTGTTCTTGGTTGTTTTTGTTCCATCGCAGCCTCTCTGCCTCAATAGCTGTGTATGCATCGACGACATACTGATGTAATAGACGCCTCGCTTCGATAATCGTCTTCCCTTCTCTTAGACGGGTTTGGATCTGATAAGCGTAAAACTTTCTTATGCTAATAAAACACTTTTTTTGTTGTCTAGATTCAGGTGCGGAATAAGGTATCTCAGTGTGGAAACCATACTCGCCATAAGGGAAAAGCAATGGATACTGCAATGACATGAACAAAGGATGATCGTCCCGTATTTTCTGCCTATGTTTAGACTGATATTATAAGATAACATCCCTGTGACCGGTGGTGCTCGACAAATCACCAACTATTAAACCAACAACTTCACTGGTATCTAGCAAATCATAATTTTTCCCTTTCCCTTGTTGTGCTATCAGTCTTATAGTAAACTCTTCGGTCTCGTTTGACTCGTATTGGTCTCGAGCTTTACGAAAAACTTGGCAAAGATGGTTGGTTGAATCTAACATGTTGATTAGTTGTTTTACAACATTTTCTTGTACAGATGAGGAAGATTCCGATAAAGTCTTCATGCGGTTGGAAACTTCATTTCCTGTGTCGACAATGTACAGCTGGAGAAATCTTGGTGGATCACCTGTCATAGGAAGTAGAGAACCAATGCGGTGGTAATTTTTCCCTTGTATTCTAAAAGTAGGGGGGCCAGGTCCAGATGAGACAGTCCGATTTATTTTTGCTCCCATTGATGTGAATGCCAAGAGAGCATTGTATACTCGTATGTTCTTGCGGAAAGCCGAGCTATCTTCTAGAAGCTCTTGAAGTAGAGGTGGTGGGTGTTTTATTGGTGGCAGTTTTACACGGCCTTGTTGACAACAAATTGTGTACAACGGATTCCCAGTATCTGGATCTCTCCCTGTGTTTTCATAATGCCATACTAAAGTATCGCAGTAAGGGCAATGGAGGAGGTCATCAGCTTCTTCAATAAAGGCAGAGTTGTGTAGACGTAGGAATGTAAATTCCGGTTAGATTTATGTATCAAGTGTAAGTTATTTATCATAGAAATAGAAATTTATGTATTTACTTCTTCGTGTTATGCAACTGGATGGCTGAGACGTTGACGCTGTTGATTGTTGAATCTCTGTTTGACACATAATATTGTATTTGAGTTTCTTGTATATATAGTTTTGTATTTGAGATAGTAGTAATTGAACATGAGTTATGAAAGTGTACCAATGATTTTCCTAGATGCTCGTTTGGATAGTAGGATGGCTCTCCGCATTGCTCGTGAGTTTTTTTTGGCCGTGTGTGAAAAACATATTGATATACCCTATATTCTACCACTTTTTCTATCTATTTTAGTATGGTTTTTATATATATTAATAAAGCTTTTGGACCAAAAGAGGTAGTTTTCTCGTATATGTAGATTTTAAGGACTTAACAGGTTTTATCATCAAAAGGATGTAAAAAGGAGCAAAAGGAGTGTCATCTATGATCCAGATACTTATCCAAGTCAAAGGAACCAAGCCAAGTCATTTTATCTTGAAGATAATGCACATTCTCTTACTGGACAGAACGTATATGCCAGAAGTTTGCTGACAAACGGAGGATCAAATCAGTTGGGAATTTAATGAAACTTGGTATAAAGATATCCCTTTGAGTTATCTTTCCAATGGAGTTGGAATTTAATTAATTGAAGCTGTAGTTTAGAAGATACACCCGAAACACTGAGGACATGTCAAACTGCCTTCGAAGTGAAGTTAGTGCAAAATGGAGCCAAGCACCGGGCCAGCCCATGGGCCGATATCCAGACCTTTTGCCGACCTTCTAGAAGAGGCATGGAAGCTTCCAATACCGGTCACGCAGGCTGATCCTTATCATGACCGAAATTTCCTCAGTTTTGACCGGAAAAGACGTATTTGCCCGACGAAACCCTAGCCGACTTATGCCTCCTTGAACTCAAGCAGCCGGCCTTAACAGCCTAAATCAATACCTAAACAATGTATTTCGTTTTTCTCTTGTTCTTCATGTTTATTTGATTCTAGAAGCGTTTAAGGATAGATTGATCTTTGCCCTATTGCAAAGAGATGAGATCTAATTCCTTACGCTTAGATAGATCAACGAATTATACTGTCTATGTGCTTTACTCTTGCTGATACGTGTTGCAAAACATGTTAGAGTATTAGCTTTGATTTGATTTTTATGCACTTTCTTAATTCTATGCTTTTACGTATTTAATCGTTTAGAGATTTATTCTAGAATTGATTCTTCATCTTTATTTATACTCAAAGCACGAACTGGCCTAGCTACCCAGGGAGTGATCTTAGGTTGATATACTCTCCAAAAGCTTGTTATATCTCCGGACCTAGTATTCGATGAGCTAGAAACCTTAACAATTCGATAGGTTAGTTAAGGAGTTTAGTGAACAATCAATCTTGATCATAAATCATATTTTCACCTTGTAATAACCTGCGATAGTTGAGTCTATTAGGGTGCAAAACATAGATGGTTAGTTACATCACGATAGTGGGATGACCTTACCTTAGTGATATGAGTTCTAGAACAACTAGTCTTAAAATCCTAAATCGATTGCTTGTGTTTTGCATATGTTTTGTGAATTGCTTGATTTCTAATCTTAATTGATATCTATCTCTTTACTTTTATTGCTTTGTTATTTGCTTCCATAAAACCCCAAAACCAAATAATATGTTCCCTTAGCTTAATCCGAATCATATAGGTTTGTAGTGCATTCATCACTAAGTCCTCAGCGGAACGATCCCTAAGTACTACAATTGTCTTAACTGTGCACTTGCAGTTCCCTAGGGTTATAAATTTAAAGACCTAATTGCATAAACCCTACGTAGTAGCTTTATCGCACATCAAGTTTTTTGGCGCCGTTGCCGGGGACTTTTGTTTGATTGTCTGCAAAATTTTTTTGATAACGATTAAGTCTAAGTTTGTTTTTCCTTTTTGTTTTTTCTAATTTTTCATTTTTGTTTTTGGTTTTTAATCTTTGTGTGTTTCAGAGATTCGTCAATGGAGCATCATAATCCAAAGAGAATGGCGAGCCCTTACCCTCATGAAGAAGTTGGAGATTACATCCCCATGCCTCATGAATTCCATCAACCGCCACGTTCTCACAAAAATCGATACAATCCAACTTTGTATCGTCCTTGGGAAGCTTATGGAGGAGAAAGTCGCCCTCATCCTCATCACATCCATCCGCCACCATCACCACAGTCCCACCACCATCCCCACTCAAACCATCGAGAAGACAAAGAAGAAGTCTTGATGCATCGCCTCATGGAAGCTACCAAACAAACCTTTTGTGAAATCGATACCAAGATGGACACTTTGATCTCGACTTTCGATGAGAAGTTTGACAACCTTGCTGCTCAAATCCAAGAGAATGCCTCACGTTCAGCCCTCCTTGAAGAAGTACAAAAGAAATAATCCCAAGATCTTCAAGACGATGCGCGAAAACTTCATGGTTTCAAGCATAGCCTTGATAGTCTTTGGGAGAATTTTGAAACGGAGACCACAAGCTCTAATGGGAACTTAGAAGAACTTACAACATGCCTCAATATCTTTGCTATCTAAGCCCACGAAGCCGAGAAAGCATTGGAGGAGACCAAAGTTACTCATCAAGAAGCATTCTCTACTGAAACGACCCGACCCAAAAATTTAAAATTTTTCCCTTCAGATTATTATCATCACAGATAATAATCCTCAATTGGGTCAATACAACATGCGGAAAACATAAAACAATTAAACCAATTCAATCAATTCAATAATCCCATACTTATTAAATATAGCCGGTTCAACAATCCAATAACCAATATCCAATAAACTACAACTCAGAATTCACTAGCAACTGAGCAATTCTACAATAGCCCACAGCCATACGAGACCCTAGATCATCTCTCCTTCCTGGCCATGATTCCACGATCACATTTTCTCTTTACCTGCAACACATGGCAAAAAGAGTTGCGTGAATATTATCACAAATACTCAGCGACGCGGTCATCCCGTCTACGGGCGTCTATGGGTTATTTAAGTATAGACATAACAATCAATACAATACCAGGATTAACACACAAGCAAACAACAAGAACAACCAACATGAACAAGTACAAGGACCTTGTGTCGATCGACACAACCACTAGGTGTCGATCGCCATGACTCCGTCCTGTGTCGATCGACACGCAACCCTGGTGTCGATCGATATGACTCTGCCCCTGTTGATCGACACACCACCCTGGTGTCGATCGACACGACAGCCCAGAAACGAGCCTATCCTCTCGTGGCTCGAATCTGTTGCGATTCGTCGAGTCACCTGTACAATTCCAACCACAAACACACGAAACACCAAGCAAACGCATTCCATCAATCCCTACGCCCACACAAACCCGCGATCACGCACTCATCTCGAAGAATCGAAATGAGAATAGGACAAACGGTTACAAAATGACTTGTACACGACGAACCACTAGTCCAAAACCTAAACGGACGACTGTTCTGGAAACTAGATAGACACAGCTACGCGTCGATATGCAGATCGCCTCCAGAATCCTTCTGGTTCGATCGGAAATCAACCCCAAAGCTGACTGATCGCAGACAACCATAACTCGACGAATAATCAACGAAATGACAAACCGTTTTCGCCTATATCAAGACCAGAGATCGGAGAACTTACCCACCAAGTTTCACCCCAATCCGCCTCAAATAGCACAGCCTTTTGCCCTCTCAAACTTCCGAACAGAAGCTGTTCTCAATCACAAAACCTCACACAACTCCTTTGATCAAAAGACTCTCTCTCAAACCCTCTTTCTCTCTGAGTTTTCAGCCAAAACGAGGACAAACGCGACTGCACCAACCTTTTATACAAACCCTAAGGTATCTCCTAAACCGCTCCCCAAACTGGCAATAAGAAACTGAAATCGTCGGTCTGATTTTAACTCGTGTCGATCGACACACAACCCCTGTGTCGATCGACACAACGCCCAACCCGACTTCTCACAAGTCCAAAACTCACGTGTCGATCGACACACACACCCTGTGTCGATCGACACCCACAAAAAATTCACTTTTTGGTTCACGGGCGTTACAATTCTCCCCCACTAACACGGATTCGACCTCGAATCACGCGACTCTGTCTCGCTAAGGTCAATACTCCCATCTAAAACTCGACCAGATTCTTTCGGGAACACCAACGATGCAACGTCCCCTGGTCCGGATTAGGGCTGCCCGATTGATCGCCCAACAATCAAACAAGAACATGCACGACCAACCGTTGACCCCAAATTGGACCAAATGATCGCACAACAATCAAACAAGAACATGTACGACCAACAGCGCTACATATGCTACCAGGGTTATCCGAACCAAGTTCCAAACGTAAGCAAAAACCCTAGACTCGACATCTACCACACTTTCCTGACCCTCAGTCAGCACCGCTCGAGATCACACCTGATCCCCGAGCTCTACTAGGCTCATATTAACCCTATTGCACCGTCTCACCACGACTGCAATCCTGACCAATCCGGTCAGCACCACTAAAGATCCACCCTCGAATCACTCCACACCGTCACACTACGGTTAACACCCCTGACCACCACGGCCAGTAACATCCGAGACCCTCTCCCGATCTCTAAGGTCTACATCTAGTCCTATGCACATAGCTACGTTTCAGACATTGATTACTCTCAACTCATAACTCATATCGCATAACCACACCACTCACACTCTCAGGAACACGTCCTTTGAGCTATCGGTGCACTATACCACTTACACTTTCAGAACACACAGTCCGTCGAGCTAGCGGTATACAGGGGAAATCCTCATCCCCTCTAGAGAAGTACTCATCTCGTAGTATTACTAAGGGAAATCCTTATCCCCCAGTAACACCCACAGGGAAATCCTCATCCCATCGAGAAAATACTTCTCTCTCAGTATTACTAAGGGAAATCCTCATCCCTCAGTAACATACAGGGAAATCCTCATCCCTCCTGGAGAAATCCTCATCTCCTATTACTAAGGGAAATTCTCATCCCTCAGTAACATACAGGGAAATCCTCATCCCTCCTGGAGAATCCTCATCTCCAAATGAGTTATTCGGGAAAATCCTCATTCCCTAGAGAAATCAATTCTTAACGCCTATAGCATCTCTGACTAGAACTACCTCACTTGGTCTCAACCTGACATCCCAATACTTGGAATATCATCACATCCATTACCAATACTCAGGTCAACTCTAACATGACACTCCACTATCCCGGAATATCATCTCATCCATGACCAATTCTCAGGTCATCTCTAAACAACCCAATCACCCAGGGTGTTTCATTACGGTCTCACAGAATAGACAAGTTTTAAATCCTCATAAAACCTCTATTCTCACACCTTTAGAAATAGACCAATTTTAAATCCTCATAAAACCTCAATTTACAACCCCCCAACATGCATACTCATGATAACACAAGACCAACCATAGGAAATCCTCACCCTATAAATCTCCAACCATAAGAATACACATTTATAAATTTCAATCCATAAGGAATACTCATCTTATTAAATCTCAAATGTAATAATCGTTAATCCTCAAACGAAATACATAATTTCAAAAACCACATAGCAACATGCTAAACTCTGAAACTAGAAACCATAAAACAAGCTCAATCCTGGGCCCACTCCTCGAACCATCCCTTGAACCTTGCTTTCATCTTAGCCTCTGGTTCCTAAATCTCCTCCTCCACCCGTCGTCTGCCGCAGCTTAGGACATTTCGGCCTGATGTGTCCCGACTCACCACAGTTATAACAGAACCGAGTATCTCGAGCCTCGTCCTTCCTAGGACAGCTCACCACTTTGTGAAACATGCTCCCACACCCGAAGCATCCCTGACTACTCTGACTCGATCCGGAAGTATCATCCCACTTCCTCTTCTGTCCTTGCACAGGCTCACCGCCCTTGCTCATAACCGGGTGCTGCAGCGGCTTCTTCGTCTGAACGATTTGGCTGCCCACCACAACCTGATCCCTCAGATCCTCCTCAATCGACGCAGCCGTCTCAACCAGCTCCGCCCTCGTGGCAAACTTACTCGCTCTACAGCGAGTCCTTAAGTCAGCTCGAAGTCCCCCTAGGAACCTCCTCACCTGGGCCTTCTCTCCCTCCATGCCCCTACCAGCATGTATTAGGAGTCGACTGAACTCCAAATCGAACTCCCTCACAGTCCGATGTCCCTGAGTAAGGTTCAAAAACCTCGACTCCATCCAGTCCACCACCTCCTGCGGGAAATACTTGGCATTGAACTCAGCTAAGAAATCCTCCCAGACCATCTCGGCTTGTACCCTCCTGGCCCCAACACCTCTCCACCAGAGATGCGCGTCACCATCCAGATAATGAACCGCCAAATCAACTCTATATCCTTCAAGACACCTGATAGAGCGAAAGTACGCTCCAATCTCATCCGCCGCTCATCGGCCCCTCAGGCTTAGCACCTCCCGAGAAAACTCTCGTGCTAGACCTCTATATTTGCTCCAACATCCTAAGATAGGATGGAAACTCCTCTGCAACCGCCACCCCCGGCTGCCCACCAGCCATTCACGGCTGAACCCCAACCACTACTGGCTGCACACCATCCCCACCTGGCTAAACTCCCGGAGCCTGACCCGGAGCCAGCACCACACCTGGTAACCGCTCCAGAATCAACTGCAGCAAACCCGCTAGACGATCATCCCGGTCTTGGGCCACACCTACGGGAGCACCCCCACCCGGGCCCCCCACACCACCAGCTACCTCGGGACCCACACTGGCCCCACCAGCCCTCACACTGGCACTCGTAGCAGTCACACCCACAGATCCCTCCTGAAACGCCTGTGAGTCTGCCACCTACTCCTGCGTGGTCTCCTGGGCCACACTCACGACATCTGACTCAATCTGAAGTCCTCGCCCACGCCCACCACGCCCACCACGACCACCACGACCACCACGGCCCCCACGACCTCTGTCTCTAGCCACTTTAGCCATCACTCTGCCCTAACCAGCAGACTACTAAGTACTAGAAAACAGAAAGTCATAAAAACACATACCGTAGAATCTCATTGAAGGCTCGGAAGAGATGATCTAATACTCCATATCCACACAGCAATCAATCAACTATTCACAGAATCAATCAATCAATCAACCACCCTAGAACCATAAGGGCTTTGATACCAAATTGAAATGACCCGACCCAAAAATTTAAAATTTTTCCCTTCAGATTATTATCATCACAGATAATAATCCTCAATTGGGTCAACACAACATGCGGAAAACATAAAACAATTAAACCAATTCAATCAATTCAATAATCCCATACTTATTAAATCTAGCCGGTTCAATTCAACAATCCAATAACCAATATCCAATAAACTACAACTCAGAATTCACTAGCAATCTAGCAATTCTACAATAGCCCACAGCCATACGAGACCCTAGATCATCTTTCCTTCCTGGCCATGATTCCACGATCACATTTTCTCTTTACCTACAACACATGGCAAAAAGAGTTGCGTGAGTATTATCACAAATACTTAGCGACGCGGTCATGCCGTCTACGGGTTATTTAAGTATAGACATAACAATCAATACAATACCAGGATTAACACACAAGCAAACAACAAGAACAACCAACACGAACAAGTACAAGGACCTTGTGTCGATCGACACAACCACTAGGTGTTGATCGCCATGACTCCGTCCTGTGTCGATCGACACGCAACCCTGGTGTGGATCGATATGACTCTGCCCGTGTTGATCGACACACCACCTTGGTGTCGATCGACACGACAGCCCAGAAACGAGCCTATCCTCTCGTGGCTCGAATCTGTCGCGATTCATCGAGTCACCTGTACAATTCCAACCACAAACACACGAAACACCAAGCAAACGCATTCCATCAATCCGTACGCCCACACAAACCCACGATCACACACTCATCTCGAAGAATCGAAATGAGAATAGGAACAATGGTTACAAAAAGATTTGTACACGACGAACCACTAGTCCAAAACCAAAACGGACGACTGTTCTGGAAACTACACAGACACAGCTACGCGTCGATATGCAGATCGCCTCCAGAATCCTTCTGGTTCGATCGAAAATCAACCCCAAAGCCGATTGATCGCAGACAACCATAACTCGACGAATAATCAACGAAATGAAGAACCGTTTTCGCCTATATCAAGACCAAAGATCGGAGAACTTACCCACCAAGTTTCATCCCAATCTGCCTCAAATAGCACAGCCGTTTGCCCTCTCAAACTTCCGAACAGAAGCTGTTCTCAATCACAAAACCTCACACAACTCCTTTGACACACAACCCTTGTGTCGATCGACACAACGCCCAACCCGACTTCTCACAAGTCCAAAACTCACGTGTCGATTGTAACACCTCGACCGCCGTCGAGCTATCAGTATGCAGGAGAAATCCTCATCCCCTCGAGAGAAATCCTCATCTCTCAATAACATATAGGGGAAATCCTCATCCCCTCAGGAGAAATCCTCATCTCCTAATGGGCCCCATGCCCACTCTCGGCCCGTGGGCCCACCCCTCTCCGAGGGTCGGTGCGTTAGTCCGGGAGGCTCGAAAGACTTGTTTACTAACCCTGCAAATCACCACGTGATCTTTCCCCGTCTTTTGTCCTCACTCACACGATACTGGAAATGACTTCCCAGTAGGTCACCCATCCTTAAGTTGCTCCAGCCCAAGCACGTTTAACTCTGGTGTTCTCTCTGGATGTGTGACGGAAAAGATAAGTGCACTTTGGTGATATAGGTAGTCAAATCAATTCTCTTAACCCTCTCTGCATGCACCACATATTTCAGAAACTGGGATGTTACATGTACGATACTTGTTCTTACGAAAGAACAAGCGCAACATACTCAAGCAATTGAGGATGTTAAATTCTCTTTGGTTGTTAAATTCTCTTTGGCTGGACGTTTTAATGATCTTACTGGAAAGACAACCGCCCTCAAAGGAGAAGCAATCAGTACCTCCAACCGTGTGAAGCAACTCGATGATCGTTTAACGAAAATCGAAGAAACGGTGGAAGTATACATTTCTTCGGAGAAAAGAGAAGTGTTGATCAATGAGCCCAACCAATTCGATGAAGATGGAGAACACGACCTAAGGAGACATCATTTACATGCTAAAGGCAAACCTCAAGCCTTTAGAAGACCTTCCACCACCCTAAAAACCTAAAGAGTCGAGCTATCCGACTTAAAACAAGCGCTTTGTAGGAGGCAACCCACATTTATGTTTTTGATTTTATTGCTTTGCTTATTCTAAGTTTTTGGATTTGTTTTTATTTTTCTCAACATTTTCATTCATTATTTTATCTATCTATGAATTTTTCAGGATTTTACAAAAAGTTTTTAAAATGCAAACAAATGTGTTTTTGAGAAGAAGAATGAAGAGGAGATCGAACAGGACTTGTTCTGTTCATGGAATGACTAGAGCTCAATATCAGCCTGGACGTTTTTGAAATTTGGTATACACGAAGCTATAGGAAAACGCAGATCATGATTTGCTATTACGGTTAGCAAGTTATAACCGATTGAACAAGACCGTCTAGGAAGGTTACGAAGCCGCAACTTCAAGCTTTTTCACAGTTCAAGCCACCATGAACCAGGCAACAATATCCATACCATTGGAAAGATCTCGTTCTCATGAATCTTTCGGATCTCATTTCTGATGTGTATAGACGAAGAAAAAGCTCGACGAAAAATCGCGTGGACCAAGACCAATCCAACCGTTACCGCGACACGACGACACGAGGCAATACCGGACCAGATATCGATCGACGTCCTCCACCGGTATCGCGTGCTGGTAAGATTTCGTGACCGATATTCGGCACGATATGCCACGACCCGCATACCCAAAACCTTACCGCGACTCGATGAAAACCTTACCGCGACTCGTCCCGATCCTTCCCGAACCTTACCGCGACACGAGAAGCCACCTGCGACACGATGAAGACTTTACCGCGACACGCGGTACACTTTACCGCGACCCGAGGCTATTAGACCCACGATATCGGATGCGTGTATCGGTCGTCCCACCCGACCGATACTCGGGACGTTTCACCCCGACCTTCCCGCAACACCGACCCGTCTCGACCATACCGCACCTTCCCGTCCCACCCGATATCGGTTGACACCGCCGACCGATATTCGGACCTGCATTACCCCGATCGATCTGTGGCATAAAGTGCCCGAGTACCGGTCACGCGTGTCGGTCATATATCGCGACCGGTACCCGAGCAAAAGTGCCCCGCGTAACCCGATCATCCATCTTCCCGCGAGACCACGTAGCCCGATCACCTTCGCGAACCCCCCGATCATCGAAGCTTCCCGCGAATCGATACCGGTCGTAAGTACCGATCACTCAACCCGACCGGTACCGCGTCCCAAGACCTTCCCGCGGAGAACTTACCCCGATCACTTCGCCTGCCCGCCACCCACCTCACCCGATCACTTCGCCTACCCGCGGTCCACACCTCCCGATCACCCGACAACACATCGCCGATAACCCACCCCGAACCGCGACACATGCCACCCGATATCGGTCAGAACCGCCAACCGGTACCCAGACCGGTACTGCCTTGACCCGCGACTCAAATCCACCAACCACCGTCTCGTGCCGTGAACCGCCTTAGACCCGAGCCACGTCTCGAACCATCCTTGACCGCGACTAGCCACCCGACACCTAGACCGGTTTTGGCCGAACCGCGTCACCATCAACCACCACACCACCGGAGTCACGAACCATGGACCACCGAACCACCGTTTCGAACCACCGAACCGACCACCTAACCGTTTGGTACAAAAAGGTTAATTTTTCTTTTTTCACTCTTTTAATTATTTTTAAACCATTTTTCACACATAATTTTTAAAGAACCAATTTATTTTTTCATATTTTATGATTATTTATCTACCAATTATTTAATTCATGAATTTTTGCATTACAATTAACATATTGGTTAGAATTAAATGGTTTTAAATATAATTTTCACATCTAGACATGTTCTTTCATTGATTTCACCTAGATTGATAGTTTTTAACAATTTGGATTCATTATTTTGATTTCTTTTTGTTTATTATCTATTTTTCCTTCCCTTGGACTTGAAATTCAATACAATTGTATTGAGGACTTTGTTCCAGGATGAATTTAACGAGTGATTTCAAGTGTTTTTGCAAGGATATGTTGCTCTTCAACATGATTTCCAGGAGATTCCATTATGGACGCACAATTCAATCAACTTTCGAATTATCCACCATCCAAAGGAGATGTGATAGAAAGAGAAGACATTGGAAATACAAAGCATGGTTCCGATTCATACGGGATACCCACTGATCAAAAACAACGAAGATCTACGATTGATCGCGACAACCTAAGATTTTTGCCGGATATATCTAAGTTCACCGGTATCATCATTCTATTCTCTATCTTTTTGATTTTTCTTTCAAATAAATTTTCATCATTACTCCCTTAATTTGATTTAAATTTACACCGGGGACGGTGTAAGTTAAGTCTGGGGGGATTGTTGTTACTAACACGTTTGTTAGTGTTTGGTTTTTATGTTTTCAATGAATTTTTCAAAATTTATTTAAAAAAAAAATAAAAATAATAATAAAATATAATAAAAATAAAATAAAATAAAACGTTTTCATAAAAATAATAAGATAGGAATTATGACACTTTCCTAGGATTGACGTTTTGATTTCAAAGACTATGTAACCATTGTTGCAGGGTTTGATCATGACAATCGATTCAGAAACCTCATGATGGAGCTTTAGTCCAGAAAATTTCTACTTGCAACTATTTTGATGGATATGATTGTAACGCCCGTGAACCAAAAAGTAGATTTTTGGTGGGTGTCGATCGACACAGGGTGTTGTATCGATCGACACGTGTGTTTTGGATTTAAGAGAAGTCGGGTTTTGGGCGTTATGTCGATCGACACGGGTGGTGTATGTCGATCGACACGGGGTGAAATTGGACCGACAGGTTCGATTTAATTGCCCGGTTTAGTGGGCCGGTTTAGGGAACCCTATGGTTCGATATTTAAGGGAGGAACAATGAAGTTTGGTCAATTTTTCTACCAGGAATCAGAGATCAGAAAGAAAAGGATAATCATAGTGTTGGAGTGAGTTCTGGTGATTTCTGGAGAAGGGTGGATCGTTCTTGAGGCTTGTGTTTTCGTGGCTGTTCAAGTGTTCTTCGTGTCCTTCGTCTTTTCAATCCTTTGTCGAGGTGAGTGCGTGATCGTGGGCTTGTATAAGTATAGGGAATTGATAGAATGCGATTGCGTGGTGGTTTTTGTGTGCTTTGTGAATGGAATTGTGCAGGAAACTCGATGGCTCGCGACAGATTCAAGTTGTGTGAGGACAGACTCGTTTCTGGGTTCTGCGACGTCGTGTTGATTGACACCAGGGTGGTGTGTCGATCGACACGAGGCATCATGTCGATCGATACCATGGTGGTGTGTCGATCGACACAGTGCAGTCTGGCGATCGACACCTAGAGGTTGTGTCGATCGACACAGTGCTTCTGTGTGGGTTCGTGATGTTTGTTCCGTGTATGCTTGTTCTCTGATCATCCTGGTATTGTATCTTTTATTTATACTTGTGCTTAATTAGCCTGTAGACGGGATGACCGCGTCGCTGAGTATTTATGATAATACTCACGCAACTCTTTTTGCCATGTGTTGCAGGTAAAGAGAAAATGTGATCGTGGAATCGTGGCGAGGAAGAAGAGATGATTTAGGGTCTCGCTGTGTTTGTCGTTTATGGAATTGTTAGGTTGTTAGTTATTGGATACTGGTTGATTGGTTGAACGGTTGATATTTAATAAAGTATGGGATTGTTAAATTGGAATCTGTTGTTGATGGTTTATTGTTCCGCGTTGCTTGGTTGTTGACCCATTGAGGATTAGTATCTGTGATGATAGTAATCTGGAGAGAAAAATTTTAAATTTTTGGGTCGGGTTGTTTCAATGATTTTGGCTCTCTATTTGGACTACTAATATGGTTTTTGATTATTTCTTATTAAGGATGTTAGATCAAGGAAACGAATCACACATTCATGACATCTTATCCTCTTTAACCACTCTTTGTTGTCATGAATGGCTAGCTCATCTTTAGTTGGTACCCTACCTAAAAACCCTTTACCTTCTTCAGACCTCATGCATTCTCTTTTAGTTTCATACTTGCAGATATGTGCAAAAACGTCGGAGAGAAAAGGATCGACGCAATTTTCCAATCACTAACAGATGCGACGATTTGGTAAAGAATGGTGGAGTACAAAGAAAAAATTTCAAAGAGCTTGGCCGTTCCTTGGATGCGTAAAACATGGTAACAATTCGTGCCTATACTTTACTTATATTAAAGAGATACCGTTTCCCCATTTGGATAAAAAAAATAATAATAAAAAAAAATAATAATAATAAAAAAAATAAAAGAGAAAAAAAAAAGAAAAAAGAAAAAAATCTAAGGGAAAGGAAAACGGTAATTCTAAGAGTCTTATGGCAAAAGAATATCCAAGGAATGTCATGATACAAAAGAAGAGACGAGTAGAAGAGATTTCAAGTGATTCCCGGAGAAAAATCTAAGTCTGGGGGAGAAAGACGTGAAGAAGTGGTTGGGAAATTGTGGACATCAACAGGTCCATTCTCTCTTGCGATTTTGCATAATATCTCGCACCCGGAGTTTATGGTAACCCTAAACACTTTTAACCTCACCACTAAAATCTGCCTTTCCCAATACCTAGCCCGTCTTCCTTGAATGATGTTCTTGATGGGAAGTTTTCATTAAATCTAAGAGAGTAGAAAGAGTCAATTGATTTGAAGTTGAGATTTTTGCAGGGACAGAGATTTAGAGTATGGCTATGTTTCGAATTCGTGATGGAAGAAGATGACAACGTCTATGAGCTAATCTTGTTTCATGTGGATTACAGGTTTAGAATTTGATGCAATGATCCAAAGGATATGTGAGTTCCTCCGAATTTCAAACCTCTTCTCAATTCTTGACTATTGGTTACTTGAGGACAAGCAAAAGATAAGTCTGGGGGAGTTGATATACCCTATATTTTACCACTTTTTCTATCTATTTTAGTATGATTTTTATATATATTAATAAAGCTTTTGGACCAAAAGAGGTAGTTTTCTCGTATATGTAGATTTTAAGGACTTAACAGGTTTTATCATCAAAAGGATGTAAAAAGGAGCAAAAGGAGTGTCATCTATGATCCAGCTACTTATCTAAGTCAAAGGAACCAAGCCATGTCATTTTATCTTGAAGAAAATGCACATTCTCCTACTAGACAGAACGTATACGCCAAAAGTTTGCTGACAAACGGAGGATCAAATCAGTTGGGAATTTAATGAAACATAGTATGGAGATATCCCTTTGAGTTATCTTTCCAATAGAGTTGGAATTTAATTAATTGGAGCTGTACTTTAGAAGATACACCCGAAACACTGAGGACATGTCAAACTGCCTTCGAAGTAAAGTTAATGCAAAATGGAGCCAAGCACCGGGCCAGCCCATGGGCCGATATCCAGACCTTTTGCCGACCTTCTAGAAGAGGCATGGAAGCTTCCAATACCGGTCACGCAGGCTGATCCTTATCATGACCGAAATTTCCTCAGTTTTGACCGGAAAAGATGTATTTGCCCGACGAAACTCTAGCCGACTTATGCCTCCTTGAACCCCTATATATACCTGCTTTTAGACTCTCTAGGAACTCAAGCAGCCAGCCTTAACAGTCTAAATCAATACCTAAACAATGTATTTCGTTTTTCGCTTGTTCTTTATGTTTATTTGATTCTAGAAGCCTTTAAGGATAGATTGATCTTTGCCCTATTGCAAAGAGATGAGATCTAATTCCTTACGCTTAGATAGATCAACGAATTATACTGTCTATGTGCTTTACTCTTGCTGATACGTGTTGCAAAACATGTTAGAATATTAGCTTTGATTTGATTTCTATGCACTTTCTTAATTCTATGCTTTTACGTATTTAATTGTTTAGAGATTTATTCTAGAATTGATTCTTCATCTTTATTTATACTCAAAGCACAAACTAGCCTAGCTACCCAGGGAGTGATCTTAGGTTGATATAATCTCCAAAAGCTTGTTATATCTCCGGACCTAGTATTCGATGAGCTAAAAACCTTAACAATTCGATAGGTTAGTTAAGGAGTTTAGTGAACAATCAATCTTGATCATAAAGCATGTTTTCACCTTGTAATAACCTGCAATAGTTGAGTCTATTAGGGTGCAAAACGTAGATGGTTAGTTACATCACGATAGTGGGATGACCTTACCTTAGTGATATGAGTTCTAGAACAACTAGTTTTAAAATCCTAATTTGATTGCTTGTGTTTTGCATATATTTTGTGAATTGCTTGATTTCTAATCTTAATTGATATCTATCCCTTTACTTTTATTGCTTTGTTATTTGCTTCCATAAAACCCCAAAACCAAATAATATGTTCCCTTAGCTAAATCTGAATCATATAGGTTTGTAGTGTATTCATCACTAAATCCTCAGCGGAACGATCCCTAAGTATTACAATTGTCTTAACTCTGCACTTGTAGTTCCCTAGGGTTATAAATTTAAAGACCTAATTGCATAAATCCTACATAGTAGCTTTATCGCACATCACATATTAGATTAGGTTAAACATTTATTACTTTTTGTTTAAACAATCTATTAATTTTTCAAGAGACTTTACTTACCGAAATTTAAGCAAATAGCACATCCACCTACGCCACAGTAGATGTTAGATATTGTTAGTTTTTTTTTATTTTCATATATTGGATTATAAATTTTCTGAGGACAAACATATGAATTGAAAACTCACAGTTATAGTGTATAATTTTGACCCTAGAAGCAACATCATTTGTTTTTCTCGGCCTCCCACGTTTTTTAGATACCATTACAATAGCTAGGTTGTTTGTGTTTGTGTTTTAAAAAAAAATTGTAGACAAACATTGATAATTGAATGAAGATGGTTGTTCGAATGAATATATAAATATAGATGTGGTTTGTTTCTTTGTTTTTCTATTTAATTTATGAAAATTTCCTTTTTTAAATGGAAAAGTTTCCATTAGTAAAATTTATTTTGTTTTTTGTTTTTAACTCAATAATTTCTTCTTATTTATCAACAACGATATATAACAATTATTCTATAATCGATACAACTTAATTTACGAAATATATATTTAAGTTTATTTTTTTCCCAATAAATTTTAATGAAATAGATGATTTATTTAAATATCAATAACTATTTACTCATTTATAACCGACGACTAACAAAAGTGCTGGATTGAGATCTTCAGACTCTCGACATAGGAATACGCTCCTCTTCACAACAGTTTGACTAAAACTTTAGCGTCTGGTTTGGAAGTGATTTTATGTTCTGTTTTTGTTCACTATCAATACTATGTTTTTAATGTATTTAGGACCACAATTCTTCGATCCCATTCTAATTAAAAGGGTACAAACATATATTTTGTAATCTTCTTGTTTGTTGATAATGAACTTTGCATTTAAACAAAAAGAAGATTAAATTTCACAAACGCTAGAGTAGGAGTCATTAAAATATAGATTATTAAAGTGTTAAATAAAGATTAACATATGTTAATGCTCTAGTAAAGATTATTAAAGTTGTCATAAATCCAAATTTCAAAGCGAGGGGAATATAAAAGCGTTGACGTTGTACACAAGTCAACCATGACGGATACGTTTTGCTTTGTGGTTAATGCCCGCCATGTCAATGTCTTCACCGGCTTCCTTGTCATTGTCACCGTCTTCACCATCTTCCTTAACATTGTCGTGGTGGTCTTTATACACTGCATCACCTTTAGCTGATCCAAATGTTTCGGCTATGGTTTTTTTATCATTATCACCGTCTCCACTATTATCATGGTCTCCACCATTGAATTCTTCTTGGATAGCTTTGTCACCACCATTGACTTCTTCTTGAGCTTCGCCACCACCATTGACTTCTTGTTCGAGAGCTTTGTTAGCAGCATTGATTTCTTCTTGGATACGTGAAACAGTGATAGTTTGACGGGCAGCACTGAAATTATATGGGGTAAGTGTTACCTGAAACTTATAAGTGTGACCTACAATGTCTAACAAACATTGCAGTATTAAACTTTGATTTTCAATGGCTCCACCATCATCACTCTGCAAAAGAAACGAAGATTAATAATACTATAAAATGGTGTATGTAAGAAGCTTTTTTAGCATAAGAAGTAACCTGCAAGTGTGCATCCAATACATCTGCAGCCCTCATATAAGTTAGTTTTGTTGCATCACGATCAAAGAGTACGAAAGTTGCGACGTTGTCCTTGTCACAAACAGATATCTCAACTCGATACCTATTTTTTGATAAAAAAAATTGTCTTATTGTTTAATACTCGAATTTTAACTGGATAAAAAAATTATGATAGAAGTGAAGGAATGTCAAACCTAACTATACCAACAACATTGTTGTTATTGCACGAGTTGCAAAGTAAAGCCGAGTCTGTTCGTCCTAGTTTACATGCACATTTAGTGCATGCAATATAGTGCCAGCCATAGTGTGGAAGTATGTCTGTGATTGTGGCAATGCAACAAAAAGTGGCTTTCTGCAACAAATAAACATAATCGTCAAATAGTATAATTGTAATTGAATAGCTAAACTCCATTGTTTATAAATTAGTCTAAAAACAGATTTACTATTTACTATTGATTACATACACCATTTTATAGTATTAATAAAAATAATACTATATCAATACGAAGATTGATAATAGCTAAACTCTAACTATTAATAACAATAATACTATATCAATACATGTGGGTTGTCGTTCTCAAGAAATCGATATAGTTCAGCAATAGTTAGAGTTTCTGACTTTGTAACCTCAGAGGCGAAGTTCTTTACCGTAATAGAGTTATTGACATCTTTACCCAACCTAAGAAAAGGAATAGATGGAGATCAGTTTTTGTACATTGTTATTTACTAATATAACATGGGTGTAGATAAGTATGTGAACGGGTTTACATACCATGTCAAGAATTCAGTCGTTGGTTCAACATTGTTGTTGAAGAAAAACCCGAGTGGAAGACATGGAGGAAAGACTTAACATACCTACATTAGATAAACAAAATATGGTTGTAAGCATAGAAAGTTTATATTATTAGTGGTAATTATATGTTTGAGAGAACAAACCATCTCTAAATGTTCTTGGGTTCACAGTAGTGGCAAGGAGTACAACAGGTTTGATTGCACTTGTAGTAAGCTTTTTCTGGAAATTGGCAGCAATATTTTCCCAAAGAAATAGACAAACTACGGTCCCCCTGGGAATACATATCGGTTAGTAAGGTAACGAAATTTGTATGCAATGCCAGAGAATAAAGGAAAAACGTGCTTACTCTTTCAGTTGGAGGTGTATCTCTATTTTTCTTTTACCCTCACGTTTTGCTGCATCAAGAGTTCCACCGGTTGGAACTGGATCAATGAAATTCTCATAGTTGATGAGGAGTAGTTTTCCAATGATATCTAGATGAAACATATGTGGAGTTATAACATGATGGTGTTATAATTAAAATATAAACATGGAGTAGAGAAATATTTACCATATAGATCTTGGTTTAGGTCGGTTAATTTTTCGAACTCGTCAAAAGAACGAATTCTAAATTTTTGCCTTGCAATCGAGTGATCAGCCACAGTAACCTCATCCAACCTTGTTTGCTAGGTGAACTTGAGTATGAACTTGTGAGAAGATACCCTGCAGTTCGTCTTGTTGTCAACAATTAAGAAGTTTTTGATCTTGTAGATGACATCAGCCTTAAGCTTTGTCTCATAGCAGGCTATTCGGTTAGCTGCTATGAATGCTTGGATCACAGTTGACTTGGAAAATAAATTCATGTTAGAGAGAGTTTAGTTTTTTAACTTTGAGATAGTGAAGCGTAAATAAAATTTTGAACTACCTTTTTGTCGATGAGGAGGAGTTCAATACCCATAAGTAAGCCTTTTGTCGGATTTCCTTCTTCTAAAAAGTGGAGGACCCTAATAATGACTTCTTTGTTACTGAAACCTATCTGAAGTTTGTCCAGAACCAAGCGAGAAGGTGGCTGGACGGATGAAGAAAGAGTTGCAGGAGACATAGTAAATCAGTAAGCTTTCTAAAAGAGGATAAGGTTCTTTCAATGAAGAGAATGATTTAGCTAGTTTAAAAATTTTGATCGTTTCATCTGTTATTTATAGATTAGATGATTGATCTATTGTAATTATTTTCCTTTTTGTGGATTAGGAATTTTCCCTTTTTGTAGTTAATTGAGAATGAAGGTAATATCCTATTCTATTGTGATTATTTTCCTTTTTGTAGTAATTAATAAAGTAGCAGATTAGAAATAATCGAATATATAACTAGGTGTTCGAAGAATCTGATCGCAATAAAGAACCTTCGTTGTAGAGTGTACAGCGTGAGCTCATAGAGTGTATGTAGACGAGGAGTGTATGTAGAAACCCCCTGTGCAAATTTCCACCTTATACATTGAGATTTACACAAATTTGGTATCAAAAGTTCATGAAAAATCTCAATCTGACCTGCTGGGTTTCACGGGAGCGGTGGAGAACGTCCATGTCGAGATTAATTTTAGTAAAATTAACTTAATTCTAAATGCTTACATTAACAATAAAAGTAAAATTAACTTAATTTTAAATGCTTACATGGCATGCTACTATAGGTTGATTTACATCTTATGTGGACAACTTTAGGAGCTAATAGCTTCAACTTTTATATAGTATAGATTGAGTTAATGTTTCAAAGATATTGTAATAGATTTAGATTTTATATATATAAAGAGGAAAAAGTAAGGACTAAAAAACCAAAGTTGTTGTAAATATTGTAACGCCCGTACTTATGAGAAGTCGGGTTTCAGACATTGTGTCGATCGACACAAGGTGGTGTGTCGATCGTCACAGGGTTAAATTGAACCGACAGGTTCGGTTTTTGATCGCGCGGTTTGGCGATCGGTTTAGGGAACCCTAGGGTTTGATATATAAGGAGGTCAGACGGTTTGACCGCATTTTTATCAGAAGAATAGCAGAAATCAGAAGAGAATCAGAGAGATTGGAAGAGATTTGAGAGAGAATCAAATGATTTTCGTGTGAGTATTCTTGAGGGTTGAGAACAAGTGCTGTTCAGGTTTTGGAGGAGACGAACGGCTAGGTAAATCGCGTCAAATTGGAATGAAATTTTGTGGGTAAGTTCTCCAATCTTTTTTCTTGATGTAGGAGAAAAATTTTCATCAATCGGTTAAGTATTTAGGGAGGTATAATCGTTTTAACTGGGTAGGTTTGTGCAGTTTTCTTCTGCAAACAGTCCACTTCGAGGGAGGTTTCTCGTTGAACCGTTTGGACACAGGGGACGTTCTACACACCGTTGTGTAACTCGTTGAGTCTAGTTTCCAGAGCCATTTTCTGATTCGGATTTGCATAATCCGTTCTTTGTGTGCAAGGCGTTCTTCGTAGGCATTGTGTTCTTCATGTTCTTGAGCGTTTCAATCCTTTTTCGAGGTCAGTGCGTGACCGTAGGTTTATCTGGGTAAAGGATTGAATAGATTACGTTTGCTTGTGGTTGTTGAATTGGATTTTGTGTGTTTTGGTGTTTGGATTCGTGCAGGAGATAAAAAATTGCATTGGGATTCGAGCCATGAGAGGATAGGCTCGTTTCCTGTGTCTGCCATGTCGTGTCAATCGACACACTTGCTTCATATCGATCGACACAGGTGCTCCATGTCGATCGACACCATGGTGGTGTGTCGATCGACACAGTGCAGTTTGTCGATCGACACCTAGGGTTGTGTCGATCGACACAGTGCTTCTGTACTGGTTCATGTTGAGTGTTTTCGTGTATGCTTGTTGTATGTTCATCCTGGTATTGTATCTCTTGCTTATGCCTGCGTGTATAACCTGTAGACGGGATAACCGCGTCACTGAGTATTTGTGGTAATACTCACGCAACTCTTTTTGCCATGTATTGCAGGTAAAGAGAAAATGTGATCATGGAATCGTGGCCGGGAAGGAGAGATGATCTAGTATCTCATCTGAGTGGTTGTATTGTTAGAATTGCTAGGTTGCTAGTAGATTCTGGAATTGTTATTGATGTTGGTTGAATTGGTTTATTTGGTTATTGATTTATTGAATTGAATGGTTAGTGAATTAATAAAGTATGGAATTTATTGATTGGTGTGTTATTGTATATTTTAATTGTTTCCACATTGTTGTGTTTGGCCCATTGAGGATTATTATCTGTGACGATAGTAATCCGAAGGGAAAAATTTTAAATTTTTGGGTCGGGTCGTTTCATTTTGGTATCAGAGCCCTTATGGTTCTAGGGCGGGTGCAATTAATTGATTATATGAGTTAATTGATTGATCGTTGTGTTGGTATGGAGTCCTAGATCATCTCTTCCGAGCCTTCAATGAGATTCCACGGTATGTGTTTTATGACCTGCTGTTTTTCTAGTACTTAGTAGTTTGCTGGTTAGTGCAGAGTGATCGCTAGAGTGTCTAGAGGCAGAGGTCGTGGGGGCCGTGGAGGCCGTGGTGGTCATGGTGGGTGCGGGCGAGGACTGTAGAGTGAGTACGATACCGCGAGTGTGGCCCAGGAGACCATGCAGGAACAGGTGGCGGACTCGCAGACGTTTCAGGAGGGGTCTGTGGGTGAGAGTGCTACGAGTACCAGTGTGAAGGCTGGTGGGACTAGTGTGGGTCCCGGTGTAGCTGGTGGTGTGGCGGGCCCAGGTGGGGGTGCTGCCGCAGGTGTGGCCCAAGACCGAGATGATCGTTTGGCGAGTTTGCTGCAAATGATTCTGGAGCGGTAACCAGGTGGGGTGCCGGCTCTGGGTCAGGCTTCGGGAGTTCAGCCAGGTGTGGCTGGTGTGCAGCCAATAGTGGCTGGTGGTCAGCCGGGAGTGGCTGGGGTTCAGCCGGGAGTGGCTGGTGTGCAGTCGGGTGTGGGAATTGCAGAGGAGATTCCATCCAACCTGAGGATGATGGAGTAGATGCAGAGGATTGGCACCGGGTTTTTCTCGGGTGGTGCCAAGCCTGAGGAGACCGATGAGTGGCGGCGGAGGTTGGAGCGTAACTTTTGCTCTATCAGGTGTCCAGAGGGATACTGGTTGGATCTGGCGGTTCACTACCTGGATGGTGACGCGCATCTCTGGTGGAGAGGTGTTGAGGCGAGGAGGGTACAGGCCGAGATGGTCTAGGAGGATTTCTTGGCTGAGTTCAATGCCAAGTATTTCCCGCAGGAGCCGGTGGACCGGATGGAGTTGAGGTTTCTGAACCATGCTCAGGGAGACCGGACAGTGAGGGAGTTCAATTTGGAGTTTAGTCGAATCCTAGTACATGCGGGTAGGGGCATGGAGGGCGAGCAGGCCCAGGTGAGGAGGTTCTTGGGGGGACTTCGAGTGGATTTGAGGACTCCCTGCAGGGCGAGTAAGTTCACCACGAGAGCGGAGTTAGTTAAGACGGCTGATGCGATTGAGGATGACCTCAGGGAGCAGACTGTGGTGATTAGTCCACCGGTTCAGCAGCAGAGGAGGCTGTAGTAGCAGACGGGTTTGAGCAGGGGCGGTAAGCCTGCTCAAGGTCAGAAGAGGAAGTGGGAGAGCATTTCGGGGGCCGAGTCAGAGAGGACAGGATGGTCTAGGATGCTACGGGTGCGGGAGCTTGGATCACAAGGTGGCCAGTTGTCTGAAGAAGAGTGAGATTCGGGGCGCTCAGGTGTGTTACCACTTCAGAGAGCCGGGGCACATTAAGCCCAAGTGTCCGAAACTACAGCAGATGGCGGTGGCGGCAGTGCAGCCATTGGCAATGCAGCCTTTGGCTCAGATTGCAGCAGCGCCACGGGTTTTCACTTCGGCGGAGGCGGGCGGTTCTAGCGCCAGACCGATCACAGGTATTATTTCAGAGTTGACTTTTCTTTTAATTCTTGTGGTGTTTGAATAAGTCTGTTTGAAAATTGTAAGTCTGTGTTAGAGTGTCAGGTCTAAAATCACATGGGATTTGTGCTGGGACCTTAGTTGTGGACAGGTGTGAGTCCCACATGTTGTTTGATTCGGGAGCTACGAATCATTACTCCAAAGTGTGCAGAGGGTAGCGGTATCCGGAGGGATTCCAGTGAGCAGACGGGGTAGTTAAGGTTGCTGGTGGCAGAACGTTAGCTACTTTCGGACGGGCTCGTGGTGTGGATGTTCTGGTGGTGGGAGAGTTGATGCCAGCAGATCTGATCATTAGTCCGGTGGAGTTGTACGATGTCATCCTAGGTATGGATTGGTTGGATCGGTACAAGGTCCATCTGGATTGTCATCGAGGACGGCTTGTGTTCGAGCGGGAGTTGGGAAGGTTGGTGTATCAGGGTGTGAGACCGACTTCCAGGAGTCTCGTAATTTCAGCGATACAGGCCGAACAGTTGATTGAGAAGGGCTGTGAGGCGTATCTGGCGACGATAGTGATGCCGGAGACTGTTGGAGAGGTTACAGTTGGGGATATTTGGGTTGTTCGGGATTTCCAGGACATTTTCCTGTCGTTGTTAGGATTGTCACAGTCGTGGTCGGATCCATTTACTATTGAGTTGGAACCTGGGACGATTCCTATATCTAAGGCACCTTATCGTATGTCTCCAGCAGAGATGACAGAGCTGAAGAAGCAGCTGAATGATCTGTTGGGGAAGGGATTCATCCGACCTAGTGTTTCCCCGTAGGGAGCGCGGGTGTTGTTTGTGAAGAAAAAGGATAGGAGTTTCCGGTTGTGCATCGATTACCGGGGACTTAACCGAGTCACTGTGAAGAACATGTACCCTCTACCGCGCATTGATGAGTTGTTGGATCAGTTGCGAGAGGATTTTGTGTGTTTTGGTGTTTGGATTCGTGCAGGAGATCGACAAATCGCATTGGGATCCGAGCCATGAGAGGATAGGCTCGTTTCCTGTGTCTGCAATGTCGTGTCGATCGACATACTTGCTTCGTGTTGATCAACACAGGTGCTCCATGTTGATCGACACCATGGTGGTGTGTCGATCAACACAGTGCAGTCTGTCGATCGACACCTAGTGGTTGTGTCGATTGACACAGTGCTTTTGTACTGGTTTGTGTTGAGTGTTTTCGTGTATGCTTGTTGTATGCTCATCCTGGTATTGTATCGCTTGCTTATGCCTTTGTGTATAACCTGTAGACGGGATGACCGCGCCGCTGAGTATTTGTGATAATACTCACGCACTGTTGCAGGTAAAGAGAAAATGTGATCGTAGAATCGTGGCCAGGAAGGGGAGATGATCTAGTGTCTCGTCTGAGTGGTTGTATTGTTAGAATTGCTAGGTTGCTAGTAGATTCTGGAATTGTTATTGATGTTGGTTGAATTGGTTTATTTGGTTATTAATTTATTGAATTGAACGGTTAGTGAATTGATATATCCCATATTTTACCTATTTTACTATATATTTTACTATGTTTTCTATGCATTTATCTACGGTTTTATACCTTTAAAGGTAGTTTTTCTCGTATTTGTAGTTTTAGAGTCTTAACAGGGAAATCAAGGAAAAATGAGCAAAAAGAGCCAAAATAGGTGTAAACCAAGCTACAACAACTATCATAAGCCAAAGACACTTTCAAGAACCAAGAATTCACAAGAATCAACATTCTACCAAATATGACAGAACGTATACGCTAGAAGTTCAGCAGTGAACGGAGGATCAAATCGATTTGTAATTGGATGAAACTTGGTGTGAAGATATATCCTTGAGTCAGCTTCACAATGAAGTTTGAATCATCTCAATTGGATCTATGAGCAGGAAGTTACACAGGATGTAGTGAAGATACGTCAAGCTGCCTCAGAAATGAAGCAAGTGCAGAATCGATCCAAATACCGGGCCGCCTCATGGAAAGATATTCTGGGCAGATGCCAGCATAAATCAAGGCACTTTTGGCCCAATAACGATCGTGTAGCCTGACCAAAATCCCAACCGACGTTGGAGCAGTTTTGACATAAAAAGACGGATTTGACCTAAATGAAGCCCTAGAAGACCTAAGCCTATATATACTAGTTTTTATCCTTTTGTTAGGTATGCAGCCAAAACAATAGAGTAGTTTATCATACAGTAGCAGCCACCCCGAGTTCTCTTGGTGTTCTTCTTTAGATTTGGATTTTAGAGCAATTCGGTGGATGATCTCGCTTTGTATCTCGATATAGAGAAGAATCCTCTTACCCTTACTCTTTAATTCAAGTTTATTTATCATGAATTCATCATCTATCTCTGGTTTTTCGTGCATCATGTCTGAGTAGTTTTATTTGTTAGGTTTTAGGTTTTCAATGAGTTTCATAATTCGATAATTGATTGATGATTGTTTAGGGAATACATTAGAGTCTTCATCTTTACTTATACTCAATGCATGATCGCTTTACCGCGCATTTAGTGATCTACTTTTTGGTTGATATACTCTCCAAAAGCTTGTTATATTGCCTGAACTAGTATTTGATGAGCCAAAAGCCTTAACAATTCGAAAGGTTAGTTAAGGAGTGCGGTGAACTTTATCAAATTTGAACTTTTAATGCATGTTTTCACCTTGTAATAACATACGACAGTTGAGTCTATTAGAGTGTTAAAACGTAGATGGTTAGTTACGTCACGATAGTGGGATGACCTTAAATCAGTGCTTTGTGTTCTAGACGGTTCATAATTCCTAAATCCCTAAAATCAATCAATCTTTATTGTTGCATGATTCTCTGCGAAATACCTAAGTCCTAACGCTTTTCTTTTATTGATTTTCATTACAATTCACATTCGTTGCTTGTTTACTTTATTTTCAATCACAAAAACGACAAAAATATCTTGTTCTAGCTTTGTTTTATTCATTACAATTTGAAGTGTGGTTAAGAAGTCCTTGTGGATACGATCCCTTATCTATACTAGCCGTGATTGCTGTGCACTTGCAGGTAGTTAGTTGAGAGGTAAAACTCGACTCGCATCATGAATTAATAAAGTATGAGATTTATTGATTGGTGTGTTATTGTATATTTTAATTGTTTCCTCATTGTTGTGTTTGGTCCAATGAGAATTATTATCTGTGATGATAGTAATCCGAAGGGAAATATTTTAGATTTTTGGATCGGGTCATTTCAAATATACTTTATCATATTCATAATATTTCTTAAATTAACATAGAAAATTGTAAATTTAGTAAAACAGCATATGCTAACTTAGAAGATGTATCCATGTTATTTATTAAATTTAGAGAGTCTTTGTAAAAAAAGAAAATATTATTAAACAAGCATAATAGACAAGACACATTAGTTTGGCCAAGAACTATATATAAATATGTGTTGAGCTCTAATCTTAACACTCCTTAATAACTCTATTTTCTAAAAACTTTCTTAGTTATATTCCCAAAGCAGTTATAAATTTAGTAAAATGGATTTTAACATGCTGATACAAAAATCGTTAACAGATTCCGATCTTTCTCCTAAAGGTATTTTAAGACTACTTAAATATATTATTAAAAACATTAAAAAAAAAAAAGGGATTTCCAACACTTCGAATTGGTGTTCGAGTTCAAGTTCAATACAATGAACAATCTTATTGGGTAGTACTTAAAAAAAATAGCAGTGGTTATTATTTTGGAGTTGGGTGGACAAATATCAAAGAAGAAATAGGTATCAAGATACCAGTGATTTCATCCAATTATATTGGAAAGATACCAAATTTATTTTTAATGTAATGGGAGTATCTTGTAAGGATATGTATATAGTTAGAGTATTAATATAATTAGTCTTAGCTAAACCCTATTGTATTCACTATATATATTGCATTCTACATAATAAAATATTCAGCATTTTTTCCACATGGTATCAGATCATTGATACCTATAGACCTAAAATATATATCTTTTTTTCTTGGCCGCCACTTCTCTTTTCAAATCTATCTTCTTCCTCGTTTTTCTGTTTCACGGCCATGTCTACATCCTCCAATGAAACCATTGCTGTCTCCGACACCACCATGGTGCTCAATGTCAACATGTCTAATGTGACAAAACTGGTTGCATCGAATTTTTTGATGTGGCAACGACAAGTCCATGCCTTGTTTGATCGGTATGGTTTGGCTGGCTATCTCGATGGCACTATCATCACACCAGAGTGCACTGTTACTATCAATGGTGTCACATATGAAAATCCATCATTTGTCGTGTGGAAGAGACAAGACAAACTGATCTATAGCGCCCTCCTTGGTGCTATATCCGTCAACGTGCAACCAGTCCTTTCCACCACAAACACTTCTGCTCAGATCTGGAGCAAACTCTCCTCTACCTATGTGAAACCAAGTAGAGGACATGTCAGGCAATTGAAACAACAACTCGATCAACGGAACAAAGGCACAAAATCCGTTGATGAGTATGTTCAAAGCTTCACCACTCGATTTGATCGACTCGCTTTACTTGGTAAAGCCATTGACCATGAAGATCAGATTGATTACATTCTTGGTGGACTCTCTGACGACCACAAGTCCATCGCTAATCAGATCGAGGCTCACGATACACCACTATCCCTCACCGAGATTCATGAAAAGCTCATAAATCATGAAATCAAGTTGCAGGCCATCGCGAATGCCTCTTCATCGCTTTCGATTACTGCTAATGCAGCGACGTATACTCGCGAGTCTGGTAACAACATGCAAAACCAGTCTAGCTTTGCTCCTCGCTCCAACCACACGTGGCAACAACAACAAAACTTCAATCCAAAGCAACAAAACAATCAATCTGCATGCCGTGGTTACCCAGGGAAGTGTCAGTTGTGTGGAGTACATGGCCATAGTGCACGTAGATGTCCACAATTGCCTTCTAGTGGTTCATCTCAAGTCTCTCAAAACAACACACTGTGGCAGCCTCGAGCCAATGCAGCACGGGTACCTCCGTACAACGCAACCAACTGGATCCTGGACAGTGGTGCTATGCATCACCTGACAACCGATCTCTCCAATCTTTCACTGCATCAGCCTAACAATGGTGGTGAAGAAGTTCAGATTGCTGTTGGTTTGGCTTTACAAATTTTCCATACAGGTTCTTCTTTACTTCAAACACCATATCAATCTCTTGCACTTAATGATATTTTATATGTGCCTGATGTGAAAAAGAATCTTATTTCGGTGTATCGGATGTGCAATACTAATCAAGTATCTGTGGAATTCTTTCCTGCACACTTTGAGGTGAAGGATCTCAGCACGGGGGCCCGGTTACTCCAAGGCAGAACTAGGAATGAGTTATATGAGTGGCCCGTTAATATCAACCACATCACATCGTTCTCTGCTTCTTCCTCACCAAAAATAGATCACTTGTAATGGCACTCTCGTCTTGGGCATCCTTCATTATCCATTCTTAAATCTGTTGTCTCTCAGTTTTCATTACCAGTCTCAAACACTCTTCTTAAACAGTTACCTTATTCGGATTGTTCTATTAATAAAAGTCACAAATTGCCTTTTCACTCAAACACCATTCCTTCTCAAAACCCACTGGAATATCTTTATAGTGATGTCTGGATGTCTCCATTGGTCTCAGTTGATGGTTTCAAATACTACTTAGTCATTGTCGATCACTTTACCAGATATACGTGGATATATCCTTTGAAACGTAAATCTCAAGTTAAAGAGGTGTTTGTTGTGTTTAAGGCATTGGTCGAGAATCGATTTCAAAGCAAGATCCGTACCTTGTACACAGACAGCAGTGGTGAATTCATAGCACTCCAACAATTCTTATCCGATCAAGGAATCTCTCGGCTCACAACTCCACCACACACGCCGGAACACAATGGAATATCAGAGAGGAAGCATCGTCATATCATCGAAACAGGTTTGACTTTGCTCACTCATGCGTCTATCTCGAAGGCGTACTGGACTTATGCTTTCTTGGCGACTGTGTATCTCATCAATCAGCTGCCGACGGAGGTGTTGAATGGTGTATCTCCATATGCCAAACTATTCCAGCAAACACCAAATTATCTAAAACTGAAGGTCTTCAGATGTCTGTGATACCCATGGATTCGCCCGTATGCTAAGAACAAGCTGCAAGCTCGCTCCACACAATGTGTCTTCCTTGGATACTCCTTGACTCAAAGTGCGTATCTCTGCTTGGAAGTGGAATCTGGAAGAATATACACCTCCAGGCATGTGCAATTTGTGGAATCCAGTTTTCCTTACGCTAATGGCAATGCATTCTGACGAGAGAGAGACTCAGATTGTTGATTTGCCCAATTCTTCGACGCCACTGCCGGTTGCAGCACCTGAAAATATGTTACCTCCAGCTCCCCAAAACGACCATCCCATGAGAACCCGCGCCAAAAATCATATCACAAAACCCAAAACCAGATTAAATCTCATGGCCGCAAAAACTTCTTCTGCTCCAAAGATTCCGACTACTGTGGCTCAAGCACTCAAAGATCCAAACTGGCGAAATGTGATGTGTGAAGAAATTAATGCTCAACTCCGTGAATGCTCATGAGACTTAACTCCACCAACGGATGCTCGCAATGTCATCTCGTGTAAGTGGATTTTAACTCTTAAATATCGTCCTGACGGCTCTATTAAAAGGTACAAAGCTAGGTTGGTGGCTCGGGGATTCAACCAGCAATATGGCCTCGACTACTCGGTCCCGTTATCAAAGTCACGACAATACGTACGGTACTTGAAATCGCAGTGAAGAAGAATTGGAGTATTCATCAGCTTGATATCAATAATGCTTTCCTTCAGAGCACGCTCAAAGAGGATGTTTATGTCTCGCAACCACCTAGTTTTGTTGATCAAGACCATCCTCATTATGTCTGCAAACTTAACAAAGCCTTGTATGGCTTAAAACAAACACCCCATGCGTGGTATAATGAGCTACGCAGTTATCTCTTGGAGAAGGGTTTTAGCAATTCTCTTGCCGACACATCACTGTTCATTTACAGCCGTGGCCATCAATTCATCTATGTCTTTTCTATGTTGATGATATACTTATTGCCGATGATGATGCTCTGGTTCGCACCTTCAATGCTTCTCTTGCAGATCGGTTTTCACTCAAAGATCTAGGAGCACTAAGCTATTTTTTGGGCATTGAAGCAACACGAACGTCAAAAGGTCTTCACTTGATGCAGAGAAAGTACATAACTAAACTCTTAACAAAGACACATATGTTTGATGCGAAACCAGTCGCTACTCCCATGTCTCCGAGACCAAAGCTCTCTCTTCTCTCTGGTACGACCTTACCTGATGCCAAAGAGTATCGTGCAGTCCTTGGAAGCCTTCAATACCTCTCGTTAACAAGACTAGACATTGCATTTACTATGAATCGTTTATCACAATTCATGCACCGCCCAACTGACTTACACTGGCAAGCCGTCAAACGGGTGTTGCGGTATCTAGCTGGAACGCCAACTCATGGAATATTTCTCAGAGTAGACACTCCACTCACTATTCACGCATTCTCGGATGCTGATTGGACAGGTGATACTGATGATTATATATCCACCAATGGTTATCTCATTTACTTTGGTGGCAGTCCTATATCGTGGTCTTCCAAGAAGCAAAGAAGTGTAGCGAGGTTTTCAACAGAAACAGAGTATCGGGCGGTTGCAAACACTGCTTCTGAAGTTCGCTGGATCGTTTCACTGCTTTCTGAACTTGGTATTTCCTTACCTACAGCTCCTATGATTTATTGTGATAATGTGGGAGCGACGTATTTGTGTGCAAATCATGTTTTTTATTCAAGAATAAAATATGTCGCCCTAGACTATCATTTTGTCCGAGGGAATATACAATCTGAGGCTCTTCGAGTGTCACATGTTTCAACAAAGGATCAGCTGGCTGATACACTTACTAAGCCACTTCCAAAACCGCGTTTCATAGAGCTGAATTCCAATATTGAAGTCAAGGAACTGTCTCCATTTTGAAGGAGAGTGTAAGGATATGTATATAGTTAGGGTATTATTGTAATTAGTTTTAGCTAAACCCTATTGTATTCACTACATATATTGTAAATCATTCTACATAATAAAGTATTCAACATTTTTTCCACATCTTCTTCTTCTTATTTGTTTTGGCTATAATAATGATTTTTAGATGGTTTTATGTGTTTCATAACTAAAACATTCTCAAACCAATTTGCACTGTGATCGAAACTATAAATACGAAAATAGATATCAATTTATATGATACTAAAAGCGTTGTTCAAAAAAATGCAGTTATGGTGTAGTTATACAATGTAGTAAGAATTTTATTTGTAGAAAATTAAATATACAAATAGATGCTAAAAATTTTAATTATGGCGTCAAATATAGTAGATGACCCGATGCTGAGCTAACAAATTAGAAAGGAGAAGAGATCTCAAGTACGGTTCATGCAGGAGAGACACACCATACAAAGTAAACGGTGTGGAATGAGAAGAATAAAAATTGAATGATGAATATAATAAGTGCAACATAAATATTATAGTATATTTAATTTTTCAAATGTTTTGGATGGTCAAAATATGTTTTTTTATTAATAACTTGTATTGATATTACTGTATTTATTCAACTGTTTTTAGACTTTTGAATTATATTTAATATAAAAATAAAACCGTACAGTAGACCAATTTAACTAATAGAAAAAATGTGTGGATTTTTTTCACAAAGGCACTTCATTTATTGATCAGGCAAAATTATATGTATATTCGTTAACCGAAATGTCAATACTAGAAAATATTGTTTTCCTTAACCTTGCTATCCTAGCTAACAGGTTTGGTCTTGTATTTATCTCTGGGATAGTAAGTTAAAGCGATCTCAAGAAAACATTTCTGAAGCTCTTGTAATTCTTCCAATCTGATTGGAAGCGGGGTCATTCTCTTGGATTTGCCACCATATGTATCACCTCTTTGGAATCTGTTACAAATTGTGAACAGAAATGTCATTTCCTCTGTAGGTTGGACATGGTCCATAACAGTCCATGGACCTCTGTGTGAAATGGGGACATACTCCCTGTCATTCCTCAGGGCCCAATTAGGTCCGCTGTGTCGTCTTGTGGTTCGAGAACCCAACCTACCCCACTCGTGTGGTCACCATCTTTCAAGGAGCCATCCAAAAAGCTGGTAAAAGTTGCGGTTGGTAGCTCATCCTGGTTAGGTAGTGCTTCCAGCGTTGGTAATTCACTGGCCAGGTTATTGGTCAAAAACCACTCATTTGCCTCCTGTGGAATCTTCAAAATCTCAAGTGGAGTTTGATCTATATTGTTCAAAACTTTATCATTTTGGACGTTCCATATATACCAAATTATCGAGGGATACGCTCGTAGCCATTCCTCTCCAAGATCCATGCGTCCATGCCATCACGAGGGAAAACTATCTCATTGAGATAAGCCTTAATTTGTTCCACAATCAATTGGACATCTCTTTCGTATTGACCGACAAGCATATAAACCTCATTGTAACGCATACGTTGCGGCGGAACAACGCGCCATACAAGAGCAGATCTGTTGAGACAAAACTAATATTATATTATGTGGTTTCGGATCTGGAGGATTACAGTTTCGGTCCCCAGGCTCCTGGTAATTTTTTTCTTTAAAAGTAGTGATAATATAATGAAAATTCTTGAAATGGGGTCAAAACCAACAAAGCGCATATTTTCACTAACACATGTATATATCGCCACTATATAACGAGAGCTGGATTTGAGAGGAGTTTTATGAAACATTTGAATGGGTTTCCACTTCAAAGGAGCCCACTTATATATTAGTTTGTTTATAATAGAAAATATGATCATTTAAATCCTCAACTTCAATTTTGGCCATCCATCTAAAGCACTAATTTTTTCTTGGAAAATTTAAAACATGAACTTTTTGTTAACTTTCAATTTAAATCACAAAGTTTTGTTGTTCGAGTCATTTTAGGCCGGTCGTCAAATTTCTAATAGAAAAAATAAACGGTCTTAATTAGCCGTTTGATAACACAATTATCTAAAATGGCGCCTTTTCATTTTTCAGCAAAAACGTATAAATTTCGTTTTGAAAGAATTCGAATCGTAACCTCCGAAACAAAATCAGAATTTAATACCACTGAACTAGATGTTGAAAACCATGAATGTTCATTAGATATGGAGATTTGATATGGCTCATAATTCCTTAACCTCAGCTGATTTAATCATTTCCTCCATCTCCAAATCTCCATATCTAATGAGCGTTGTGGATGATGATTTATAATAGATAGGGGAACTACAAAATGGTTAAGAAATAATAAACATTTCAAATCTCCATATCTAATGAGTATTTATGGTTCTCTAGATCTAGTTCAGTGGTATTAAACTCTAATTTTGTTTCGGAGGTTACGAGTTTGAGTTTGAAAGCGAAAATTCTATTTTTTTGCTGAAATACGAAATGACATTGGTGGGCTCTAATTCTATTGCTAAAATACGAAACCACATCGGTGGGTTTGAATCATGCGTATTTGTTGTTGAATCGATGGGCTCTAATTATGTTGCTAGAGCCATTGCAACTAGTGTTACGCGAGATGGCAGTTTTAATTCGTACTTAGCGATACAGCTTAGTTACATGAGTTGATTGATAGAGAAGTCGACGATAAAATCTTTTTGGCCCTTGCCTTTGGGTGTTGATGATGTTTTTGGTTTTGGCTTATGCATTACTTTGTACTTTTGGTTCTTATCTCCAAATGAAGATATTTTAAGAAAAGTATTCAGACGTTTAAAAAAAAAAATTAGAACACGCATTAATATGCGGAAAAACACATTGAAAATTATTAATATCAAAATTTAAGAGTCAATTAGTAACCTGTTAAATTATAAAAATATTTCAAATATTTAAACATGAGTCTTAAACTATTAAAGTTTAATTCATATCTTAATTCTCATGTCTTAAAATTCATACTATGCAGACCTAAAAATATATACATAAATGGAATTCAAATCATATTTTTAATAACAAAAAAACAAATTCTTATCCGGCCCATTATGAACTTATATTAACTTATAACATTAAAATATGGTCAATTCCCTCAATGACACAAATTTTTTAATTAATCAACTAAAGTAACCAAAAGTGCTAGATGTGGCCAAATAATAACCAATAGATTTAAGGTATTTGGTTAGGATTTTAGATATAATTTTGTTTTATGGTTATTGATGCCAATTACCCATTAAAATATCATAGAGTTAAATCATAAAGCAATAAACTTTTGTGAATAATCTCATAAAAACCTATAAAATATTTTATAAATTATTTTATCAAGCATTATATATAAATCTATTATTGATAAATGTCATTGATGTAATCGGTTTAATTTTCATAGAGATACATATACATATATATATATATATTTTTTTTTTTAACAGTGCAATTTTATTATTATTCTATTACAAATTATGAGAACTATTACATCAATGATTCCACAACGGATAAGTCTACCGTCTTGATCCACGCCAAACACTTCTACCTTGCCCCATACTGAAGATCTCCTGCAACTTTTTCTCCATTAATATGCAAATATAATAAATCGCATCTTCTGGGATTGGAACCCCATTTCTCTAAAGTACAATTGGCTGTTGAAAATACTAATGTTTTTTTCCTCATCTTAGTTATTTGAAACTTATTATGGGATGATAAATTAATATATTTTTATACTTTTTTTAATACCAAAATTAATCATTTTTAGTACTCTATAAATATAGATTTGGTTCATTTTATTTGGACAAAAAAAGTTATTTATTTATATATTTATTCATATTTTTAAACAAATTTATCCCAATAATAACCTTTTAACACTCAAAATTCTTCTAATTCTTTTTCATATCCAAAATTTTTTAGTTTTAAAACCGATCTTCTAACAAACCCTAAGAAATTTAATTCAATTATTTATTTCTAAATTGTTTTAATTTAATTTCAATCGATAACTTTGATTCATATGTAATCACAAAATATTAAAGAAAATAAGAATAAAAAATAAAAACATAGTGGGCATAATGTGTTAAATTTTATTAAACAAATCATTGTAGATTATAAAAATTAGATGAGTCTTGAATTATTAGGTGGAAAAGCGAGAAGATGATGTGGAGTGTTAAAAATTAAAAAAAGGTGCTGAAAAATAAAAGCATTATATAATGTTTAAGAGTTACCAAGAGCCAAAGCTCAACTGGTAAAGATCTCAGGCAAAGTCTAGAGGTCGCTGGTTCAAGTGACTCTTGGGACGAAACTAATATTACATTATGTGGTTTCGGCCTATGGGATTACGTGCTCCGACCCCAAACCTCCTGCTAATTAAAAAAAAACAAAAAAAAACATTGTACATAACATATTCGTTGGCTCCGAATTTTTTCTCGAATCTAAGCCAAGCTTCAGAAATTTAAATTTCAATAAGCTTAGAATAAATCAACGATGTCTAATTCTGTTTGACTCTTTTTCTCATTTTTTCGAGAAAACGATCTATTTCCCCACCAGAAGTATGATATCATCTTATATGCTGTCCCAACTATGACTTCTGTCTATATATCTCCCATTTCAAAGTTCCATAATTATATGTCCACTAATTAGAAGTTAAATATCTATATACCCATAAATCTAATTTGGATCGGTTTTAGTGTAAATCCGAGACCAAACCGACATAACCAAACTTTGAATTAATCAAAATTGATCCGTTTAAACCCGACCCGACTCATCCACCCGACCCGACCGACTCATCCTAACGATAATATATCCCCAAATTAAAAAAGCTTAGAACCCTAAATCTAGAATTGATAAATTTCGTGAAATTGATTCACAATTTTGAGTACAACGAATCGTAGGAGATGAGTAACTCTGAATCTTCATCTTCAATGTCATGTGGCCGTCTTAGAGGATATGCAGTTTATCCTCAAATTCTTGTAACAGTTGGTCGATCCAGAACTTGTCTCATTCCACTGCTTCTTCATCGAGACCTTTGTCTTCGTCTCTCCCATCTCCATTGAAACCTCTGTCTTCGTCTCTCCTATCTCCATCGAAACCTCTCTCTTTGTCTTGCCCATCTATAGGGACAAAAACCATTGAGTTCGAAGCCATTAAAACCCCTATGTTTCGATTTCTAAGATTAGAAGTTTGGGACTTGTCAAATTTGGGATTATGAATGATGCGAATTACTTTATTATCGGATTATGAGAATTGGGTTTTGGTTTAGTTGTTGCAATCGGGTATTTCGGATCTTAATCGGGTTGTAATCGGTTTACTGTCAACTCAATTAGTTAAGATTTAATTACAAAACATTAAACTATCATTAACCGATTTTTGTGGGTTCTTACATCTCGTGGATATGTAGATATTTAACTTCCAATGGGTAGACATATAGATATAGAACTTTGAAATAGGAGATATATAGACAAAAGTCATAGTTTGGGCAGCATATAAGATGATATCATAGTTCTGGTGGGGAAATAGATCGTTTTCCCCCTAATATTTGTACACCAACCACTGTTTCTTATCCGTACATTCTTACTTGTTTAATTTTGAAACCTGTTAAATAGAGGGATGGAAAAAAAAGAATAATAATAATAATAACTCACCGGATTTGTCTACACTTCTTCTACTATTTTCGTATGCACATCAATGGCAACAATTCTCCCATTTTCTTTGTGCCATCTTTGTCTCTCTTACCCCCAGCAGCTTCTGTGAATGAATATTGTGTTATCTCTTCTCGGTTTAGATTGGATTTATGATTGCAAAATAATATTAGAAAACATTAGATAATTTTGTCACGTTTGATTCTTCTCTAAAGAAAATGGCTGGAGGTGGTGGAGGCGGAGAAGGTCCGAGACAGCTTGATCAGACCCCGACATGGGCTGTCTCCACGGTTTGTGGTGTTATCATCTTGATCTCCATTATTTTGGAACTTATCATTCACAAAGTCGGCGAGGTTATTTCATATACATATGTTATATATACAACCTAATGTTGTCTTATGTTTCTCTATTACTTTCTGATCACACTTTACATTGTGGCAGGTTTTCGAGCGAAGGAAGAAAAAAGCCTTGTTTGAAGCTCTTGAGAAGATTAAAAATGGTACAAATCCACAAATTGGTCGATTTGGTTTGCAGTCAAATCAATAACTCGTAACTTGTTTTCTTGTGTAATTTGTAGAGCTTATGGTTTTGGGATTTATTTCTCTGCTTCTGACGTTTGGCCAAAACTACATTGCGAGCATATGTGTTCCCTCAAAGTACGGCCATGCGATGTCGTTTTGTGGTCCTTACGACGGACCTAGTGATGATGATGACAAGAAAGCAGTCCACAAAATGCATATTTCATCTATTCAACGTCGTTCTCTGGCCGACGCTCCTCCAGTGAATTGCAAGAGTGTACTATTTACGGTTCCTATATCATCAGCTAGTCTTATGTTGTTATTGATAACATTGAATTTTATTGTTTCAGGGTTATACGCCGCTTATATCTCTGAACGCGTTACATCAAGTGCATATTTTCATATTCTTCTTGGCAGTCTTTCATGTGATATACAGTGCTATAACCATGATGCTTGGAAGAGCCAAGGTATTTGTTACAGTGCACGTATCCCTCTCTTGATTATGATCATTTTCATTGATGTAATTCACTAACTATAAAAAAAGATTCGCGGCTGGAAAGTATGGGAGCAAGAGGTCATCCACGAACAAGAGATGCTGAATGGTATATTTAACTGTCTTTAGATGTTATCTCCACCAATATTTACTGTCCACTTAGATTGTTTGCTTTATTTGATTTTTATCAGATCCATCAAGATTTAGACTGACACATGAGACATCATTTGTCCGAGAACATGTCAATCCTTGGGCTAGGAATAAAGTCTCCTTCTACATAGTATGATTTGCCTATACTCTAATTCATGTACATCTCTCAATTTCTAATGGAATTAGAGCATTAATACATTTTCGCATTTCTTTCAGATGTGCTTCTTTCGTCAGATACTCAGATCAGTCAGAAAATCCGATTATTTGACAATGCGACATGGATTCATAAGTGTGAGTTCTTTGATATTGTACATTTAATCTTAAATTTTATAAAAATATGCAATTGTGATTATTCTAAAACCTTTGTATCGTAGGTCCATTTAGCACCTGGCATGAAGTTTGATTTTCAAAAGTACATCAAAAGGTCACTGGAAGATGACTTCAAGGTGGTTGTAGGAATAAGGTTAACCCATATTCTTGATGCACTCGTCATTGCATTTTTTTGCTTCAATAGTCTTTTCATTTTTTATTTTATTTTGTGATGATGCACAGACCCGAGCTATGGGCCTTCGTGATGCTATTTTTACTCTTTGATGTTCATGGTTAGTCTTCGTTTATTGTTTTCCGACATTATAACATAACATTTTCTCCCGTTTCCAGCATAGAAACTAATAGTGTAAATAAACTTTGATAGGATGGTATGTTACTGCCGTAATCACCATGTTTCCTCCTCTGGTAAGTTATTAATTAATCTTGTATAATGAGCTCATGTTACATGTAGACAATAAAAGTAACCAATGTCCTCTGAGCTAACTTGGGTTGGTTTAAAGTTAACATTAGCCATCGGAACAAAACTGCAAGCCATTATATCATATATGGCATTGGAGATTCAAGAGAGACACGCAGTGATTCAAGGAATGCCACTAGTCAATGTCTCCGACCAGCATTTTTGGTTTGGCCGACCCGCTCTAGTCCTTCATATGATCCACTTTGTTCTGTTTCAGAACGCTTTTGAGATTACTTACTTTTTTTGGATATGGGTAAGTTACACTGTAACTTGTCCTGTAAGTTTCCCAATATAAAAATCCTTGTTATTTAGGTATTTAATAATGAGCATTTTTGCAGTACGAGTTCGGGTTAAGGTCATGTTTTCATCACCATTTTGGCCTTATAATTGTTCGTGTCTGTCTAGGGTAAGTAATATGTTCTCATCAGCAAGCATTTCGTCTTCTTCTGCTATAAGAAAATTGAGTTTATGACAATTGAACACGTACATGGGATTTGATACAGGGTGGGAGTACAATTCCTATGCAGTTATATTACGCTACCCCTTTATGCCCTCGTTACTCAGGCATGCCATATCTATATATTTTTTTTCTTCCATAAATATATTCTTCATAAAAAACATGCCAGTCTAATTAATTTAAAAAAATATATTTTGACAGATGGGATCCACTATGAAGCGATCAGTGTTCGATGAACAAACCTCAAGGGCACTAGAACAATGGCATAAGAAGGCACGAAGAAAGAATGAAAAGTGAAGATTAATGGCTTTTACCTCTGATCAACGGATCTCGTCTAAGTCATCTTGACCTTTACATTAGACCAGTCCATGTCAAATTAAACTTTCTAATAGTTTGGTTAGTTGATATCGATACACAATTAATTCTGCCATCAAAGCATAGGCTTTAGCTAAGTGTTAATTTGTGTAATATAAGGTACTAGACGCGATAATTTTATCTTTATTTGCTACAATATGTAGTTAATATGTCAATATGACAAGATTTTCACTAACCGTCTCTATTTAAGCAATACTTGGAATCTCGAATGTAACACCCCACTCCTTGTTAGCCAACTCTAAGAACTAAGAGTACCCCTAATAGGAGGTTTTCGTTGGGTATCTTAGATATTAAAAAATAAAAAATTGTAAGAATAGGGGAGAGAGAGGAATTTCTACGAGTAAAATCGGTTCTAAAGATTTTTAGTAAATGCCATTATTCTGATGTCTTTCCAAAATTGCCACAAATTGGATTGACACCCAAGTAAAAATACAGTTTTGCCTTTGGTGTATGATATTGATGTATGTTTGTGTCCTCCACCCCCACCACAACTAGTCCCCCGCCTATGGACGTCCACCGTTAACCGTCAACTACCATCTCGTCTACAGTCTCCGAATATGTTCATGCCGTCTCAGTTTACAGTCGGCCACCTTCTCTGTCACTATTTCTGTTTTTGTCTACTATTTACAGTTTTCGTCCACAACCACCATTTACAGCTTCTATTTTCGTCTACCGTAGACCACCGTTTACGTCCACCGCCGATCACCGTTTTCATCCACCGTCGACTATCGTTTCCGTTACTGTTTTCGTCTACCGGACACAGTTCTCGTTTTCGTCCATAGTCACTATCGCCGTTTCTGTTTTCGTCCACTGTTCACAGATTTTATCCACTGTCGACCACCGTCTCCGTTTTCTTCCGTCTTTTCATCAAAAGCCACCACCATCCACCATTTTCAAAAAAAGAGAAGAACAAGAAAGAAAGAAACAAGAAGAATGATCCATTTTTTGAAAAAGAAAGAGAAAGAGAGGAAGCAAATGTAGAAGAGAAGAATGGGCAAAAATATCATTTTGCTCTACACTAGATGACAAAATGTGGTAATTGGTAAAAAATATTTTCCACAATGGCATATTTAAATTTTTTTTTTTGAAAATAATGGCATATTAGATAATATTCATTTTTAGTATCTCATTGCCACTTGTTATTATTTTAGTGGTTCAATTTTTTTAATAATTTAATATTTAAATAAATAATTAAAATAAATGAAAACTATTAAACTAAGATAAATTAGAAACTCATTGGATTTCTTGCCATTGGGCATTCTCTTTTTGGATGATGATTATGATAAACGATAGAGAAAAGTACTCAAATAGCATAGAAAAGTTGTTATATTACTAGAATAACATACATCTTTTGTAAATTACTCAAAAGTTTTTAAATCATAGTAAATTACAATAAACACCCTTGGTTATTTTTTTAATTGAGGTTATTTATAATTAAAAATGATTAACTAAACCACGTCACTAATCACTGTTCCACGTCACTAATAAGATTAACCATGTTAACAAATCGGAAAAAAACTCAAAGGACGGAAAAACAAAAACTTTGTGTGTTGTCATTGAAACTTCCAGTGCTTTCTCTCTAGTCGATTTCTGAGAAACATTCACCGCCATTGTCGTCGAAACGTCTGCTCTGCATTTTCACAGTCGAAGGTGAGTATAAACAGAGGAGTGGGGATTATTTTGAGTATAATCTGAGGAATCGAAGGTGTTTGTCGTTTATTAACGGTATTGTGGCTGATTTATTATTCTGTGGCGGCTTGTTTATCGTTGCTACTGGCTGTTTAAGTTATTTATTGCGGCTGATTTATTGTTATGCTATGTTCAATTGTGGCTTAGTTTGTGTTACGTTGCGGCTGATTTATATGTGCAATTGTGGCTTAGTTTGTGTTACGTTGCGGCTGATTTATATGCTCAATTGTGGCTGAGTTTGTGTTGTGTTGCGGCTGATTTATATGTGCAATTGCAATTGTGGCTATTGTGGCTGAGTTTGTATTATGTTGCGGCTGATTTATGTGTCATTGTGGCTGAGTTTGTGTTTGGTTGCGGCTGGTTTATTTGTTTGTTGTGACTGAGTTTGAATTTTGTTGCGGCTGATTTATCATTAAAAGGGGCTTCTAATCTGGAAAATAAAAAAATTAATCACAATGTCCATTTGGGAGACTTCCCTCAAGTCAGAGACGCAATAGGGCATGATGTGTGGGAACACATGAAGCAGTTTCCTCTTGGAGTAGTTGCTAAGCTAGCCAATATCCAATTCGTGTGGTCTGGGAAGACTGTACACTATCTACTATGTAGACAGCTGCGAGTACATAAGAAGGAGATTTGGTCTCTCGTTGTTGATCAACCTCTCAGGTTTAGCTTAATCGAATTTGGTGTGCTCACGGGTCTAAACACAGGTCCACTGCCAACAGAAAGTTTTGAACCTGAGCAATACAAAATGTTCTGGGAGGAGTTGAATGTGCCGCTTGGGGTAGGACTCAAGTTAGATGAACTCAGGCCAGCATTAGAGGTCTATCGAGGCTGGAGTTTTGAAAAGCGGAAATGGTTAGGGATGTTGCTTCTTCAAGCCATGGGACTTTATGGCTTGCATCATAATTCTAGAATACCCTTTGAAAGTGCAAAAAGAGTATTCGACGATGAAGCCTTGAGGACTTATCCGTGGGGTTGGACTGCATTCGAAGTTCTGGTTGGTTCAATTAAGATGTTGAATCCACAAGGAAAGTCGTACACCGTTAGCGGCATGAAGGACGTGTTGCTGGTTTGGGCATACGAAGCTGTGACTTGCTTCGGAGAGCGTTTTGGAAGAGTAGTCAATGAGAACGAAATTCCTCTTTTGCGATGGGGTGGAACCCGTACACGTAAAAGTCTTACTACAGCCATATCTGAGGACATCAGAGATCACGGTGAGGTAAGAATGTTGACTTGGCTGAGTTATGAATCATTTGATGTCTAACGTATTAGTTACTTGATGGCTGAGTTATGAATCATTTGATGTCTGACTTATGAGTTACTTGATGGCTGAGTTATGAATCATTTGATGTCTGACTTATGAGTTACTTGATGGCTGATTTACTATGCAGGTGCGTGTGAAGAAAATGGTTATGAAGGAGGCTGTAGAAGAGTTGTTTCCGTAGTGGTCGAGTGAAGAAAATGACCCACAACTTGTAAATCTGATAACAAATATACATGCGGATAGGTTTGTTAGAAGTTTTTGGGATGTGAAGAGCAATGAGAACAAGAAAAAACTGAAGGCTGCAGTTTCGTTAGATTCCGAGCAACCCCCCGCAAAAAAGCAGAAGAAAGCTAAGAAAAACCAGGAAGTAAGCAACAGTGAGACTGTGTTGCAGCATGTTAGTGAGGAGGATATGGGGAAAGAGACGGATTTGACGACCGTAGTGAATATCCTGGGAAATCTTGTCAGAAGATTTGACAACTTTGACAACTTTGCTAGTAGAATAGAGAGTGTTGAGTCGCAGTTAACCGCCTATAACACAAAATTTAGAGAGTTGTCAGATTTGAAGAAGATGATTGGTGATACAGTCCGAGCTGTTGTGGAAGAAAGAGTTGCATCTATTGAGAATGATCGGATGCAAATGAGAGAGTGTCTGAATGCTCTCGAGGCACGAAACAGTTACCAAAAGGATGATAACGTCTCAAAACTCATCAACATCCCGCAGAAATCCGTTAATAGTCCAAAGGTACGTTACAGCAGAGTTATGTTTATTTTTGACGAATGAGTTATGATTACATCACAATTGATTTATTCTTATTAGTCTCGCTAAGTTGTGTTTATATGTTAATACAGCCGAAGAAAGACGAGTTTAAAAGTCCTGAACCAGTTAACAACATCCTGCAGAAATCCGTTAATAGTCCAAAGGTACGTTACAGCTGAGTTATGTTTATTTTTGACGACTGAGTTATGGTTACTTTTGACGGCTGAGTTATAGTTACATAACGACAGATTTATTCTTATTATTCTGGCTGAGTTATATTTATATGTTAATACAGCTTAAAAGTCCTGAAGTGAAATTGAATATCAAAGATCCTAAGGCCACTGATTTGCAAAAGAAATTGGTTGAGGAGTTTGGTAATGACGAAGAAACAGTTGATTTCGTTACTATTTCTCCTGCTAAGAAAAATAAATTGGCTGAGGCAAAAAAGTAGGAGGCTGAGGTTAAAAATCAGAAGGAGGCCGCTGCTTTAAAGAGGAAGGAGGTCGCTGCTTTAAAGAAGAAAGAGGCCGCTGCTTTAAAAAAACAACAGGTGCCACTAAGAAGGACACATAGGAATCGTAAAGGCGACGACGATCCGAAACCTACAGAAGTGACTATCCCAGCATCGAACAATACAATAAGAATACCTTTGACAAAGAAGAAACAGATTGGAAACGACAGTGAGATTGAGGATGTCACTGACAAAATTGTCGCGCAAAGTAACGAACTGTTGCCGGAGTCTGATGAGGAAGAAGAGGAAATGATTAGGTCTGAAAGAATTAAGGCTTATCGGGTGTCAAGTGTTCAATTATCTCCTGATGGGTTTTCAGCGAGGCTACAAAATGATCCTCAAGCACAAGTTTCTCCTTATATTGGAGACAATGGAACGACGTGCATGAGGAAAAATTATGAACCTTCACCGGCAATCTATGATCCTCTCTCACCTGCTGATCCGGTTAAAGTGGATTAACTTTTGGATCACCTAAAGCCATTCAAGTATGACCCTTTAGAGCATGTGTTAATATAGCTATTAGCAATATTTGCCTAAACTAACTTGTGTTTAATTGTTTTATGGACGTTCCACTTACAGATGCTGCTGAGAATATCGAGTTCTACAGGATTCTCATAACTAAGAGAAATTATTGGCCAAATCCAAATTATGGATGGCTGTATGATAATGTAAGTATACTGTTGGGGCTGAGTTAAATATACTTAATGTCTGAGTTATTTATTATATGTCTGAGTTATGTAGGCTTAAGTATGCTTTATGTCTGAGTTATATATTACATGGGGCTGAGTTAAGTTTAATTTTGGGCTGACTTGATTCTCTTTGTACAACATATTTCTGCGTATATGAGACTCCTCATAAAAAAATCCAAGCTAGATCCCTCCCCATTCTACTCCAAGCGAATTGGATTTTTGGACCCTTGGTTTACTTCAGGATGGTGTATTCATTATCCACAGTTCAAGATCAAACCAAAGATGTTTAAGTTTAAAGGTGCTGGGTACGAGGAGTTAGTAAACAGCAAAATTCCCGCAGACATGCCAACAAACAAGAAGTGGTTAGAAGATGTCGATCACTTGTACGGAGTTCTACATAAGGGAGGAGATCATTGGGTGGCATTTCACGTGGACCTTCTTAAGGAGAAGATCGATGCTAACGATCCCATCATTGGACAGGTAACACCCGAAAGTGAATAGAAAATTCTAGATGCATTTAGGCCGTTTACGCAAATAATCCCTGCAATGATGAACGAATTAATTCCTGCCAATCTCCGAGAACCTAGATTCAAGCATTTTCCGTTTCGAAGGAGGAAAGGCAAATACATCCCACAAAACGTCCAAGTTGGCGACTGTGGGGTGTATGCATTGAAGTTTGTCGAGTGTCTAGCGCTTGGTCTAACTTTCGATGGGATAAATGATGCGAATATTCATGGTATACGGGTAAAGATGGCATCAGAGATCCTCCATGAAGGAACTTATAATTTGTTTGAGCAGTTCGAAACATGAACCCGTTTATTGTATTGTATTTGACTTATGCATGATAAGCTTTCATTAAAAGTGTAAATTAAATAGAGTCCCAATTAAGACTATCTAAACAAATCCTAAACATACCCTAAACATACAATAAATTAAATAATGTTGAGGTATAGGTTCTCTTACAACTATCTAAACCTTAAACCCTAATTCCTAGAGGTATAGCAAAACATACACATTGTTCTCATAAAACCCTAAACCCTAAACACTAAACCCTAAATCCTAAACCCTAAACACTAAACCCTAAATCCTAAACCTTAAACCCTAAATCCTAAACCTAAACCCTAAACCCTAAACCCTAACATACCCTAAACATACCCAATTGAGGTATAGGTTCTCTTACAACTATCTAAACATACCCTAACATCGTGTGTATATAACTCAGTACTTTCAACTACCTAAACATACTTTAATATCGTGTGTACATAACTCAGTACTTTATAAAGTTACATTGGAGCTCTTATAACCTAAACCTAGACTATCTGAATGGTATCTAATTGTTAAGATATATGTTCTTTTTGAATTTGCGAGTGGTCACTCTAAAGAACTCGATACATAAACCTTAAACCCAAATTTATGATTTCCAAACCATGCTATAAGTCAGCCGCAACGTGTAATTTATCTCGCGACGTTAAGTGCATATAAGTCAGCCGCAACGTGTAATTTATCTCGCGACGTTTCGTATTTCGGCGGAGAAAAAAAAATATTATTTAATCAATTTTTTTTAATGAATTATTTATTTATTTATTTATTCAATTTTATCTCGTGACGTTTCATATTTCTATATATCTGTATATATCTACCTTCTCGTAAACCTTGTCTCCCCCATCACATTCTATCATACACTGTTTTCTCCCTTCTCTGTAATCTATCTGTTTCATATTCCTTTTTGACATGTCGGTTGTCCCACACTGTAGTTTAAAGTTAATCAGCAGTGTCGATGCCATATTATACTCTGCTGATCGGGATCACCTCCCCGTTCTAAACCCTGATATTGGTATTATTGATAAAACAACCATCACGTGGTTCAAATTTTTACACGAGCTCTCGAAGACGATCCCGGAAATTCCGGAGATTCTTCGAGAAGGATGGGTTCATGAGTGGCCGACTTACCGCTTCATTCCTGATTATTTTAAGGAACGATGGTTTCTTAAACTCGCTGTAAGCCAACACTAATATCTTTCTTTCCCGATCATTTTATCAACAACAATAATATTTCTCTCTTTTTTTTTTGGGTAGCGGAAATACAGATGGGAACCGAGACACACTTTGATGATTTGGACACATTTTAATCTGGTGGCTAGAACGCTATTTCGAACTCAAATGCGCACGTTAAGGAGGATATGGGCGCATGGTGGCGAGAAGCCACATTGGATAAACACTATAGTTTGGACGAATTTGGTCGATATGTTTGAAGAGTTTGGCCCTGATAATTTTGGTTTTTGAATGTAATTTAGTTATGATACCCTTTAGTTATTTGTGTTTCATCTCTTTAAACCAGCCGTATTTTTTGTGTTTTGAATGTATAAATCAGCCGTATCTTTTGAGTTTTGAATGTATAAATCAGCCGTACAGATAAACTTAACTGACGAGTTATTTGTGTTTTGAATATTTAAACCAATAAGTCAGCCGCTTCTTTTGCACAAAGCAGTCATAACTCAGCCGAAGCAGTCAGCCGCTTCTTTGCACAATCAGTCTGAATTAATTGATTTACAAGTCTGAATTTACTATGGCTTCATTTATTATGCGATGGGATTATGTACATAATCAGACATACTTTTTGGTAATATCGAGACGGTAAACTAACGGTCAAAAGCGCATCAAAATTTACTTCTTTGGTTGATCAGTCAAGTCAGCCTTTACCAAAATATACGAACAATTGCTTTTCTACTCAGTTACCGAACAGTTGCTTTTCGTAACTACTCAGTAACCAAAGAGTTGCTATTTAATTTTTTTGAATCTATAAATACCATTTAAACACTCATTAACCAGTCTGAACAGTTGTTTTTCTACTCAGTTACCGAACAGTTGCTTTTCGTAATTACTCATGAGAGTAAAGGCTGACTAAAACATAAGTCATCCTTTACTCAGTAACCGAAGAGTTGATATTAAATTGTTTTAAATCTATAAATACCATCTCTTTAGTGTTTCATCTCTTTAAACCAGCCGTATCTTTTGTGTTTTGCATGTATAAATCAGCCGTATATTTTGAGTTTTGAATGTATAAATCAGCCGTATAGATAAGCTTAACTGATGAGTTATTGTGTTTTGAATATTTAAACTAATAAGTCAGCCTCTTCTTTTGCACAAAGCAGTCATAACTCAGCCGAAACACGAATTCGTCACTCTTAAGTCAGCCGCTTCTTTGCACAATCAGTCTGAATTAATTGATTTACAAGTCCGAATTTACTATGGCTTCATTTATTATGCGATGGGATTATGTACATAATCAGACATACTTTTTGGTAATATCGAGACGGTAATAGAGAATATATATTGTACATAATCAGACGCTGCTTTTGGATCAAAGAGTTAGGTCTTTTTTACCGTGATTTTAAGCCGATTATATATTGGCCGGACACTAGGCTTTGGGTGTTGTAATATAGACTACTGTTTCCTCCTTTATAATGTAATTCAGATCAATTATGTATTTTTAGTACTCTAATGCTTTGTTTCTTCGTTTATAACTTCACTTTAAATATAGACACGCATGAGATAAGTCAGCCTTCTGTTAAATATAAGTCAGCCGTGTATTAAATATAAGTCAGCCGTGTTAAATATAATTCAACCATGTAGTAAATATAAGTCAGCTGCAACGTGTAAATATAAGTCAGCCGTGTATTAAATATAAGTCAGCTTTTTCCTTCCAATTACTCCGACTTTCCACGATTTCGTCACTGGTAAGTCAGACAATTTACTCACGCGATAATTTGAATTTACTATAAGTCAGCCGTGTAGTACTCATAGGTCAGCCATGAAGTTAACCTCAAATTACACTTTTCTAAATTTACAATTTAATTAAATAAATATGGCGTGTGAATATATGTACATAATCATATTACGCACGCGTTTGGTACTCTAGAGACGCTATACTGACGAGTTATATGTATTTTTTATAATATTTTTGGCTACTACTCAGTAACCGAACAGTTTCAGTAACCGAACAGTTTCGTTTTTTTCTATAAATACCAAGTGAACACTGAGAAACCGAACATTTGTTTTTATTAAGTTTGAACTTGTTTTATCCTTTTGCAATCGCAAATACAAGTTAGTTTTCCTTGTTCTCCAAGTATATGTAATTCACGTTTTTGCAACTTGATTTGTTTATATGTTTACATTATATATTAACATCCTATTTTCGATATACATGCAGCATCAATGGCAGAATCGAAGAAGATGATGAAGCGTCCATTGGAGGATGACCATGGACCAAATGCTGTTAAAAAGGCCAGAAGGGAAACCGAGGACCATTACAAGATGTTGATCCTCTCGCTCAAAGAACAGATGAAATCAAAAGCTGAATTGCATGATGCTTTGGTGGAAGTGAAATATATTTCTGCGAAAATAGATTTGCTTGAAGAATTTATCGGGAAGGAAAAGGTTGACTTCTTTGCTGAGTTGGACAAACTTGCAGCAGAACTCGTTGAAGCCAAAGAAAAGATGTACAACGCTAGCGGTCAAGAACTTGATTGGATGAAGTTTCTTGCAAAATATATGGCTGACTAAATGTTTATCTAATGGTTATGTATATGTAATGCTTATGTTTTAGTAGTCTTATGTTTATGTATTTTTATTACTCTAATGCTTATCAATTAAAGCTACCTTCGTTTGAATATAAATTCTTCGCACTAAGTCAGCCTAACATTTTATATAACTTAGTCGAAACTTCGTTCATGACTTCACTTTTGACACGCATTAGATAAGTCAGCCGTGTATTAAATATATTATAAGTCCGCCGTATAGCACCTATAAATTACGCATTTTTAAATTTAAATAATAGAGAATATATGATTTATTATGGCGTCTGAATATATGTACGTAATCATATTGAATATTATGGTGTCTCGAGAGTATTAATTACAATATTAATACCCTCGAGACGCTAAACTGACGAGTTATATGGCTTCCTATATTAGGTGTAATGATTAATCTTTTGGGAACTAGTAGTTATGATTGAACTTTTAGGAACTCTAATATTTTGGTCAGCCTTAACACGTTTATGTCACTTATAACTCAGTCATAACTCAGCCTAAACTAAACACTCAGTAACCGAACAGTTTTTAATTGTATTTTTAGTAATTACTCAGTAACCGAACAGTTTCTAATAATTATTTTCGTTTTTTTCTATAAATACCAAGTGAACACTCAGTAACTGAACATTCGTTTTTATTATTTTTGAACTTGTTTTATCCTTTTGCAATCTCAAATACAAGTTAGTTTTTCCTTGTTCTCCTAGTATATGTAATTCATGTTTTTGCAACTTGATTTGTTTATATGTTTACATTATATATTAACATCCTATTTTTGATATACATACAGCATCAATGGCAGAATCGAAAAAGATGATGAAGCGTCCAATGGAGGATGACCATGGACCAAATGATGTTAAAAAGGCCAGAAGGGAAACCGAGGAGCATTACAAGTCGTTGCTCCTCTTGGTGAAGGAGCAGATGAAAGCTAAAGTCGAATTGCATGATGCTATGAAGGAAGTGAAATCTATTAATGCGAAAATGGATTTGCTTGAAGAAATTATTGGGAAGGAAAACTTTGACTTCATTGCTGAGTTGGAGAAACTTGCAACAGAACTCGTTGAAGCCGAAGAAAAGATGGCCAGTGTCGAAGTTCCAGAAATTGATTGGCTGAAGGTTGATGCAAAATATATGGCTGACTAAATGTTTATCTAATGCTTATGTTTATGTAATGCTTATGTTTTAGTACTCTACAGTTTATGTATTTTTAGTACTCTTGTAACGCCTTGACCGCCGTCGAGCTATCGGTATGCAGGGAAAATTCTCATCCCCTCGAGAGAAATCCTCATCTCTCAATAACATACAGAGGAAATCCTCATCCCCTCAGGAGAAATCCTCATCTTCTAATGGGCCCCATGCCCACTCTCGGCCCGTGGGCCCACCCCTGCTCGATGGTCGGTGCGTTAGTCCGGGAGGCTCGAAAGACTTGTTTACTAAACCTGCAAATCACTACGTTATCTTTCCCCGTGTTTTGTCCTCACTCACACGGTACTGGAAATGACTTCCCAGTAGGTCACCCATTCTTAAATTACTCCAGCCCAAGCACGCTTGACTCTAGAGTTCTCTCTGGATGTGTGACGGAAAAGATAAGTGCACTTTGGTGATATAGGTAGCCAAATCAATTCTCTTAACCCTCTCCGCATGCACCACATAGTTCCAGAAATTGGGATGTTACAATCACCCCTACTAACTGATCGCAACGTCCTCGTTGCGTACCAGGATCGTTACCCCTGACAGTGTGACTCACACACTCGTCAGGGTTCGCTCTGATACCAAACTGAAACGACCCGACCAAAAAATTTTTAAAAAATTTCCTTCAGATTATTATCATCACAGATAATAATCCTCAATTGGGCCAATACAACATGCGGAAAACATAAAACAATTAGACCAATACAATCAATTCAATAATCTCATACTTATTAAATCTAACCGGTTCAATTCAACAATCCAAACAATAACCAATAACCAATAACCAATAACCAATAAACCAATTAACTACAACTCAGAATTCACTAGCAACCTAGCAATTCTACAACATCACACAACCATACGAGACCCTAGATCATCTCTCCTTCCTGGCCATGATTCCACGATCACATTTTCTCTTTACCTGCAACACATGGCAAAAAGAGTTGCGTGATTATTATCACAAATACTCAGCGACGCAGTCATCCCGGCTACGGGTTATTTAAGTATAGACATAACAATCAATACAATACCAGGATGAGCACACAAGCAAACAACAAGAACAACCAACACGAACAAGTACAGAGACCCTGTGTCGATCGACACGCCACCCTGGTGTCGATCGATATGACTCTGCCCGTGTCGATCGACACGACAACCCAGAAATGAGCGTATCCTCTCGTGGCTCGAATCTGTCGCGATTCGTCGAGTCACCTGTACAATTCCAACCACAACACACGAAACACCAAGCAAACGCATTCCATCAATCCCTATGCCCACACAAACCCACGATCACACACTCACCTCGAAGAATCGAAATGAGAATGAGACCAACGGTTACAAAAAGACTTGTACACGACGAACCACTAGTCTAAAACCAAAACAGATGACTGTTCTGGAAACTAGACAGACAGAGCTACGCGTCGATATGCGGATCGCCTCCAGAATCCTTCTGGTTCGATTGGAAATCAACCCCGAAGCCGACTGATCGCAGACAACCTATCTGCATAAACCCATCGAGTTCAAACAGCCATAACTCGATGAATAATCAACGAAATGACAAACCCTTTTCGCCTATATCAAGACCAGAGATCGGAGAACTTACCTACCAAGTTTCACCCCAATCTGCCTCGAATAGCACAGCCTTTTGCCCTCTCAAACATCCAAACAGAAGCTGTTCTCATTCACAAAACCTCACACAACTCCTTTGATCAAAAGACACTCCCTCAAACCCTCTTTCTCTCTGAGTTTTCGGCCAAAACGAGGACAAATGCGACTGCACCAACCTTTTATACAAACCCTAGGGTGTCCCCTAAACCGCTCCCCAAACCGGCAATCAGAAACCGAAACCGTCGGTCTGATTTTAACTCGTGTCGATCGACACACAACCCCTGTGTCGATCGACACAACGCCCAACCCGACTTCTCACAAGTCCAAAACTCATGTGTCGATCGACATACACACCTGTGTCGACCGCCACACCCAACCAAAAATCCCCATTTGGTTCACGGGCGTTACAATTCTCCCCCACTAACATGGATTCGACCTCGAATCACGCGATACCGCCACACTACGGTCTCAACCATCTGACCCGCACCCGGCCAGTATCTTTTGAGATCATACTCAAATCCCACAACCAGTCCTGCTAAGGCTAACACTCTCGCCTAAAATTCGACCAGATTCACCCGGAATATCAATGATGCATGCCCCATGGTCCGGATTAGGGCTGCCCGATTGACTGTCCAACAATCAAACAAGAACATGTCCGACCAACCTTGTCCCCGCATTAGACCAAATGATCGTACAACAATCAAACAAGAACATGTACGACCATCGGCGTAACATATGCTACCAGGATTGTCCGAACCGAATCTGGACTCTAGTAATAACCCTAGACTCAACGTCCACAACACACCCCTGGCCCTCAGCCAGCACCACTCGTGATCACACCTGATCCCCGAGTTCTACTAGGCTCACACTAGCCTCATTGCACCGTCTCACCACGGCTGCAATCCTGACCCAACCTGGTCAGCACCACTAAAGATCCACCCTCGAATCACTCCACACCGTCACACTACGGTCAACACCCCTGACCACCCCGGCCAGCAACATCCGAGACCCTCTCCCGATCTTTGAGGTCTACATCTAGCCCTATGCACATAGCCACGTTTCAGACATTGATTACTCTCAACTCATAACTCATATCGCATAACCACACCACTCACACTCTCAGGAACACGTCCTTTGAGCTATCGGTGCACTATACCACTGACACTCTCAGAACACACAGTCCGTCGAGCTAGCGGTATACAGGGAAATCCTCATCCCCTCTAGAGAAGTACTCATCTCGTAGTATTACTAAGGGAAATCCTCATCCCCTAGTAACCCCCACAGGGAAATCCTCATCCCATCGAGAAAATACTTCTCTCTCAGTATTACTAAGGGAAATCCTCATCCCTGAGTAACACTCAGGGAAATCCTCATCCCTCCTGGAGAAATCCTCATCTCCTATTACTAAGGGAAATCCTCATCCCTCAGTAACATACAGGGAAATCCTCATCCCTCATGGAGAAATCCTCATCTCCAAATGAGTTATTCGGGAAAATCCTCATTCCCTAGAGAAATCAATTCTTAACGCCTATAGCATCTCTGACTAGAACTACCTTACTTGGTCTCAACCTGACATCCCAATACTCGGAATATCATCACATCCATTACCAATACTCAGGTAAACTCTATCATGACACTCCACTATCCCGGAATATCATCTCATCCATGACCAATCCTCAGGTCATCTCTAAACAACTCAATCACCCAGGGTGTTTCACTACGGTCTCACAGAATAGACAAGTTTTAAATCCTCATAAAACCTCTATTCTCAGACCCTTAGAAATAGACCAGTTTTAAATCCTCATAAAACCTCAATTTACAACCCCCAACATGCATACTCATGATAACACAAGACCAATCATATGAAATCCTCATCCTATAAATCTCCAACCATAAGAATACACATTTATAAATTTCAATCCATAAGAAATACTCATCTTATTAAATCTCAAATATAATAATCATTAATCCTCAAACGAAATACATAATTCCAAAAACCACATAGCAACATGCTAAACTCTGAAACTGGAAACCATGAAAACAAGCTCAATCCTGGGCCCACTCCTTGAACCATCCCCTGAACCTTGCTTTCATCTTAGCCTCTGGTTCCCAAATCTCCTCCTCCACCCGTCGTCTGCCGCAGCTTAGGATATTTCGGCCTAATGTGTCCCAACTCACCACAGTTATAACAGATGCGAGTATCTCGAGCCTCGTCCTTCTTAGGACAGCTCACCAATTTGTGAAACATGCTCCCACACCCGAAGCATCCCTGACCACTCTGACTCGATCCCGAAGTATCATCCCACTTCCTCTTTTGTCCTTGTGTAGGCTCACCGCCCTTGCTCATAACCGGCTGCTGCAGCGGTTTCTTGGTCTGAACGATTTGGCTGCCTACCACAGCCTGATCCCTTAGATCCTCCTCAATCGCCGCAACCAGCTCCGCCTACGTGGCGAACTTGCTTGCTCTACAGCGAGTCTTCAAGTTAGCTCGAAGTCTCCCAAGGAACCTCCTCACCTGGGCCTGCTCGCCCTCCATGCCCCTACCAGCATGTACCAGGAGTCGACTGAACTCCAAATCGAACTCCCTCATAGTCCGATCTCCCTAAGCCAGGTTCAGAAACCTCGACTCCATCCGGTCCACCGCCTCCTGCGGGAAATACTTGGCATTGAACTCAGCCAATAAATCCTCCCAGTCCATCTCGGCCTGTACCTTCCTCGCCTCAACACTTCTCCACCAGAGATGCACGTCACCATCCAGATAGTGAACCGCCAGATCAACCCGGTATCCCTCTGGACACCTGATAGAGCGAAAGTTATGCTTCAACCTCTGCCGCCACTCATTGGCCTCCTCAGACTTGGCACCACCCGAGAAAAACCCGGTGCCAATCCTCTGCATCTGCTCCATCATCCTCAGGTAGGATGGAAGCTCCTCTGCAACCGCCACACCCGGCTGCACACCAGCCACTCCCAGCTGAACCCCAGCTACTACTGGCTGCATACCAGCCACACCTGGCTGAACTCCCAGAGCCTAATTCGGAGCCGGTACCCCACCTGGTAATCGCTCCAGAATCAACTGCAGCAAACCCGCCAAGCGATCATCTCGGTCTTGGGCTGCACCTGCGGTGTCACCCCCACCTGGGCCTGCCATATCACCAGCTACCTCAGGACCCACACTAGCCCCACCAGCCCTCACACTAGCATTCGTAGCAATCACACCCACAGACCCCTCCTGAAACGCCTACGAGTCCGCCACCTGCTCCTGCGTGGTCTCCTGGGCCACACTCGCTGCATCTGATTCACTCACAAGTCCTCGCCCGCGCCTTCCACGACCACTTCGGCTCCCACGGCCCCCACGACCTCTGCCTCTAGCACCTCTAGCCATCCCTCTTGGTTTTCGGATCAATTATGACGCCAAAACTCCTCCAAAACACGATCGGAAACCTGTTCTGAAAACTAGACAGACACAGCTACGCGTCGATATGCGGATCGCCTCCAGAATCCTTCTGGTTCGATTGGAAATCAACCCTGAAGCCGACATATTGCAAATAACCTATCTGCACAGACCCATCGAGTTCAAACAGTCATAACTCGACGAAAAATCAACAAAATGACGAACCGTTTTCGTCTATATCAAGACCAAAGATCGGAGAACTTACCCACAAAGTTTCACCCCAATCCGCCTCAAATAGAACAGCTGTTTGCCCTCTCAAACTTCCGAACAGAAGCTATTCTCACTCACAAAACTTCACACAACTCCTTTGATCAAAAGACTCTCTCTCAAACCCTCTTTCTCTCTGAGTTTTCGGCCAAAACGAGGACAAACGCGACTGCACCAACCTTTTATACAAACCCTAGGGTGTCCCCTAAACCGCTCTCCAAACCGGCAATCAGAAACCGAAACCGTCGGTCTGATTTTAACTCGTGTCGATCGACACAAAACCCCTGTGTCGATCGACACAACGCCCAACCCGACTTCTCGCAATTCCAAAACTCATGTGTCGATCGACATACACACCTGTGTCGACCGCCACACCCAACCAAAAATCCCCATTTGGTTCACGGACGTTACAACTCTAATGCAGAATTTGTTTCTTTTATCATAACTTAGCCTAACCTTTAACATAACTCATCCTAAACTTCGTTTATAACTCATCCTAACCTTTAACATAACTCAGCCTAAACTTCGTTTATGACTTCACTTTTGACACGCATGAGATAAGCCAGCCGTGTTTAAAATATAACTCAGCCGTGTAGTTTCTATAAGTTTAGCCGTGTATTTAAAATAACTCAGCCGTGTATGTACGTAATCGTATTACGCACGCGTTTGGTACTCTCGAGACGTTTCTATACTAGGAGTAATAGTTAATCTTTTGGAAAATCTAATATTTTGGGAAATCTAATCGTTTGGGAACTCTAATCTTTTTTAAATATTATTTGTTTTAAAATATTATGATTTGTTTTTAAAAGGTAAACTTCTGATTTCCATCCATCACCTATCACGACCTCTCCGTCACGATCCCCAAATCATTCACCAGATTCTTCCTCTGCTGACTTCACGAAAGAAGATTCATGTAAGTCTCTTCGGCTTCCTCTGTTCAAGATTTTTTACCATATTTTCTCTTTCCGTTTCTATATGAACCATGTAGAGAGTATACTCCATAAATAGGAGGAGGAACCGTTTCACAGCACTCATAAACTTAGGGTTTTTCTTATCTTCGAAGCTTCTTTTCCAACTTCGACAATGGCGGATCAAGTATGTAAATCTTCTACAAACCCACATTTCTTTCAACCTCTTCTTCTCGGCTTCCATTCCTACCTCATATGTAATCTCCCTTCTTCCCTCCCTCTCTCTCTCTCTCTCTCTCTATATATATATATATATATATATATATATATATATATATATATATATATATCTCAATGTTTTTCTTCTTCTTTACGGTTTGTGTTTGTTGCAGAGCATTCCGGTGAAGTTCTTCTCGAAATACATAGAAGGAAGAAACGAAAGAAATATGATGGAGTTTAAGTCGGACGCGTGTGAGAAAACATGCAAAGTTAAGATGGAAGGTCGGAGACTCTCCTTTGGATGGAAAGAGTTCGCAGTTGCTCATGATTTCTGAGTCGGAGACTTCATCATTTTCAGACACGAAGGAGATTTTTTGTTCCACGTCACTGGTCTTGGACCTAGTTGCTGTGAGATTCAATATGTACAGTCTAGCAACAACGTCGATGATGATGATGATGATGTGGAGGGGGAGGAGGAGGATGAGGAGGAGGAGGACAACATCTCCACAAAACATAGCAGCAAAGAGAAAAAGAGAAAAACCAGTGAGAATAGTCAAAGTAGAGTGTCATCTACAATAAGTGAAAACCGATTTGTGACACTAACTGTCACACCAGCTAGTCTCAAAGATTCTAGACTTGTAAGTTTAAGTAAACTCTCTTGAAGGAGTTTTGTTCCCTTTTTTTTCCGTTATTGATGCTTTGTCAAGAGCTTATTGTCTCTTTCTTATGCAGCATATTCCAGTGAGCTTCACTAGGGCTCACCAGATGGAAAAAACAGGAGGGAAGGAGATTACTCTTTTGGACAAGCATGGAGTAGAGTGGCCAGTGTATCTATGCGTGGCAGACATACATATGAGGTTGCGCTTTGGTTCAGGGGTTAGAGAATTCGTCAAGGCTATTGGTGTTAAGGCGTACGAATCTTTTGTGCTGGAGTTGGTTAGGGAAGACAAAGCATCTCCTCCTATGCTCAAGTTCTACTCCAAGATCAAGGCATGATGCCTCTAGTTTCCACCCATGTTGTTTAATAACTATGGCTTGTTTTAGTGAACTCATAATCTATGTAGTATGGATCCGATGACTAGCTAGTTTTCTCTCTCTAGCTCTATAATAACTATTGTTTGTTTTAATGAACTTATATCCTTTTTGTAGCAAATCATCTTGAAATTGAAATACAATTTGCCAAATCATCTTTACCAATTTCAAGTTTCACAGCAAATAATCTTATAACCTTATAGATTAAGTACCATAATTTGCCAAATTTAAATATTGAAAGTGCCACAGACTACTCGAGAAGTCTACATAACTCAGCCGTATATAATCATAACTCAGTCGTTTATGGACAATCAACTGTATTGTAATAATAAGTCAGTCGTTTATTGACAATAATTTAAATCTTACTTTACGGCTGATTTATCGCTGTAACAAAAACACAAATCAGCCCTAACTAAGACATATCGCAGCCCTGTCGTGTATATAACTCAGCCAAACCGCAAACATACCCAAATTTATGACATTTCCAAACCATGCCATAAGTCAGCCATTAGGTGCATATAAGTCAGCCATAACGTGTAATTTATCTCCGACGTTTCGTATTTGGGCGGAAAAAAACATAATTTATTCAATTTTATCTCGCGACGTTAAGTGCATATAAGTCAGCCGCAACGTGTAATTTATCTCGCGACGTTTCGTATTTCGGCGGGAAAAAAAAACATTATTTATTCAATTTTATCTCGCGACGTTTCGTACTCTCGATACGCTATAGTGACAGTTATATGGCTTCCTATACTAGGAGTAATGATTAATCTCTTGGGAACTCTAATCCCTTAAAATATTATGATTTGTTTTTAAAATATTACGCGTTTGGACGAGTTACCATCTTCTTCTTCTAAAGTTTCAAAAGAAAATGTCTTCCTCATCTAACCCAATCTCATCGTCGTTTATTGACAATCAGCTGTATTGTAATCATAACTCAGTCGTTTATTGACAATCAGCTGTATTGTAATCATAAGTCAGTCATTTATTGACAATAATTCAATCTTTACGGCTGATTTATCGCATTAACAAAAACACAAATCTATACATATCCAAACAACACTTTTAAATCGGACAAGTTTTTACATTATGCCCAGACTGTTTACAACGAGAACATGTGTGTCGTTTCCTAGGACGTTTGTTTTCAAGGGCAACTTCTAAAGCAGATTTCATCCTACTTTTCTTAGGCCTTCCTGGTTATTGACGAACAAGCGGGGGCAAGCACGGTTGGTTAGCAACGTTATTTGGAACTTGGAGCGCTGAATCTATCGGCATGATCGACTCAGCGTATGCGTTTACCAAATAATTGTTGCTGTAGTAAGGACTGCACAAGGATATACGACAAATTTTCCTGTCCTCGGCAGCTGCGTTATTTGGAACGTTATTTGGAACTTATTTGGAACGTTATTTGAAACTTGGAGCGCTGAATCTATCGGCATGATCGACTCAGCGTATGCGTTTACCAAATAACTGTTGCTGTAGTAAGGACTGCACAAGGATATACGACTAATTTCTCGTGTTCGAAACGCCGATATGTGCATTTTCTCGTTTCCAAATTCACAATATGCAAAGACGATCCATATGTAACTTCCGTGTGATAAGGATCAATCCTTTATACCGTCAAAAGTCTGGCGGCAATGACACGGCCCTATTTATAATACATAAAAAAATTAAAAAACATTACGGCTGGCTTATCATAAAGGCTGGGTTATGGAACAATAACGACTGACTTATGAACTGCAGTGGCTGACATACATGTAGTAGTTTCTCGACACCACGCGAAAGCGTGGTTAGCTGCGATTTCGCTTCCTCTCTCCGTTCTTCAAACCATCTGGTCATCATAACCCGTATCGATTCTAATAGTCGAACAATGTGAAGACTTCTAGCATTTGACAGTGCTCTGTTCATTGATTCCGCTATGTTCGTAGTCATCAAATTGTACCTTCGGCCCAGAAAATAAACACGCGCCCACAGTCGGACATCAGCTCTTTGGAGGTAGCCATGAAGTTCAGGATTTATCGCTTCAATCTCCTCGAACATCGTAGTAAAGTCAGAAACCCTAAAACATTTTGCCGTTTTCTTCACTAGACGAAAGACATCTTTTCCTTTGTACCGTTGTAAAATGTTCTTATATAAATGGTAAGTGCAAATTCCACGAGAAGCCAACAGGAACACATTTCCAATTGCTTTTCCTATCGAATTATGCCTGTCCGAGATAATCGCAAGAGCCTTATCGTCAGGAATCAAAATTTTTAGTTGCGTAAAAAACCAGTGCCATGAATCATCATTTTCAGTGTCAACCACACCGAAGGCTATTGGGAAAATCTGAAAGTTACCATCCTGAGCTAGTGCTGTGAGAAGTGTCCCTTTGTATTTACCATTAAGAAACGTACCGTCGACAATGACAACTTTGCGCATGAAAGGAAACCAATTTATGCTCGCACCAAACGCAAGGAACACATACATGAATCTTCCAAACTCATCAATTTAAAGACGCGTAATTGTACCCAGATTTGCCCTTCTTATCATATATAGGTAAGGATGCAAGTCTTCAAACCCACTCTCAGGTGTTCCCATATCGATTTCTCTTGCAAATTTTAGCGTCCTATGTGATTTCCAATAATTCATCTGTCCACATGGAAAACGTAATGTACAAGTAAATCAGATGTAATAAACAAATAAGTCAGCCGCAACGTACCAATAAATCAGCTGAAATAGAAGTCAGTCGCAACGTACTGATAAATCAGCCGCAACGTCCTAATAAATCAGCTAAATTAGAAGTCAGTCGCAACGTACTAATAAATCAGCTGTAATATACAAATAAGTCAGCCAAAACGTACTAAAAAATCAGTTGTACTATGCAAATAAGTCAGCTGCAACGTACTAGTAATTACCTTTACACCAAAATGCTTATTGATAGTTATTCCGACACTCTTAGGTCGAACTGACGGACCAACGTCGCCGAGATAATCCCTGTACAACTGGCATAAAATATCTGGTGTTGCTTGTCGAGATCGATTAGAACGCTCAGTTACAGAACATGTATGTTCCGAATCGTAAATACGAACATAAGATGCCGGTAATTCCCCTTGTGTAGAAGCACGAACTCTCCAGAGACATCCATCAACCCAACACTTAACAATGAGTGTGTTCGAATTGGATACGTCTACATCAAAATCAAATTGATCTCTCATCGTAAGAAGTTTCAGTCGTTTCTCCAAATCGGCTTTACTCTCGTATCGTTGCCCTACCGCGAGGTTTAGCGAAGACATCTCCAACCTTAGAACATCTGGATTCCTTTCCGATCCGCTCACCGACATGTTCTGAGCTCTCTTCTTAGGTGGTAGCGTCGGTGAATCTTCGTCTTGTGTTGGAGACTCACCGTATGAACTGAAGTTATTATCTTCAGATGAAGAACCATCCGAGTCGTCGAACATATCAAATCGGCTTTCAAATTCATCATCTTCTTCGTCTTGTTCGCCTACTTCGTCTTCTCCGCCTACTTCGTATTCTTCACCTTCCATTTTACTTGCGCAATCCATGTCTTCATCGTCGCGTTTATCTTCGTATTTTGTTTCAATACCAAGACAATTATCATTACTGAAACCACCGTAATCTTCGTATGTAGATTCTACTTTTGAGCCATAACTGAATAACCTTTTCTTCTTCTTTCTCACTTCGTCATTCCGACTAATTTCGCTCTCCTTTTTCTCCGTAATCTCTACACAGAGACGTAGCTGTTCGAATTTTCTTAGGCTTATAAAACCTATCAACTGTCGAGTATTGGAGACGTAAACTGGTGGAGTATCGTGCGCCATTGTTTTCAAAGTTTTATTCGACAACATGTAGCTCAGCTGAATCTGATGGCTCGACTCGTTCAATCCGTAATCATCGAGTACCGACTTCGCAAGTTCGTCATATGTTGTTTCATCATTTAAATACAGAACTCTACACCCTCTATCATCGGCGTTGAATACGTATCTGTTTTTCTTGACCCAATTACCGGAAACAATAATTACCGGATCCATAAGATCTTGAACAAAGATCAATGAAAAAAAATGAGGAAGAAAAATAGATGAAGAGGGTGACGATTAAGTTTCTGGGTATCAGATGATAAAGAAGGTAAATAGATGAAGAAGAAGAAGACACGGCGTCACAACATAAAACTCTAACAATGACATGGAAAATGACATGGAAAATAGGAGCTGATGACATGAAAAATCGGATTTGATGTCATTAATTTTTTGCTTATATTACAAGTGAGCCACAAAACGAAAACGTAAATCAGTCATCAAATGCAAATGTAAGTCAGTTGCAACGTGAATACTATTTCAGTAATAAAAACAACAAAAATCGGGTTTGAAAAGAGGCCATAAAAGGGCGTAAATCAGCTGAAAAATATTATGTCAGCTGTATCGTCAAATAAATCAGTTGTCAAATGAATGCTATTGTAGTAATTAATCTTTCGCTAATAAATCAGACGTAATAAGGCCGAGTTTACTATCAATCAAGCTAAACACGGTTGATTTACGCTAATTATACTTAAATCAGCCGTAACTACCTTTTATAGGTAAGCCGTCCGTTTAGTAACACAGCCAGTCGATGATCATTCCATCATCGTGAGAAACATATCTCAACCAGTCGATGTACAAATCAGCCGTCATATATGTACGTAAGTCAGCCATTAGCTCATAAATCAAGCAGATTTTTGTAAACTCAGCCGTCACATAAATCTTAAGTCAGCCAGAAGATCTTAAATCAGCCACGTTTTGTAACTCAGCCGTATCGTTTGGCTTATTTGTATATGTAAATCAGCCAATTTTTTTAAGTCAGCCACATCGTATATATAACTCAGCCGTCAATACCGCCGTAATGCTTTACGGCTGAGTTCATTAATACACGTTAGCGATTTCCTATGTGGCGCCGGATTTTATCTGACGTGGCACTAAAAAGTAATGGCATTCTTGTAATTAGGTTTTTTGTCAGAATGTAATTACAAGGGCACGCTGGGCATTTAAAATAAATCAGTAATAAAAAAAGATTGTGTATACTTCTAGTAATATTACCTAATTTATGTACCGTTTAAGTTAAATTCCATAAACGATAAATGAAAAGGTAAGAAAGAAGATAATATTGTTTCAGATTGCTTTCCCCAAAATTACTACTGTTTCCCCAAAATTACTACATTCTTACATATTAATTGTGAGTGTAAAAGAAAGAAAATTGAGCCGGACAATGAATCAACTTGAATTGAGAGACTAAAAATCGGTTGGATGGTAATATTCCTATCACAAGACATTTTCAAATTTTCTTTGCCCATTAATTTGATTTGGTTCATCACCTTTGAACTAATTAGTTTTTTGGTATTTTGATCCTAAATTAGTTTAATATTTATTCTTGTTCCTTACCGGTGATGTTTAATATATTTGTCCTTAATGGTAACAACCGGATTGCTAAAGAAAGAGTTGGAAGTGTCACATCGGACGATCTCTACTAATCTTATATAGCAAGAGAAGGACCATAATGGCTATGAATTCTCATTAGTTTGCAAGCCAGTTCGATTGATTGTGACTTGTGAAGAGTTGGGTCTGCTCTGACTTCCAACTAAGCAACGAGATTGTAAGGAGGCCACCCACAATGGTGAAAAACCAACTTGGATTTCTTAAAATTAAGATATTATTTTTTTATATAGGCACTAACTGGTAACTCATTAATGTGTAGAATTTGAAGAATTTATATAATTTATAGAATATTGTCACCAGTTATCGTTGAAGAATTTAATAGAATTTGTAGAATTCTACAAAGTTGAAGAATTTGTATAATTGATAGAATTGGTTCAATAATCACTAACGGACAAAAATGAAAGAATTTGTGAAGAAAAGTTGGACAAGTGGGAAACGTTCACGTGAATAAAGAGACATTTTTCATAATTGAAAGAAAACATTCACGGGAAACATTCACGTGAATAAGCAAGCAATTTGGCTATAAAATCAGATTGAGCGAAACAAACACATTCATGCTCTGGTGAAGAAAAAAAAAATTGAGAGGCTGGAAAAATAATTCACTTTTGCTACCGAGAAAAATCGATTAAGTTTGTATTATTTGTGTATAATTCATATAACGTTTACATATATCATCATTTAATATTTATAAGAATGTTTTTTCATACTACAATATTTATTCCACAAATAACATAACTTAACTGAGTTATATATTTTGTTAAGTATTTTTCAAATACCTTTAAATTGAAGAGCATGAATATTGTTATAATTATTTTTGATTAAAAATTTTAGTTATCAATTTTTTTAAAAAAATTTAGTTGCATCTTCTATATATTAAAGTATTAAAGGAGAAGCATTTTGAGATTATTTTGCTTAGGTGTCAAGTCCTCAATTTTTCTTAGCATTTTTAATTTAATTAAATCAATTAATTAACCTTTGTTATTCCAATTCCCAAACAACTCTAATCCAAAAAACTAGCTAACTTGATTAATGTAAATCCAATTGCCAAACAAACTACAAGCATTATTAAATATTATTTTTTGGGGTCAAATATTTCTAATTCTTTAGTAATGCCATCTAAAATTTTGTTTATATCTTATTATATAATAGTATTGAACTATGAAAAAATGTTGGACAAAAAAAAAAAAAATTCGACCAAAAAAAAAAGAACTATGAAAAAAATGTACATTGACATTGGAAATTTTAAATTTAAAACCTCTAATATTATTGAACATAATTTGTTTATTCGATTTAGTTATTTTATTAAAAAACCAATTATTTTTTAAAAAAAATTCATCACTTAAGTCAACGTTCTACTATTGTTGTGAATTAAAATAAATCTAACTACCTTTGCTTGATTATATTCATATTACTTTACATTTATATGTACATATCTTAAGTTTAATTTTAATCAAAATAAAGTGAAATATAAATATATATCTTAATTTAAATTACTTAGATGATTAAATATATATTCAATCATCTAACACACAAATTATTCATTTAGAAATTATTCTAGGTATTATTAATTTAATAAATCTAATTTAACACACAAACTAATCGGTGAATAATTTTTTTTTTTTTGGTGAAAATAATCGGTGAATAAGTTTAATTTTATCTATTGTCAATGGTATATTCTAAAGTATTATTAAAAAAATCAATACCACCACTCTCCTTTCTATTCACCGATGGAGTAGTAATTATGTGATTCATATAACGAGTTTGTCTACGTAATTGTTAATTAAATTAGTTTGTTAATTTTTATTTTAGTTAATTGTTTGTACATAAATGCTAGGATGTTAGTTCCGTAACTTCATTTACGTTTATGCTTTTTTTCTATTTCCAGGTGAAACACATTTATTTCTATACAGAATAAACGCAAATCGAATATATATAAACAAATTTGAATCGTGTTTGCATATATTTTATTTTGCGCTGGTTTATTGTATAATTCATTTTGGGATTGAATTGATGAATTGGTTTGGTTCCGTTTATCAAATTTTCTATCTTAAGTGAACACATTCATTTATATATAAAATAATTGCAAATCAAATATATTAGGCAAATTTTCAATTATGTTAATTTGCATATGTTTATTTTATCCCGCGTATAGCGCGGGTACTATCCTAGTTTATATTAAATAATTGATTACTTTTAAATAAATTTCTAAAAACTATACATAATCATAAATTTCTTAAAACTATACATAATCGTTTTTGTTTAAAAATTGAACATAAGTATTTATATTTGTATTTATGAATCATTGAATATGTACTTGTTATCGATTGTTTTAAAAAATTACATTTAACTAATATTTTTTTAATTGTTATTTAGCATAGCTAAAACTATGAACGGCGTGGGGGATCCGGATGGTGGACCATCAAACGAAAACAATATGGTAAAATTATATTTCAAAAGTTTAGCTATACATAAACTATATCATAGAAATATATTTAATTATTGTAAGTTGTGAAATCTAAATTGTAGGAATTTTCTAGATGGTCGCCAATGTTGAATTCTGTATTCATTGAATTATTAGAAGAAGAAGTGCAAAAAATAAACTATTCTTCGTCATTGCCACATAGAGACGGCAAAAAAAATATAGTCAAAAAGATTCGTGAACGAACAGGATTTATAATTGATTGGGATAAATGTCAAAGTAAGCACAATGACTTAAAAGCCTTGTACAGGGTATATCAAAGGCTTGTTCGACGTACTGGTGTTTCCATTGAACCTGGTACAGGAAAAATAATCATGAATCCAAATTGGTGGCGAGATCGGAAACGAGTAAGAATTTTTTTAATTGCATTCCATAAAATATTAATAATTACATATTTGTAAGTGTTTTTTATATAAGACAAAATTATGTTGTAGGACACAAAAGGGTCTTCAAGATTAAGAAAAAATCCTCTACCACGCATGGATTTGATGCACAAAGTGTTTGGCCCACATTGTACTGTAAACGACAATATGCTTTCAGCTAGTCAAATAGATGAGACCGTTGAAGAAGACGATGTTAAAGTAGAAGAAGAATTTGAAGAAGAAGGCTTTACTGAAAGTGTACCAGAAACTCAAGGGCAATTCAATTTTGAAACTGAATTTCAACCACAACCGATGGAAAATCATCCAATTCCGCCATCAATGCCGATTGAGATACCTTCACATCAACGGCGAGCTAGGGAAGATGGTAGTAGAGGTAGTAGAACTACTAGTAGAGGACGAAGCCAATCTAGTCGGCAAACCACTCAGACTCCACGCAGACGAGCTGTTATGGATACACATTTAACGAATATCGAGTCATATCTTGCAACTATACAAGCTCCAATCCATATGCTCAATGCACGAAACCAAACGGCCGAAGATTATGAGCGTGAATCTTTGTTAAAGTTGAATGAACTAGAAGACATAGAGAAATTTACAGATTTTTGGTGGGCATCATCAGAAATTTTGAGAGATCCGTCTGAACAAAAAAGGTTTTTGTTACTCAAAAATAATGAAGAAAGAATTCGTTTTCTAGAAGGATTGACAGGTTACGATCGGTCTGGTACATTTCGTGGTAGTCCATGGAAACGTCAACTCAGTGGTTCGAGTGGACCAAGTAGTAGAGGATCTGTTGGTAGCGGATCAGGTTCTCCCGGCGTAGGAGGATTTGCCTAATCTAGGTGGTGCTGGCTTTACAAACATTGGAGGGACTTCGAATCTGGGTGGCGCTGGTTTTTCAAATATTGTGGGTGGTGCTGGTTTTTCACATTTTGGTGGTTCTGGCTCGCGAAACCAATTCAGATCAAGACACGGATTTCAAGTTCCAAACTCCAACCCAGAAGTTAATGTATCTCCAAATCCTAGGGTTGTCTCTGGTGAAGGTTTGGCGTTTAGACCTGCGTCTGCAGCCGAGTTACTCGAATGTTTTAATTTTTCCGAATTTAATCGCTCAGTTGGAAACAATGATAATGATGGCAAAATCTAAATGAATAACTATTTTAATTTACTTGTTTAATGTACACTATATTAGTTATCTTTCGTTTACTTAAACTGTATCATGTTATGTAATTTTTAAAGTGTTCTTTAATGAAGTTTTTTTATGTTCAGGTTTCTCGCATTATCGAGTTACATTCGCGCGGATTAGATAATGTCACAGAAGATGAGTTACTTGAGCTAATTTGTCTTGAGCACATGGATATCAGGGAAACACTCTTTCGGCCTGTTATAGATTACTATAACAAGTATTATCGTCGACAACCAATGGGGACTGAATGGGGATTAGGATGGTGCAACATTCAGACAAGGATTTACAACTATCCAAGAGATTGCTTACATCTCTTGAGAATGCGCATCGAGGTGTTCACACGGCTATGTGAGATATTACGTACAGAGTATGGAATAAAATGCACAAAAAACATATCTGTAGAAGAAACTGTGGCGATGTTTCTTGTGATATGTGGTCATAACATGACCCAACATTCAGCAGGGCTTTTGTTTGGACGGGCACAAGAGACAGTTGGACGTAAATTCAAAGAGTGCCTAAAAGCATGCACGAAACTGTCTGGTAGATTTCTTAGGAAGCAGACTCCCAAACAACTCCGGCAAGTACTCCGAGGTTTACGAGATAATCAAAATTATTGGCCTTATTTTAATGGTTTCATTGGTGCAATGGATGGTACTCATTGTACAGTAATGGTGGCTGGTGCGGATGCGACTCGCTTTTATAACAGACATTCACAGACAAGCATTAATGTTTTGGCAATATGCAACTTGGATATGTTATTCACTTACATATTTGTTGGATGTCCTGGATCTGTACATGATGCAAGAGTTTTATCATATGCAATAGAGCGTGACCCAACTTTTCCAACTCCTCCGTCCTCGAAATACTACCTTGTAGATTCCGGTTATGCTAACACGCAAGGATTTTTAGCTCCGTTTAGAGGTCATAGGTATCATTTACCACAATTTCAAGATGGTTCCCCCCCTAGAGGTGCAGAAGAGTTGTATAATCAGTGACATTCTTCGCTGTGCTCTGTAATCGAACGAACATTCGGAGTTTGGAAGAAAAAGTGGAGGATTTTATCAGAGTTCCCAAGATACGATGTCGAGACACAAAACAAAATAATCATAGTCACAACTGGACTGCATAACTTCATTCGCCTGTCTCAAATTTCAGACATTGATTTTGATGATGCTTTGCATACTACTGCAATCCCGCGAGAACATATTAATAACAATGGAGAAAGTGGAGAAAGTGCAGAAGAAGACTTTCTACATAATCAAGAGAGAACAACAGCAGGAACTCGTATGCAGATAATACGAGAGGGAATAAAACAACAAATATGGGATGCATTTCATTAATGAACTACTGGGTTCGGATATTCGGGTTCAGTTTTTTTTTTTCAAAATGCAAGATGTTTTGAGAATACTAATTACTTTTTAACTTTTTTAATATAGTATAAATACTAGTATTTTGCAATTTTTTTGTGATTGGTCAATTATTATTACCATTTAAGTTTGAAAAAAAATAATTACTTTTTAAAAAAAATTCTGCAACTTCAACAAATAAAGCAAGAATTCTCCTGTTACCATTTAAGTTTGATATTATTCAGCAAATTCTGCAAGAAATCAACAGTAATTCAGCAAATTCTGCAAATTCAGCAAAAATTCTGCGGTTACCATTTAAGTTTAATATTATTCACCAAATTCTGCAAGAAATCAACAGTAATTCAACAAATTCTGCAAATTCAGCAAAAATTCTGCGGTTACCATTTAGACCCATAATATTATTATATAATTAATTTTTAATTAAAAAATAAAAACTAAACCAATTAAAAAGAAACAAATGGCGGAGGAAGTTCTTAGAACATCTTGATGAAGAATTGTTTCTCTATTTCTTTCTTACTTTTTTTTGTTTTGTTTTTATTTTTAATCACGGGTTTCGATTAAGAAACTCACCATTGGAGATGGCCTAACTATCACATAGTGAAGAGGAGTTGTTTTGGAGTTTTTCCTGTACCAATCGATTGTACTACAAAGAGTACTACAAGAAGTGATACAGAAATTAAACTGTGCGATTTGTGAAGAGGAGTTCGAATTTGAAGATGCACAAGCGTGGGTTAAATTAGGAAAAGAAAAGATATCAATATTTTTGTGTGATGGAAAATAAAAAGATATTTTCAGAGAAAAATAAGAAAAAGATAACTACAAGGAAAGTTTCTTTAGGATTAAGGAGATGTTCTTTATAAGTATATATAAAGACGGTGGCTGAGTTCTTTTTACACCTATTAGAAAAGAAAAATACAGAGAGTCTATTTGAGAGAAGAAGGCGTCTTCGTTTGTCCTTTGTTGGTTGTTGTTGATGCTGTTGTAGCAGTTGGTGCTATTGTTGCTGTAACAGTTCGTGTTGCTTGAACTGATCAAGCGAGTTGGTGAGAAGATTTCTCATGGTTGTGTGCTAGTGATTATGTGCTGTTGTCAACCGTTCGTGTTGATGTGTGGAGATTCCATAAAACTCAAGTCTAGGCTCAGGAGGAGTTTAGCTTATGATTAAGTTATCCTGAAGAATCCATGTTATTGAGCAGAGCGGTAAATTAAGAAATTGTACTTGATTTACGCATTTGCGAATAAGTTATATTTGCTTTCTGGTTATAGTGGATTTGATTTATGGACTTGGTCTTGGAGAGTAGGAAATGAATCCTAGTTAACAATTCTCTTGTGTTATTTATTTTCTGCACTCATATTGTCTCACTTGCGTTTACAAGTGGTATCACAGCGGGTTCCTGATATAGATCTAGTCTTGTTTCGGGTTGATCAAGAATGAAGAATAGAACGTAGTTCAGGAACTGAGACAGGCGGTGCTACGGAACATAAAGTAGTTGACAAGAAGTGCTACAGAGCTCGAAAGGTGAGTCTGATGAATTCGCATCCAGAAGGTATGTTTATGACTAGACCACTATGTCTTGAGTCTAATAATTATGGATATTGGAAGGTTCGTATGAAAATTTTATTAGTAGTCTTGTTGAAGATTGTTGGAATGCGATTGAAGTTGGTTGGAGTCCTCTTGTGATCGTTGATGATAAAGGAGTTGAGAGTCTTAAGCCAAGAGACAAGTGGACTACTCTTGAGAAAAAACAAGCTAGTTGTAATTTAAAGTCAAAGATTGCGTTGTACAACACTATTAATTCAAGTCACTTCAAGATGATTTCTCAATGTGCTTCAGCGCAGAACGCATGGAAGACGTTGGAGAACATGTTTGAGGGAACTTATAGCGTCAAAAGAACCAAACTTGACATGTTGGCTTCACAGTTTGAGAATTTAAGGATGGAAGAAGATGAATTTGTTGCTGAATTTAATGCTAAGTTGTGTGACATATCGAATGAGTCATTTTCTCTTCGAAAGCAGTGAAGGATAAAAAGCTGGTAAAGAAATTGAAGAGATCACTGCCTTCGAAATTTGAGTCGAAGTTCTGCAAAGCTGGTAAAGAAATTGAAGAGATCACTGCCTTCGAAATTTGAGTCGAAGTTCTGCAGTTGAAGAGACTCATAATCTTGATGAGTTTGTTGGGATCATGAAGGCTTTTGAATTAAACAAGGCAAATGAAACAAAAAAAGAAGAAGAAAGTTGTGCATATGCTGAAGATTCGATGGCTTTGTTGTCAAGACAATTTACTAAGTACCTTAAGCACAAGAAGAAAGAGAATGGAGTGAATGAAGAGGTTGACAATACATCAAAGAACATTCAATGCTTCGAGTGCAAAGGCTTTGGGCATGTCTATTCTGAATATGCAAATCTTCTGAAGCAAAAGAATAATGCACTGACTTGCATTAAAAGTGATTCTGACAGTGATTCAGACGATGAATTGGTTTTGAATAAATTTGTGGCGTTTACAACGTTTATCTCTATTTCTGTAACAGAATCTGCAACAGGATGTGCAATAGAATCTGCAACAGGACTTGCAACAGAATCTACAATAGACCCTACAGCTGAATCTACAGCAAAGTCTGCATCTGGGAGTGGCAACGATGAAAGTGATAGTGATGTTGAGAGCATTAGTGATGAAGAATTTACTAAGAAATGTCACACGTTGTATAAACATTAGCTCAAAGTGGTTGAAGAAAATTTGTTGTTGACTAAGGAGAAGGTCAAGTTAGAAGCTCAAATTGCTGAAGCACAGAAATATGCAGTTCAAAAAGAAGAAAAAGCAACTCAGGCTAAAGTTCACCTAGAAGAGACACAAAAGCAATTGAGGATGCTTAATAATGGTACAAATCAGTTAGATTATCTTTTGAATATTGAAAAAAGTCATATGGAACGACACAATCTTGGATTTAATGGAAAATCTTCAAAAACTGAAATTATTTTTGTTCCTGGGGGAAGAAGAGAGACTGCAGTTACATCTGCTATATTGCCGAAACCTAGAATTGCTACAGAAACTGCAACTGCTACAAGAAAAATTGCAGAATTTCAGAGTGAATCTCGACAAATTTTTCAACTTGTTTGTCATCATTGTGGAGTTGCTAGGCATATTAGACCAAGATATTTCAAGTTATTGAGGAGGAATCATCAAATGGAACAAGCTTATGATGGGAGATTTCATGGTCCTACATGTTATCGTTGTGGAGTTCAAAGACATGTTCAACATCATTAAATATTCAAAGGTTTTGTGATGAAGGTCAAAAATTCAAGAACATTTGGGTTAGGAAAAATGATCTCTATCGAGATAGTGTGATGGGCTATCAACCTCGTTGATTCACAACCCGAAAAACTGTTAAACTGAAAGTACCCAAAAAATCGTTAAATCGAATTCTTGTAACTTAGCTACCACAAGGAAACCTTCACTGGGGAAATAAGTGGTAACTGGATCGAGTTATAATTCATCTGCATCATCTTCCTCCTCAGTCTCTGAGTCTGTTTCACTGAATTCAGAAAGGAAAATACGGAACCATATCAGATTTCTAGTTGATGAAAAGACCACAGAGTTAATCATGAATTCGAGGCTGATGAAAATATGGAGAAAAACTTTAACACTAACCTAGTTTTGCTGCACTTGTTGCTTAAAGTTTGACACAAAACCTTGCATACCTCTCCTACTTTTAGGGACCCATTCTTTATCACCTCAGCGAGCTGCAATCTTAGACTAACATCAACCAACTTGGTCTGACTCTAACCGTCATTTAAGAGAAAGGTTACCATAAGGTTTACCTGATCTTCAATGTCCTCCAGCAATCTGTGTTAAGAAAGCACATATGGATTTTAGAATAGTTTGATGAATTTTAAGCTGGAACAAGATACTGAGACCCCTATAACGGAACTGAGGAGATTCTTGGTTCTCTTACCTTCCACAATAAGTTGATATGTCATTTGCATGCGCTTTAGCTTCCTGTTTATCTATGACGAAGACAAACACGGAACATTTAATCCCAAACAAGTAGACATGAATATTTCACAGCTACAAAACTTATTCCAGAGTTCACATCATCACGAATGCACTCTCATAGTTATTTAGTTGCTCAGAAATTTCAAACAGATGTGTTCCAGTAGACAAGTGGATACGCTACAGACCAATAATTATTTCCTTTAACTCCTTACAGGAGGTGCCTAACCTTATTTTATCAAATTACATAAGTCTCGAGGCAACTAGACACAAGCCTAAGGCTAAATACGTGATACACATATGCATGTCACCAAGGTAAATTTTATCAAGCGAAAGCACACGTTACCAGGTAAACTGTCAAAATTTCCCACTTTGACCCATTCTTGGTTCTTTGATTCTACCTGCTGCAAGTGTGGCAATAAGAATCATATTGAGCAATTTTTTATGATCAAAGAACAGTAAATATCTTGAAAATTTACAGAGATGATGCTACTGAAACACCAGCGTAATAAGACTTGTTCAAGACATCAGTTTACCTTTTGTAGAGTATAATCCTGCATTCTATCACACAGCCCATCCAACAGATCCACCACCCTCAGGTCACTTATTCTATTTGAAAGAAACAAACAAAAATTAAGTTATGGAAACATCACTTAATGTTTAAAACATCATCAAAGGCAAAGCTATCCTGGGGACAATTTAACAGATGTTTGAGAAATCATCGTGTGCTGTTTTACACCAACGACAACAATGAAAGCCTTACCAGCATCCAATTGCTAGATTCTGTGCCTTTCATCATTGTTCTTAACTAGGGATATATAATAATACCCAAATTAGGGATCAAATTCTAAAATCCACATTTCTAGTAGTAGCAAAGAGGAATAGACAATCAAAGCAGACATGGTCTTTTTCCAGTTTACCTGTAATCAATCACCTTTCCTTCACGCTGGCCTTTAGAGTTGAGTCGGTTTCTCATATCAAGATGGTTCCGTGGTTTTTCCTGATTATGTGTAGCATCAAGTTACTTAAAAAGGTGCTTGAAGCATTGCATTTGCATCAGCAAAGACAAGGCAAGCTGGATCTAGAGATGTTGTTACCTTCAAAAGCTGGATCTCCAATTCCTCCTGCACAACATTGATGAGTGTTAGTAAAGTTAGAAACATTCTCAAACATGGAAACACTAGTTAGAATCAAACTTTTCCAACAATCCAAGCCAAAATCGAGCATCAAGAGAGCTACCAAACAGCAGCATTAGCTCGAATACCTCAAAGCCCAGTCCTCGAGATTCAAATCTATTTACAATAGCCAATCCATGGACAAGTAGAAACGGAGGAAAGTTAGAGATTCAGAAATACCGCGATCGCGTTACAGGCGGCGCATTTGTCATCGATGGGAGCTCCTCGGTGGAAGGAAACCGTCACAATTACGGCGATCAAGAATACCTGCGTCACCCTCATCCTTGGCCTTCTTCTCATAGACTCTCTCTCTCTCTTTTTTTTTTTCTTTTTTTTTTTCAATATTAATGTGAAACATGTCATCGCTTTGTTACGTTGCTACGAAGCACTAACCAATGATATCAAGCATTTTTGCTACGTCGGACAATGTAATTACTTACTGTCACTACAATGATTTTTCTTTTACTATTACTTTTTAACAATTAACATCAACTTAAACTGATCTCTCTCATATTTTCTCCCTAGAAACTCTTCTTCTTCTTGAACAAGCTTCGTTGATCGGATCTGGTTTTTCCGGCCGGCGTTGTGGGCTTCCTTAGCCATGACGCCAGAGTGGTATGTATATATAGCTATATCTCTTTTGGTGTTGTCTCGGTTGTAGTTAGTTTGGTGATTCCGATCTTGTTCGGATATGTCCTCCGGCCTAGTCTGGTTCAACCTTCCGAATTTTTTCGGTTTTGCTTTTGTTTTGTTTTTCCCCTCCACAGATCTATTTTCTTCTTCTTTGTGAAGAAATTAAACTTTGTGATTATCTCAGATCTGTATTTGTTTCATTCTTTTGCTTTGATATGTTCTTGTCTTTTGGAGTAATGTCTTTTCTCAGATCCTCCGTTATTATTAACGGACCATCAATATATATGGTAGTGGAACTGAATGTCCGAGGATGAGAGCTGATTGGAGATGGTTTATGTGGAAAAAGAGATGTAGATCGGATTTCAATGGTAGTGTTTCTGTGTTGGGGATTGGTGGATTACGGAGAGGTCAGGTTTCGAAGGTTTATCAGCATATGTCAGAAGATTGAGGATTAGGCCGAAATGTGACTTGATCGGAGCTTGCGACGGCTGTCCGGAGGCTCCTCCCCATCAACATATCTATCTTGCTTTCTCTAGAAACATCTTTCTAATAGATTTGAGCTTGTAAAATTTTGTAATGGCTCAGGGTTATTGGGCTCCGTTTTCCACTTGTATGCCCTTAATGGGCTCAATATTATCTTGCCGACAAAAAAAAAAGACATCAACTTTTTTCTCCTTTAATAATTCAACACTAATTCCGTTTTTCTCTTCCACTATAGTTTTGTTTTATAAAATTCAACACCCTATCTAACCATTTTTTTATCTCATATCTTTATTTACTTTTATATTTTTGTAATTACAATTATCGATTAAAATTAAACTAAAATAACTATGAATTTCATATTTTTTTATTTTAATAATATTAATAGATAAAAATAATTCTTCCAAGAGTTAAAAACAAAAAGTAATCATTATTAAAAAAAATAAATAATAAAAAAACTTGGAATTCGATACTATTAGAATAAGCATACGACACAACGAATAAAACACACATAACTTAATTACTACAATAGATTTAACTCACAAACAATAGAATTCTTAAATCACATATAAAAACTTAAAAATCTCTTTACTCATAGAATATTGCTTATATATGTTTGACTAGATCTGCTTGCAATTCGTGATGTACATTTGAATCAATTTGGCTTATATATGTTTAACCTAATTTGATCCCCCCCCCCCCCCCCCCCGTTGAGAGCTTGTGTCGAAAGCAAGAGTTGAGCCTCTGTGTCCGCTTTTTGTAAGACATCTCGCGGATCTCAATCCAAGCTCTAAAAGAGTTTTTCGATCCTAACCATCCAAATGTACCAAATAATTCAAGAAAATTTTGATAGTGGGTGTGGTGTTTCCATGATAAGTAATCCATATTAGCAAAGACCAATGTCATGGGAAGCACTCTTGAGGCTGACAAAACTTGCGACAATGCCCCAGTTTGTAAAATCGATGGGTATTCAAATAAAACATGGTTTATTCTTTCTTCCTCGCCACATCTTTGACATTGAAAATCACAATTTATTCCACGATTCCTTAAATTTGATGTTACCGAAATACCGCCCGATAAAACCTGCCATAAGAAATGTTTAACCTTTGGTGGACATTTCAGCTTCCACACATATGCCTGCAAAAATTGTATGTTTGGACCATGAGGGGGCGCTCCCTTTCTTGAGTTGGTAAACTCTTGTGCTATTTGATACCTTGATTTAACAGTGTATAGACCAAATTTGGTGAAATGTCTACCAGTCGAATCCTCGCAATAATTTATACTCAACGAAATGCTCCGAATTGTCGCAACATCCTCAAGAATAATGACTACATTAAGCAAACTCCAATTTTGGGTTTTTTGTAATATATTTTGCTGGCCTCGAGATAAGAGCCGGAATCCATGGATCATTTCATACAGAGATGCTCGACCCAGATCGTACTCTTTAAATCATTCCTTTTCTAACCAGAGTCGAGCCGATGTTATACTCCTCCATCCATATGATAGAGAATGTGACCAAATTGGTTTGAAAGGGCTTGATTTACGAAAATATCGTTCTTTGAAAACTCTCGCAAAAAGCGAGTCCAAGTGATCTGCCAACCCCCATAGTTGCTTGGCTAGGAGGGCATTGTTAAAATCCTCGAGAACCCTATAACCTAATCCACTTGCCAACTTTGGTATGCATAGCTTATCCCATGCTTTCCAATGCAGGACTTTATGGATACCGTTTGTGCTCCACCAAAACTTAGCCACCACACTAGTTAGTTTGGTAGTTATTTTTGGACAGGTGAAAGCATGGTATTATATACGTTGGTAATGCAAAAGCGACCGATTGAATTTTAAATAAGTTTAGTTATCCTCTATATATTTTAGCTAATTTTTTTCAGTTTGGTGAAATCAAATAAATTTGAAAGAACCGATAATCTCAATCGTGTTCGATTTACATAAAAAACGTAAACATTTTATTTAAATGTCATGCAAATTAAAATTTGTAAGATAAAATATATTTATCTATATGGAAGATATACTATTTGATATTTGTTATTTCTAAATTTTCTCATGTATTATAAAAAGTCATGAATTTTTTTTCGAATTTTCTAATCTTGCGTTTGATACGGATCAAAAATCTAGTTTTCTAATACACTCCAATTACTCAACATATAAATAAAAACATAAACTTATAAGATATCAATATATTATTTGTAAACAAAATAAAGAATATAATCCAAATATAGTAACGAGTAGTATATCACTCGATCTGGGAATGAGATTTGTAAGTATCAAGGAAATGATTCCTTCCAAAATTGGATTTGGGAATAAGGTTTATTATCTGACATGCTCGCCGGCATTATCGCCACCTTTGAATTCATAGGAGATTAGGAGGTGACAAAATAAGACATCTTTTTCTTATTGGTCAACAAGTAAAGTCTTTTCTAAATCAAAAATTATTGGAATTGTAACGTTACCTTTCCTGTTTTTAGGCTTCATCATTGACTATTTTTTCTTCCATTTGGCGTATTTATGGAATAAAGGAAGAGAAGTTTTCAACAATTTTCTTTTTCGTGAGTGAAACAGTGAACGATGATGATCGGGAATAAGGGAAATATCGGATATATGATCGTCTTATGGGCTCTGCTGATTGCAGTAGTCGTCGTGTCCGCAGAGCATCATCCCTTTGAGCGGACTAAGGGTATCAATGGTCTCGACAAGATCATCGTACGCGATGGTCGCGGCGATTCCGTCGAGGTACTCTTCTTGCCTGAATATACGGCAGAACCGGATCCGTGCATGTTTGCATGTTTTGGGAATCTGTGAATCCTATTTGTTTTTATTAGGCTACAAAGTTATAAAAGGTCCTGAGGTTTGACTTTTTATATGTTGATGATTGTTAATTATGTTACTATAGAAAATTGGTTTCAACTCATCTTTTATTGGATGTAGTTTATCTACAAAGTCTAGTCATTTATGCGGCCTTGACTCAAAAGTCCGAACTGTTTTCATTCACTTTCCTTGTTTGTTTGAGAATTCAGGTTTACTTGTATGGAGGCCAAGTGGCTTCTTGGAAGAATGAGAATGGAGAGGAGTTACTTGTTATGAGTAGCAAGGTACTTACATTCACCCTTTAAGACGATTATATATATATATATATATATATATATATATATACTTTTTTTTTTTTAATAAACCATGAGAATAACTTTTATCTCATAATATTTTTGGTATCCGGAACCAGTTTTTAGATATTCCGATTTAAAGAATAGTCTTCCATACCAAAAAGAGTTTGAACCCGGAGCATAATGGAACCAATCCCTTTTATGTTACCACTAGACTACCACACATTTGATTATATAAAATATTTGATGTTGTTTTCTGGTGAATTGTGTGTCTTCAATAATTGGCAAAGTAAGTTATGAAAAGATTAATCAATTGGGGAAAATATTTGGTTTTACTCTTCGGATTGGTTTATAATTTAAAGGGAAAGAAGTGAACACAATGAATCTTTACTTCATTAGAGGCATGTAAAAGAATAGATAAGTAGCTTATTATTATCAACTTGTTCTGAAAGTGGTTGTAACTTCCCAATTTATGTGCGTGTATTAGGTCCAAAGGAGAGAGATCTGAAATCATGTGCTATGTATTGTGCAGGCTATATTCGAGCCTCCAGCACCGATTCGTGGAGGAATTCCAATATTGTTTCCGCAAGTATGTGCTTCTAAATGTTCTTTAAATTGTTTTCTTTGTGGTTGAATGTTATAACATTTGTTAATGGAATGCTTTTTTTTTTTCTGTAAGTGCAGTACAGTAACACTGGTCCACTTCCCTCACATGGATTTGCGAGAAATAGATTTTGGGAAATTGAGACTAATCCACCTCCTTTGCCATCAAATTCTTCTTCTAAAATTGACCTGATTCTAAGATCATCAAAAGATGATATGAAGATCTGGCCTCATAAGTTAGTTTCTTAAAACCTTTATCTCTTTCACATTCCTACAATATTTTTTACGATATTTGGCTAGATAGATTTATGTGAAGCCTTTTTTTGGGTTTAATTCTCACATAAATGAGCCTAGTGTGACCTTTGTATCTATTTCAGGTTTGAGTATCGACTGAGAGTAGAATTGGGACATGAAGGCGATTTGAAATTGACATCTCGTGTTAAGAATTCTGATGGAAAGCCATTTAACTTCACATTTGCTCTTCACCCCTACTTCGCAGTTTCCGATATTAGGTAATTTCTTCACATTTTCTCTCAAGGAATGAAACTCGAAGAAGTCTTCATCTCCATATCTTTTGTGTTTTCACTAAGGCGAAGATCTCATCTTTCTACGACTTCTCTTCAAACCTTTTTGAGATCGTTTCAAATAATTCTGCTTGTGTTCAGTAAAATCCACGTCGAAGGGTTGCAAAATATCGATTATCTTGACCAACAAAAGAACAGAACTCGTTCCACTGATCATGGCAAAGTTATAACTTTTAACTCTCAGGTAAATTTTTTTTTTTTCCCAATTTTTAAAAAATCTCTATTTTCATATCTTCATAACTAAAAAAAAAAAAAACAATTCAAAAATAGCTTGACAGGATTTACCTAAGCACTCCAGACAAAATCAGAATCGTGGACCACAAGAAAAAGAAGACAATTGTGGTACACAAGAAGGGACAAGTTGATGCTGGTAAACACTTAAGATTTGTATACATAAAGACACAAAAACAGATTGGTTTAGTAATAATGGATCATTTTATAACAATTATAATAAATCTTTTTGCAGTTGTGTGGAATCCATGGGAGAAGAAAGTCTATGATTTGGGAGTTGAAGACTACAGGCGTTTTGTAACTGTGGAAAGCGTGGCTATCGAGAAACCAATCACATTAAAACCTGGTGAAGAGTGGAAAGCAATACTCCAAATGTATGTGGTTCCTTCTGCTTGCTCCAGTGGAAAGCTTGACCCCAAAAAGTCTTGCAGTCATCCTCATACCTATATTAATTAAAACTGTCTATATAAAAGTAAACTTAGTGTTCTCAAAACATCATATATGGTGAACTTTGAGTTTGTCAGGATCCAAACCAGACCTGGCCAGTTTTTCGTTTTGTAATTTCTAGTATTCGCGAATCCTGTAAACGCTAATAAAGTATAGGTGTTTTAATGGATTACTATAATTGGATTTGGGTTTCTTGTACAATAGTAATTACAACAATACTGTAAAATTTCGTAATTGTTTTACCAAACTTTTTTTTTTTTTAATTAGTGAAAAAATGTTTTAACATATCTTTTATATATTAATTGAGAAGACACTAAGTGAAAAAATTCTATGTGTCACTCAATAAAAATTTCAAATAACATATCAATAAAATTAACCAATCAAAACAATTCAATTAATTCTATATGTCATGTTGAAAATCTCTATATATTTACATTAATTTTTTTAAATAAATTTACAAATACATATTTACTAATTTAAATTCAACTAAAATATAACATTTTAATTTTAAACGTCATATAACATAATATTTTAACAATGAATCATTTACCGATGTTAATTTTCTTATAAAATTGTATTTATGTACATTTGAAAACTATATGTGATTGATCATTGATGAGAGTTCTTTTAGCATGCAAATCTATCAAATAAAATCCTACAAGCTAATCAACTTAACTCATGATTCAATTGTATTAAGCATAGGGTTCGAATACAAGGAATACTAGGATTTAGAGCACTAAACCATGAAGTATTTATGTTTAGCTAAAACATAAATAGAAGTTAGGTTTGATCGTACTAAGCTTAATCAAAATGCAATAATGTAACAAGTACACAAAGCAGAGACTAGATTTAAATGTAATGGAACGGAAAGTATTGAGATACGGGTTAGCAATTGATAAAAGGCGATAAATCATGGTTAATAAAGCTAAAGACTTTAAGTGAAAAGCTCAGTTCATAAGCATGGAACACTAAATCAAATTAGTCCACTTTCGTGGCACTAATTACTTTGTTAAGTATTTAAATCTAATTAACTTTCGCTGCCAAATTTATACACTCTCCAAGCATTACTGATCAAGTTCAATAAGCTCACTTAGCGCTTTGACATCAACTTTCGTGGCCAAAGATACCAAGCCAAGCAAAAGGTCATTCAAGCATTCCCACAAACATCTGTCGGGTAGAGAAATGTCTATCAACAAGGTTCAAGAAGCGAATCGAGAACCTATCGTTAAGCTCAACCTAAGCTTGAGAAACATAGTGAATAAGCCGAAGTAATGTTAGCCACTTTCTAAAGCCCCTAAATCTACTAGCCCGTAGCTCAATAAGGAGACTACTCGCTCAGGACTATGGAACAAGTCATGACCGAGTTAGGATGATGCGTGAAACGTAAATGTAAAAAAAAGAGAAATCAAGCGTAAAGATTGAAACCTTAAAGGAAAGATTAAACTTGGTAATGTAAAGTACTTAGAACATTAAGCAATTAATGCTCTAAAGAGCTAAAACAACAAGAGCGTAAAAGAAAAGCTTCTCAAAGAGACCGCATAAAAAACTTAGGTTTTCACGTGCTAAGAACATATTTATACCCCCTTCAAAACAGTATCCGGGTCAACCTAGGTCAAATTGGATCATCCGGAGAAAGTCAACGGTCGAACCGAAAAGTCAACAAAATATGAGAAGGACCGGTCACTCCTATATCGGGGAAGTGACCAATATCAAGTGTCGTTCCAGTAGTTTATCCAGCGTGGTCCAAGTAACAGTATGTTCATCGTTAGGTGCAGACTATCATTCTTCTTCATCGGCTTGTATCGATATCAGGGGATATTGATGTCTTCGGTGTCAGGTCCAGCCGATATACCGCGTTTGGTCCAAACGGTCACAAAGTCTTGGTGCTCCATCGTGACAAGGGGATAACCTAGGTTATCGGTACTCCAGTATTTAGTGGCAACCGATATCCTGATTCTCGACCCAGGTCCCGAACTTCAGTGTATTTGATGAGACTCCATCGTTCCGCCGTTCCAAGTGCGATTTATCGGTCATCACTGATATGTAATAACCGATATCTGCTTCTCTGTTTTCTCCTTAAGCTTCTGAATCCATTTTTGCCACCAACTTCCATCCCGCAACACTCCTCTTCAATCCTCAAGGCTCTTGATAGCCGGATAACTCTATATTAGTACAGATACCACCTAAAAAAGAGTAAAAGAAAAGGAATATTTACAAAACACTAATCTAAAACCCTAAGATGCAAATCTAAATTAAACTAAAGCTAAAGGAGTTATAAATGATGCAGAATGATGTTGAATGAGGGATGAAATTATGCAAATATGTACATAGGAAGTGTAAAGATATGAATATTGTTAGAATTCATAGACGATTTATAACTATTTATAAATTATCAATAAGAATTCAATTCACCAGGATTCGTCCAAATATTAAATTAGATCTAAACTATAGAGTTTGAATATACCTGGATATTCTGCAGCGGAAAGATGAACCAAAACGATTCGAGGTTGCCTAGCACTCCAAGTGTTGTGCCTCTACTGGTATCCACACGCATACAAACTGGATCGAGATGGGATGCTAATACCGTAGAGATCTAATCTCAAAAAGTTAACTAGAAGAACGTTTCTTCTCTATTAGGGTTTATGTTCGTCGGCTTCATATTAAGAAGAACAAATTTCTCTTAACATACAATTATCTCACGGCTGGAGGCTTAATTGCACATGAAATCGTACGTATGCATCATTTATATATAGATCACATATAACCTAACTTGCTTAGGATTTACAATTGGGCCAAGCCCATTCACGTGTTAATCTCTTACAATAAGAGATTATTATTAATCATTTGTTCATTAGGCATTCACGTGTATATATGTATATATATATATATATATATATATATATATTATTTCTAATTATCACATAAATAGAAAATTTCTAAAACCCAAATATCATTTGATCCAATTTGCTTAGGTGTGTAACCCTATAAGATCATATAATATTAGCAATGGATTCCAAGCCCATAGATTATAAGCGGTGTCTAGCAAAACATTATAACCACTTAATATTATACAATTGTCAAACCTGGACAATACAACTTTAACTAGAGTAAAGTACAAATGATTTCAGGACATTCCCAACAATCTCCCACTTGTACTGGAATCATCTATTCCGATAATCCCTTTGTCTCTATATCTCGATCTTAGCATAAGACAAGAAACTGTCATCCTTATCAAGCTAGATCATGTTTATCGAACTCTGAATTATACTGATCAAACAAACGACTGACATTCACCTCGTTTGAGCGCGGCCACGCATTTCTCAGTATCAAATCTTTGATAGGCCTAGAGATATCTATCTCCCGTTATATAGGAGCGACAAATCCCATCTTGTTCCATCCCTGTTCCTTACACAATTCATAACCCACCCAATCAATGTCTTTATAATCACCTTTTACGGCTGACGTTTGACAAAGTCAAAACGAACCAATCCATGTGTAAGAAATCATGATGAACTCAGGTCAAAGGACTATACTCTGTAGTTGTTATGAGAAACTCTTATGACATTCATATAACAATCTTGTAGAATTGTCATAGCGGGTCAGTCCGATACTGTGTTCTCCAACACATATCTATGTGATTGACTTTAATAACACATATTAATGACTTCACGAAACTTAGTCATCAGTCACATCACATGCTAGTCATTTATGGTTATTAATGTCACATTTTAATAATCTTGACTAGGGACCTCAATAACTTATGTCATTTTCTACTTATAGGGTTTCATGATCAAGTCACGTACTTGATGGCCTATAAGAATGATATAAATTATTTTGGGACTATTATTTAATTATACAATAATAAAATAATACTGAAATAAGTTTCATTAATTTGAAAATAAATTCAAATGCATGTATACATGAACATCATATCATAAAAGGAAAAACCTCCCACTAGAATTAAGATCACATCTTAATAAATCTAATACCAATTGCAGCAGTATGACTCTCATGCTTAGGCTGCGGAAGAGGTTTAGTAAAAGGATCAACAACATTTGTATCTGTAGGAACTCTGCTAATCTTCACATCTCCTCTCTCAATAATCTCTCGAATGAGGTGATATCGCCTTTGTATGTGTTTGGATTTCTGGTGGGATCTAGGTTCCTTCGTGATATATCATGGTTTTTATCCGTTTTTGACCATGATATAAGTCCTTTTCATAGAGTCTTTTTGGTATTTTTCGAGTCTTTTTGAGTCTTTGTAGTTTATTGGACGATTGGAGCTTTACTGGAAGCTTTTGGAGCATTTTGGGAGCATCGAGGAAAGAAGGGCCGAAGTGATCAAGTCGGAATCGAGTTTTCAAGGCTGTGTCGATCGACACGGATCTGTGTGTCGATCGACATGCCCGTCTGACACGTGAAGACTTCAAGTTTTGAAGAAATTCCAGTTTTGCCCAAAAAGCCCAGAAGTTGTACAAAAAGCCCAATCCGAATTTTAGACATTATATATAGTTTTTTCTTAGGCTTTTATGAGATATCTTGTTTTTAATTAAGACTTGGAGATTTAGAACTTTTAGGAGATTTCAGACTTCCGGATTCCATCGCTTTCGAAACTCTGTATCTCTTACTCTAACTTTTTAATGCAATTTATTTCATTCATTATGATTTCATCATCTATGTCTGAGTAGTTTGCTTGTTAGGTTTAGGGTAGTTCTAGGGTTTGATGAGAAATTGGTAGGATTGAAACTCTGTTAGGATTTATCTATATGTTCTTCATCTAGATTAATATAACTCTGATTTTAGGATTGATCAACTGAAATTGGATATCCTAGGTTGCTTTAATAGATGCGAAAGTATTATTAACAACCGGACATAATCTTAGATGAGCAAAATTATCTATTCGCAAAGAAATTTGGCTTAGTAATTTTGTGAACAATTGAACCTGAACTTCATGCTTGTCTTTATTCAATGAATTTGCAAAGAAATTTGGAATTTAGGGATTTAGTCATAGATAATCTCTGCAACGAAAATTGATTTGTTTTATATTCGTGTTTGAGTTCTAGAACCGTTCTTAATAAAATCTTAACTGTTTTCATCTCTGTGTCGATCGACACATACCTTTGTGTCGATCGACACGACCGTATTTCAAGTCATTCCTGCGAATTACCCTTGGCCTAACCTTTTGTCTAATTGATTTCAAGAACCTGATAATCATTCGCTTATTTACATTTGCTGTTCATTTTACATTTATCACCTTTTACTTAGCATAATTTGAATTCATAATTGATTGTGTAAATTGATTCCCTGTGGATTCGATCCCTAAGTACGACATCGATCTCTTAATTTGAGAGAGTAGCTCAGGGCAAATTTGAGCATATCAAATTTTGGCGCCGTTGCCGGGGAATCACAATCACCATTCGATTTTTGATTTTAGAGTTTTGTCTAAGTTTTTATTTTATTTTATCTTATTTTGTTTTGATACTTGTTATTTTCTCTTTGTCTTGTGTATTTCAGGTTTATGCCTAATCGCATTACCAGGAGAAACCAGAACGAAGAGCTTGCTGATGTCAACCTTGAGATTGGAAAGTTGGAGCGAGCTAACCGAGCAGCAAGAAAGGCAGCCACAATGAATCCGTTGATTCTTATCAGAGATGATGATGGGTTCTTTCAGGATTCTGAGGGTCGCAGACGCAATGCTCAGGGTCAGAGGATAGATGAGAACGGGGTTGTTGTTTTAGAGGAGCCAACTGGGCGTGGGCGTACTCTGGGAGAGTACAACAGACCAGACGAGTTCTATGCCAACAGGGCAGCAATTCGTCCTCTAGCTTTCCCGAGGAACGATTTCGAGCTGAAGCCAGCTTACTTCTCACTAGTGGCTCAGCACCCATTCCATGGCTTATCTTCTGAACACCCCATGGATCACCTTGAGAGGTTTGAGGATTTGGCGTCTAGCATTAAGGCCAATGGATTATCCAGTGATTACCTCTACTGCAAGCTTTTCCCTTATTTTCTTAGTAGAGAAGCAACCTACTGGTTGAAGCAGCTAGAGCTGGGCTCGATGACTACTTGGGAGGACACCAAGAATGCCTTCCTCAACAACTTCTTCGATGAGGCGAGATCCGAGGATCTAAGGACTAGGATCTCCACCTTCAAGCAAGATCCAACTGAAGCATTTAAGGATTCTTGGATGCGATTCAAGTCTTACCAGAGAGATTGTCCTCATCACGGGTTTAGTGATGTTTAGCTGCTGGGTATATTCTTCAGAGGGATTGATTGGAGGTATCAAATGGCTCTAGATTCTGCTAGCAATGGGAACTTCAACACCAGGTATCCGGAAGATGCACTGATTCTCATTGATAACTTGGCTTCTAGCAACAGTACCAAGAACGCAGACTTCGAGAGGAAGAGGCTTGGTGGCAACATGTATGGAAGCCAAATCGCTGAGGTTAAGGCTAAGCTGGATTCTATGCATAGTCTTCTAGTGGGAAAGAAGACTGTTCAGTTTACTCAGGAGGTTGAGACTTTCATTCCAGAGGAAGAGCAGGATGAGAAGGATTGCAACTATGTAGGTGGAGCTGGTTTTCAGGGTCAGAGGTATGGTACTCAACAAGGATATCAGAAGAACAACTTTCAAAAGCCTTTCCAGAGCAGTTACACTAGGAACTATGGATCTTCTTCCTATCAGAAACCACCTACTCAGTCATCAGAGAGCGAGATGAAATCTATGCTGGAGCAGCTCTTGGAAGGACAATAGAAGATGACCGTCAGCTTTAATGGAAAGATGGATGCTATGTACAATGATCTAAATGGGAAGTTCGAGGCTTTGAACGCCCATGTCAAAAAGCTAGATATTCAAGTTGCTCAAACTGCAGAGTCAATCAAGAGGCAAGAAGGTTTTCTTCCAAGCAAGACCGACACAAACCTGAGGCTACACGTCAATGATATCAGCTTGGGGAATGAGGAGGAGTTTGAAGGAGAGGACAATTGCGTTCCAGAATCTGTGTCGATTGACACAGAAGTCCCATGTCGATCGACACGGGTTAAACATCTTGATCCTGAAATCTACGCAGTCGGTGATTTTTCTTTTAAGGTCGGCACGAGGCCAACGCAGAAGACTCATGTCGATCAACACAAGGATAGTGTTGATCGACACGCGTCCCATACAAGCCCAATCTTGTCGAGACCTTCGGCCATTGTAGAGGAAAGGGTGTATAAGCCAAAGATACCTTATCCTAGGAACTCGGAGAGGTCTATACAAGAGGTGGAGACTGCTGGATGCAAGGTTATGTTTACTAAGGGAGTGTGTCCAGCAATTCAGAACATGATTCCGGAGAAACATCCTCAATCGTTGCTAAGGAAGCTGCCTAAACTAGCATATCCAGGGAGGTTTGTTGTTCCATGTTTAGTTAATGGTATTGAATTAAAGGATTCTCTTTGTGATACAGGGGCCAACGTGAATGTCATGTCCATGGCTATTGCAAAGAAGCTAGGAATTCTTGATCTAGAACCCCCAAAGGCATCTATCGAGTTTGCAGACGCTTCTTCTACAACTCCAAGGGGTTTCATTCCCGATCAAATGATGCAAGTGGGGGATTGTCTTGTTCCTGCAGACTTCCACGTGATGGAGATGAAGAAGGACAGCGAGAAACCATTGATTCTCGGATCAGCCTTCCTTGCCACTGTAGATGCAATAGTGGACTTTCCCAATACGCGAATCTCCTTCTCGAAGATCAACAAGGATGTCTTCTATCCCGCAGTCCATGTCAAGGAGATTTCTTGCATGACCGTTACTAATGGAGGAAAGCCGAGCTCAAACCCTACAAATGACACTACGAACAAGGTGGCTTTTTCCATAGAACGTCGTGATGGCGAGTTGGCTGCACCTAAGGTAATAAGGAAGGGGAGCTCCAAACCTTTCTCTAAGTTCAGAATCATCCTTCCCATGGAGCTAAAGGAGAGAGGAGAAGTAGCTATCAACGAGATGGTGGGAAACACTATGAGACTCTTTCCCGGTGTTGTCCCTTTCACCGACCCACCTGTTGCCTGAGCTCTGACACAGTCAAGCTAATGACTGAAAACAAGCGCTTAGTGGGAGGCAACCCACTGGTAAGTGTAAATTAGTTTCAATCTTTTGTTTTTGTTCTACTAACCTTTTATTTAGTGTTTTATGTGTGATAAGCCGGATTTTCGGAAAAGAGAAGAGAGTGTCGATCGACATGGAGCATGTCGTGTCGATCGACACAGCCCACAGGTGAGACGGCTCAGCCCACGACAACAGATGGCTCCACAGGTTACCAAACGCCAACAGAAAGACAAGGAAGCCGCCTCTGGTTCCGGTACACAAGCACAACCCGTCGCCTCGCATCCTCCGTGACCACATCCTTAGGGAAAGAAGATTGCTATCGCGAGGCAGTTTGATGATGTACCTGCCAAGATTCTTGTACGAGAGGACGTTCTTCACAGAAAGAATATACCCCAATGGGATGTTTACGACTCTCTGTTGTACAATGAGTGGCTGAAGGTGCAGTTGTCAGGGACGCGATTTGCTGACAGCCGAACGATGAGACGTTTGGGTCTCAAGGATGAGGTGTTGCGTTTACTGCAAAACGCAGGCCTGGGGACGATCGCCACACGCTATTATCCGCTCTACCCTGATTTGGTACGCCAGTTTTTCGCGTCTATGCAGCTATGTTGTATGGCATCTACTGATGAGGATAGTGATGATACCTGGAACTGGATTATGAGTTTTAAGATTCGAGGGATCCGTCACACACTTTCGATATGGGACCTCTGCGAGATTTATGGTTTTGACCAGGATCACGTTCATCGGGATATTCCAGATACATTGCCTGACCTGCAGGAGTTCTGGAGCCGATTTGGGACAGGGAGATATGCTGCCTCTGCTTCCACACATACAGACGTGCGACACCCGGTGCTTAGGTATCTGCTTCGCTTATTCTCTACCACGATCTTGTGCAAGGTGGAGCCAGGAAAGATGAGGATGCAGGAGTTGGTTTTGCTGTCCTATGCTCTCAGGTTGGATGTGGCCAACCCAACCTGGGATGAGATTCAACCCAACATGAGGGTTGGTTTTGAGCATCAACTTTTCTCTATGAAGAACACGCCGCTCAGATTGACGAAGAGCAGCAAGTTCTTCACTGCTGGTAGTCTTCTCACTCCTATCTTTACATTTTGCGGGATAGATACCTCTGACTGCAGCGTGGATAGCACCGTTTATGGAGTAGACTTAGACTATCTGACGTTGACCACTTGGATTAAGCAACCAGATCACTGGGTGTTTCGCATCGCTCCTGGACAGCAGCGCATGGTGAAGTTGCCCATTCCTGCACTGATGGACATCGCAGCTGATCCTCTTTTGCTGGCTTTTCAGCCTGATGATAGACTAGTGCATGCAGTTAGCGCAGGGCGCAAGCATATTACCCGGAATACTGCTCCAGCTGGTACTTCAGGCGCAGGCACTTCCCGTGCTCCATCTCAGTAACCTCAGCTTCCTCCGTTACCACCCCTGCCTGACCATCCTCTAGACGAGTTTCAGAGTTGGATGGCTCAGAGTATCCAGATCCTCTGGACTGCCGTGTCTACTTGGCCACGCTGTGGATGCATCCGTCCTCGCCAACCTACTCCACGACCTTCATCATCATCAGAGGAGGATGATTAGATCACTTATCCTTTTTCATGTTTCTTTTTATTTTTTTTTATTATCTAACTTTGAGTCTATTTTTCTGTTTTTCTTTGAGTCAGTTTGTTTTATGTTTCTTTAGGATTTCAGAACTGATGAACTAATGCGATTTGCCTATGTTTTCCTCTTAATCACGTCTTTTGAGTTGTGCTTTGTAGAATGATCAGCTTTGAAATTTGTTTCAACGATGGCAAATGATGACCAAACTTGTGGAACTGGTCCAGACATACCATGTTGATCGACACGGTTCAACATTTTGTCTCCAATTCCGCACAACTCATGATCCGATTCGGAAACCTGTGTCGATCGATACGGTCCTCTATGTCGATCGACATGGGGAAAACATTTGGTAAAATTTCGTTTTCTCTTCCCAAGTTCGTTATCCGTTTGATTCTTTTTGCCGAACTCAGCTTGATAACACTGGGGACAGTGTTGTTTAAGTCTGGGGGAGGTAGTTACTAACTTTGTGTTCGTTTTTTAGAGTTAGTCCAAAACGTTTTTAGTGAGTCAAAATAGTCAGTTGGAAACAATGACCCTTCTTTTGGTTTAAGTGAATCGTCTCTTTCAGTCGTGTGACCATTCTTCCAGAATCGATTTCAAAGTCAGACTAATGAAAAATTCTAAGGCTGACCAGTTAACTAGAGACGTTTGTTACTTCCAGCTTAATCCGCCAGGTTAGAACTAATTATACGGCCTCCTCGGTGATTGATTTTCATAAAGCTTGATTCCTCATTCATACCTGAATAGTGCAAATTCCTGTTGAAACTAATGGTACCCCTTTCCCTAATTTATAAAAAAAATGATGAAGAATGGGGTGATATGATAGTTCTTGAGTATCAGATGAGGAAATACAATTCCAGTGAATCAATACTCAAGTGGTGATCACCCAGAGCTCAAAAGCAGCAGTCTGAGTCCCTTAGAACGGATGTAGAGGACGAGCGATCTCACGACCCTGTCTCCTCACAAGGAACAACAGTAGTGAAAGCACTGCTTTTGAGTTTCAACATTCCATTCATTATGATTTCAAAAAAAAAGAAAAAAAAATTTCGAATTAAATAAGTCTGGGGGAGAAAGGGTACCGAAAGTTATATGGATTCACTAGTCATGGTATAGTATGGGAATGAGTCTAGAAGGCTTTTGGTGTCAAGATCTGGGACGAGACCTTGCAATGATAACTAACGGGTTATGTTGAGTAGTCGTGGATGAATTTGGAAGGCTGCGAATGTCTATGGAGAAGTACATAGTGGTCTGATTTTGAGTCGGTTATGCATTATGTGGATTACTAGCTGAAAGGGGTCGGTTCAGTACTCCAAGGGAAGGTAAGTTTTTGCGTTTTCAAACCTCTTTCACATTCTTAGTGTATGTTTTGCTTGAGGGCAAGCAAATGCTAAGTCTGGGGGAGTTGATATATCATGGTTTTTACCCGTTTTTTACCATGATATAAGTCCTTTTCATAGAGTCTTTTTGGTATTTTTCGAGTCTTTTTGAGTCTTTGTAGTTTATTGGACGATTGGAGCTTTACTGGAAGCTTTTGGAGCATTTTGGGAGCATCGAGGAAAGAAGGGCCGAAGTGATCAAGTTGGAATCGAGTTTTCAAGGCTGTGTCGATCGAAACGGACCTGTGTGTCGATCGACATGCCCGTCTGACACGTGAAGACTTCAAGTTTTGAAGAAATTCCAGTTTTGCCCAAAAAGCCTAGAAGTTGTACAAGAAGCCCAATCCGAATTTTAGACATTATATAGTTTTTTCTTAGGCTTTTATGAGATATCTTGTTTTTAATTAAGACTTGGAGATTCAGAGCTTTTAGGAGATTTCAGACTTCTGGATTCCATCGCTTTCGAAACTCTGTATCTCTTACTCTAACTTTTTAATGCAATTTATTTCATTCATTATGATTTCATCATCTATGTTTGAGTAGTTTGCTTGTTAGGTTTAGGGTAGTTCTAGGGTTTGATGAGAAATTGGTAGGATTGAAACTCTGTTAGGATTTATCTATATGTTCTTTATCTAGATTAATATAATTCTGATTTTAGGATTGATCAACTGAAATTGGATATCCTAGGTTGCCTTAATAGATGCAAAAGTATTATTAACAACCGGACATAATCTTAGATGAGCAAAATTATCTATTCGCAAAGAAATTTGGCTTAGTAATTTTGTGAACAATTGAACCTGAACTTCATGCTTGTCTTTATTCACTGAATTTGCAAAGAAATTTGGAATTTAGGGATTTAGTCATAGATAATCTCTGCAACGAAAGTTGATTGGTTTTATATTCGTGTTTGAGTTCTAGAACCGTTCTTAATAAAATCCTAACTGTTTTCATCTCTGTGTCGATCGACACATACCTTTGTGTCGATCGACACGACCGTATTTCAAGTCATTCCTGCAATTACCCTTGACCTAACCTTTTGTCTAATTGATTTCAAGATCCTGATAATCATTCGTTTATTTACATTTGCTGTTTATTTTACATTTATCACCTTTTACTTAGCATAATTTGAAGTCATAATTGATTGTGTGAATTGATTCCCTGTGGATTCGATCCCTAAGTACGACATCGATCTCTTAATTTGAGAGAGTAGCTCAGGGCAAATTTGAGCATATCACTTCGCTTGTGCGATGACACCATTGTTATCACAATAAAGATCCAGAGGGTCGGAAATACTAGGAATCACACCAAGCTCAGTAATGAACTTCCTGATCCAAACAACCTCTTTAGCTGCTTCAAAACCAGCTATATACTCAGCCTCTGTTGTCGAGTCTGCCACAGTGCTCTGCTTGGAGCTCTTCCAGCTCACTACTCCTCCATTAAGGCAAAAGACAAATCCAGACTGTGATCGAAAATCATCTTTGTCTGTCTGAAAACTGGCATCTGTGTAACCACTCACAACAAGTTCCTCACTTCCTCCATAAACCAAGAATTTATCCTTTGTTCTTCACAAGTACTTAAGGATATTTTTGACTACCATCCAGTGACTTTCACCTGGATCAGATTGGTATCTGCTCATCATGCTCAAAGCACACGCAACATCTAGGCGAGTGCACAACATAACATACATAATAGATCCTATAGCAGAAGCATATGGAATCTTACTCATGCGCTCTCGCTCATCAGGTGTCGAAGAACACTGAGTCTTGCTAAGAGTTATGCCATGAGACATTGGTAAAAAGCCTTTCTTAGAATCAGGCATATTTGATATGCTCAAATTTGCCCTGAGCTACTCTCTCAAATTAAGAGATCGATGTAGTACTTAGGGATCGAATCCACAGGGAATCGAATAACACAACCATTTCGTGAATTCAAATCATGCTAAGTAAAAGTGTATGAATGAAGTAGAAAACAAAAAGTAAACAAATGAGAGATGATAAAGTTTCAAGTAATCAATTGGACAAGGAGTTAGGCAATGGGTTGTTCGCAGGAATGATTCGAAATTGATTCGTGTCGATCGACACAGGTATCCGTGTCGATCGACACAGAGATAAAAACGGTTAGGATTTGTTAAGTGCAGTTCTAGAACTCAAACACGAATGTAAAACCAATCAACTTTCGTTGCAGAGATTATCTATGACTAAATCCCTAAATTCCAAATTTCTTTGCGAACTTAATGAATAAAGACAAGCATTAAATTCAGGTTCGATTGTTCACAAAATTACTAAGCCAAATGTCTTTGCGAATAAGTAATTTTGCTCATCTAAGATTATATCAGGTTGTTAATAATACTTTCGCATCTATTAAAGCAACCTAGGATATCCAATTTCAGTTGATCAGTCCTAAAATCAGAGTTAAATCAATCTAGATGAAGAACATAAAGATAAATCCTAACAGGGTTTTAATCCTATCAATTTCTCATCAAACCCTAGAACTTTCCAAAACCTAACAAGCAAACTACTCAGACATAAATGATGAAATCATAATGAATGAAATAAATTGCATTAAAGATAGAGTTAGAGATACAAAAGGGTTTCGAAATTTCTGAAAGTCTGAAGTCTCCCCAAATCTCTCCTCCTCTAAGTCTTAATAGAAAACAAGATAAAAACATGAAAACCTAAGGAAAAACTATTTATATTGTCTAAAAATCGGATTGGGCCTTGGTGTAAACTTCTGGGCTTTTTAAGCCAAACTGGAATTTCTTCAAAACTTGAAGTCTTCACGTGTCAGACGGGCATGTCGATCTACACACAGGTCCGTGTCAATCGACACAGCCTTGAAAACTCGACTCCGACTTGATCACTTTAGCTCTTCTTTCCTTGATGCTCCCAAAATGCTCCAAAAGCTCCCATAAAGCTCCAATCGTTCAATAACCTGCAAAGACTCAAAACAACTCGAAAAATACCAAAAAGACTCTATGAAAAGGACTTATATCATGGTCGAAAACGGGTAAAAATCATGATATATCAACTCCCCCAGACTTAGCATTTGCTTGCCCTCAAGCAAAACATAAACCAAGAATTTGAAAGAGGTTTGAAAACACAGAAACTTACCTTCCCTTGGAGCAATGAACTGACCCTTCCAATCTAGTGAACCACATAATACAGAACCAACCCAGAATCAGACCACCATGTACTTCTCCGCAGACTTTCGCAGCTTCCCAAATTCATCCATCACTTCACAGCATAATCCACTAGTCCTCATTGCTGGGTTTCGTCCCAGATCTCGATGCCAAGAACCTTCTAGACTCATTCCCATACTATACCATGACAAATCACCCTATACTACACTTGGTATTCTTTCTCTCCCCCAGACTTATTTGACTCTCTATTCCTATTTTCTATGATTGTTGGGACTCAAAGCAGTGCATTTTTCACTAATGTTGTTCCTTGTGAGGAGACAGGGTCGTGACTCACTACTGTTGTTCCTTGTGAGGAGACAGGGTCGTGACTCACTACTGTTGTTCCTTGTGAGGAGACAGAGTCGTGAGATTGCTTGTCTTCTACATCCGTTTTAAGGGACTCAGACTCCTGCTTTTGAGCTCTGGGTGATCACTTCTTGAGCACAGATTCATTGGAATTTTATTTCCTCATCCTATACTCAAGAATTATCATCTCACCCCAATCCTAACACAAAATTGTTATTATTATTATTTTATGAATGAATAAAGGGGGAGGAGTACCATTACTTTCAACAGGGGTTGCACTTGTCAGGTATGAATGAGGAGTCAAGCCCTATGAACATCAATCTCAAGGAAGACCGTACAGTAGCTCTGACTTGGCGGATTATACTGGAAGTAGCAGACGTCTCCAGTCAACCGGTTAGCCTTAGGATTTCCCATTAGTCTGACTCTGAAACCGATCCTGAAAGAATGGTCACATGCTGGCAAAGACAATCCATCAAACCAAAAGAAAGGTCGTTCCTCACTAGTTTTGACTCAATAAAATTTTTTTGACTGACTCTCAAAAAACAAACACAAAGTTAGTAACTACCTCCCCCAGACTTAAACAACACTGTCTCCAGTGTTATCAAGCCTGAAGTTGGTGAAAGAACAAAAAATAAAAAGGAAACATCAATTGAAAAGAACGAGAACTTACCTGTTGCAGGGTATGTCGATCGACACGAGTAGGCGTGTCGATCGACACACTGATGTTTGTTTCCTTGTCACGTTTTTTTTTTTTTTTTTTTTTTTTTTTTTTGAATGTCTGAAACACTTAAAATAAAAAGTTAGTAAAACAAAACAAAAAAAATTCAAACTAATTTACACTTACCAGTGGGTTGCCTCCCACTAAGCGCTTGTTTTCAGTCATTAGCTGGACTGTGTCAGGACGCAGACTCCTGGTGGATTGGTGAAAGGAACAACACCTGGAAAGAGCTTCATAGTGTTCTGCATCATCTCTTGGATAACTACCTCTCCTTTTTCCTTTAGCTCCATGGGAAGGATGATTCTGAACCTGGAGAAGGGTTTAGAAGTCTTCTTGCGCTTCACTTTGGGTGCAGCTGAGGCTCTATCAGATCTCAAAGGGGGTGGAATCGAAGGTGGTGTACACGGGATCTTCTTCGTGTCAGCTCCAAGGTCTAAACTCAGCTTTCCTCCATTAGTAACGGTCAGACAAGAATTCTCCATGATATGGACTGAAGGGTAGAAGACATTCTTGTTGATCTTGGAGAATGAGATCCGTTGATTAGGAAAATCCACAATCGCCCCCACAGTTGCAAGGAATGATGACCCAAGAATCAATGGTCTCTCCCTGTCATTCTTCGTCTCCATGATTTGAAAATCCACCGGAACCAGACAATCACTACTTGAAGCATCAAGTCAGGAATGAACCCTTTCGAAACTGTTGGAGAAAAGTCGGCCAGCGCGAGAGACATCTTCGAAGGTTGCAAATCCTTAATCCCCAGCTTCCTTGCAACAGACTGAGACATGACATTCACATTAGCTCCAGTGTCACAAAGAGAATTCTTGAATTTCATACCTTTGATCGAACACGGAACAATGAACATCCCTAGATTCGGTATCTTCTGCAACTTCCTCAGCTGTGGTTGAGCATGTCCCCCTTTCTCCTTTGGCGTTTTGACACTAATAGCCCGTGGGAATGGAATCTTGGGCTTGTAGACTCGCTCCTCTGCAATAGCTTAAGGTTTCGAAGTGGTTGGACTCGGCTGGAACCCATATCGATCGATACTGTCCTTGTGTCGATCGACATGAGTTTTCAGTGTCGAAGATGTGTCGACCTGCGTGTCAACCTTACGCGAGAAATCATCGATTGCGTAACTTCCTGAGTTAAGATTTTCGACCTGTGTCGATCGACATACTCCTTCTGTGTCGATCGACATGGGGTCTGTAGCTCCAATCTCGTCTCCTTCAACCTCCTCTTCACTCTGAAAAGTGATAGCATTGACGTGTAGTCTCGGGTTGGTGTCAGTCTTGCTTGGAAGAAAGTCTTCTTGCCTCTTGATTGTCTCTGCGGTTTGAGCAATTTGAACATCCAGCTTCTTGACATGGTTGTTCAAAGCTTCGAACTTCCCATTCAGATCCTGATACATCGTATCCATTTTCCCGTTAAAACTCACGGTCATCTTCTGTTGCTCTTCCAAAATCTGCTCTAGCATGGATTTCATCTCGCTGCTCTCTGCTGTCTGAGGAGGAGGTGCCTGATAGGAGGAAGAACCGTAGTTCCTTTGGTAGTTCCCGTTGAAGCGTCTGTTACCCTGTTGATTCCCAAACTTCTGATTCTGAAAATCACTCCCACTGATGAAGTTGACATCCTTTTCATCCTGTGTCGATCGACATGCTACTTTCGTATCGATCGACACGGGGTCTGGAATGAAGGTCTCTACCTCCTGAGCAAAATGAACTGTCTTCTTTCCTACCAGAAGATTGTGTACAGTATCCAGCTTAGCTTTAACCTCTGCGATTTGGCTTCCATCCATGTTACCACCCAGCTTCTTCCTCTCGAAATCTACATTCTTGGTGCTATTGCTGGAGGCCAAGTTGTCGATGAGAATCAGAGCATCTTCCGGATATCGGGTTTTGAAGTTCCCATTGCTAGCTGAATCGAGGGCCATCTGATACCTCCAGTCAATCCCTCTGAAAAAGATGCCCAACAGCTGGATATCACTAAACCCGTGGTGAGGACAATCTCTCTGGTAGGACTTGAATCTTCCCCAGGAAGCCTTAAATGTCTCAGTCGGTCCCTGCTTGAAAGTAGAGATCTTAGTCCTTAGATCCTCAGATCTCGCCTCATCGAAGAAGTTGATGAGGAAGACATTCTTGGTGTCCTCCCAAGTAGTCAGCGAGCCCGGCTCCAGCTGCTTCAGCCAGTAGGCTGCTTCTCCACTGAGAGAGTAAGGGAAAAGCTTGCAGTAGAGATAGTCGCTAGATACTCCATTTGCCTTGATGCTGGATGCTAGATCCTCGAATCTCTCAATGTGGTCCATGGGATGCTCAGATGACAGACCGTGGAAGGGGTGCTGAGCCACAAGAGAGAAGTATGCAGGCTTTAGCTCGAAGTCGTTCCTCTGGAAAGCAGGAGGGCGAATCGCTGCCCTGTTGGCATAGAATTCGTCTGGCCTGTTGTACTCTCCTAGAGTGCGCCCATGCCCCGCTGGCTCATGGCGCTGTACAACCTGCTGTTCCTCTAAAATCACAGCCCCATTCTCATCCAACCTCTGACCTTGAGCATTACGTCTACGACCCTCAGTGTCCTGCAGGAACCCATCTTCACCCCTGATCAGAACTAATGGATTCATTCTGGCTGTCCTTGTCGCTGCTCGGTTTGCTCGTTCTAGCTTTCCAATCTCTGGGTTGAGATCAACTAGCTCTTCGTTTCGGTTGTGTCTGGTAACGCGAGGATGCATAAACCTGAAACACACAAAACAAAAAGAAAAGAAATAGTAAGTAAAATAAACAAAAATAAAAACTTAGACAAAATTCTAATATCACAAATCGATTGGTTAAATCGATTTCCCGGCAACGGCGCCAAAATTTGATATGCTCAAATTTGCCCTGAGCTGCTCTCTCAAATTAAGAGATCGATGTAGTACTTAGGGATCGAATCCACAGGGAATCGAATAACACAACCAATTCGAGACTTCAAATTATGCTAAGTTAAAGTGTATGAATGAAGTAGACAAATGAGAGATGATAAAGTTTCAAGTAATCAATTGGACAAGGAATTAGGCAATGGGTTGTTCGCAGGAATGATTCGAAATTGATTCGTGTCGATCGACACAGGTATCCGTGTCGATCGACACAGAGATAAAAACGGTTAGGATTTGTTAAGTGCAGTTCTAGAACTCAAACACGAATGTAAAACCAATCAACTTTCGTTGCAGAGATTATCTATGACTAAATCCCTAAATTCCAAATTTCTTTGCGAACTTAATGAATAAAGACAAGCATTAAATTCAGGTTCGATTGTTCACAAAATTACTAAGCCAAATGTCTTTGCGAATAAGTAATTTTGCTCATCTAAGATTATATCAGGTTGTTAATAATACTTTCGCATCTATTAAAGCAACCTAGGATATCCAATTTCAGTTGATCAGTCCTAAAATCAGAGTTAAATCAATCTAGATGAAGAACATAAAGATAAATCCTAACAGGGTTTTAATCCTATCAATTTCTCATCAAACCCTAGAACTTCCCAAAACCTAACAAGCAAACTACTCAGACATAAATGATGAAATCATAATGAATGAAATAAATTGCATTAAAGATAGAGTTAGAGATACAAAAGGGTTTCGAAATTTCTGAAAGTCTGAAGTCTCCCCAAATCTCTCCTCCTCTAAGTCTCAATAGAAAACAAGATAAAAACATGAAAACCTAAGGAAAAACTATTTATATTGTCTAAAAATCGGATTGGGCCTTGGTGTAAACTTCTGGGCTTTTTAAGCCAAACTGGAATTTCTTCAAAACTTGAAGTCTTCACGTGTCAGACGGGCATGTCGATCGACACACAGGTCCGTGTCAATCGACACAGCCTTGAAAACTCGACTCCGACTTGATCACTTTAGCTCTTCTTTCCTTGATGCTCCCAAAATGCTCCAAAAGCTCCCATAAAGCTCCAATCGTTCAATAACCTGCAAAGACTCAAAACAACTCAAAAAATACCAAAAAGACTCTATAAAAAGGACTTATATCATGGTCGAAAACGGGTAAAAATCATGATATATCAATATTGAACATATGCAAGACTTTATCTATATAAGTGTCTTGACATAGTCCAATAAGCTTATTTAATCTATCCCTATAGATTCTTATTCCAAGAATGTAAGCGGCTTCTCTCATGTCTTTCATTGAAAAACAACTACTTAGCCAAGTCTTAACAGACTGAAGAAAAAGAATGTCATTTCCAATGAGTAGTATGTCATCTACATACAATACCAGAAATGCAACTGCGCTCCCACTACATTTCTTGTAAACGCACAGTTCTTCTTAGTTTCTGACAAAATCAAACTCTTTGATTGCTTCATTAAAACGAAGATTCCAACTCCGAGATGCTTGCTTCAAGCAATAAATGGAACGATGAAGCTTGCATACTTTCCCAGCATTTTTAGGATCTGTGAAACCCTCAGGTTGTGTCATGTACACATCCTCTTCGAGATTTCCATTAAGGAAAGTTGTTTTCACATCCATCTGCCATATCTCATAATCATAATAAGCGGCAGTTGCTAGGAGAATCCGAATGGACTTAAGCATTGCGACTGGAGAATAGGTTTCATCATAGTCTATACCATGAATTTACTTGTAACCTTTAGCCACCAATCTAGCTTTGTATATCTGAATATTACCATCCATGTCAATTTTCTTCTTGAAAACCCATTTACACTCAATGGCTTTAACACCATCAGGTAAATCTACCAAAGTCCATACTTGGTTTTCTGACATGGATTCCATTTCGGATTCTTCGGCCTTTAACCATTTATCGGAGTCACCCATCATTGCTTCTTCATGAGACTTAGGTTCATCATTCTCTATAATCAATATATCATGATGATCTGTCACCCAAACCCCATATCTATCAGGTTCGTGACGAGTCCTTTCGGACCCACGTATTTCAGGTTCCACAGGTGTAGATTCTACGACTCTTCGTAAATCTTGCTAATGCTCTTCCTGAGAAGTTGGAGCAATATCCTGTGTCTCTCGAACTTCTTCGAGTTGTACTTTACTCCCACTAGTACCTTTTGAAAGAAATTCTCTTTCTAGAAAAGCACCATTCCGAGCAACAAACACTTTGTTTTTGGTGGGGTTATAAAAGTAGTAACATTTGGTTTCTTTAGGATAACATACGAAGTAGCATTTATCAGATTTGGGTCCAAGCTTATCTGTAAACCTACATTTAACATAAGCATCACATCCCCAAATTTTCAGAAAAGACAAATTCAGAACTTTTCCAGTCCATATCTCATATGATATTTTCTCTACTGACTTTGATTGAATCCAGTTGAGTGTAAACGCAGCAGTTTCTAGAGCATATCCCCAAAAGGATAATGGAAGATCTGTGTGACTCATCATTAATCAAACCATATCTAATAAAGTTCGATTTCTCCTTTCGGACACACCATTCCATTGTGGTGTTCCTAGAGGAGTGAGTTGTGAAACAATTCCACACTCTCTGAGATGATCACTAAAAACTTGGCTCAAATATTCTCCTCCACGATCTGATCGCAGAGCTTTAATTGTTTTGCCAAGTTGATTCTCTATTTCGTTATGGAACTCCTTGAACTTTTCAAAGGATTCAGACTTATGTTTCATCAGGTAATCATAACCATATCTACTGAAGTCATCAGTAAATGTAATGAAGTACTGGTAGTTTCCTCTGGCACTTAAGCTCATTGGCCCACATACATCTGTATTTATAAGGCCCAACAAGTCGCTAGCCCTTTCACTGTGTCCAGTAAATGGAGCTTTAGTCATTTTTCCCAACAAACAAGATTCACATGTCTCATATGATTCAAAATCAAAAGAGCTCAAAAGTCCATCTTTATGAAGCTTCTGAATGCGTTTCTCGTTTATATGGCCCAAACGACAATGCTAGAGAAAAGTTTGATTTGAGTCATTAGACTTAAAGTCATTAGACTTAAATCTCTTGGTACGAATATCATAGACGGGCATGATTTGGTTAAGAACATAAAGTCCATTCTCTAATGGAGCGCTACCATAAAATATATCATCACGATCAAATGAACAACACTTGTTCTTGATCGAAAATTGAAACCCTTCAATGTCCAAACACGGAATGGAGATGATATTCTTGTTTATAGCAGGGACATAGTAGCAATTCTTTAGTTCTAAAACCATGCCTGAAGGTAAAGACAATGGATATGTTCCCACTGCTAATGCAGCAATTTTTGCTCCATTAGCCATGCGTAGGTCCACTTGTCCTTCCTCCAACGTTCTACTATTTTTCAGACCGTGCACATTAACATAAATGTGAGCTCCACAGCCAGTATCCAATACCCAAGGAGTAGAACCAAAAATAGTAACATTTACTTTTATAAAATAAATACCCCTAGAAGAAATCTCAAATATTTTCTTCTCTTCTAGATCTTCCAATTGATTAAGGAGGTTTGATTTGTCCTTCTCAAGAACAAATCGTGATGAATAGGAACTTTGAGGGTTTGACATAACTGTCAGAAAAGAAAAGCAGAAGTTAATATGATGTTCATGAATTTCGAGTATCCTCAACAATTAAGAAAACTCACACTATACTCAAAACAAAATATCCTCAATATGAATATAGTGTCCAAGATCCATATTTCACTAGAATTCAAGTGAGCTTTGGCTCAACCCCCGAATATCTAGCTATTTAGGTAAGCAACACCCTTGCTAATTATATCCAATATAATTCTTGGTCGTGGATGACATCTTATGTCTTATCCAACCCTATGTCTCTAAACCCAAAACCGTTTTGATAGCTTAGTCAAGTAAACCATTCTCAAATCATATGGTAACTGTTACCATCTATCGCAATCTCAAATAATTGTGGACTGCTGCTTTGGCAGACCCGCCACACAGTCATTCAAGTTTTAACAGTTGATGAGATTGGAAAAGCATAAAAAATACTTGATATTATTTGAGGAATTATTTAATTTATGTTTTAATAAAATCTTATATCTAATATAAAATAATAAAACATTAACATATCAATTATATGTTTTAATTAAATAACGATTTATTTAAAAAATTAAATCATCCTTAATCAAATTAAAGATGATTTAACGATAAATAACTCATTTGGAAAATATTACTAAATAATCGAACCAATCCTAATTGAACCAGTCCTAATCAAATTAGGATCAAACAAGTTTTAATTAAGGCAAATATGTATTGAATTTCAACAATTGACATTGTATCAAATTTCAACAATTGAAATATCCTAATCGTATTAGGTTTGTGCCAATAATCATGAAATAATTAAAAGGTTTGACTTTTTCCTTCTGTAAGGACAAAGTCACGCTGTCGTTCTTATTTTATCATGCAATCATCACAATCAAAATGACAATTAAACGAACAGAGATAAATATACTATTATGCCTAACAAAAGATCAAAGCACTGGATTTATGTTTTATTAGATGTCGATCAAATCATACAACTAATATTTCTCTTAGTCAATTCTATGAGATACGTTAAACAACTATAATCAAATTATAGTATTTAAACGAACATACTGATATTACCAAGACGTAACATAACGTGCTTGAAATTTTTTAACAAAGCATCTATAACCAAATTATATAGTTAAGTACTCAATAATTTATGCCCAGTTTCAACAAACATGCATTGTAAAATCATAAACCCTAAACAGATTTAAGCGAATCGAATATTAACGTGAACATGTTTTAATTTCATAAATTTATGCATATTCAAATAAATCTGAATTCTAATATGCCATGAAACAATTTCACGTAGACATATTAACAGAGCATCACTAACATCTATAATCCAATTATAGTTCTACATGCTTTACGGCTTATGCCCAAATTTAATTAACATGCTCTAACGATTATCATCCGTATCAACAAATCATGTAAATACGTGAACATGATAAAATTAAATTAAATTTAATCAAAATTATCATCTATAATTCTACTAGACAAATACAATATCACACACGTAGTCTCTGATACCACTGTTGGAATTCATAGACGATTTATAACTATTTATAAATTATCAATAAGAATTCAATTCACCAGGATTCGTGCAAATATTAAATTAGATCTAAACTATAGAGTTTGAATATACCTGGATATTCTACAGCGGAAAGATGAACCAAAACGATTCGAGGTTGCCTAGCACTCCAAGTGTTGTGCCTCTACTAGTATCCACACGCACACAAACTCGATCGAGACGGAATGCTAGTACCGTACGTATGCATCATTTATATATAGATCACATATAACATAACTTGCTTAGGATTTACAATTGGGCCAAGCCCATTCACGTTTTAATCTCTTACAATAAGAAATTATTTTTAATCATTAGTTCATTAGGCATTCACGTGTATATATGTGCATATATATATATTATTTCTAATTATCACATAAATAGAAAATCTCTAAAACCCAAAGCCTAAGATTATCCTATAGGATCATATAATATTAGCAATGGATTCCAAGCCTAAGATTATAAGCGGTCTCTAGCAAAACATTATAACCACTTAATATTATACAATTGTCAAACCTCGACAATACAACTTTAACTAGAGTAAAATACAAATGATTTCAGGACATTTCCAACAAATATATCAACTCACCAGACTTGCCTTTTGCTTGTCCGCAATCAAACTACAAAAAGCAATCCTGAAGGAGAAGTTTGAAGATGGAGACACAGTTCCAGAAGAGACATCAAAGGTACTCATAAGTGTGTCCTCAGGAGAACTAAATCGAAGCATAAATAATCCTACTTAAGAAAACTTTTCCATACCCATCATAAGTCAGTTTTTTACTTTTAATCCCGAGACTCAAAAGAACTCTCATCATCAACTAGCAATTCAACTCTTTAATATTCATTAATGTGTTTGGCGCAGTCTTACAATTGGAAGTTGAATTAATACCATTTGGCTAGGTGGAAAAAGGCTGGAAAATGAATTAAAGAGGAGGTTCCAAAATCTTTTGTGGTGGTTAACTCTCAAATGCAAGTGTCACACTATGTAAAAGCAAGAAAGAAAAAAAAACAATTGATGCATACAAGGCTAGGAATCCAAAGTCTACCCTTTCTCCCCTTGATGCGATCTCTCACCCTTCACTTTCCTCACTGTCCCAAGTATAATGATGAAAGTGTTTTTTCCGGTTTTATAAGATTAAAACCTAGATTCACTAATCCGATGTAGAATAGTTTAGGTTTGTTAAGGGACCAGCAATACACTCTAATTCTATGGGATACAACTTCAGCTAAGCGATCAAAAGATGGTATAAGTGTCACGAATATATCAAAGCAAAACAAAAGTAAAATTCGGTTGTAAACAATAGATGGAAAAGCGTTAGGTCAAGGGATATATCTCAGGGATTAGGATATCAAAACCAAGCAATTATTCAGGTTATCAAGTTATGAACCAATCTAGAACTCAAGCATAAATTCAAGAGGACCCACTGTCGTGGCATCAACTACTTCAACAAACAATCTAACACCATAAACTGTCGTTTGAGGTTACAAAGAATGAAGAGCATTAAACGATTAGGGTTGATTTGTTCACGGGTTGCTTTAACTTCAACTGTCATTGGCTAAAGACAACTCGCCCATCTAAGTCAATTCCAGCAATTCACAACAGTTTTGATGAGTGAATTCAACCTAAAATCAAAGACTATATGATCAAATTAGCCTAGGCAATACGTTCGACATTAGACGGAGATATCAAGCGATGTTTCAAAACCTATCTATCCATAGTTATGATTCTCTAACCCCATCGAACCCTCAACCTAACTAGTGGATTACTTGCTCATGATTAAACAAATAACAGCAGCAAAAGAGAATAGAAACTTCATTGAATCAAGGTAAAAAGATTAGGGTTTGAGAAGACTTCAACAAGGAAACGTGAAAGACAATTCTCCAAGCTTACAAACTCTCAAAACTAGTATCAAATCTCTCTCTCTCTCTCTCGTTGATTTCTCTTGTGTTGTTGCTGCTGTGTTGCGGCGTGATACCCTAAAAAGATCCAGAGAAAAACCTATTTAAAGGCCACGGCGGCTGGCCCAAAGATAGGGTTTTTAGAATTAGGTTTAATGAAATTTCTATAAGTGGATCTGTTGGGAGCAGGTGCTCCCTCTTCTGGGACGGGTGCTCCCTTCCTCCAGAATATTCCAAAAAGATCCATATTTCATCCTTTTTCGCCAAATCCAATCCGCAAGCTCCAATCCTTGTTTCCAGCCACTTTTATACCTACAATGACTCGATAGAGAGTGAAAGACTCGATAAAAACCTACAAAACAAGGGTTAGAATGCGCCAAAAACGCATTATATCATATAATCACTCACCCTTTTCGGCCAAATACTTTTTAAACAAGACTCTTTTTTTTCTTTTTGATTCAAGACCTATGGAGCTCTCTTATTTAATTGTCTAGATCTTTTTATCATTTTAGTTTCCAGCTTAGCCTCTCTAACACATAACTTTATTTTCTTTTTGATTTGTTCTACGAAAAAGCTAAAGTGACTTTTACATTTAACATTTAGAGCTATTTTGACTTTCTTTTAAACTCTCCATAGGCTTGTCTTTTCTCTTTTCTCCAATCTTTTCCTTTCACACTCAACCACGAACACAAAAGATAAAACAGTAAAGCACTATCCATTTAATTTTTATTCCCCACCTAAGGGTAATCTTAAACACAAGAAACTAGCCCATTGGAAGTTTTGCTTTGTCGTTCTCAATGCTTGCAAGATTTTACTCATGCAACACTTAAGAAAAATGCCTCACTCAAAGAACAGATGCAAGGGTCAGAACAAATTGTTTGGGTTAAAGGGTGTGGTACCGTGTTTAGAGGTGGAGTTCAAAGTGTTTAAAGTGTTTAAGGATTACCCGACGTTTCGTAGTGGATGCAGGATATTGCTCAAAATTGCAATAGAGATCGGGTACGTTGATATCCACATTCTCTAAACCACTCTTTTTTCTCCAAATTTCTCCAACCAATTCATGGTGCCATCGTCCACCTTGGGTACACTCGCTGTGCAGAGAGACATATTCTAATTTACAAATTTTACCACCCTTCATCATCGGGTTTTTTTTTTTTAATCAATGATGATGAAGAGGGTTTTCTTACAAGTGAATGTCTCCAAAGCACGAAAATATCAGAATTGTTGTACATACCCAAGTGGAGCTCATCAATATCGTTCCTCCTTCGTGGATTTTTGTTCCACCTTGTTGTAAAACCATCTTCTGAAAATAGGAGCAGGTGCTCCTTCTGGGAATCAGTGCTCTTGTTCTTCAGAAAGAGTGATTTAAAGGCAATGTCGACCCAATTCTCTCCGGCCTTTTTGCGCATATGCTGCACATATGACAATGAAGTAACAAGAATGCAAGGGGCTTGAAAAGAGGTTAGGGTTAAGGAGGGTACTAACTAAAAATGTGCTAGCTATTCAGGAACAACAAGAGTGATAAAAAGAATAAGGAGTCCTGAATATGATTCGTTTCCCTAATCTAGTGCCAATAGCGAGAGGAATTTTTGGTCAATATGAAACTTGGAAAATAGTGTGTCTAAGTGTTCCAGTTGTTCCTTGTACCCATGCTCTGAAGAAATGGTCACTAGAGAGAAAGTTAAACATAGATAGTTCAAAGATCATCATAAGATAAAGTCCTAATTCCCTACAAAGTCTTGACTCGATAAAACCAACGAAAAGAAAGACTCAAAATAGGACATAAGAAAATAGAAAAACATCCAAAATAAACGATATTAGTAGCAACTCCCCCGAGACTTACTTCACACCGTCTTGGTGTGTGAATAAGAAAAGAGAGAGTGAGAAAAATGAAGAAAATAATATGCAAATGCGTAAAAGAAAAAACGTTCATGGAATACTGGGAAGGGATAGAGGAGCGATGTCTAATCATTGGTGGTATCATTGGAGTCTTCGCTGGTGATCGGCTTCTTGCGTTTCCCGGAGCGAGTGGATGGACGAGAAATAGGCGGCGGAACAGGGGCTGTGGTCGGGATGGTCTCGGTGGCGTGGGAGCTGCTGCAACCCTTCTGGAGCATGTGGAGGATCCGACGAAGCAGCCCGTTGTTCTTCTTGTTGGAAACAACCATCCAATGGCGATATTCAGCATCCTCGGGAGTATCGGAGATGTCATCTAGTGTCAGCTCACTCGCATAAGGCATGGGGTAGTGTGCTCTGGACTGCCGGGTTCTCTGTGTATCGGCTGCCAGGTCGTCTTCCTCATCGCGATCCAAAGGAGCATCTGGGATAGAAGTGGGAGCAGGTGCAGGTCTGGCGGATGAAGTGCTCCTCCTAAGTTTTAGTGCTCTCTCTGTCGGTGCTCCAGTAACAGAGCACAAATACTCCGTTCCGGGTGAGAAACCGACATTGGCGGCCACTTCCAGCTCCGTCAATGAGGGCTGTGGCAGCTTGCAAAACTGGGCAGCTTTACCTCGTGACAAGAAACGGTAAATGGTTACCTCCTGCAAAATCTCACAATGAAGGAGGTAGTTAGTGTCCATATATTCTGTTGCCTTGTTGCATGTGTGGGCGTCAAGATCCACTCCCAAGTGGATGAACAGCCTGGTCAGTAAGCTCCCCATCCTCTCTGAATGTGCAGCGGCCTTCCCCTTCGCGACCTTCGTCCTCTTCTCCGCGATCACGCCGGCGAACAAATCGGCGTCATGGTATGGGTAAGTTTAATCCTAAGTAGTTGTAGTACTTTAGGTGTCAATCCAACCTCAAGGATGTTTTAAGCACTAGGAATGCAAGTCATTCAGCTTAATCTAAGTGGATTCAAGTGTGTGGTTTAAGTGACAACAAGTAACAAGCAAAGCAATTAACACAAATTTTAACTCAATTAACTAAAAGAGAACCCATGGGTATGGTGGTTGATCCAAGGCAATTAGCTTTAAATCAAGGTGATTACTTTAAACAATCCTAAATTTCCATAAGTCTAGAACACTAATGAAGATCAATCCTCTCCCGAGGTAGAAACCCTTATGCAATCATGAACTAAACATCAATTCCCATTGGTTTCGTTCACTCAAACACACATTAAGCTCAAGTCTATTAACCATCTAGCAATCCTAACATCAAATCCCTTTGGTTATTCAAGCTAGAGCTATACTAAGTTTGATCAAACCTTCAATGAACACTTTCGATGCTATAGAAGGTTTAAGATCTAGATTAAGGTGATCAAATTCAATCTAGCATTAAGAACACTTAGCAAGCATAGAAGTCTAAGAATCTAACTATAAAACACCTTAACTCTTCAACTAATCACCCATGGATCATCCTAACCCATGGATTCAATATGAATCTACTCACTAATCATCTTGTTTACACTTAATCCCATGATGGATAGAAGCATAATCAAGAAGATAAAACAAGAATAAGATGCAGGAAATTAAAGGAAAACAAAGATGAATATCATAAACTTCTCAAGAACACAAAGTTTTCTTGAGAGAAATTGTTTGCACAAAGAGTAAAACTTGAGAATCCAAAGTCAACAACTCAAGAACACAAAGTAAAGTGAAGTTAGAAAAACAGAGAAAAAACATTTTTTTTGTTGGAGAAGTCGCTTCTCCTTGGCACTCTTGATGTCGAAATTAAGCAGTTTTACAGCCCACAATGCTTTATACTCAAGCTCCACTGGCAAGTGGCAAGCCTTCCCATAGACAAGGTTAAAAGGAGTGGTGCCCAATGGTGTTTTGTAAGCAGTCCGATAAGCCCATAGTGCATCATCAAGCTTTGTAGACCAATCCTTCCTTGTTGTTCCCACAGTCTTCTCCAAAATTGACTTGATCTCCCGGTTGGATACTTCGACTTGACCACTTGTTTGGGGATGGTATGGAGTTGCCACCTTGTGCTTGACACCATTTTTCTTGAGAAGATTCTCAAAGAGTTTGTTGATGAAGTGAGGTCCTCCATCACTTATCACAACTCTAGGCACTCCAAACCTTGGAAAGATGATATTCTTGAACAATTGTTGAACCACTTTAGCATCATTTTTCGGACTAGCAATGGCTTCCACCCACTTCGAGACATAGTCTACAGCAACAAGGATGTATTTATTACCATAGGAAGATGGGAATGGTCCCATGAAGTCAATGCCCCACACATCAAACACTTCAACTTCTAGTATAGGATTTTGAGGCATCTCATTTCGCCTTGTGATGTTTCCTCTCCTTTGGCATGAGTCACACCGTGAGATAAAGTCTTGTGCGTCTTTGAACATATGAGGCCACCAAAATCCAGCTTGTAGTACCTTTGCAACAGTTTTGAAAGTAGCAAAGTGACCTCCATAAGATGATCCATGACAGTGTGTAAGGATCCCTTCCACCTCTTCTTCAGCTACTACTCTCCTATAGATTTGATCTTTGCTAAGAGTGTAAAGGTAGGGTTCATCCCAGTAGTATCTCTTCACGTCTTTGAAGAACTTCTTCCTTGCATATCCTACTAGGTTTAGCGGTTCCCTTCCACAAGCTAAATAGTTCACCAAATCAGCATACCATGGTCCTGTCTCATTGAAGAATCCTTCTCTAGAGTTGCATGATTCTACATTTTTTTTGTGAATGATGGGGAAAGACAGTTTTAAGGGGTGAAACACGTTTTTCTTCTAGTGGAGAGTAGGTGAGTCTTGACTTTTGGGCAGTTCTGAAGACTGGATCGATCGATCCAGCCTTGGATCGATCGATCCAAACCTTTAGTAAGTGGATCGATCGATCCACATGTGGATCGATCGATCCACTTGTTAAAAATCATGACCGATCGTTCCACATTGTGCTTGGTCGAGCCGCAGGTCCCGCGGAAAAATCTGGATGATCAGATCGATCGATCCAGTTATGGATCGATCGATCCACTTGTTAAAGTTCTGCACTTGCTTCTTTTGCTCTCCAGACGGACATGTCTTCACTAAATCTTCCATAACTTTTGATCGCACCGTTAGAATAACCTCAAATTTCTTCCAAATGAAAGCTAACTCGATTCTCTAGCATGTGGCAAATTTTAAGCTCGATCCATCGGTGGAAAAGACATCAATAAGTACCCAACTTCTAACCATTTTCTGGATCTTAGCTTCTTTGCTCGCCAAAATACTCCAATTACGCCAATTGTGCTCTCCAACACCTGATATATACAAATGCAATGCTATGCAACCTAATTATGCTTAAATGATGTTCTAAATGATCAAAACATGTAAATATAAAAGATCAAAACCATGCAAATATACAAGATATCAACTCCCCCACACTAGTCCTTTACTTGTCCACAAGTAAACTTTCAAAGACTCAAGGGAGAGAAGTTTGAACAAGCGAGCTCATAGCCAAAAGATATACATTTCTAGCACTTCAACACAACATCCTCACGAAACATAGCAAATAGCATGAGCAACTCTCTTATTTCACTCTAGCTTCTCAAGACCTATCATAACTCCTTTAACCTCTCCACTCATCATCATGAAACCACAAACAACAAATCAGCCAATCTCTCACATATATTAACAAAATCATAGGTGAATTCTTGCAAATGATCAATTTGTCCAAATCATTTGGTTCGGTAAGAAAAGACTCGAATGCATAGTGAATAAAGAGGCTATAATGATCTTTTTCGGTGATTTACTCTCAAAAACTTAGTAGCTTTGACATCGCACATAATATATCTAAGAAAAGGATCAACTTATGCATACAATGCTCAACCTCCATTGTTCTACCCTTTTCTTAAACATAAAACAAATTATTTCCCATTGCCAAATTTATCTTTACTCACCCATAGATCTCTCAATCACTCAAGAACTCTTCTTTCTTCTCATTGTCAACTAGGAATCTCTAATTAAATTTTTTTTTTTATTCTCTTTAGCTCTTTTCTTTAATTCAACCCCTTTTCTTTTCGATTCTATTTTCTTATTCGGGTTTCGGTTCTTTTTAAGCCGTTGAGCTAATCCTTTGTTCTATTTAATCCTGTTGACACATTTTCTTCTCACATTCCCAAGATCAAACGCTCGAAATACTTCCATCCCATCCTAGAAACTAGACAATATTGTTCTTATTGCTAGCAAGTAATGGAGATCAATCATTGTCGTTCCCAATACTCTCAACATTATGCACATGTAAAGCTTTCAGAAAAGGCCTCACTCAACAAATAATGATGGCTTGAAAGGAGGAAAGGGTTAAGGGAATGGAGTGCCACTTGAGTTGTCGAAAAGATTGGTAAAATGGGTTAGACAAACTCAAGTGTGTGTATAGCCATGATTTAATACCTAAAGGACCATAAGCAAGAAGCATTAAGTTCATTTAGTTCAATTAAGACCGGAGTTGGCTTCAAAGAGTATGTTTCAGCAGTCAATGAGTTTCAAGAGGAGTTTTCAAGGCTCGAAACGTACAAGTTTTTCAAGAAATGCTTAAGCTACTTGATATGCTTAGCTAGGGTGTTGCTTTGAAATGTAGACATATACTCTTTACAAGGCATTTTTCAATAATTTCTCCCAATGCAAATGAATGCAATCTATATTTTTGAATTTTTTTTTTTTTTTTTTTTTTAGAAAAACAAAATATGAAAATGCAAGAGTTAAATGCATGAGTTTCATCAAAAGCAAACATGATTAGTACTATGTACCTCCCCCACACTAATATCACACAGTCTCTGTGGAGGGAGTTACCGAAAATAAGTTAAAGTTGCATTGCATTTTATACACAAAGATGTGGAGATACCTGGTTTAATTGGAAGTAGTGGTCGCTTTGTTTTCCTGATCCATAGCTCATAGGACTTCGTCAATCACCGTCGCTCATCGTTTTCCAGCAATTGCCCTTCTGAAATGACATATAATACACGGACAATCAAACAACAATTATTCCATAAATGATAGAGAAAACACACACACATATATATATATATATATATACAAGGATAGACATGGGACTTCCTCCCAAGTGAGCTTGTTTTAAGTCTCTAGCTTGACTTCCTTTTCTTTTGGGACTAGGCTGGTGTAGGATCGTAGAGTGGAACCGAAGTTCTTTCTTCCATAGGTATGGCTGCCATGTATAGCTTAATCCGTTGCCCATTAACTGTGAAATCGCCACCATCCTTTTTCCAAAGCACAACTGCTCCATATGGTTTTACTTCCTTGATTTTGAAAGGACCCGACCACCTTGATTTGAGTTTCCCGGGGAACAGTTTCAGCCGAGAGTTAAAGAGCAGCACTTGATCTCCAACATTGAATTCTCTCTTCAAGATCCTCTTGTCATGAAAAGCCTTTGTCTTTTCTTTGTAAATCCTTGAGTTCTCAAAAGCATCAAGTCTAATTTCATCAAGTTCATGAAGTTGGAGAAGTCGCTTCTCCTTGGCACTCTTGATGTCGAAATTAAGCAGTTTTACAGCCCACAATGCTTTATACTCAAGCTCCACTGGCAAGTGGCAAGCCTTCCCATAGACAAGGTTAAAAGGAGTGGTGCCCAATGGTGTTTTGTAAGCAGTCCGATAAGCCCATAGTGCATCATCAAGCTTTGTAGACCAATCCTTCCTTGTTGTTCCCACAGTCTTCTCCAAAATTGACTTGATCTCCCGGTTGGATACTTCGACTTGACCACTTGTTTGGGGATGGTATGGAGTTGCCACCTTGTGCTTGACACCATTTTTCTTGAGAAGATTCTCAAAGAGTTTGTTGATGAAGTGAGGTCCTCCATCACTTATCACAACTCTAGGCACTCCAAACCTTGGAAAGATGATATTCTTGAACAATTGTTGAACCACTTTAGCATCATTTTTCGGACTAGCAATGGCTTCCACCCACTTCGAGACATAGTCTACAGCAACAAGGATGTATTTATTACCATAGGAAGATGGGAATGGTCCCATGAAGTCAATGCCCCACACATCAAACACTTCAACTTCTAGTATAGGATTTTGAGGCATCTCATTTCGCCTTGTGATGTTTCCTCTCCTTTGGCATGAGTCACACCGTGAGATAAAGTCTTGTGCGTCTTTGAACATATGAGGCCACCAAAATCCAGCTTGTAGTACCTTTGCAACAGTTTTGAAAGTAGCAAAGTGACCTCCATAAGATGATCCATGACAGTGTGTAAGGATCCCTTCCACCTCTTCTTCAGCTACTACTCTCCTATAGATTTGATCTTTGCTAAGAGTGTAAAGGTAGGGTTCATCCCAGTAGTATCTCTTCACGTCTTTGAAGAACTTCTTCCTTGCATATCCTACTAGGTTTAGCGGTTCCCTTCCACAAGCTAAATAGTTCACCAAATCAGCATACCATGGTCCTGTCTCATCGATCGCTTTCACTTCTTCAAGTCTCCTACCGATTTCGCAAACCGCCATCACTGCACTAATCACTTTGATTTGCTCTTCAGGAAGTCCTTCATCAATAGGAATCCCACACTCCACTCTTAATCTAGAAAGATGATCAGCTACCCCATTCTCCACTCCGGGCTTGTCCTTGATTTCAAGATCAAATTCTTGTAACAGTAGAATCCATCTCAGCAGCCTCGGTTTGGCATCTTTCTTGGCTAGTAAGTGTCTCAATGCTGCATGGTCAGTGTAGACAATGACTTTTTGCCCAACCAAGTAGCTTCGAAACTTCTCGATTGCAAACACAACGGCTAGAAGCTCTTTCTCGGTTGTTGCATAGTTTTCTTGTGCACTGTCAAGCGTTCTACTAGCATAGTAGATAACATGTGTCCTCTTATCCTTCTTCTGTCCCAAAACAGCTCCCACAGCATAGTCACTAGCATCACACATGATCTCAAATGGTAAGTTCCAATCCGGTGGCTGAACAATTGGGGCACTAATTAGCTCATTCTTCAGCTTTTTGAAAGCTTGAAGGCAATCTTCATCAAAATCGAAAGTGGTTTCTTTGCACAGTAACTTCGTCAATGGTCTTGCAATCCTTGAGAAGTCTTTGATGAATCTTCGATAGAATCCAGCATGGCCAAGAAAACTTCGAACTTCTTTCAATGTCTTTGGTGGTGTTAACCCGACCATCACATCAATCTTGGCTTGATCTACTTCAATGCCCTTTTCAGAAATCTTGTGTCCAAGCACAATCCCTTCTTTGACCATGAAATGACACTTCTCCCAGTTGAGTACAAGGTTGGTATCTTCACAGCGCTGTAATACCCTGCACAAGTTGGACAAACAAGCAGAAAACGAAGATCCATAGACAGAGAAGTCATCCATAAAGACCTCCACAACATCCTCAATTAAATCAGAGAAAATCGACATCATTGCTCTTTGAAATGTCGCTGGTGCATTGCACAGTCCAAATGGAATTCTTCGATAAGCAAAGGTTCCATAAGGACAAGTGAATGTCGTTTTCTCTTGATCATTGGGATGTATGGGAATTTGGAAGAATCCCGAGTATCCATCAAGAAAACAATAATAAGGATGGTTTGCTAGCCTCTCTAACATTTGATCGATGAATGGCAATGGAAAATGATCCTTCCTAGAGGCGGAGTTAAGTTTGCGATAATCAACACACATCCTATGTCCAGTTATAGTTCTAGTTGGTATCAACTCATTTCTCTCATTCCTAACAACAGTTATACCGCCTTTCTTTGGAACTACATGTACAGGAGACACCCAATTACTATCAGAGATAGGGTATATCACACCAGCATCTAAGAGCTTAAGAATCTCTTTCTTTACAACATCTTTTAGGTTGGGGTTCAACCTTCTTTGACGTTCTATTGAAGTCATTGATTCATCCTCAAGATGTATCCTATGCATGCACAATGAAGACGATATTCCCTTTATATCATCTAGTGAGTATCCTATTGCTCTTCTAAACTTTTTCAATTCATTCAAAAGCTTAGATAATTCATTTTCTTCTAGCTCATTACTCACAATGACAGGGTATGTATCATTAGGACCAAGAAATGCATACCTGAGCCCCAAAGGGAGTGGTTTGAGATCAATTTTCGGAGCATTAAGTTCACTCCAATCTTCATCCCGAGACTCGGTTTTGACAACAATGGAGGCGACATGGTGCATCGTTTGTGGTAGTTCCAGGAACTCCTCGCCTTCAACTATCTCCTTACGCGAATCCATCATCCTAACATACTCCATGCTCACTCTATCTTCAACCAACTGAGATTCTCCATCAATAGTAAGAGCATGTTGTAGAGAGTCCTCCAATGTTGTCTCTTCCAAGAACTTTCCAGCCAATTGTTCTTTCTCTTCAATGTGGAACACTTGACCTTGAATCGTCGGTTTCTTCATCATCTCCTTTATGTCAAACTGAAGTGTGTTCCCTTCCCCGGCAACGGCGCCAAACTTGGTATGGGTAAGTTTAATCCTAAGTAGTTGTAGTACTTTAGGTGTCAATCCAACCTCAAGGATGTTTTAAGCACTAGGAATGCAAGTCATTCAGCTTAATCTAAGTGGATTCAAGTGTGTGGTTTAAGTGACAACAAGTAACAAGCAAAGCAATTAACACAAATTTTAACTCAATTAACTAAAAGAGAACCCATGGGTATGGTGGTTGATCCAAGGCAATTAGCTTTAAATCAAGGTGATTACTTTAAACAATCCTAAATTTCCATAAGTCTAGAACACTAATGAAGATCAATCCTCTCCCGAGGTAGAAACCCTTATGCAATCATGAACTAAACATCAATTCCCATTGGTTTCGTTCACTCAAACACACATTAAGCTCAAGTCTATTAACCATCTAGCAATCCTAACATCAAATCCCTTTGGTTATTCAAGCTAGAGCTATACTAAGTTTGATCAAACCTTCAATGAACACTTTCGATGCTATAGAAGGTTTAAGATCTAGATTAAGGTGATCAAATTCAATCTAGCATTAAGAACACTTAGCAAGCATAGAAGTCTAAGAATCTAACTATAAAACACCTTAACTCTTCAACTAATCACCCATGGATCATCCTAACCCATGGATTCAATATGAATCTACTCACTAATCATCTTGTTTACACTTAATCCCATGATGGATAGAAGCATAATCAAGAAGATAAAACAAGAATAAGATGCAGGAAATTAAAGGAAAACAAAGATGAATATCATAAACTTCTCAAGAACACAAAGTTTTCTTGAGAGAAATTGTTTGCACAAAGAGTAAAACTTGAGAATCCAAAGTCAACAACTCAAGAACACAAAGTAAAGTGAAGTTAGAAAAACAGAGAAAAAACATTTTTTTTGTGAATGATGGGGAAAGACAGTTTTAAGGGGTGAAACACGTTTTTCTTCTAGTGGAGAGTAGGTGAGTCTTGACTTTTGGGCAGTTCTGAAGACTGGATCGATCGATCCAGCCTTGGATCGATCGATCCAAACCTTTAGTAAGTGGATCGATCGATCCACATGTGGATCGATCGATCCACTTGTTAAAAATCATGACCGATCGTTCCACATTGTGCTTGGTCGAGCCGCAGGTCCCGCGGAAAAATCTGGATGATCAGATCGATCGATCCAGTTATGGATCGATCGATCCACTTGTTAAAGTTCTGCACTTGCTTCTTTTGCTCTCCAGACGGACATGTCTTCACTAAATCTTCCATAACTTTTGATCGCACCGTTAGAATAACCTCAAATTTCTTCCAAATGAAAGCTAACTCGATTCTCTAGCATGTGGCAAATTTTAAGCTCGATCCATCGGTGGAAAAGACATCAATAAGTACCCAACTTCTAACCATTTTCTGGATCTTAGCTTCTTTGCTCGCCAAAATACTCCAATTACGCCAATTGTGCTCTCCAACACCTGATATATACAAATGCAATGCTATGCAACCTAATTATGCTTAAATGATGTTCTAAATGATCAAAACATGTAAATATAAAAGATCAAAACCATGCAAATATACAAGATATCACGTCACAACTCAAACCCGGTTCGCCTTCAATTGCATCCTTAACCACGCTGTAGAGCAGCATCAACTCATCGGTCCTCACCTTGGTTGAGTCGTCCTTAGCAAACAGAATTGTGCTTATGGCCTTTGCACCAATTCTTAGAGCCGGATTGCGAATAGTAGATTGCGCAGCGGATCAGGAGAAATAGTCACCAACCGCAATGAAATTCCAAAATGCATTCGCAATTGGAAGTCTAGGGGGTAAGGCCACTGTTTCTACGTCGGGGTCGAAACCGTAGACCTCGCAGAGCTCCGGAATGGTGATGATTTGCTTCTTTCCATCGGCGAAAAAAAAGAGAATTCCCTCAGAGGTGGTCGGGTTGCTTGGATCGGCATAGGTGAATTTAGCCGAAGCGAGGCACTACCTAACGAGATCGGGATATAGAGCATCCGGCTGTGTAGCCAAATCAGTGAGCTGCGTGGCTGCGAGGATGCAGCTGACATCATGGAATAGGCCCAAATCCTTCAGGGTTGTTCCGCAAAGGAAGCGAGTGGGCTCAATAGAGATGTCTAGCCAGTTGTTGTAGTGATAGGCATCAGTTTGATCCCATGCCTCGTCTGATTGTGGAGGAAGGAGAGAATTGCTTAAGGGGAACCGTTGGCCTTCATCACGTGGCAAAGGGTTGGTGGTGCGTTGAGAGGAGGTGGAGGCTCCTTTCCCTACTCTGGAGCGTGATGGGTTTCCTACTGATGTGCGTGGTCCTGTCATCTTGCAATGACAACCACAAATACGAAACAAATCCAGCATAAATTCACATCTTAAATTTCCATACAAGCACCGAAAAGATAATCCCCTGTTCTTGCAAAATTTTTGAGATCAAAGTGTCTGCCTCTTATTCAGATAATTTCGACTACTCCAAACAGCCCAGGGAAAACAATCAAAGAATCATAAGCGCATCAACATCTCCATTCCCCTAAATTTTCGATTTTTCTCCATAAACTAGGGTTTAAGTTCTATCAAAATTTCAAGTCAAAATACACAATCCTACCCACGCGAAATCACTTTAAACAAGCATATGGTGTACTCAACAAATCGCAAAGCCACGAATCAACAGAATCAACGAGCGATTTTACCCCTTTGGCTTCGAAAAAGGCGAGCAGAAAAAGTGAGATTTCGAGTGAGTACCTTGATTTTTTTGAGAAACGGATTGCAGATTCGGAATGAGGATAAAATTTCAAGTGAAATCAAGTCTAAACTTACTCAGATTGGTTGAGAATTGAAGAAGTTGAGTTTTGAGCAAAAGACTTTGAGAGTTTTAATGGAGGAAAATCGAAAAGAGGAAGAAGGAGAAGAAGGAGTTATGGGCGCGAGAAATTAGGGCTTTTTGGGGGTTCCACTATAACTGTATTTTCTTATTAAAATTGGAAAACATCCTCAGATTTCTCGGGTCCATTATCCTTATTCCCATTGACATACCTCTTGGTGGGCCTGAATTTAAATTTCAAATTTTACCCTGGGGAGCAGGTGCTCTGTTCTGGGTAGCAGGTGCTCTGCTCTGTTCTGGATCGATTGTGCCGTTCGATCCTTAGACTAACCGATGGGTTGTAGTTGAATATCTCATCTGGGTCGATCAATCGTAATATGGGGATCGATCGATCTGCCTCATTTGTTCCACAACACTTAATTTGTTTTTTTTTTTTAGAGAATACCTGAAAACTTAAAAATTGAAATCATGGTTAGTAATAAAAGAAGTCAAATTGAAAAGGTTAGAAAACATACCGGTGGGTTGCCTCCCACCAAGCGCTTGGTTAAAGTCGTTAGCTTGACTTGATTAGCCTTTTAGGCTTTTGGTGCATCGCCTAAGGAGATGAATCCTCCTTCGGCTTGGTTCATTTCAGCGAGGTATGGCTTGCATCGTTGTCCGTTGACCAAAAACTCTTTGCCTTTGGCGTCCAGCAACACCACGGCTCCATATGATCGAAACTCCTTTATGAGAAAGGGACCGGACCACCTAGATTGCAACTTACCAGGAAAAAGTTTAAGTCGAGAGTTAAAGAGAAGTATCAGGTCGTTTGGTTTGAAGTCTCGGTTGAGAATCCTTTTGTCGTGATACATCTTGGTTCTCTCTTTGTATGTCTTAGAGCTCTCATAGGCCAGGTGCCTAATTTCCTCCAATTCATTAAGCTGCATCGATCTCCTTTCCATGGCGGGTTTGATATCATAGTTCATCAGCTTAACAGTCCAGGCAGCCTTGCACTCAAGCTCTACAGGAAGATGGCAGGACTTCCCATATACCAAGTGAAAGGGTGTTGTCCCCAATGGTGTCTTGTAAGCAGTTCGGTATGCCCACACCGCGTCATCGAGCTTAGCGGCCCAGTCTTTCCTAGTGGTGTCTACAGTCTTTTGCAGGATACCCTTGATTTGCTGGTTGCTAACCTCAACTTGGCCGCTAGTCTGCGGGTGATATGCTGTCGCAACCTTATGCTTTACACCATTTTTCCTTAAAAGGTTCTCAAAAACCTTATTGATGAAATGGGTCCCTCCATCGCTAATCACCACTCGCGGTACTCTAAACCTAGGGAATATTATGGTTTTGAACATCTTTAGAACCACAGCGGCATCATTAGTTGGGGAAGCAATGGCCTCAACCCATTTGGACACATAATCAACAGCCACTAAGATGTACTTATTTCCATAGGATGATGGAAACGGTCCCATAAAGTCTATCCCCCATACGTCAAACACTTCAACTTCCAAGATGAAGTGTTGAGGTATCTCGTTCCGTCGTGAGATGTTTCCTTGCCTCTGACATTTGTCGCACCTTGAGATAAAAGCATGTGCGTCCCGGAACATTGTTGGCCACCAATACCCAGTTTGCAGAGCCTTGGATACTGTTTTAAAAGTCGCGAAGTGACCAGCATAACTCAAACTATGGCAGTGAAATAGGATTCCTGGAATCTCTTCATCAAGAACACATCTCCTAAAAAGGCCATCCGAGCATTGCTTATAGAGGTATGGCTCATCCCAAAAGTATCTCCTGATGTCTCGCAAAAATTTCCTCTTTCTGTCTCCCACAAAATCAGCTGGTTCACGATCAGCAGCAAGGTAATTCACTATCTCTCCAAACCATGGAAAACTCGGGGGAACCGGCTTAGAAACAGCAGCAGAAAACACTTATGGAACAGGTGCTCCGTCCTAAACTGGGTGCTCCAGAACACAGATTTCAATAGGATACACATGTTCATCCGGTAATGCATCATCAAGCGGGACTATTTCATCGACTTTCAAACGAGATAAATGATCAGCAACCCCGTTCTCAGTACCTTTCTTATCAACGATTTGTAGATCAAACTCTTGGAGTAACAAAATCCATCTCAAAAGCCTCGGTTTCGCATCTTTCTTGGTGAGCAAATACTTCAAAGCTGCATGGTCGGTATGAACAATGACCTTCGAGCCAACAAGGTACGACCTAAATTTCTCAAAAGCAAAGACAACAGCCAGGAGTTCTTTTTCAGTCGTAGCATACTTACATTGAGTTTCGTCCAAAGTCCGGCTAGCGGAATAGATTACGTGGAGCTTTTTGTCCTTCATTTGCCCCAAAACTACTCCCACAGCGTAATCACTAGCATCCGTCATAACCTCAAATGGTAGATTCCAATCTGGCGGTTGAAAAATGGGTGCACTCACCAATGCTCCTTTTATCGTGTGAAACGCCTCAAGGCAAGTTCCATCAAACGCAAACTTAGTCTCCTTACACAAGAGCTGAGTAAGCGGTCTCGCTATCTTTGAAAATTCTTTGATGAAACGTTTGTAGAAGCCCGCATGACCAAGGAAACTTCGTATCCCTCTGACTGAATCCGGCGGTTGCAAACTCATCATCACCTCAACCTTTGCTCGGTCAACCTCAATACCATTTTCTGAAATCCGATGACCCAGAACTATTCCATCTCTAACCATAAAATGGCACTTCTCCTAGTTTAGTACAAGATGCTTCTCTTCACAGCGTTGTAACACCCTGCATAGATTAGACAGACACACAGAAAAAGAACTCCCATAGACGGAGAAGTCATCCATGAAAACCTCCATAATATCTTCAATCAAATCAGTAAAGATAGACATCATGCACCTTTGAAAAGTAGCAGGGGCGTTGCATAATCCGAATGGCATCTTGCGGTACGCAAAGGTGCCATAGGGACATGTGAAGGTTATCTTCTCCTGATCATCCGGGTGAATGGGAATCTGAAAGAAACCTGAATAACCGTCTAAAAAGCAGTAGTAAGGGTGGTTAGCGAGTCTTTCGAGCATTTGATCAATGAATGGTAAGGGAAAATGATCCTTCCTAGTTGCTGCATTTAACTTTCTATAATCTATGCACATCCTATGTCCTGTGACAGTCCTAGTGGGTATCAATTTGTTCCTATCATTGGCGATCACAGTGATTCCGCCTTTCTTAGGCACTACATGCACATGATTTACCCAATTACTATCAGATATTGCATAAATGACTCCAGCTTCTAGTAATTTCATGATCTCTTTCTTAACAACATCTTTCAAATTCGGGTTCAGCCTCGTTTGGTGCTCTACAGAAGTTCTAGATTCATCCTCTAAATGTATCATATGCATGCATAAATAAGGTGAGATTCCAGGGATGTCATCTAGCGAAACCTGAATAGCGATCTGAAAAACAGTAGTAAGGGTGGTTAGCTAATCTCTTGAGCATTTGATCAATGAATGGTAAGGGAAAATGATCCTTCCTAGTCGATTCATTTAACTTTCTATAATCGATGCACATCCTATGTCCTGTGACAGTCCTAGTCGGTATCAATTTGTTCCTATCATTGGCGATCATAGTGATTTCGCCCTTCTTAGGTACTACATGAACATGACTGGCCCAGTTACTATCAGATATCGCATAAATAACACCAGGTTCTAAGAGTTTCATTATTTTTTTCTAACAACATCTTTCAAATTCGGGTTCAGCCTCCTTTGGTGCTCTATAGAAGTTCTAGATTCATCCTCTAAATGTATCAGATGCATGCATAAATCAGGTGAGATTCCAGGGATGTCATCTAGCGAATAACCTAAAGCCTTCCTATACTTCCTGATCTCGCATAAAAGTAAGGCGGATTTCACATTATTCAAATCAGCATTAATAATAATAGGATATGTAGAGTTGGGACCGAGGAACGCGTACCTTAGCCCATCTGGTAAGGTTTTGAGCTCAAGTTTTGGAGCTTTCAGCTCGCTCCAAGGTTCGTTAGCAGAGTTCCCAGGAGCAGGTGCTCCGTCTTCTCCCTCTGTTTCAAGTCTCAAAAAGTCTGTTGACTTTTCTATTTGCCCAGAATCCAACATCCTTGCGAAATCAACAGTGTCCTCACTCAAATACCCATGTTCACTTTCAGCTTTTGTCAACGCCACATCCAAGGGATCATCAGCAAGAATCTCTTCAATCTCTTCTTCTGAGATTTCAAGGTTATCTTCAATGGAAAAAGTCTGCCCATCAATGGTCGGCTTCTTCAACATCCGATCGTACCAGCTGTGCGCAAGAAAGGACGTCCCAAAATCAGGGGATCTTTTGGTTCATCGTCCAATTCCAACACCACGAAATTTGCTGGAATGAAAATGTTCCCAATCCTGACCTGCAAATCTTCCAAAATTCCTACAGGCAACTTAATAGATCTGTCAGCAAACACCAATGAAATTCGTGTTGGTTTAAACTTTGTGTACCCGAGCTTCCTTGCAACCGAATAGGGCATGAGGTTCACGCTGGACCCTAAATCACACAAAGAACAAGCAAATCGCACAGGACCAATATCAACAGAAAGCACGAACTTACCTTGGTCCTCTTGCTTTTTAATGGCCTTGTTTTGTAACACAGCACTACAATTCTTACTTACAACCATGGCGCTTTGCTCTGAAGGAATCCGTCCAGTAACCAAGCCCTTAACGTACTTTTTCATGGACGACATCATCTGAATCGCATCTGCCAATGTCAGCTTAACTGTCAAGTCTTGTAGCATCTCCTTACACTTCGCCTCCTCCAAATCCTTCTGCGACTTCCTTGGAGGTATTGGGTAAGGGACAGGGGGCCTGTAAACACGAGAACGAACCTTATCAATAATCTCATTTGGCCTTAATACCTTAGACGTGGATCCAGAAACGTCTTCATCCTCTTCTGTCTCTGGAGCAGGTGCTCCCTCTGTTAGAGCAGGTGCTCCGTCTGGTGGAGCAGGTGCTCCTTCTGGGCAGTTTGCAGTTTCTGTCCTTACGACTGCTGGTAAAACTCTTCCAATTCTCAGTTTAATTGCATTTACAAACTCTCTGGGGTTTGTATCCGGCTTACCATGCAGCACTCCTTGTGGCCTTTTTATTGCATCGGCCGTCTGAGCAACCTGAGTGTCGAGTTTCTTCACGTGGTTGCAAACCGCCTCAAGCCGACCATTAAGGTCCAAGTACATACCATCCACCTTCATGTTGATCTCAGTGGCGAACTTCTGCTGGTTTTTCAATATCTGCTGCATCATACCTTTCAACTCATCCTGAGAATTACACCCGGAGCTCGCAGAAACCTGGAAGTTCGAAAACTGCGGTTTCTGACTTTGAAAAGGGACGAACGTCTTTCCTTGGAAATTCTGAGGGTAGATCTTTTGGAAAGTCTGATCCTGAGGCTTCTGGTTCTGGGGGCCGGTTTGTTGTGGGTAAATCTGGTCCTGTGGGTTCTCAACATTCGTACTTCGATAGGAGAAATTTGGGTGACTCCTGTAATTTTGGTTGAACCCGCAGTTTTGCACAAACCCCTGGTCATTCACGTAGCTTACCTCCTGCTGATCACTGTCTCCTTCCTCAACCATCTCTTCAGCGAATGGCTCACCATCCTCATCTGCAAAATGAACCATCCTTTGGTTAGCCTTGAGCAACAAGTTGACCTTAGCAGTAAGGTCATCGATCTTGTGGGAGTCCATCCCACTGGATTTCGTAGTCCGATCATATTCCTGAGACTTGTTGCTAGAACTTGCAGCCAAGTTTTCAATCAGCTTATATGCACCCTCTCTAGTCCTGGTCATAAAATCGCCATCGCTGGCAGCATTTAGCGCATTCCTATAGTCCCAGTCAACACCATCGTAGAAGATACTAAGCAGATTCTCGTCAGTGAAACCATGGTGTGGGCACTCCCTTTTATACTCCTTTAACCGTTTCCATGCTTCACAGAAGGACTCTCCTGAATGTTGGTAGAACGAGGAGATTTTGTTCCTCAAACTCGCGGTTTTTGTCTTCGTATAGAAATGATCCAGAAACGCGGCTCTGCATTGTGCCCAAGTAGTAATGGATCCAGTAGGTAGAGACTTTAGCCAACGCGAAGCCTTATCCGCGAGTGAGAAGGGGAATAGCTTGCACTTTAGGAAATTCGGGTTCATCCCATTAGAACTCGTCGTGGAGCAGATATCCTCGAAGTTTTCTATATGGTCCATCAGAATTTTAGCAGGCAGCCCATGGAACAAATACTGCTTAACCAGCGATATCATCTGCGGTTTGATCTCATAATCATTCCGTTCAACAGCAGGGGGAACTATAACAGCTCGGTTCCGATAGAAAACGTGGGGATTGTCCATATACCCTATTGCACGCTGCTGTTCACGCGCATGTTGTCGCTGCTGTTCACGCACGTGCTGCTGTTGCATTTGAGTCATCTGCTCTTGCAGCATTTGCAGCTCAGCTGCTATATTGTTGTCGCCTTGTTCGCCCATATTAGCGGGATTAGGCCTTTGTCGTCTATTTTCTCATACTAGTCTCGCAAGCTCAGTGTTACTCAGAGTGACGAGGGGAGTTTGAAGATTTCTCCTTGTTGTCCTTGAGTTCATACACTTGAAACACACGCAAGAGAAACAAAAGAACGAGATTAGTGCTTAGTCTAAAATCGTAAACGAAAATTAGAGGTATCGAGTTGGTCCCCGTCGCAATGGCGCCAATTTGATGAAAGTGTTTTTTCCGGTTTTAAAAGATTAAAACCTAGATTTACTAATCCGATGTAGAATAGTTTAGGTTCGTTAAGGGACCAGCAATACACTCTAATTCTATGGGATACAACTTCAGCTAAGCGATCAAAAGATGGTATAAGTGTCACGAATATATCAAAGCAAAACAAAAGTAAAATTCGGTTGTAAACAATAGATGGAAAAGCGTTAGGTCAAAGGATATATCTCAGGGATTAGGATATCAAAACCAAGCAATTATTCAGGTTATCAAGTTATGAACCAATCTAAAACTCAAGCATAAATTCAAGAGGACCCACTGTCATGGCATCAACTACTTCAACAAACAATCTAACACCCTAAGCTGTCGTTTGAGGTTACAAAGAATAAAGAGTATTAAACGATTAAGGTTGATTTGTTCACGAGTTGCTTTAACTTCAACTGTCGTTGGCTAAAGACAACTCGCCCATCTAAGTCAATTCCAGCAATTCACAACACTTTTGATGAGTGAATTCAACCTAAAATCAAAGACTATGTGATCAAATTAGCCTAGGCAATACGTTCGACATTAGACGGAGATATCAAGCGATGTTTCAAAACCTATCTATGCATAGTTATGATTCTCTAACCCCATCGAACCCTCAACCTAACTAGTGGATTACTCGCTCATGATTAAACAAATAACAGCAGCAAAAGAGAATAGAAACTTCATTGAATCAAGGTAAAAAGATTAGGGTTTGAGAAGACTTCAACAAGGAAACGTGAAAGACAATTCTCCAAGCTTACAAACTCTCAAAACTAGTATCAAATCTCTCTCTCTCTCTCGTTGATTTCTCTTGTATTGTTGCTGCTGTGTTGCGGCGTGATACCCTCAAAAGATCCAGAGAAAAACCTATTTAAAGGCCCACGGCGGCTGGCCCAAAGATAGGGTTTTTAGAATTAGGTTTAATGAAATTTCTATAAGTGGATCTGCTGGGAGCAGGTGCTCTCTCTTCTGGGACGGGTGCTCCCTTCCTCCAAAATATTCCAAAAAGATCCATATTTCATCATTTTTCGCCAAATCCAATCCGCAAGCTCCAATCCTTGTTTCCAGCCACTTTTATACCTAGAATGACTCGATAGAGAGTGAAAAACTCGATAAAAACCTACAAAACAAGGGTTAGAATGCGCCAAAAACGCATTATATCATATAATCACTCACCCTTTTCGGCCAAATACTTTTTAAACAAGACTCTTTTTTTTTTTTTATTGATTCAAGACCTATGGAGCTCTCTTATTTAGTTGTCTAGCTCTTTTTATCATTTTAGTTTCCAGCTTAGCCTCTCTAACACATAACTTTATTTTCTTTTTGATTTGTTCTACGAAACATTTAACATTTAGAGCTATTTTGACTTTCTTTTAAACTTTCCCTAAGCTTGTCTTTTCTTTTTTCTCCAATCTTTTCCTTTCACACTCAACCACGAACACAAAAGATAAAACAGTAAAGCACTATCCATTTTATTTTTATTCTCCACCTAAGGGTAATCTTAAACACAAGAAACTAGCCCATTGGAATTTTTGCTTTGTCGTTCTCATTGCTTGCAAGATTTTACTAATGCAACACTTAAGAAAAATGCCTCACTCAAAGAACAGATGCAAGGGTCAGAACAGATAGTTTGGGTTAAAGGGTGTGGTACCGTGTTTAGAGGTGGAGTTCAAAGTGTTTAAAGTGTTTAAGGATTACCCGACGTTTCGTAGTGGATGCAGGATATTGCTCAAAATTGCAAGAGAGAACGGGTACGTTGATATCCACATTCTCTAAACCACTCTTTCTTCTCCAAATTTCTCCAACCAATTCATGTTGCCATCGTCCACCTTGGGTACACTCGCTGTGCAGAGAGACATATTATAATTTACAAATTTTACCACCTTTCATCATCGATTTTTTTTTTTTTTTGAATCAATGATGATGAAGAGGGTTTTTTTTTTTTCTGAGCAAGCATTGAGTGGCTCTGCTACGTACAACACTCCACATTGATCAGATTTCTTAATCATCGGAGCTGAAAATAAAACAGTAATCACCATTGTCATGATGAATCTATATCAAAATATAATACAGTTACTCATCAGACCCATATACAAGGCCGATTACCCAATTCAAAACTGGAAATTTCGAACAAAACCATAACTGCAAATGGAACAAAAAATCTGACTTTTTAAAAATGGTTTTCTTCTAATATATATCCGATCCAACCTTAATCATCTAATTCTCCATTGATACTTATTAGATGGGCATATGCAGAAACGCCATAGACTTTGAGTTTTTGTAGTGATCCAGAGAAAAAGAAAACAAAAAAGCGATAGAAATGGAATTGATGGAACAGTAAGTAGAACTGAGAAAACTTACTGAAATTGGCTTGGATATCGTCAAAGGAGAGAGTTTTGTTCTTCCCGATCAACAAATTTTTGGCAGAAGCCAAGTGGGAAATTAGCAAAAGCAAAAAGATTAGAATCGAAGCACGACTCATGTTTTCCCTAAAAGCTTCAAAGGAATCGAAGGAACCAGAAATGAATAGAGTACCGACAAAGGAAGCAAGATAAACAACGAATTGCAAGAAAAATTGAAAAGTATTTTAAGGTTTTAATGGAATGGAAGAAACACTTGAAGCTTCCATAGAGTCTCTACTACAGCGCGAGGCTTCTAGGGATAACTAAAGATGCATTCCCAGCCATTGGATCATGATCAAATTTCACTCAATCACTCATCCAGACTTGTTGCCATATATAGACACACCCCCTCCACCCAACAACTATATTCTAAATTTTTTAAGCTTGTGAACTTTGTGACATCATGTTATTAATAAGATTTGGTAGATTCAAATCTTATATCAAAACTGATTCTTCTTTTTTCCTCCTCATTTTTTATCTTCTCTAACTTCTTTTTCTTTTCCTGGTTTTCTTTCGTCTTCTTCAGAATTTTTTTTCTTCTCAATTACTCTTTGTTTTGGTTCCACACCTAAATTATGCATGAGTCCATCATTATAAACATATTCCTTTTTTCTTTTTCAACAGTGGCGTCAACAGTGATTGCGGGAGTCAAATCTCACAATTAGGTTTGTCTTTATAACTTTTGAAGGGATTGAAAACTTTTGTGAAAATCCACTGAAACGTATAGATCTCAAGAGAGACTTTATTAAGCTGTAAAGAAGGCTATTGCAAAAAAAAATTTTGTGAATAGAATTTCGGATACCTTCTTTGGAGGATCTAATGTGTATATATACTAATTTAGGTCGGTTAGGGCTAAGCCTAAAACAATAAGGAAAATTTCATTTTTCTTAGAAATTTTCCTTTATTTGTGGAGAGCTTTAAGTCGGCTAGCCCTTTTGAAGTTTGTCATGGGCTTGCTCTTATGTCTTGTCATTTCGGGTGGGCCCACTATGCTTTAAGGCCCATCGGATCGCTGGTATACATTCGACTCGCCGGATTAACAATGAACCGTCGGTTTAATGAGCGGCTTGCCAGTTTATCTCAATACTTAGTTATTTTAAGATTGTTGATTCTAGTAGGGATATCTAACCCCAACAGTTAGCCCTCCAGCTCGGCAGTGTTACTCATGATGGTGTCGAGGTAAAGAAATAGTTGAAATTAGAATCAAGAGTCATGATGTCGAACCGTGATGATCCTGGAGATGGGCGAACCATGTCCAATAGGGCGAACCATTTTGAAAATGACGAGTTAAGTTTCTCAGCTGCTCGCTGCTTTGATTTGTAGAAAACAAGTTGTTGTCACTCTTCTCTATGGCTCGCCGTTTGATGGTGGTAGAGGATGATGCCAAATTGTTTGAAACAAGGTGCTTATCCGTGAAAGAAGTGGTGCCGAGCCGTGGAGGAAATGGTGGCAAGCCGCAAATGATGCGGTGCCGAGCCGTGGAGGAAATGGTGATGAGTCGCAGATGACGCGTGATGAGTAATAAAGTTTTACCAAATGTAAACCAACCTAGGATGCAAGTGTACAACCAATCAATTGTAATACTTAGGGATCGAATTCTCAAAGAATTAAAAACACTCAATAGCAATATGAATTAAGAAATACGCTAAGTAAAGCAAGTAATTTTTAGAGAGATCAAACGGTAATTCAAATTCAGTTTTAAACAACAATAAAAAAACGTTGGGCAGCAGGGGAATCTAAGGGTCACAGAGCAATTTATTCAGGTGTTCATGCGAGTAACTCTAGCAAAGCGGGATTCTCAACTCGAATTCACTTAACAATATAGTCAACAAACTTTTGCAAAGATGACTAATATATCTATCAACCTAATACTCAACTCTCGCAAAGTAACAAGATGGATAAATATGCATAACAGAGATCCATATTCGATATGTTAACCTAACCTTTAACACAACTCTAGCAATGATAACGTTTAAGCTCGTCTATACTAGTTCCAATCAATCAATCACAATTCCCT